>CM038673.1:83373789-84573789 GCA_021605145.1 Aegilops bicornis
GAGAAAGAAGCCGTGAGGGCAGAAAAACAATGTAGTCTTTCGTGTGACCAAGAAAGTGTTCTGGGTAAAGCCACTAGTCATCTGTATTGGTTGTGTGTGTGTGTGTGTGTGTGTGTGTGTGTGTGTGTGTGTGTGTGTTTCTCGTAGGAGTTTCTTGTGTGTGTTTGAGAGAAACCAGAAGAGGAAGAGTAATCGGAGGTAGAAGAAGGGAGGCGCTGCAGGAGGCGGCGCCAACAGGTTCTATGTCTGGTGGGGAGACGGCCATCTATTCAGGTTTTTTAGAAAAGGAGGATTACCCCGCCTCTGCATCGTAGGCGATGCACACGGTCACTTTATTAATTATTCTCACAAGACCTTACAAAGTCATACAATAGTAAGACTAAAGTCATTGCCTAAGCAACAAACTGTCGCTATACCTAGCCCGTTGATGAAGGGGCCCAGATAGCCTGGGCCTAATACCAAACAGACATCGCAGTCAAGACTAACATCTAAGACCTGAGACCCCAACCTAGCCACTTGCCGGGTCTGGTGCACACACTG
Organism: Aegilops bicornis; assembly: GCA_021605145.1. Lineage (NCBI taxonomy): Eukaryota > Viridiplantae > Streptophyta > Magnoliopsida > Poales > Poaceae > Aegilops > Aegilops bicornis. The sequence continues at coordinate 83,374,330 of CM038673.1, forward strand.
GTCCGGCGTGCTTTCAGAGGCGGCCGCCGCCAACTGCCACCGCTCCCTCTTCAGAACTGTACTGATGCATCAACCTTGATCGGTCCAGCTATATTCGACGCCACCACGGCGCCCAACGGCACCTCCTCCCTGCGCGCAAACAACTGTACACGCCGCGTCGCCATCGATACACCTCAGCGCCATGCTGCCACGTACCACCACCTGACACAGCTTTAAGCCCTTGGAGGATCTGTCGTGCGTAGCACCTGCCGACCAGGCATGACCAAGCGTAGCACCTGTCGGTCAGGCATGACTTGACATCTCCACCGAAGCTCCATGCAAGGCGAAGCCGCTCCACCTCCTGCCTCTGACTTCTAGCGCTGCTCCACAAAACGACGCTTCCAAGAGAGAAATGACACCGCAGTGCCACCATCATCCGGTCTGGAACACCAGATCCTAGGGTTTCCCCCGGAGCAATACAAGTGGGTCGATGGTAGTCACATGACGATGCCTTCATCAAGGTAACGACGCGGGCACGCCGCCATCGCCCGCCGCCGCTCGGTTTTCACCGGCAACTACGCCTTCCCGACTCGCAGCTGGTGCCAGATGACGAATCCCGAGATCTGAACACCCAGCCTTAGGCCGACCACCTCTGAAGGAAGAGATGACCACCACCGCCGGCTGCACCGGTCAGAACGGATCTGATTGGAGGTGCCGCCGACGAGTCCACCAGGCCCTCCACGCCGCCGTCGCCGATTTGAAGGCAGCATGCACGCCACCGCAGCTGCCGCCGCCGCAGCCGCCGCCGCCGCCGAAGGGCCATCCACAGCGTCCACAGCCCTGGCCTCCGCCGCGCCAAGCCGTCGCCGTCCGAGGACGGGCCGGCCTCCCGCCACGTGCCGCCATCCGCCGCGCCGCAGATCCCAGATCGGTCGCGCCACGACACGCCTTGGGGTCCGCCCCACCCCGAGACGTGCGAGAGGAGATTCCGCCACCGCCGCCCTCGGGCTTTACCCTACGGGCGTCTTCCGGCGGCGGAGGAGGGAGGGGAGGAGGGAGTTCGTGGCGGCGGCGGCTAGGTTTCTGGCCGCCCGAGTCGCCCCAGGGGAAGGACGACGCAGGGGTCCTGGGATGGGATGGGATGGGGTTCAGGTGATGAGTCTTCAACCGGCGAGACCGAATCAAGCTATCAACTGCAAGATGGCGGGCTTGGGGGGTGTTTCGATGTTGACAGTATTCCGGACTCCTATGAGCCGCCGAGCAGGGCTGCTATATTCATGGCCGGTACGCAACAGATGGTGAATTCATCGACTACCGCGGCTATGACCTCCGGTTCAGTGGCTGCTGCGATGGCCGGGCGAAGTTGCTCTGCAAGGCTACCGCTCATGTGCTATCCGAGCTCTTGGATGTTGGCGACTCTGTTGGCTGCAGAGGTAACCCCATGACTCAAGAGCAACATAAGGTGGAAGTTGCGAAACTGCGCGACGAGATAGCTCAGACTAAAGAGGATCTTAATGCTGAGAATGGCAGGATGGCAACAGAGCGAGCTACGTTAGAGGTCGAGTCACAACGGATTGAAGTAGAAGATTTCCGGTTAAACTTGGATCAGAATGCGTCAAATGATGTTCTTTGGAGGAGGCACTAGAGCCGTCTACCTTCGTAGTTCGAGGCAAGGAATCTTTTCAATACACCTGGGGCAGGACCAAGTAACCCGCCCGGTGTGACCCAGGCCGCTGAGGCACCCGTGGCCAGGGCGACGGCTTAGCATCGTGCGGCAGACCCGCCTCGTTTAAATTTAACCTCACCCCGGCAGGTATTAACACCGCAGGGTCATTATTCCAACCCTTTGGTATAACATGATTGCCGCGGCTTCATGGCTGGCGGCTCTTCCAGTAGAAGGCGAGTCTCCTGCCGCGGTAGAGGCCCGGAAGGCTGTGGAGCTTCTTCAGATGGCGGTAGCTCAACAGGCGACTTACTCATATAGCTGCGAGCCGATCCATTCAACTCCACACCCCAGTTGAAGTTACAGCCGAAGCGTTGAATCGCCGGCGGTTTCCAGTGATCTTGTGCGCCCGTTGTCACATCACCGGGTTCCGTAATGCCTAGTGCTAGCCTCCGTGTTTCATCATGTTTACTTTCCTCGAAGTTGAAATGGGGATGATGAAACCCCAGCACCCCTTAATCCAACTAGGGTTTACTAAAATCTTTTTCAATGAACCTGAAATGCCCTTCTAAAATGTTCATCATCCTTGTCCTGGTCTAGAACCTTTGACAAAATGGTGCACACTTTTCTAGGACAACAGAGGGTCACCGAATTAAATCATATAGTATTTGCATTTGGGCATTTAAATGTTATAAAATATTTTAAATGCTCAAATAATCATAAACTGAAATGTTTATCAGAGAATATATTCCCAACAAAGTGGTTGTGAGCAGTATCATGATTTTTGGGAGTGTTTAGGTATTTTTAGAAAAGCTACAAAGTTACGGTAAGAAAAGAAAAACAGAAAATAAAAAGGAGGGACTCACAGGGCCAACTTACGTGGCAACCCCAGCCGGCCCAAAGACTCAGAGGACCCAGCCCACCACCCCACCGTCGCCTTCCTCCTGCCAAGAGGTTGCAGCTCATTGTCGCAAGGCCGCCCTAGCCACCTCCTCGCTTCCTCCCCGCCCTGGTTCGAGCGCCTGGAGACGCCCAGAGCCCCTAGGTCTTCTTCCTCACTCTCTGCTCTCTCCCTCGCCCTCTAGCCCCTTCCCCGAGCTCACCCGAGCGCGGCCCTCGCCGCCGTTCGCCATAGCCGCAGCCGCAGCCATCACTGAGCCTCTCCGACGCGCCCCCGAGCTCCGCCATGCCGCCTCGTCCTCTCCGCTGTCTCACGCGACCAGAAGAGCCTCGACGCTGTCGTCGCCGAATTCTCCTCCTCCTTCGCCACGGAGATCCCAACGACTTTCCGCCGTCACCAAGCCGTCCCGAGCACGCTGAGATCACGAATGACCTCGCCGTGAGCTCCTCTACTGAACCCCTCTCTCCCCGCCTTCGACCCCGTTCTCTAGCTCCGCTGACCAACGCGGCCGAAGCTCGCCACCAAAGTGCTTCGTCGTCGGCCTGGCTAGAGCCACAATAGCTCAAAGCCGAGCACATTGAGCTCCAGGAGCTCGTAGTTCCCACCAGCTCCTCCTCCCATGCACCGTAGCGCCGAACCCGTCGTTGCCCGAGCTCTGGCTGCCGCCACGAGCTTGACTCCGGCGAGCTCACTCCATCACAGCCTCTCTCGCTTGCTCCAATGGATGCGCGAGAGTGCCAGCTCTATGTAGGTGGTCTCGGCCGCTTGATTGGTCGCTCGAGGGCAAAATCCGAGCCCCTCCGCCGTCTCAGCCTCGCCGGCGACTCAACGCCGACGGGTTTGACCCTGCTGACCCGGGTTTGACCCCTGTTTGACCTCTCCCGGGTCGCCAGCAAGTCGGCCCAGGCCCCTGCTAATTTAGGTTAAGCGCTAACTGTAACATCCCAAATTTTGGAATGTTAATATAATTAATTGAATTGTTTGTTTGTTTGTTTGCTTGAGTGAATTAAACTTGAGTGAAATTTGAACCTTTTCAAAAACTTTTGAATGAGAGGGAATAAAATGACTTTCCCCTTCTCCGTAAATTCAAATTCATCCTATTAAAATCAATGAGAGAAGATGACATGACTTCTTCAACTATAAAGAATTTGAACGGAGTTTTGCAATTCAATTCTTTCAAATATTTGCACTTTCTTCTCTATTTTTCTTCCCCGAGAAATACCTCGAAAAATAAATTCTTGCAAGCAAGAAAGAGCGGAGGAAAATGACCCTCCAAAATCAGGGGCATTTTTGAAAATATTTGAGCCAAGAAAACCAAAGTTTTTATTTAAAATTATTTGCAAAAAGAAATAAAGCCTTTAGGGATTTTCTGAAAAACATTTTTTTAGTTTTTATTTTGGCCGTGGAATAATGCTCATCATCTACATTTTATTTTTCTGATAATTTTAGTATATAAAAACTCTTTATTCGAATTGATTTGATTTCCTTTTTATTGTTTTAGTTTCCTAATTTTAAAAATAGGAATGGAATCGCTTTTATTAGGAAAACCTGCTGGCCCATTAAGCACTTTCCTATTCTAGCCCAAAAAGAGATCATCTCCTTCCTCTGTTTCCTCTCACGTTACAGAAGCTTTCCATATCCATGGAGACAGGAATCTCCACCTTCCCGATCTCCCTCGTCTTTCCATCCCAGCGCCTCCCGAGTCCGCCTATAAAACCCTCCCTCTCCTCGCTCCATTTTTCCCATCACCACGCCCCTCCTGCCCGTAGCCACCTCGCCACCGTCCTCCTTTTCCTGGCTAGAACGCTCACCAGAGCTCTCCCAGAGCCCGACGCCAGGAGTGAGCAGCACCTGAGGCGCCAGCGCCACCTCCCACGCGCCGATCCCCACCCTCGCCGGCGACCTCGCCCCCTCGCCGGAGCAGCTCTCCACATCGCCGTCTCCTTCCTGCCATCTCTGCCTCACGTACAGGTAACTCCGTTTTCGTTTTTCAGATTTATTTCCGTAACAGATTTAGTTCCGTTCTTGTTTAGCTTATAACTTTTGATCTAGAAGTCCAATGATGCTGATTCTTTTTATGCGTTAGATCACAATTTTCTTGTAGTTTCCAAAAATATATTATTTGTCTATGTTTGGATTTATAAAAATTGAGTTAGATCAGATTTGAATTAAAGCTTGTTTTGCTTATTCCGGGAGTTTAAAAATAGATTTTTAATTAATTATTTTTGCTCCTGGTCTCTAGGACCTTTGTTTATCCAGTAGTATTTAGTATTTTATTTTCAGGTTAATTTAAATTAGGTTTTTAGCAAAACAGTACTGTTTTAATATTAGTTCTGTTTTAGCTTTTATTTATTGTTTTTATTAGTTTTAAATTATTTCTTTTGTCACTTTTGACAAAATTAGTTGTGTTTCTGTTAGACAACAGGAGAAAATTTATTTTTACTTAAAAACAATTATTTTCCTTAGTTTTGTATGAAACCTTCTATAGGTCATAGTTAGAGTTTTATAAAAGCTTTTTATTCGTTTCTTTTTGCAAATAAAATTTTATGGAAAAAAATACTTTCTGTTAAATTAGTTATTTTACATTTTATTTTCTGTTAATTTATTAGTTTAGTATTTTAATTGTTGTTAAGTTTTTACTTACGGCAAAACTATATTATATGTTTGTAGCAAAGTCATAGATCTTCGTTAGTAGTTTTTCTTTGTAGTTTTATTTGAAGTTTCTTTTGATTTTGTTTGAGTTTTATTATCGATTTTCCTTGCTGTTTTGATTGTTATTTCGAGCGCTAAAATTGTTTGCTAGGATGTTTGCTTATGTGAATGCTATGTTTGACTATATAGATTTTCAACGGAGTGACGATTAGTTCTACCAAGTCATTTTCTGACAGCGTTGTTATCTTCATCAAGTATTACCAGGCAAGTTCACTTTGACCATTGCTTTCATACCTATGTTTTTATTGCATTTAGTGGCATCCTTGCAACCACACCTCAGTAGTGTTATTGAATCCTTGTAGTTGAGTAGTATGCATGAGGTAGGAACCCATCACCCTGTTACCAAGCCGGGACGTTTTATTTAAAGGCTACGCTATAGTAGACGAGGGTTTGGTATGAGTGTTCGGGAGTGGTGTGAGAAAGGAGGACTCTACGTCAATGACGACAACTCCATGATGGCATCTGCAAGGACTGCATCTTCAAGGCCTCAAGACTTCAAGACTCGAGACAAGAATTCAATACACACTCTTTGGGTGAAGGATTTGCTGACGGGCACCACAGAGAAACCAGTGGTTGGCGGGATGCATGGAGAAGCGCCATGACATCTTGCGGAAAGCTTCACCCAGACTCAAAGAGACGGAAGAATACTTCATGCCTGGAAGCTTACCTGTGCAACCGCAAGTCATTATGGGCTCGGGCTTGGTTGACCTTAGTTGTGACTCTGGCTGGGACGGTGCTAGCAGATGTAGAACTACTGTAGGATGGGTCGAGTACCGACGGTGGTCGAGGAACTCTTCGAAGACCATGTTTGATCGTCTTGTTCTCAAACACCCTGAAGTGCGAGAACGTAAAGAGAGGGATCGAATCTTGCGGGTAAAGTGTACAAACCTCTGCAGAGGGTTATAACCTAATCGATTAGCCGTGTCCCCGGTTACGGACAATTTGAGCATCTGGACTTGGATCTATCTCGAAACTCTCAACACCGGATTGATAACTTAATTGTGGGCAACATATGATGAATTTTTGGGCTATGAGACATCGGTTGGCGGAACCATGTCATGATAGAAAACTCCTTAGTACCGCCAAAGAAAAACAAAAATAAAATGGAGGGGCGGCGAGGGGCGGCGAGGGGCGGCGATGCGCGGTGTTTTTTTGGGATCGAGAGGGGCGGCGAGGGTTATACATGTGTGTTGTCCTCGCCTCCCTCTCCGTGACGCCGTCGTCTGCCGCCCCGTCTCGCGCTCTACCGCGACACCCTCTCCCACCCCGTCCTCGCCCCCTCCTTTTGCCACCGCCCTTTCGCCACCGCCACCGCCCCCGCCCCCCGTCGTCACGTAATTAATTTGTTTTTACTACAAGTTTTAAGGACAGACAAAATTGCGGACGATAGAGCTGTCCCGATTATGGACAACTATGATCCGGACGATGAAGCACATATGTTCGCATCATAAACGGCGATATTCTATATGTGCCGACCGGAGAAGAAGAAGATGATATCTCTTCTTATCTGAACCTTGACGGTGAAGATGAAGGGCGCCGTCGACAAGATGATGCCGAACAAACGTCGATAAACGATTTATCTTCAAATGGAAGTAGCAACCACCTCCGGCGCCAAGGTATATATATACATTGAGCCTCTGGTGATACAAACTAACTGATTTGAATAAATATGTGTGTACTAACGCGCGCGACTCTTTCTTATTTTAGCCCTCGGCCGGATCGTCGAAACAATTGAGTACGTCGTCAAAGCGTGGCGCAACCAAGACGATGAAACAAGGAGAAACATGCACCATCGAGGTTGTCGACAGTGCAACCGGCAGGCCGCTGGAGCCCCGCAAGAACGCCACCAAGTTTGTCAGCCAATGCGGAGCCATTGTTAGAGACAACGTTCGATCACCGTCCAGGAGTGGAATGAGCCAAAGAAGGCACGAATTGATGGTTTCACTTTTGTCGATAAGAGAACAAAAAGATTGCTTCAAGAAGCTTATGGAACATTTCGTTCTACCTCCGAATACAACAAATTCGATGAGGAGGGTAACAAGATTGAGGAAAACAAGGAGAGGAGGAGGCTAGTCAAACAGTTCGCTTCTTCATAAGATGGCCGACGCATTCCGGAAATTCAAGCAAAATCTAGCCCATGACTTTGTCAAGCAGAACAAGACTCGGATTTCAAAGGACAATATGAGAAACTGAAACATGATTGGCCAGAATTTGTGAAGCAAAAGAAATCGGAGCAGTTCATTCAAATATCGAAAAAAAAAGGAAAATTCGGCTAAGAAGGAGTACAATCATGTTATGGGGCCAGGAGGGTATCGCATTTGGGTGCCGAGGTTGGAGAAGATGGAGAACGAGCTGAGGGCGCGAGGAATCCGTCCAGGTACGGAGGGATGGGACCCAAGGGCCAAAAGCTAGTGGTACGGGCATGGGGGAACGCTGAACCCGGAGACAGGGGAGTGTGTTTACCGGGGCAAATTAATTAAACCCACCCAAGCCCTTATTAACGCAATGAGGGATGCTCAACAGGGAAGATCAAGTTCAACAGAGAGAACGACGCTACCGACAAAAGCCCTCGAATCCTGAACACGGAGGACGTGTACGAGGCATGGGGCACATTCCGTGGAAAATAGGGTTCCCCGAGCGATGACCCGTCTGATTCTGAAGCCGTAAGAGAAATATGGATCGGGAAGCAGATGTTGTGGCGCGGTTGGCATCGGAAATGGTTGTGATGAAGAAAACCATGAGTGTACTAGTAGCCGAAAGAGATGCAGCTCGGGTGCAGCATGAAGATCATCCAGCGGATCTCGGAAGCCAGCAGCGGAGAAGCAGCGTGGCTTCCACGGAGGCCCCACCGGCTGGTGCAGATGCACCGACGATCGAAATTACTGCACCGAGCCTCTGGTGGTCGAAATTACTGCACCGGAGCCTCCGGTGGTCGAAATTACTGCACCGGAGCCTCCTCGCTACCCGTGGGCGATATAAAGGAGATGAAAGAATGTCATCTGTATTATCCTATCGGGAACATGTCCATGAAGGTAGCCATCGGCAGTGCTTTACCATGTTTACCGAGCACTCCACCACAACAACCCCATTCAAGATGGCTATGCTCGTGTCACGGTGGAGGACATAGTCCAAGGGTTTGAGGACCTGAGATTGACATTGCTACACCAAGGGGAGAAAAGACTTGGAGATGTCAAGCGCCATTTCATTCTATGGCAAAAGAAGTTTATCAAGTTTCCAAAGCGAGGCGCCAAGGACAACAAGTCCACCCCCTACGGTGGTGGTGGTGGCGGTGGCGGTGGTGGTGGTGGTGGTGGTGGTGGCGGTTCACCTACACCTCCGCCACGCCACCGACGCCGCCCCAGTCCACAACGTCCGGCGGGTGATCAGCCACGACCCCGATCCTCGTCCGGCGGGTGATCGACGCCGCCCCAATCCACCTCCGGCAAAGAAGCGAAGCAGTCCTGGATTATTAACCTGCACCCTTATGTACCTAAGACCACAAAGGTACCGGAGCCATCACTAAAGCCTCTCCCCACAAGGCCTTGGGAACGTAGTGCCGAGGAAGTCGACGCTGCCGCTGCTGCTGATTTGGAGAAATGGAAGGCGGACTGCAAGAAGAAAAGAGAGCCCGAGCCCAAGCCAGTATTTTCGATGAGCAAAAGAAGTGGGCTAAGTCATTTTTGAGCACACCGTCCCAAGCTGAAGAATCTGCCTAACGACTATGCACGTGAACTTGGCGAGCAGGCACTCATGTTCAAGGAGAACAAAGAGCGGGAGAAGGCGAAAGTAAAAAAGCGGAAACAAGTTGCCCATCTCGGGGAACAAAGTAAACAATCGATTGCCCCGCTTATAGTGGAAGCCGCCGGTCCGGATGCCCCCGAGATCATACAAGCTGCGGCAGCACAGGGATTGACTTTAACGAGTGCCAGAGAACAAGCGGCCAACTTAGGTATTACTCTTCGTGAACTGTTAGGCCTTGATGAGGCGCCAGTGAAGGAGGTAGTAATTACATATGTCAAGAATGGGCCTCTCGTCGAGCCTGCGCAGAAAAGGATCTACCTCCACAAATGAAAGGTCTGCTGAAATGGTACAAGGGTTACATAAAAAATAAAAACGCCAAAGAATATATTTATGCGGAAGTTAGACATGAGAATCACTTCAAACATTACTATGTACAAATTGAACTGAGTGAATTGTTCCAGCTTTTCAATCTGCGCGAGCTCGACAAATCTATCATCGGTTGCTACGTTACGTAAGTGATTTATTAATTTCTACCCCATCTCGGTCATATTGCCTGCACTATATATATGTCCTAACTATATTGTTGTGTCCGCTATTATACATGCAGAATGAAGATTAAGGAATGCAGAGTAAGGAACATCCATGATGTTGGGTTCATTGACCCACACATCGTTAATGGACATGTGTTGGAGCGCCACCCGCCGACATGGAGGCAGACCTGTGGCAGTTTCTTACAAAGCAGGAACTCAAAAGTGATATTCTATTTCCTTACCATTTTGGGTGAGTGTTTCTGTCTTGAGCACATTCTCTTTTGTTTACTCCATGCATGGTATGTGGCCGGCTAATCGATGAGTTATGCATGACGTACTGTGCATGTATCGTGTCCGCAGGTTCCACTGGATTCTCGCTAGTAATTAAAGTTAACACCTCGTAATGTCTCGCCCACGACTCTCTGAATATGGATCCAAAGCTTTGGGGCGGCATGAGAAGAATGCTGCAGAAGTAATTATTTTCATTCATTTGCGCTCTATATCGATCGGCCTATTTCGTTCATTTCCTAATATCAAGTAACTAATAACTCTCTTGTTCATTTAATTTTCTTTGCCTCGTAGGGTTTGGAGACGGTTCGTAGATACAAAGGTCGGTGAATTCAAAAAGAGCTAGAATTCAAAAGGTCAAAGGCTAAGAATGTTGGGGATATTCAGCCACCGGAGACCAATCTATGTGGATACTATGTTCAGGAGATGATCCGAGATACACCTCTGAGCGGGTTCCGAGTGATACCAATGCTCAGAGGAATAACCTCCGGATGATGCTTAGTCCGTAAGCTCGCTCCGACCACTTCAAGAGGAACTAGCTGGATGGTTCAGCAGGGAAGTCCTCCATCCTAAAGGAGAACACTATTACGAGGACGTAGAACTTTATATGCATTAAATCATGTATGGAAACTTGTTCAAAATTGTATATGGTCATCCGATGATATTGAATATATATTGTATATTCCTCTTGAATTCTTTTTGGTTCTAATTTCAAATTTATTTGAAATTGTACATTCATATGCATGTATGTAGTACCGTAGAATATATGAAACTCCTTCAAAATTAAAATAAAGCACAAAAGAAATAAAACAATACAAATTAAACAGAAAACAGGTTTAGGGGGGGGGGGCTAAAACCCTAAACCTGTGGCGGCCTTTAGTCGCGGTTGGCCAGAAGAACCGCGACTAAAGGTCCTCCGCCCCGACGGCCGCCTGGCGCCCACGTGGACGGGCCGTTAGTCGCGGTTCTTAAGCAGCCGCGACTAAAGGTGGGGGGCTTTAGTCGCGCTTATTTGGTCGCGGTTGCCCAACCGCGACTAATGGCAGTTGCGAACCGCGACCAAAGGCCTTTTTTCCACCAGTGGTGTTTCTCGTAGGAGTTTCTTGTGTGTGTTGGAGAGAAACCAGAAGAGGAAGAGTAATCGGAGGTAGAAGAAGGGAGGCGCTGCGAGGAGGCGGCACCAACAATTGGCATCAGAGCCTTGTCGATCAGAGGCGACAACAACGACGCAGTGGACGCCGTTGGTGGTACGATGCTGCTAGCGGCCGGTGCGTGCCTCCATCATCATCAAGCTGCGCCACGAGCGAGGGAGGGAGGGGTGTTGCCCGGTAAGTTGCGGCACCGGCGGCAAGAAGGTGATGGCCATGGAGCGGAGGCCATTGCGACAACATGGAGGTGAGTCACCGTGAGTTGTGGCACTGGTGGCGGATACGGAGGCGATTCATTGGCGAGTTATGCGGCACCAGTGGCGAAGATGGAGGCGTCGCAATACTGGCGACGTTGGCGTTGCGAGGCTACGACAAGATGAAGGTGGGACAAGATGGCATTAGCGCCTCCGTGTCTCTCCTAGAAGATCTGCCTCTGGAATAAAGAAGTGGCAACAAGATTAAGAAGGTGATTGTTAGGTTAATCTTGTTTATAGATTATTTGTTTTGTTTAGTCATGCATGTAGTCGTGCCCAGCTACTAGAATGTGGGTTTGTACTCACCTGAAGATGAGTTAATGTGTGTACATGCAAGTTAGTAGTGGAATTAGAAGATTAGATAGTGTTGCATGCATGAGTTTGTTAGACGGTCAAGTCATGTGGCCGTTGTGGAAAGATTGTGCCGGTGCTGTACGTGCGCATGCATGTAGCTAGGTTAGTTAGTGCATGCGGTTAGTGGATAGTGATAGTGGCGTGAGTTGCGTGGTAGCACTGCCAAATCTCTTGTATAAATACATCCATTGAGCAATGAGAAAGAAGCCGTGAGGGCAGAAAAACAATGTAGTCTTTCGTGTGACCAAGAAAGTGTTCTGGGTAAAGCCACTAGTCATCTGTATTGGTTGTGTGTGTGTGTGTGTGTGTGTGTGTGTGTGTGTGTGTGTTTCTCGTAGGAGTTTCTTGTGTGTGTTTGAGAGAAACCAGAAGAGGAAGAGTAATCGGAGGTAGAAGAAGGGAGGCGCTGCGAGGAGGCGGCGCCAACAGGTTCTATGTCTGGTGGGGAGACGGCCATCTATTCAGGTTTTTTTTAGAAAAGGAGGATTACCCCCGGCCTCTGCATCAGGGCGATGCACACGGTCACTTTATTAATTATTCTCACAAGACCTTACAAAGTCATACAATAGTAAGACTAAAGTCATTGCCTAAGCAACAAACTGTCGCTATACCTAGCCCGTTGATGAAGGGGCCCAGATAGCCTGGGCCTAATACCAAATGTACATCGCAGTCAAGACTAACATCTAAGACCTGAGACCCCAACCTAGCCACTTGCCGGGTCTGGTGCACACACTGGTCCGGGCGTGCCAGAGGCGGCCGCCGCCAACTGCCACCGCCTCCTCTTCAGAACTGTACTGATGCATCAACCTTGATCGGTCCAGCTATATTCGACGCCACCACGGCGCCCAACGGCACCTCCTCCCTGCGCGCAAACAACTGTACACGTCGCGGTCGCCACTGATACACCTCAGCGCCATGCTGCCACGCATCACCACCGACACAGCTTTAAGCCCTTGGAGGATCTGTCAGGCGTAGCACCCGCCGACCGTGCATGACCATGCGTAGCACCGCCGGTCGCATGACTTGACATCTCCACCGGCTCCGTGCAAGGCGAAGACGATCCACCTCCTGCCTCTCGACTTCCTGCGCTGCTCCACGTAAACGACGCTCCCAAGAGAGAAATGACACCGCAGTGCCACCATCGTCCGGTCTCGGAACACCAGATCCTAGGGTTTCCCGAGCAATACGAGTGGGTCGATGGTAGTCACATGACGATGCCTTCATCAAGGTAACGACGGCACGCCGCCATCGCCGCCGTCGGCTCGGTTTTCACCGGCAACTACGCTTTCCCGACTCGCAGCTGGTGCCGTATGACGAATCCCGAGATCTGAACACCCAGCCTTAGGCCGACCACCTCTGAAGCGAAGAGATGACCACCACCGCCGCTGCACCGGTCGAACGGATCTGATTGGAGGTGCCGCCGACGAGTCCACCAGGCCTCCACGCCGCCGCCGCCGATTTGAAGGCAGCATGCACGCCATCGCAGCCAAGCCGCCGCCGCAGCCGCCGCCGCCGCGAAGGGCCATCCACACAGCCCACAGCCTCCCGCCGCGCCAAGCCGTCGCCGTCCGAGGACGGGCCGGCCTCCCGCCACGTGCCGCCATCCGCCGCGCCGCAGATCCCAGATCGGTCGCGCCACGACACGCCTTGGGGTCCGCCCCACCCCGGAGACGTGCGAGAGAGGAGATCCTCCGCCACCGCCGTCGGCCCTCGGGCTTTGCCCGGCGGCGTCTTCCGGCGGCGGAGGAGGGAGGGGAGGAGGGAGTTCGTGGCGGCGGCGGCTAGGTTTCGTCACCGAGTCGCCCTGTGGGAAGGACGACGCAGGGTCCCGGATGGGATGGGATGGGGTTCAGGTGATGAGTCTTCAACCGGCGAGACCGAATCAAGCTATCAACTGCAAGATGGCGGGCTTGGGGGGTGTTTCGATGTTGACAGTATTCCGGACTCCTATGAGCCGCCGAGCAGGGCTGCTATATTCATGGCCGGTACGCAACAGATGGTGAATTCATCGACTACCGCGGCTATGACCTCCGGTTCAGTGGCTGCTGCGACGGCTGGGGCGAGTTGCTCTGCGCGCCCGCCGGCTCATGTGCTATCCGAGCTCTTGGATGTTGGCGACTCTGTTGGCTGCAGAGGTAACCCCGGCGACTCAAGAGCAACATAAGGTGGAAGTTGCGAAATCCGCTGACGAGATAGCTCGAGACTAAAGAGGATCTTAATGCTGAGAATGGCAGGATGGCAACAGAGCGAGCTACGTTAGAGGTCGAGTCACAACGGATTGAAGTAGAAGATTTCCGGTTAAACTTGGATCAGAATGCGTCAAATGATGTTCTTTGGAGGAGGCACTAGAGCCGTCTACCTTCGTAGTTCGAGGCAAGGAATCTTTTCGATACACCTGGGGCAGGACCAAGTAACCCGCCCGGTGTGACCTGTGTCACGAGGCACCCGTGGCCAGGCGACGGCTTAGCATCGCGGCAGACCGCCTGCTTAAATTTAACCTCACCCGGCAGGTATTAACACCGCAGGTCATTATTCCAACCCTTTGGTATAACATGATTGCCGCTGCTTCATGGCTGGCGGCTCTTCCAAAGAGAAGGCGAGTCTCCGCCGGTAGAGGCCCTAAGGCTGTGGAGCTTCTTCAGATGGCGGTAGCTCAACAGGCGACTTACTCATATAGCTGCGAGCCGATCCATTCAACTCCACACCCCAGTTGAAGTTACAGCCGAAGCGTTGAATCGCCGGCGGTTTCCAGCAGTGCGCAGCGCCGTTGTCACATCACTGGTTCTGGTAATGCCTAGTGCTAGCCTCTGGTGTTTCATCATGTTTACTTTCCTCAGAAAGTTGAAATGGGGATGACAGAAACCCCAGCACCCCCTTAATCCAACTAGGGTTTACTAAAATCTTTTTCAATGAACCTGAAATGCCCTTCTAAAATGTTCATCATCCTTGTCCTGGTCTAGAACCTTTGACAAAAATGGTGCACACTTTTCTAGGACAACAGAGGGTCACCAATTAAATCATATAGTATTTGCATTTGGGCATTTAAATGTTATAAAATATTTTAAATGCTCAAATAATCATAAACTGAAATGTTTATCAGAGAATATATTCCCAACAGTGGTTGTGAGCAGTATCATGATTTTTGGGAGTGTTTAGGTATTTTTAGAAAAGCTACAAAGTTACGTAAGAAAAAGAAAAATAGAAAATAAAAAGGAGGGACTCACCTGGGCCAACTTACGTGGCAACCCCAGCCGGCCCAAAGATCTAGAGGACCCAGCCCACCACCCCACCGCTGCCTTCCTCCTGCCAAGAGGTTGCAGCTCACTGTCACAAGGCCGCCCTAGCCACCTCCTGCTTCCTCCCCGCCTGTTCGAGCGCCTGAGACGCCAGAGCCCCTAGGTCTTCTTCCTCACTCTCTGCTCTCTCCCTCGCCCTCTAGCCCCTTCCCCGAGCTCACCCGAGCGCGGCCCTCGCCGCCGTTCGCCATAGCCGCAGCCGCAGCCATCCCTGAGCCTCTCCGACGCGCTTCGAAGCTCCGCCATGCCGCCTCGTCTCTCTCCGCTGCCTCACGCGACCAGAAGAGCCTCGACGCTGCCGTCGTCGACCCCTCCTCCTCCTTCGGCCACGGAGATCCCAACGACTTTCCGCCGTCACCAAGCCGTCCCCGAGCACGCTGAGATCACGAATGACCTCGCCGTGAGCTCCTCTACTGAACCCCTCTCTCCCCGCCTTCGACCCCGTTCTCTAGCTCCGCTGACCAACGCGGCCGAAGCTCGCCACCAAAGTGCTTCGTCGTCGCCTGGCTAGAGCCACAATAGCTCAAAGCCGAGCACATTGAGCTCCGTGAGCTCGTAGTTCCCACCAGCTCCTCCTCCCATGCACCGTAGCGCCAACCCGTTGCTGTTCGAGCTCGCTGCCGCCACGAGCTTGACTCCGCGAAGCTCACTCCATCACAGCCTCTCTCGCTTGCTCCAATGGATGCGCGAGAGTGCCAGCTCTATGTAGGTGGTCTCGGCCGCTTGATTGGTCGCCGAGGGCAAAATCCGAGCCCCTCCGCTGTCTCAGCCTCGGCCGGCGACTCAACGCCGACGGGTTTGACCTCGACCCGGGTTTGACCCCTGTTTGACCTCTCCGGTCGCCAACAAGTCGGCCCAGGCCCTGCTAATTTAGGTTAAGCGCTAACTGTAACATCCCAAATTTTGGAATGTTAATATAATTAATTGAATTGTTTGTTTGTTTGTTTGCTTGAGTGAATTAAACTTGAGTGAAATTTGAACCTTTTCAAAAACTTTTGAATGAGAGGGAATAAAATGACTTTCCCCTTCTCCGTAAATTCAAATTCATCCTATTAAAATCAATGAGAGAAGATGACATGACTTCTTCAACTATAAAGAATTTGAACGGAGTTTTGCAATTTAATTCTTTCAAATATTTGCACTTGCTTCTCTATTTTTCTTCCCGAGAAATACCCGAAAATAAATTCTTGCAAGCAAGAAAGAGCGGAGGAAAATGACCCTCCAAAATCAGGGGCATTTTTGAAAATATTTGAGCCAAGAAAAACCAAAGTTTTATTTAAAAATTATTTGCAAAAAGAAATAAAGCCTTTAGGGATTTTCTGAAAACATTTTTTTAGTTTTATTTTGGCCGTGGAATAATGCTCATCATCTACATTTTATTTTTCTGATAATTTTAGTATATAAAACTCTTTATTCGAATTGATTTGATTTCCTTTTTATTGTTTTAGTTTCCTAATTTTAAAAATAGGAATGGAATCGTTTTTATTAGGAAAAACCTGCTGGCCCATTAAGCACTTTCCTATTCTAGCCCAAAAAGAGATCATCTCCTTCCTCTGTTTCCTCTCACGTTACAGAAGCTTTCCATATCCATGGAGACAGGAATCTCCACCTTCCCGATCTCCCTCGCTCTTTCCATCCCAGCGCCTCCCGAGTCCGCCTATAAAACCCCTCCCTCTCCTCGCTCCATTTTTCCCATCACCACGTCCCCTCCCTGCCCGTAGCCACCTCGCCACCGTCCTCCTTTTTCTGGCTAGAACGCTCACCAGAGCTCTCCCAGAGCCCGACGCCAGGAGTGAGCAGCACCTGAGGCGCCCAGCGCCACCTCCCCAAGCGCCGATCCCCACCCTGTGGCGACCTCGCCCCCTCGCCGGAGCAGCTCTCCACATCGCCGTCTCCTTCCTGCCATCTCTGCCTCACGTACAGGTAACTCCGTTTTCGTTTTTCAGATTTATTTCCGTAACAGATTTAGTTCCGTTCTTGTTTAGCTTATAACTTTTGATCTAGAAGTCCAATGATGCTGATTCTTTTTGCGTTAGATCACAATTTTCTTGTAGTTTCCAAAAATATATTATTTGTCTATGTTTGGATTTATAAAAATTGAGTTAGATCAGATTTGAATTAAAGCTTGTTTTGCTTATTCCGGGAGTTTAAAAATAGATTTTTAATTAATTATTTTTGCTCCTGGTCTCTAGGACCTTTGTTTATCCAGTAGTATTTAGTATTTTATTTTCAGGTTAATTTAAATTAGGTTTTTAGCAAAACAGTACTGTTTTAATATTAGTTCTGTTTTAGCTTTTTATTTATTGTTTTATTAGTATTAAATTATTTCTTTTTGTCACTTTTGACAAAATTAGTTGTGTGTCTGTTAGACAACAGGAGAAAATTTATTTTTACTTAAAAAACAATTATTTTCCTTAGTTTTGTATGAAACCTTCTATAGGTCATAGTTAGAGTTTTATAAAAGCTTTTTATTTGTTTCTTTTTGCAAATAAAATTTTATGGAAAAAATACTTTCTGTTAAATTAGTTATTTTACATTTTATTTTCTGTTAATTTATTAGTTTAGTATTTTAATTGTTGTTAAGTTTTTACTTACGGCAAAACTATATTAGATGTTTGTAGCAAAGTCATAGATCTTCGTTAGTAGTTTTTCTTTGTAGTTTTATTTGAAGTTTCTTTTGATTTTGTTTGAGTTTTATTATCGATTTTCCTTGCTGTTTTGATTGTTATTTCGAGCGCTAAAATTGTTTGCTAGGATGTTTGCTTATGTGAATGCTATGTTTGACTATATAGATTTTCAACGGAGTGACGATTAGTTCTACCAAGTCATTTTTTGACAGCGTTGTTATCTTCATCAAGTATTACCGTGCAAGTTCACTTTGACCATTGCTTTCATACCTATGTTTTTATTGCATTTAGTGGCATCCTTGCAACCACACCTCAAGAGTGTTATTGAATCCTTGTAGTTGAGTAGTATGCATGAGGTAGGAACCCATCACCCCTGTTACCAAGCCCGGACGTTTTATTTAAATGCTACGCTATAGTAGACGGGTTTGGTATGAGTGTTCTGGAGTGGTGTGAGAAAGGAGGACTCTACGTCAATGACGACAACTCCATGATGGCATCTGCAAGGACTGCATCTTCAAGGCCTCAAGACTTCAAGACTCGAGACAAGAATTCAATACACACTCATCGGGTGAAGGATTTGCCGACGGGCACCCTGGAGAAACCAGTGGTTGGCCGGATGCATGGAGAAGCGCCATGACATCTTGCGGAAAGCTTCACCCAGACTCAAAGAGACGGAAGAATAATTCATGCTCGAAGCTTACCCGCAACCGCAAGTCATTATGGGCTCGCTTGGTTGACCTTAGTTGTGACTCTGGCTGGGGACGGTACTAGCAGATGTAGAACCATCAGAGGATGGGATGAGTACCGGACGGTCGAGGAACTCTTCGAAGACCATGTTTGATCGTCTTGTTCTCAAACACCTGAAGTGCGAGAACGTAAAGAGAGGGATCGAATCTTGCGGGTAAAGTGTACAAACCTCTGCAGAGGGTTATAACCTAATCGATTAGCCGTGTCCCCGTTACGGACAATTTGAGCATCCGGACTTGGATCTATCTCGAACTCTCAACACCGGATTGATAACTTAATTGTAGGCAACATATGATGAATTTTTGGGCTATGAGACATCGGTTGGCGGAACCATGTCATGATAGAAAACTCCTTAGTACAGACTTCATTCTATTCCTTTGATGTAGGGAAAATAAAATCAGCTTTTACGCAAACAAAACTCAGATACAGAGCCACAAAGCCAAATTGCATATAGTATAGTTTTACCATCTGTTTAATCATGTTGTGATCTTGCCGTACATTCAATGTAATCGATTACACGGTTGCAACGTATCATGTTGCAGATATTTCCTCGACGAGTAAGAGTTACGATACAGGGTTACGGTCTACACTCAACCTGCCGATGGCGTTGATGGGACTCCACACCCGTTTGATTGTTTCCGCTGAGTATTATGAGGTATATATCAGTTTTACGTTATTTATGCAAGTGATTGCACTTTGATATATACATTGATGTACTGTGTGTGCCAAAGATACTGATCCGAGGATGGCACAAGAATACGTAGGCTTGACCGTCGAGGTCGGGTCGCCATGTAAATGGTATCGAGCACATGTTGGCTGTAGAACGTGACCCTAGAAAATGACTTAGTAATATGAAGACCCCAATAGGAATGACCTTTGTTTTGTACTACTCTCGTAACACCTGATTCCTTCTACTGAACCTTCCTTATTTCAACTATAGATGGAGAGCTACATTCTGAACAAAAGAGAACACTACGAGAAGGTTCTTGGAGGCCCCTTCCTTGTGGAGCTAGTCAGGTTGCTGAAGTTACCGATACCTGAGATCAAGGCAACTAAGAGGACGCCCAGATCGTGGGGAGTCAAGACCCAAGTTTTTGGTCGTAAAGAAGCCCCAAGACTGCAGACATCATCTTCGGAACTATAAATGGTGACTGTGATATGGGCATCAACACTGCCGTCCATGATGCTATTGCACGTTTGTGCTATCGTCATCGTGCTGCACTAAACCCACACTTCTTTGGAAGGATGGGATGGCAGAAGTCTGATGGAGCAACTATTGCCTTGACGGAAGCGCAAAAGATGAAGTTTCCCCCACTTTTAGTGTACAATCAGGATCTGGAACAATACGTCAAGAATCTTCAGATGGACCTCCTGGAAGCCCTGTTCGACAATGAAGCACTACGAGAAGAGGTCAAGACTCGTAGATCAAGGTAAACAAGCTGGAGGAGGAGAACCTCGAGATCTCGAGGATGCGCCAGAACTCAAGAACAGCAGGACCATGTCTCATGCCAAGGACATTGAAATCCGTAAGCTCAAGGAACAACTTCAGGACATACAGGTGCGTCGCCACAAGAAACTCCGTGTCGACAGAGAAAATCTAGCAGAAGAACTGGAGGAGATCAAGTCCACATGTAAGAAGCCCGGTGGGGACAATGACCAAGTTCCTAATAAATTAGTAGTATCCCACCATGAGAGAAATAAAGATGAACGCTTTCTCGATTTAAGTATCTGACCATACCAACTTATGTGGGTGGCGATACTGTAGTATTGATTGAATAAATGAATGCTTGGTTGCTATTATTTTTGTATGTTTATTGAATGGTTGGATAGATGCGATATTCGTAGGCTTGTAATTATTTCAACCATGAGAGACGTAAGTTACGGAAGAATGGTAGAAGGCCTTCATATGGGAACAGCATCAGGAATTGGAAACTCCCGAGCATTGAAGACCTGAAGAAATGAGGACTTAGAAACGAAACCATAGTAGAACGGCCCATTACAAACGATAATTTTGTTGATGAGTGGGTAATTGCCTTCTCTTTCTATCTCAACCAGACCCCGAAATCTTGAACCCATGGACAACTGAACACCAAACTTTTCTGGAGACAGTTGCAAATTCCCCATG
The DNA here is from genome assembly GCA_021605145.1 of Aegilops bicornis. NCBI lineage: Eukaryota > Viridiplantae > Streptophyta > Magnoliopsida > Poales > Poaceae > Aegilops > Aegilops bicornis. The sequence goes on from CM038673.1 coordinate 83,394,695, forward strand.
GAGATACATCCCTTGTTCTGAGCACCTCTCTTATCCTACACATGTAGATGACAACCCTTTATGAGTCTTTCCTTAAGGGCCCTGAAACGATCATGACCCTGACAAGTGATCACGACACCAAGATCCCAAGGACATGATGAAGCATATTCACCTTGAAGGAGATGCAGTCTACAAAGGCTACCCTTTCATGCAAAAGGGAGTGGAACTTTGGTATGTGGAGGTACACCTCCACCATTTGAAAGGAGTTTGCCCAAAGAGGATGGGGCATTACTTTTTCATCTCACGTGTGCCACAAGCAACTTTCTTCGATGCTGTTCGTGAAGCAGCCATGGAAGCCATACGCCAGATCGGAGAAATACTTGAAGCAAGACTCCGTTATACTCAGGAATACCTACGCCAAGTACGCGGCAGAGATGATGGTAATGAAGCTCAAGACCACCATGATGAAACAGAAGATTGAAGATTTCAAGACTCATGTCACACATTTCCAAAGGAATCAAGAATCCTCGAGGAGGAAAAATGAATAAAGTTGGAAGTAATGTCTGACCATACCAAACCATGTGGGTGACAGCATTTGTAACAAAGTACTTTTTGGAATTTGGATTTACGAAAATGGTTAAGGATGTAATGAAAGATTGGTATTCGAATAATGAGATTTTATGGATAAACTCGTGCATTCTTTTGCTCATAGTACTCTGTAAAGCCACAAGATCAATGAAGAAAGAAATGTGTTATTCATGACGGTCCATAGAAGGAAGCTGGACAAAATAAGTTGGAGTTTTGTTTTTGATATGATGGTATGAAGAAACAGAGTACTATTGGATTTAAAGGAGGTGTAACATGAGAGTTACTCCAAGGATGAGTTAAAGCTGCACTAGTGTTGAAGTGGGCCATAACCCACGTGCCCAGGATTTTGAGAAGGAACCGTTGTAACCTTGATAAAGGAATAAATTTGGAAGAATCTGTGATCCAATCAGCCTACGCTTCAGAGGAGGTTACGCAAAACCCGAGAGTGGTGAAGTAACGATAGATGTTTTGTTTGGCATGCGAAACCATGGATTTATACGAACTCAGTTCGAGAACAAGAGAAATTCTGCAATGCTTGTGAGTATGCCCAAGTGTTAAAATACGTGATTCGATATTTACATATGTGGTAATGATTCAAGTACGGGATGGACTGGCCCCATACCGAGACTTCTATCATGAACTATCATATGTTGATGGAAAATCAGAGAGCCTTGAAAACCTTAGAAGAGTGTCGACACGATAAGCCATAAAACCATAGAATGGTAGTACGATGGAACCCTTTACAGCAACCGCTGCCAATCGTAGGATATACGGTGAAGTTCAACCTGCACCGTTTTCTGCAGGAGAAACCATTAATGGTAGACCACCATGAGTGTTTCGATAGTTGTCTAGAATGGACACAGACCTATCAGCTAAGAAGATCCAGCCTCTGGACGAACTTCAACTTTGACACACCGACCCAAGATTTTGAGGAACACCCTATACTTCCGCGTAAGAGCTTTAATGAAGGAGCTATTGTAAGATATGTGAAGAGACATACATTGTCAGCCCTCCAGAGGAAATATCTGAGTTTATTGGAACCATGACCTTGTTTTTAAGTGTGGTAGCACCCCTGACCTTTCTGACCAAGACATTTGCTAGAAGACCCCAACCCCTAACATTTTCTTGCTAGGCTCTTCGAATCTCGAGGACGAGATTCATTTTAAGTGTGGTAGGTTTGTAACATCCCAAATTTTGGAATGTTAATATAATTAATTGAATTGTTTGTTTGTTTGTTTGCTTGAGTGAATTAAACTTGAGTGAAATTTGAACCTTTTCAAAAACTTTTGAATGAGAGGGAATAAAATGACTTTCCCCTTCTCCGGTAAATTCAAATTCATCCTATTAAAATCAATGAGAGAAGATGACATGACTTCTTCAACTATAAAGAATTTGAATGGAGTTTTGCAATTTAATTCTTTCAAATATTTGCACTTGCTTCTCTATTTTTCTTCCCCGAGAAATACCCGAAAAATAAATTCTTGCAAGCAAGAAAGAGCGGAGGAAAATGACCCTCCAAAATCAGGGGCATTTTGAAAATATTTGAGCCAAGAAAAACCAAAGTTTTTATTTAAAAATTATTTGCAAAAGAAATAAAGCCTTTAGGGATTTTCTGAAAAACATTTTTTAGTTTTTATTTTGGCCGTGGAATAATGCTCATCATCTACATTTTATTTTTCTGATAATTTTAGTATATAAAAACTCTTTATTCCGAATTGATTTGATTTCCTTTTTATTGTTTTAGTTTCCTAATTTTAAAAATAGGAATGGAATCGTTTTATTAGGAAAACCTGCTGGCCCATTAAGCACTTTCCTATTCTAGCCCAAAAAGAGATCATCTCCTTCCTCTGTTTCCTCTCACGTTACAGAAGCTTTCCATATCCATGGAGACAGAATCTCCACCTTCCCGATCTCCCTCGCTCTTTCCATCCCAGCGCCTCCCGAGTCCGCCTATAAAACCCCTCCCTCTCCTCGCTCCATTTTTCCCATCACCACGCCTCCCTGCCCGTAGCCACTTCGCCACCGTCCTCCTTTTCCTGCCTAGAAACGCTCACCAGGAGCTCTCCCAGGAGCCCGACGCCAGGAGTGAGCAGCACCTGAGGGCGCCCAGCGCCACCTCCCCAAGCGCCGATCCCCACCCTCGCCGGCGACCTCGCCCCTCGCCGAGCAGCTCTCCACATCGCTGCCTCCTTCCTGCCATCTCTGCCTCACGTCAGGTAACTCCGATTTCGTTTTTCAGATTTATTTCCGTAACAGATTTAGTTCCGTTCTTGTTTAGCTTATAACTTTTGATCTAGAAGTCCAATGATGCTGATTCTTTTTGCGTTAGATCACAATTTTCTTGTAGTTTCCAAAAATATATTATTTGTCTATGTTTGGATTTATAAAAATTGAGTTAGATCAGATTTGAATTAAAGCTTGTTTTGCTTATTCCGGGAGTTTAAAAATAGATTTTTAATTAATTATTTTTGCTCCTGGTCTCTAGGACCTTTGTTTATCCAGTAGTATTTAGTATTTTATTTTCAGGTTAATTTAAATTAGGTTTTTAGCAAAACAGTACTGTTTTAATATTAGTTCTGTTTTAGCTTTTTATTTATTGTTTTTATTAGTTTTAAATTATTTCTTTTTGTCACTTTTGACAAAATTAGTTGTGTTTCTGTTAGACAACAGGAGAAAATTTATTTTTACTTAAAAAAATTATTTTCCTTAGTTTTGTATGAAACCTTCTATAGGTCATAGTTAGAGTTTTATAAAAGCTTTTTATTTGTTTCTTTTTGCAAATAAAATTTTATGGAAAAAATACTTTCTGTTAAATTAGTTATTTTACATTTTATTTTCTGTTAATTTATTAGTTTAGTATTTTAATTGTTGTTAAGTTTTTACTTACGGCAAAACTATATTAGATGTTTGTAGCAAAGTCATAGATCTTCGTTAGTAGTTTTTCTTTGTAGTTTTATTTGAAGTTTCTTTTGATTTTGTTTGAGTTTTATTATCGATTTTCCTTGCTGTTTTGATTGTTATTTGAGCGCTAAAATTGTTTGCTAGGATGTTTGCTTATGTGAATGCTATGTTTGACTATATAGATTTTCAACGGAGTGACGATTAGTTCTACCAAGTCATTTTCTCGACAAATATTGTTATCTTCATCAAGTATTACCGAGCAAGTTCACTTTGACCATTGCTTTCATACCTATGTTTTTATTGCATTTAGTGGCATCCTTGCAACCACACATCAGTAGTGTTATTGAATCCTTGTAGTTGAGTAGTATGCATGAGGTAGGAACCCATCACCCTGTTACCACGCCCGGGACGTTTTATTTAAATGCTACGCTATAGTAGACTGGGTTTGGTATGAGTGTTCGGGAGTGGTGTGAGAAAGGAGGACTCTACGTCAATGACGACAACTCCATGATGGCATCTGCAAGGACTGCATCTTCAAGGCCTCAAGACTTCAAGACTCGAGACAAGAATTCAATACACACTACTGGGTGAAGGACTGTTGACGGGCACCCTGGAGAAACCAAAGGTTGGCCGATGCATGGAGAAGCGCCATGACATCTTGCGGAAAGCTTCACCCAGACTCAAAGAGACGGAAGAATACTTCATGCCCGAAGCTTACCCGTGCAACCGCAAGTCATTATGGGCTCGCTTGGTTGACCTTAGTTGTGACTCTGGCTGGGGACGGTACTAGCGGATGTAGAACTCATGTAGGATGGGATGAGTACGGACAGGGTCGAGGAACTCTTCGAAGACCATGTTTCGTCGCCTTGTTCTCAAACACCCTCAAGTGCGAGAACGTAAAGAGAGGGATCGAATCTTATGGTAAAGTGTACAAACCTCTGCAGAGGGTTATAACCTAATCGATTAGCCGTGTCCCTGCTACGGACAATTTGAGCATCCGGACTTGGATCTATCTCGGAACTCTCAACACCGGATTGATAACTTAATTGTGGGCAACATATGATGAATTTTTGGGCTATGAGACATCGGTTGGCGGAACCATGTCATGATAGAAAACTCCTTAGTACAGACTTCATTCTATTCCTTTGATGTAGGGAAAATAAAATCAGCTTTTACGCAAACAAAACTCGATACAGAGCCACAAAGCCAAATTGCATATAGTATAGTTTTACCATCTGTTTAATCATGTTGTGATCTTGCCAGACATTCAATGTAATCGACCTACACGGCTGCAACGTATCATGTTGCAGATATTTCCTCGACGAGTAAGAGTTACGATACTGAGTTACGGTCTACACTCAACCTGCCGATGGCGTTGATGGGACTCCACACCCGCTTGATTGTTTCCGCTGAGTATTATGAGGTATATATCAGTTTTACGTTATTTATGCATGTGATTGCACTTTGATATATACATTGATGTACTGTGTGTGCCAGCATACTGATCCAGGGATGGCACAGTAACACAGAGGCTTGACCGTCTGAGGTCGGGTCGCTACACTAACTAAACTTAATTAGCCCTGTTAATACTGACATGTGGGCCCAAGGCCTAAACTAGTCTAGTTTAGTATTAGTTTAGAGCTAATTAACTTGGGTTAATTAGTCAGACACTGACATGTGGGTCCCAGCCTTCAGGTTTGACCTGGGCTGGCGCCTTTGACCTGCTGATGTCACACCGACATCATGCTGACGCAGGAAGTCATTTTCTCGATTAAATTTAATTCAGGAAATCCCAGAAAATGCTTTAAACTTCTAAAAATCATAGAAAATAAACTACAACTCCAAATTAAATAATTTATATATTAAAAATGATCAGAAAAATCTAATCTATCCATCTGTACTGTTTTCATGCATGTTAGAACAACTTATGACCACTGTTTAGGACAAATGGAGAATGGCATTTAAATAACCACATGTGGAGTTTGAATTTGAATCTTGGATTCAAACCAACTTCATTTAACTTGTTGCTAGTTGCATTAGCTCAAACCACAGCATATTGCCATGTCATGATCATGCATCATATTGTCGAATTGCATTGATTGTGTTTCCTCTCTGTTGCCGGTATTTGTCCCCACTCAATAGTCGACGAACCGACGATGAGTTCGATGACACCGATGAAGAACTATACAATCTTCAGAATTGCCAGGCAAGCAAAACCCCCTTGTTCATTCCGATATAATTGTCAGGACCGGATTTTCGGGATATCAATTGCCCATAAAATGGCCCTTGTGCTCACCAGCCCCAGGATTACTCTTAGCTGATGAGGCACCAGCTTGATACAGATATTCCAAGCAAAATACAAAATGTGTAGTATAAGACCATTCTAGCCTATGAGTACAACAATTGGTTTCTAGTGGCTGATGGCGGAAGCGATTTGTGGTTCACCTGCGTCTATGGCACTCCCTTTCCCACAGGAACAGCTGACCTGAATAACTCCTATCTTCGCGAGGCTGCTATCACCGTTGCTTAGGTTCCGGGGCTGTCATCGCAACGCTCCTCTCCAAGCAAGAAATCTGGCCAAGACAATAGCCAGGGACAAGCCAGTGAGTACTTTGAATGTACTCGCAAACATTATGAACACAGGTATGATATAACAAAAGATAGTCATGCTCTGAAATAGTCTAGGTTCACAACGTCAGTCACGAAATAACAATCCAAGATGCACACAAGCAGGGTTATTTATACATAACATGAATATGCAGTAAGGAGGTAGAAATAGAATGCACTGATCGGGTGTCTGAAGCGACGCCTCAAAAGGATAATAATATAAAGCATGCCTCAGTCGGGCGTCTGAGCGGCGCCACATAAAGGGTTTATAAATAAAAGAAATAACTAGCGTGCCACAGTCGGGCGTCTGTGCGACGCCACATAAAGGGCTTATAAATAAAAGAAATAACAAGCGTGCCACAGTCGGGCGTCTGTGCGACGCCACATAAAGGGCTTATAAATAATTTAAATAACAAGGATGCCACAGTTGGGTGTCTGAGCGACACCGCATAAAGGGCTTATAAAGTAAATAAATAACAAGCATGCCACAGTCGGGCATCTTAGCGACACCACATAAAGGGCTTATAAGTGAAATAAATAACAAATATGCCACAGTCGGGCGTCTCAGCGACACCACATAAAGGGCTTATAAGAGGATAGTCACAGTGAATATCCAGGGGGCAGAACCGTCCCAGGGATACTCAATAATTCAAATAATATAAAGGGTTAGTCCATAATAATAATAATCATAATCATCATAAGTCACAAGCCATGATCCATGTTCTGGTTTAGCAGTTTCTCCTCCAAAGACCGACACTAAGACCGACACTCGACCTATCCCAGACTGTAGTCCTTAACCATGGACAGGGCTATTCGGATAGGTATAACCTCTACAGAGGGTGTACTCTTTACCCACGAGTAACGGATTTCTTTAGTCCATCGGGACTAATTTTGTCTACGGTCTTTTAACTGAAAACACACCTGACCACACACACCGGCCTAACTTACCGGTGTCTGTAATCACCCACGACACCTGTTAAACAAAAGTCAAAGTGGGGAGGCTACAACCTCGCGTAGCATGGGATCAAATTTATATCGCGCGCTCTAAGGGGTGCCCCCCTCTCGGTCCCAACCGGAAACACCCATGCCCCTGGACCATATGGCATGCCTACCGGATGCAGCCGATATCTTCCACCATGGCCTCTCTGTACGGTGTGTGCTAGGAAAGGGGTTGACAACTTACTGAGCCGTACCCTACCTATGACAGGGACGAGTGGTAGTACGAAACAAGTATGGGGGTTACTGGAACAAGACTCGATCTATGGTCGACTCAGGAGGTTTAAGTATTCCCTGCATGATTAACATAACAAGTATATTTCAACCAACAGACAGAATCACCACTCATCATACCTCATCATGCCATACCGGACATAACCGTCTCGACGAGGAACTAGTGACAAGCTCGTGTCTACCCAAGACAGAGACTTTCCCGGCTTCCTTCCGGTAGGCATGGAAGGCATACGAGGTGATTACCATCACAACGTATCAAATTCCAATAGCACGGAATCATCAATATGCACTTATGAGTATGTTCATATCATCACATAAAATAACAAAAACTCCGAGACAAGGGGTGCTATAACCGTATCAAACAACACACGACAATATTATGCCAGGGTTCAGAATGCTTGCCTTCAAGTTGTGGGGAGTCAGGGTGCATTCCAAAACTTTTGAAAGTTTTCTTCTCTCTCCAAAAATCCTATTTTGAGAAAATTCAAATTAACACATAGTTTCAAAACAGTACAAAAAAGTTGTTTGGAAAATTTTCAAATAAATATGAAACAAACTAGACAAGATTTGAGGAACAACAGAAAAAGAATCAAATCATTTGGACTTATATTTAAAAAGTTATAGCTAGACAAAGTTTATCAAAATTCTGTTTTTAAATAAAACAGAAAAAGAAAAAAAAACGTTTCGAATAACAACACGTAGGAGACGTACTCTGGGTTTACGCCTCCACTTATGCCAGCGTGGATCGGCTCGTGGGTCACTGACAGTGGGTCCCTTGGGCCCACTGGTCAGGTTTGACCAGTCGTCTGCCTCCTTCCTCCTCTGTCCGAGCAAAGGCGGGGCTCCGGTGATCGACAGCTCCCCACGGGACTCTGAGGGCAGGGTTGGATCCGCCAGTCTCGGGCGGTCCTCCCAGTGGTCGAACGGCTGGCGGGGACGAAGGGAGTCGCCGGCGGCGAGCTTTGCGGCGGACGACAGCTTCGGGAGAATTGGGAACTAGAGGTAGGGTGGTTCCCGACCGTGTTTGAGAGGTGGGGGGCTCCACAAGGTCGAGGGGAAGGGGATGGAAGCACTGGATGGACGGGCGAGGCTCTGCCTGCGACGCACGGCACCACAGCGTGGCGGCGGCCGAACTGATCGGAGTCGAGGAAGAAAGCCCTCCTCCGTCGATTGCGGGCTAGGGGAGCGCTAGAGGGATGGCCTGAGGTCGCCTGGGGGTTTGGAGGAGCTCGGGGGTCCCTATTTATAGTGTAACTAGGTCGGTTTCGCGGCCGTGGATAAGAACGTCGGCGAACCGCCTCGCTGTAGCTTGCAGTGCGACGTGTCGAGGCTGGGGATGGCGGCAGCAGCTAGCTGACGAGCGGGCACTGCTCCAGGGGCGAGCTGGCGAGCGAGCGTGGCTCGGGCGGCATCGTCCAGGGCAGGAGCTTGTGGTGGCCGGCCGTTAGCTACCATGGCCGACCTGACGGCGGCGCTGCGGGGCTCCAAGGGCGGCCTGGAGGGTTCTGGTGAGCGGGCGAGGCTGGGGCGCGGCCCTGCGGGCGAGCAAAGGCTAGGGGCGCGACGCGGCGGCTCGGCGGTGTGCGCGTGCAAAACATGCGCTCTGAGCGCGCCCAGAGCATGCACGCTACGTGTTCGGCAAAATGCCAAGGCATGCCAGGGGGCTCCAATCCACATGAGGTGTAGCAGGGTGGGGCTATAGACTAAGGTAGAGTCATGAGACATGTTGGTTAGGCAAAGCAAGCAGGTTAAAAAATATGCAAACTAGGGTTCATGCCAATTCTGTTCATGCACTCAAGGTGTTTGACAGTGTGCTTTGGCCATCTAGGCATCTCTTGGGGTGGCCAAAAACTCCAGATCATAATCTCTTTAGATGTAGGTGATGGTGGCAAGGCTAGTTGGGCAAAACCAGAAACTTGTTAGTGCAAGTTTTTGAGAAAATCAAATCTGGACAGAAACTAAAGGCTACCATTGCATGGACCAAAAATACTCCAATGGGTCCACTCTCCTGGACTTAAGGGTTTGGTAGGGAGGACTATAAGCAGGAAAAAGCTCATGGGCACTAGAGCAAAATAAATTAGGGTTGCAGTAGAAAAAGCCAATCTGGTCCAGAGAGCAAAAGAGGATGATTTTTGCTCAAATTTTTCAAAGAACACCAGTGTGTTTTTGCATAAAGATGAATAATATGTTCCTACTAACATCCCCTAATTTTGGTGGAAACTTTAAAGAAATATTTAAATAGGTTGTAGTGCAATTTTACAAACTAGACCAGATTTGAAATCTTGGGGTAGAGCTCAAAATTTCCAAGAGACCAAGGATATTTTTGCATAAAAGTGATGTGGGGTCATCACATGTCATCCCCAAATTTTGGTGGAATTTTTAAAGGAGTATTTGAAAGGGTTGCAGTGCAAACTGACTCCAAAACTTATGAAAATCCATTTTAAAAGAAATAAAGCTCAGGAAAAATAGTTATATAAATGATTCCACTCATAAAATAAATGTTTCAAGAGAGGGTATACAAGTCCAACAACATATTTGGAAAGTTTTCACTTGGGGTGGAAACTCCACAATATCAAAGAAAAGGGTGGTTCTAAATAAAAGAAAATCCAGAAAATAAAAATTTAATTTACCAAGGCAAAATTTTAATCAATAAATCATGGTTAAATTTTTGGGGTGTTACAAAAATCCCACTCTCTCACTCCTGCTCTCTTTTACTGCATTAGGACAACAACGATTCAACTGTTACATGTTGCGGTAGTTGACCCCCTTTCCTCTGCATGACGCACTACTAGAAAAACCCCTACTAATGGCGCACCTAGTATGGCTATTAATGTCGCATCTGTGGTGCGCCATTAATAGCACGCCATTAGTAATTTTTACTAATGGCGCACCACCTGGTGCGCCATTAGTATTCAGTATACTAATGGCGCACCGGTGCGCCATTAGTATAGGCCAGGGTGCGCCATTAGTATGCCTCCGTGGGCCATGTATACCAGGTGCTTTTGCATACTAATGGCGCACCACCTCTGGATGCGCCATTAGTAACCGCGGCATACTAATGGCGCACTACCCAGTGATGCGCCATTAGTATGCACTGTCATACTAATGGCACACTGTCATGTGATGCGCCATTAGTATGAATATTAGGCCCCACAAGATATCCGTAACCGAGATAGTCGTGCACCGTTGTGAGCAGTGCGGCTCTCATAGGGAAATATTCTTTCTCTGCGGCGTCCCACGTATTGGCTGGCGTTTTCCACAGCGTGTCAAGCTCCTCTTTCAGCAGCCCAGACATGCATTGATGTCGTTCCTCTGGTTGTTTCGGCCCTTCAATTAGCATACTCATGTGAATGTACTTCCTCTTCATGCACAACCAGGGGAAGGTTGTACATCCACACAAACACAGGCCAGGTGCTATGTGTGCTTCTCTGGCTGCCAAACGGATTGACTCCATCGGTGCTCGCGCCCGGACGATGTTCCTTGGATCGCTCCCAAATTCTGGGTATTCAAGTTCAACGCTTGCCACCGCTCACATCCTTAGGGTGACTCAGCATCTTGTCTTTTTATCTATCTCCGGATCATTTGCGTCATCTTCTCGCTTCTTCTCCTCCCTATCCGCGTGCCAACGCAGGAGCTTTGCTAGCTTAGGGTCCGCTAAATACCGCTGCAGACGAGGAGTGTTCAGAAAGTACCACACCACTTTTCCAGGAGCTTTCTTCCTCTTCTTGTATCGAGTGACACCGCGCACCGGACATATGGTAGACTCCGCGTGCTCGTCCCGATAAATGATGCAATTGTTCATGCGCACATGGTATTTCACATGCGGCAAATCCAGAGGACACACGATTTTCTTCGCCTCCTCCAAACTGGTCGGGCACTTGTTCCCCTTGGGAAGACGTTCGTGCTGTAATGACATGTTCTCGCCGAAGCATCGCCGGTCATTTTGTGTTTTACCTTCATCTCCGTGAGCCATGAGCGTTACTTTCAGCGGGTATCCTCGGGCCTGCATCCTTCATACAATGGAGTAACGCGTCTAACTCAAGTTGATCCATCTTGGCTTTCTCTCGGGCGGCAGCTCTTGCGTTATCCGTCTGCTTGAGAAGCAGCTCTTGAATATGAGGGTCCTGCACCCAGCCCATCGATGGTCCAGCGTCGTCTGCTCCGCCGGCATCATCATCATGTCCTGCATCTTCTACATGATGATTGTGTACAGCATCACCGTCGTGATTATCTCCTGGGGATTCTTCGTCTTCTCGCCCCCGAGCCGCGGTGGTTGTCTTGCTGCCCTTCCTCATTTCTTGCCCGGCCCCATGGACGACTTCGTAGTCATCTTCATCACCTTGCCACCGATAGCCATCCATGAAACCACGCAAGAGCAGGTGGTCCCGCACCTGCCGGAATCCGGGTCCGCAATAAGGCTATTCAGCTTGCATCTTTGACACGGACATCTTATCTCCGCCTCGTTCTTTTGAAGCATCTCGGCCTTTGCGGACCTCAAACCTATTCACGATGCCTTCGGTCATCGTGCGGACCATATGGTCGCCTGCGGTAGAGCAAAACGATATTTTAGAACCAAGAAAAAATTTGGCATGACTTTCCTAAAAATAGGACCAAAAGAATGCTTAATGCCAAAATTCTCGCCAAACGGAAATGAATCAACATTCCGGCAAAATATTGGCAACTATCGCATTTCAAATACCGTACACCTCCAAACACAAACACATATGCAACACCACAAACATATGCAACACCACGAACATACATAGATCTAGCTAGGCCATAAAAAGTGCATGTGCACATTGTTGTAGGGAGAACAACATAAATATAGCTTCCCCCTTACTTACCTAGCAAAACAAGGTAACTTAACCACTTAATTTGAATGAATCTATGGTGGAAATGAGGTGAAAAAGAGGAGGCACCCGAGACAAGGAGGAGGCGGTGGAGAGAATGAAGTGGGGAGAAAGTGAGTGTGGGAGGAGAGGTTGTCCAAAATATCTTGTTGCTGCCCACTTACTAATGGCGCACTGAGCAACAAATGCGCCATTAGTAATCCAGGTTACTAATGGCGCACCCGGTGGTGCGCCATTAGTACTTTTGCAAAAAAGGAATAAAAACAATAATAAAAAACATTAGTGGCGCACCTTCTGGCTGGTGCGCCATTACTAGTTACAACTAGTAATGGCGCACCACCAGCGGATGCGCCCATTTGTATGTTTGGACAGGCGCACTAGTTCAAAAATTTGGTACTAATGGCGCACCGTGGGCTGGGTGAGCCTTTAGTAGTTTCAACACTAATGGCGCATCGGAGGGTGGTGCGCCATTAGTATATACTAATGGCGCACCACATGTCTGGTGCGCCATTAGTGTCAATTCCATCTATAGCCCTTTTCCTAGTATTGACGTGTCATTGCCACAGTAAATAGATGAAACCCACTAGCATGAGTAGGAGTTGCTTGAGCCCTGATGTGCCTACTCATTCATGCTTATTTTTCATGCCTGCTCCTGCTTAGAGTTGAGTCAGGTCTGATTCATCGGGGATGAATCGGAACACTGATGAGCATGTCCTACTATGTGTGAGGTAAGTGTGTGAACACGATTTGGTAAAGGTAGCGGTGAAAGGCCATGTAGGAGTACATGGTGGGTTTTCTCATTAAGCCGTCCTCAGGAGCTTTGTTCTGTATTTGTGATCCATGAACAACTACTACCACACGTTGGGCCCTGAAATATGACCCCACTCGACTTATTAACCGCCCTGTCCTCTGTCCAGGAGTTGCAAGTAGTTTCTGGTGTTTGTAGTTTACTGGAGGCCGTGCGTAGCGCTGACCCGAGGTGTGGGCTGTGATGCTGTAGGCACGTGGCACAGTGTACCAGGTGCCCGTTTGGTGTCTCGGGAACCCTGCACACATCGTTCGGGGCCGTATGTGGAAACTTCGACCGGACTCCCTGCGGATGGAACCTGAATAGGCGATAAACCCGGACTAGAGACTTGTGTGGTTAGTCAGGTCGTGGTCTAAACCCACGCCGGCTTTCGCTTGAAGTCTGTCGAGCATATGTCGTGTGCTGAAGTTAAGTGGTGGAAATATGTGTGAAGAAGTACACCCCTGCAAGGTTATAAATGATCTATTCGAATAGCCGCGTCCGCGTTAAAGGACCTCTGGGTTGCCTATATAGTTCATAGACAAGTGAAAGTGGATACTCTAAAATACGCAAGATAAGCGTGAGTGCTATGGATGACGTTCTCGTAGGGAGATGGGAGCGGATCCATAGTGGTGTATTGCTATGGTGAATATGTGGACTCGTGTGCGCCACCTCAAAAGAGTTACTTGCAATCGTAGTTCAGGATAGCCACCGAGTGAAAGCTGGCTTGCTGCAGTTAAACCCCACCATCCCTTTTGTTGATAATGATGCATGTGTAGCTAGTTCTGTTGTAAGTCTTGTTGGGTACATTTGTACTCACGTTTTCCTATTTTATGTTTTTGCAGAGAGACTTCAGTCTCACTAGTAGTTTCGCGTGGACTTCAACATTTAGCTTGTACCTCATCTATGATCTTGTGCCTCGGTAGGGTCTTGTAGACAGTCAGGATTCTCAGCCCTTTTATTTTGTAGCTGTCTGTACTTAGACATGTTATGCTTCAGTTGCTTGTATGCTCTGAATGTTGGGTCATCAGACCCATGTTTGTAATACTTGGTTCCTTGGAGCCTATTGTCGGAGTAAATGACCACGGGTAGCCTAACCGGCTCCCCCTAGCTCTTCAAAACATCGGGCCGACTGGCCCCTCAAACATCCAAGACAAAGGGCCGCCTTCTCCTGGCCGGCTGTCCCAGTGGCCGGCTGCTGGAAGGCGGCAAGGTTCAACAAGCCCTTCCGAAGTAAGCCGACTCCTAGCAGGCGGCCTGACCTACACCCTCAAAGTTTGCACCCACATGACGGCGATAAGATGGGGCGTGGCTACAGTGAAGCCTGCCACCCCTGAATCCCGGAGCGAGCGTGGCCACAGTGCGCCGTACCGGGCGGCCATCCCCCTTCCGTCGCAGCACTGTTGCCACGTTGACCGTGACTTTGCCCACGACAGGCTGTCAATACGGCCCGCGGGCGGCGGGCCCCTCCTGCCAGAGAGCCACCGGAGGGCGGCTGGACCTGACCAGTCGGCACGGGGGGAGGCCGGCTCCCAGCAGCCGGCCTGCCCTTATCCTAGAAGTTTGTGCACCATTAAGCAGATGAGACGGGGTAAGGCTACAGTGAATACCCGCCAGGCGGCGGTACTGTAGCCATGCTTACCCCAACAAAGCCATCGTCACCAAGAACGAGGCTACAGTAACTAGCAGCCGACAAGGCCCCCGGAAGGTGGGCCCAGCCTGTCGACCAAGAGGCCGGCAGCCGATGGGACCCACCAGTCGGTGGGCCCCAGCGGCCGGCGGAGAAGCCGGCGACCATAGACACTGACGGACAGGACCCACATCCGACCGGATTACCATTGTACCCTTGGGGGGGGGGGGGGTAGGCCTATATAAACCCCCCAGGGCACCCATGCAAAGGGTTGATCCATTAGAACTACACACACCACACATACAGAAAAGAGGAGAGCTAGCCTTGCCCCTCTTCTTCCTCTAGCCGAATAGCTCAAGGAGCCACTTGTAGCCACTTATTGATTTAGTGATCATGCGGAGACCCCGCAGAGCAGGACTAGGGGTGTTATCTCCTAGGAGAGCCTTGAACCTGGGTAAGATTCGCCGGCGTGCATGTCTTCGCCTTATCCCGTTTCCAGGCACCGGCGACGTCTTACTGGCTCCCACAATGATTAGCCACCCGTTGGCATATGTCGCACCTAACACCCTACATTTGGCGCCCACCATGGGGTCAGGTGCACCTTCGTCAATATATTTTTTAATTTCCACAAAAATTCTCCGTAAATTTTTAGGCCAATCCCAGAACTTTGATTTCTGCACAAAAATAACACAATGGCAATTTTGCTGAAAACAACGTCAGTCCGAGTTAGTTCCATTCAAATCATGCAAATTAGAGTCCAAAACAAGGGCAAAAGAGTTTTGAAAAGTAGATACAATGGAGATGTATCAACGCACGCCACCAAGTATTGTTAAATTTTGGCTCAAAATACAAAGATGACCAATGAACAAGGGCCGAGGTAGTACTATCCCATAAGAAAAGAGGGACGCGTGGCAACACTTAAATGGTTATGGGAACACACACAGTTCATATAATACAACCGTTTGCGATATTAATGTGTCGGCTATTTGTTTCAAAAGAACTTTGTTGGCTATTAGTGTGTGCGCCTTGTCTCAAACTGGATGATTATTTTTACCATGGCATATATGTGACATGTCATGAAACCATGCCAAGTTTCATGTTTATTGGGTGAGTTTTCGATTTATTGGGATTTATAAACCGAGATTCTCAATGTTTCAGGACGACGAGACGTTTGTAGTTCACTGCCATTCCTTCAATGAGACCTAAACATGCACCCAATGACACATGTATGATTTTCCACCCATTTTTCATCACTGGAGCATGTGCTTGTAGCTCAAATTTGAATTATGAAATACATTACATGCCTAGAAAACTCAATTAATATATAAAATGGCCAAATGAACCCTGGATAGTTTCAAATTTCAACACGACAGTCCTGTTATTATATGTTGCCTGTAGAAAACAAAATACAAGGCGGGAAGAGGCGGCGATTATCGTTTCTCCCACAAGAGGGGCATGTTTCCCTACCCGAAACACGAGGGTTGCGAGAAGCTTCGGTTTGTAAGAGGCTTGCGATATAGCGTGGCCCAAATTGGACAATTTTTTTACCACGACATATATGTGCCATGTCGTGACACCATGCCAAGTTTCATGATTTTTTGTTGAGTTTTAGATTTACGGAGATTTAAATATAGAGATTCACAATGTAAGTGGCCGAGCCAGGACGCCGAGATGGTTGAATTCATTCCCATTCCTTCCATGGGACCTAAAAAGGCACCGCAAGGACACATGTACGATTTGTCTAGCCATTTCGGTGTACGAGAGCATGTGTTTGTAGTTCAGATTTGAATTATGGATATTAAATGCCTAGAAAACTCAATTAATGTATAAAAAAGGTCAAACGAACCCTGAATAATTCCAAAGTTCAGCGTGAATCTCCCGTTGTTCCATTTTGCGTGTAGAGGAAAATACAAGGCGAGAAGAGGGAGCGATTATCATTCCGCCCACAAGGGGGCACGTTTCCCTATCGAAACCACGAGGGTTCTTGCGAGAGGCTCCAGTTTGTAAGAGGTTTGTAATAAAGCTTGGCCCAAATTGGAAAAAAATTACCATGATATATATGTGCCATGACGTGACAACATGCCAACTTTCATGATTTTCTGGTGAGCTTTGGATTTACAGGGATTTAAAAACCGAGATTCCAAATGTTTGAGGACGAGCCAGGACGCGGATACGGTTGTAATTTATTCTCATTCCTAGCATGGAACCTAACATGCACCCAAGGACATGTATGATTTTTCTAGCCATTTTGGTGTAGTTGAGAATGTATTTGTAGTTCAGATTTGAATTATGGACATTAAATGCCTAGGAAACTCAATTAAGGGATAAAAAGGCCAAACGAACCCTGAATAATTTTAAATTTCAGCACGGATATCCTATCATTCCATGTTGCGAGCAGAAAAAACACAAGGCAAAAAGAGGCAGCGATTATCGTTTCGCCCACAAGGGGGACACATATCCCTATTAGAACCACGAGGATCCTTGAGAGAAGCTCCGGTTTGTAATAGACTTGTAATAAAACTTGCCCCAAAATGGACAAAAAATTTCCACGAAATATATGTGCCATGTTGTGATACCATGCCAAGTTTCACGATTTTCGGGTGATTTTTGGATTTACAGGGATTTAAAAACCGAGATTTTCAATGTTCGAGGCGGAGCCAGACACCGAGACAGTTGTAATTCATTCCCATTCTTTGCATGGGACCTAAACATGCATCCAAGGACACATGTATGATTTTTGTAGCCATTTTGGTGCACTAATTCGAATTATGCACATTAAATTAATGCTTATAAAACTTAATTATAATGTATAAAAAAGCCCAAATGAACCCTGAATATTTAAAGCAGTTCTGGTCAACAGTCTGTCACCCGTGGGTAAGCATTGTGCGCATGCGTCATGCTAGCTCGTGCTTCCTTCTTTACTAAGTTTTCCATATTAATGTTGTTATATATCCAAACACGCTACCGTTTCCCACCACTCCTCCTATTGGTTTCCCGCCTCTTCTCCCATTGGTTTCCCGCTGCCAGTGTCAGTGCTCATAGAAGGCTAGGCGGCAACACACCGGCCATGTAAATATTTGCACAGAGTTTCTGAAAGCACAAACATGTGCGACAGTAGGGAGTAGGTCCCATAGGGTGACTAGCATGAAACGCCTTAAAGGCAAGGAGGCAATTCTTGTCAGCAAGGGGCGACTTCCCATCCGCTAACCTAGTCGAATAGAACGCCGAAGTTAAGCGTGCTGGGGCTAGAGTAGTCTAAGGATGGGTGACCTGGTGGGAAGTTGCATATCTCAAACTTCATTACAGCGCCATGATACGGTCATTATAGACATTTATCATCTAAATGTATCTGTAGTGACCTGTCATGACGATTATATAAACCTGAGGATCCTTGTTTTGGTAATTTGTAGAACATGTTTTTATTGGTTATTTTTTGTTCTCAGAAATCGAAGAATGATCGACATTTGTAGGCCCACACAAACTATCCCTTTGACCCAATTCACGAGAAGGGTTTCCTCTTTGCTCTATGTGCTATGTTAGAACAAATCAAGTTTCAGCACATGCGTTGTGCGTTGGACGACCCCCCCCCCCCCACCCGCCACGAAGTTGCGGAACCGACATCATACGTCTTTAACCTGGCTGGGGGTACGATGTTAAGTTTGTAATATTACTAGTGTAGTTGGTGCCCCATCGAATTTTTGCATTCGGGATTTGAACAAATCAGACACCAGTCCCGTACATTTTTTGGGGCCGCATGCAGGGTATACGGGGTGTTCTGATCGAGCACGTCTCCCTTGTGCGGTTTATAGACGCCGCACATTTCTGTATATATATATATATATATATATATATCATCTTTGACCAATAATGAGGGGGTCCCAAACAATCTATGCCTTTGACCCAACATATGAGAAGGGTTTGACCATGATGGTTTCCTATTGCTATGTGTGCCCTGTTAGACCAAATAATGTGTGAGCGCATGCTTTTTCGACAACCCCCCGAAGTTGGGGAACCGACATCGTATGTATTGAACCTAGCTTGGGGTCGGTTACGGTGTTCGGTTAGTAATGTAGTTGGTGCCCCATCGAAGTTTTGCATTGGGGATTTGAAAACATCACACACCACCCATACATATTTTCAGGCCGCATGCAGTGTATAGTGGGTCTTTTGATCAACCACTTCTCCCTTGTGCGGTTTTATGTGACAACCCACATATCTGTGGGCTCCTCGGGTGTATGTATATATATATCATCCCTTTGACCGACAACGAGGGGTATGTGTTGACCATGAATGGATTCTTCGTAGTTCGTGTTAGGGTCGGTCACCTTCACATGTCGTTCAAGCAAAGTTTGAGCTCATGCGTTGTCAGGATTCCCTCCCATACGCTCGGATTGGTGGGTTGGATCGACACCGTACCATGTGTATCTCGTACTTAATTACCTGGCTTTCATGGTGGTTGTGTGTATCGAGAGGCGGGCGCCACATTTAAATTGTACATTATTCAATACTGAAAACACACATCACCCCTTCCAACGTACATCATTTTGGGCCGCATCCACGCGGTGCTGGTTTTGTGGTCCCTCTTGTGCGATTTTTGATGATGGTTTAGTCTATTGGCCCAAGCGGTTTATATATATTCTATCCATTTTTTATCGACAACAACAGTTGTCGTTTGACCAAGCAATAGATTCACTGGTCCGTCTTATGGTAGGTCATGGCGATATGCATGTATGACCAATGTACCAGTACGTACATCCCGCCCGGCGACACGAAGTGGGTGGTGGGTCAAGCGCCCTAGCTAGGTAGCTACGACATATGTCATTATAAATATATCCAAGGGTGCTTTTGGGTTTGCGAGGCAGGTGCCACCAAAGTTGTGCATTGTGTATTTAATGTTTCAAACATCACACCCCATATTCCTACATATATTTGGCCACTTCCAGGTGGTTCTTGACTTCTAGCCCCTCTCATCAATCTTCGACGAAGCGCCCAACCGTGGGCCTGCGCGGTCAAAGTTGTGCATTGGAACTTTGAACATCACAGACCACCCTTTTCATTCATATATGTTTGGGCCACATGCTGGTGTGGCTGTCTTCTGACCCTCTCTGACTTTTTTTGCTGCTAAGACCCGGATGAAACTCAACGGACATGGGTGTACTGGCTTAACCGTGTTCGATGCAAGTGCGCTGTGAAATCACCACGACTGCGCAAGCACGATCAAGGGTGTGGGTAGTGGATTAACCGTGTGCGATGCTAGTGGGCCGTGAAATCACGACGACTGCACAAGTGCGAGCAGCGGTGGAGGTAGTGGCTTAACCGTGTGCGATGCAAGTGTGTTGTGAATCACCACGACTGTGCAAGCGTGAGCAACGATGGAGGTAGTGGCTTAACCGTGTGCGATGCAAGTGAGTTGTGAAATCACCGCGAGTGCGCAAGCGCGAGCAAGGGTGGAGGTACTGGCTTAACCGTGTGCGATGCTAGTGTGTTGTAAAACCACCACCTGCGCAAGCTAAAGGCAAGTAGTTTATTTAGATTCAATTCCACATCTGCGTCTGAAAATTAGGACGAACCGTGTGCGATAGACCAGCTATCTAGAAATCTAAAAAACTACCCGCCTTGAGCGTTGCAAAAATCGGCGGTTCCGCCGCTTTTCCTTATTATCATACATGCATACTATTATTGGACCGTGTGCGATCTTCGGTGCTCCCGCCCCACATCAATTTATTTACCCAAATTTTAGTAGTTGCGGTACTTCAACCGTCGCCCCCACTCCTCCAGCACTGACCTTATAGTAAAATTGCAGTAGCCGAGGCATTTGAACCGTCACCCTCCCTCGTCCACCACCATCTCCACCCACCATTACTAAAATTTTCAGTAGCCGTGGTATATCCTCAAACACCACCACCCCTCCACAGTCCCCCCACCCGCCACTCCTCCCTCCCTAGAACCCTAGCTCGCCACCACCGCCAACCCCTGCCGGTCTGCCCGTTCCTCCTAGCTTAGATAATAAAGTTCAGGTTACCCAGCGATTCCCATACCGTCGCGTCACCCCCTGTTGAGGATATAAATACTGAGTGTAAACCGCCCAGGAGGGGCCGGTTTACACTCAGCCATATTGAAGCCCTTGAAGATAAAGAAGATGGCGCTCTACTATTAAAGCTTAGAGGCCCAGAGCCCAAAGGTGGATTAGGGCCCATAGTTGTAAACCACCATACTTGTCTAACTTGTATTGTAAGACAGGGAAAGGAAGAGACCGAGCCGGACACTTGTATGAGCCGGCCTTGGAACTCTGTAAACCGGCCGGGCGTCAACCTGTGTATATAAAGGGACGACCCGGCGGTGGTTCAGGGACAAGAAACAACAACTCGAGACTCAGGCAAGCGTATTCGCTCCCTGATCATCGAAACCCCAATAATCCCATCACAACTAGACGTAGGCTTTTACCTTCATCGTAAGGGGCCGAACTAGTATAAAACCCTCGTGTCCCTTGTCCGGTTTAACCCCTTTTTGCTAATCTCGTTGCGATGGCTCCACGACTAAGTCCTTCTGCTAGGACATCTGACGTGTTAATTCCACGACAGTTGGCGCCCACCGTGGGGCTATCGCACGATGGTTTCGAGTTCTTAAAGGGCAACTTTGAAGGACTCAAAGGGTACGCGGTTGGCCGGATGACCAAGAGTCGTCGCGGCAAGCTCTACATCGATGACGCAGGCTGGGGCCCCGAGGCTGGCTCAATCGAGTACAGTTACCGGGTCCCCTTTGGTGGAATTCATGTCTTGATCGGCAAGATCAGCGAACCGAGCCCTGAGCCGGACATCTCCGCCGACCTCGTGGAAACGGCTCAGCGTGCAAGTCCTGCCCGGGTTCAGCCTACCACGAAGCGTGCGTTCGTAGGGTTCATCCATGGTGCGGAATCTGAACCGGTGTCTGACGGTGATACATCCATCTATTCAGATGGAGAACCATCCACTGGCGAAACCAAGTCACTGTACCAGTTGCAAGATGGCCGGATTGGGGGATGCTCCGATGGCGACAGTATTCCGGGCACCTTTGAACCGCCAAACCAGGTTGCAATCTTCATGGCCGGTACGCAACCCACTGTGCAATCTTCATCTACAGCAGCAATGATCTCCAGTTCGGCGGCCGCGGTAGGAGGCTCGGCGCGTCGGCCGGCTAAAGTTCTTGCCGGTTTACTGGACGCCTTGACATCATTGTTGACCACAACAGTATCCCCGAAGACCCAAGTTCAGCATAATGCGGATGTTACCAAGCTAAAGGATCAGATAACTCAGGCCAAGGCGGACCTGGCGGCTGAGGAGACCAGGATGGCTGAAGAGCGGGCCGCTTTAGATGCCCAATCACAACAGATCCAGGCGCAGAATTACCGGCTTCTGTTGGATCAGAACGCGTCAAACGAAGTAAAGAGAAGGAAGTACTGGTCTCGTCTGTCGCAGATTTACGAGGGTATGAATCTCTTAAATACGCCAGGAGCCGGGCCCAGTAATCCGGCAGCAGTAAACTGGACCGAGGCACCTGGGGTGGCGCCGGATCAGCCACGGGTGATGGACCCTCCTCGACGGACGGACAACCTGCCGCATTATGTAGCAACGCCACCAGGTCACTTCTCTAGCCCTTTGGATAACATGATCGCTGCAGCATCGCGTTTGGCAGCTATTCCAATGGAGGGTGACTCACTAGCGGCGATTGAGACGCGACAGGCCATGGATCTTCTTCAAACCGCTGTCGTACAACAGCAGGCTTATTCCTACATCCGAGACAGAATACATTCAACCCCCCGTCCGAGCAAGAGTTATAGCAGGCACATGGATGAACCGGTCGTGTCAAGCAGTGCGCGGCGTTGTGATGCCCTTCACGGGCCTAATCCGGCGCACGGCGGTTTGAATGATCAGGATGTGGTGAACAATGGCAGAGCACGGCGCGAGGCAGAGTTAGCAGCGCAATACCAGAATCAACCCGCTCCAGTTCAGCCAGCAGCATCAGTTGAATGTGGCTTGGCTTTTAGCTCTTGGGGAGTACTATGCCTCACCCCAGCTCTGCATAATGTGCGGCTACCCAAGGATTTCAATGGTCTGCGTAAAGTACTGAATTATACCGCTGATGTAACATCCCAAATTTCCTATTTGGAATGTTTTACAATTATAGATAAGCATCCTATGCATTCTGTTTGAATTTGATTGTCAATTGAAGTTTCAGAGCAAGTTGAGTTTGAATTTGAATTTCAAATTTTGGCATGTGGGAAACAATTCAAAACCAAGCCTGATAAATACTTGATCAAAAGTATGAGAGGAGCAAACATGACACTCCAAAAATATCAGAGGAAACAATGCCAAAAGATTTGGATTCAAATCTGAAATTTATTTGAATTTGAAAAAAATAGATTTTTATGAAGTTTGGATTTTGCCTTTGGAAAAATGTTCAAATGAAAGGGAATATTCCCCTGATCATTTTGGTATATATATACCCTATATAAATTATTTCTAGATTTGGTTTTATTTTTGTTTTAGTTTTATTAAAAAAAATAAAAGAAAAACCCCCTCGGGCGCCAGCTAGGCCACCCCAGGCCCAGCCAGCGCCGCACCCCTCCGCACCCCGCGCCTGGCCCGGCCCACACTGTAGCTAGCCCGGAGCCACCGACCGGCCCAGCTCACCCTCCTCTCACCACGCCCAAAACGCCTGGCCTCGGCCACCCGCTCGACCCGCCTCCTCTCTCTCTCTCGACCGTGGGACCCCCTCTTCTTCCCCTCACCACGCCATGACCTGCCGAGATCGACTGATCCCGAAGGATCCGGATCCCCGATCGCCTCCGATGCCCTTCCGGAGCGAGCCCGACCCCAGGGCTATAAAGGCCGAGCCCCCCGCACCCCATTCCCCCCCCCCCGAGAGCTCGCCGCACCCCCTCTTCCTCCCGTTCGACGTCGCCGGAGTCCCGAGCCCTCCCCGCCGCCATTGTCGCCGCCGCCGACGCCCTAGTCCACCCCGACCCCACCCAACACCACCGAACCCTTCCCCGTGCTCCCCCGCATCTCCCCGACGAGTCGCCGGAGCTCGCCGACGCCCAGACGCCTCGGAGCACTCTCGCTCGACCGCCGTCGCCGAGTCCCGTAAGTCACCGGCAATCCTCCACCGTTCGATCCTAGATCTAGGGCTAGGATTAGACACCCAAGGGTTAGGTTTTAGTTAGAAAACCGCCGTCCGATCGGTTTATTTTTAGTTTAGGTTTATTTGTTTAGGCCGGTTCGTTTAGTTTTAAACCTAGGCCCGTTTAGACTAAACTACGCCTAGTGCACAGTATAGGCCCATTAGGCCTTTTTCTTTTATTTTGATTTTCTGTTTTAGCCGAATAGTTTCTGTTTTCAAAAATGTATATCTTTTATTCTGCTTAATATTTTTTGAGTGATTCTTTTTTTGTTGGATTGCAAATTTTATGTAGTTTCATAAAAATATATATTTAGCTATGTTAAAAATAATTAAAAATGCTTTAATATTGTTTTAGTCAGAATAGTAAATCTGCTATAACTTTAGTTAGAAAAATTATTTTTGCATGATTCTTTTTGTCATCACTTTATTTTGACATTGCCTAACCCTAGAAATTAACTTGGGTATTTTAGGATTAATAAATAATTAGTTTTAGACAGAATCCTATTAATCCTAATTAATTAACTAGTTCCTGTTTTCCTAATTAATTAATTAGTAAATTAATTTATTTTTAACTTGTGATTAGTTATTCTAGGTTAGTTTCTGTCATTCTAGTAGATGAACTTTTATTTATAATTAATAAAAGTTTTAAATTATTTTTCTTAATAGAAATTGGATTAGGCCTAGAATGAGTTTTATAATAGCTTTTAATTAATTCTTTTTGCTCCTAGTTGCTTAGTGAATCCTTTTCTGTTAAGTTAACCTAAAACCATGATTAGGTTATATTAAGGAATTTTTGTTATATAAAAACTATTTTTGTTATTATTTGGAGTAGGGAAAAACTTTGAATTGGTTTCTTTGAGTTTTTCTTTTGGATTTGGTTTTGATTGTTTTGTTGTGCTATGTTACTATTGTTATCTTGTGTGATCCTCTTGCTTTGTGCTTATTGTGTTATTGTTTGTCTCGGTAGAGTTTCCGGAGTGCGAAGCTTGCTACTACGACTCTTTAGCTTACGAGGATCATCAGCAAGGCAAGTTTTGATCATGTTATTTCTATACCTATGTTTTGTGCATTAGTAGTTGTCACCACCCCACCATGCATGCAGTAGTGAAATCTTGAAGTCATTAAACTAGAGTAGTATCATGTGGTAGGATGAACCAATCCCCTTGTTACCATGACCCCGGGACGTAGTAGTTATTTTGCTATGCTCGTAGACGGGTTTTGGGTTGAGTGAAATTCATAAGCAAGATGTGAGAGTCAATGATGATGACAACCCCATGAACTACAATGATCAAGAAGGACTTCGGAAAATCACTACTGGGTGGAGGACGGTTGACGGGCACCCTGGAGCACCCAGTGGTGGCCGGGATGCATGGAGAAGCGCCATGACATCCTGCGGAAAGCTTCACCCAGCCACGAAGAGAAGGATGGATGCCCCATGACCGGAAGCTTACTGTGCAGCCGCAAGCCATTATGGGCTCTGGCTGGGTTGACCCTAGTAGTGACGCTGGCTGGGACGGTACTACGAGAAGTAGACGAACGGTAGGATTGGATGGGTACCGGCGGTGGCGGAAGAACTCTTTGGAAGACCCTGTTTCATTCGTCCCGTCTTCAAACACCATGAAGTGCGAAGACTTTAAAGGAGGGAATGATTCTTGCGGGGAAAGTGCGCAACCCTCTGCAGAGAGTTATAACCTAATCGATTAGCCGTGTCCCCGGTTACGGACATTTGAGCCTCTGGAACTTGGAAGTATTCGGATATCTCAACACTAAAACTAATGAATTAAATTGAGGGTTTATGACTTAATAATTTGGGAACGAGATTTTGGTTGGCGGAACCATCTCAATAACTACCAACAATTTGTAGTAATTTGCAAATAAGTCCACGTAGTAGGATAAAATTGGCTTTTCGCAAAATGATGAAACTTAGAGCTCCACAGCCAAAATGCATATAGTGTAGTAACTTTATTATTGTTATTCTTCATGACTTGCCAGCTTATTCCAAAAGCTGACCTACATGGCTGCAACGTCTTATGTTGCAGAGGTATATTCCGATCAGGAGTGAGGCTACGCTCCGCGCTCGGCGATTGCCCTTTGGAGTCGGATGGACTCGCTTACCTTCAACGCTTCCGCAGCATTAGTAGTTTATTTCTCATGAGTTGGCCTTGAGCCGAATTTATTCCCTTGTAATAAAGACTCTATATGAGAATCGTGTAATAAAATTCAGGTGTGATTGAACTTTGATTACTTTATCGATGTACTGTGAGTACCAGCATGATCTTGGGATGGTACAGACACAGAGACTTGACCGATTTTGGGTCAGGTCGCTACAGCTGATCAGCCCCCTGAGGCGTGGGTTGAAAGTTATGAGATGGCAATGGAGATGCTAGATGTGGAGGAAGCGGCATCTGCAAAATATTTCACCATGATGTTAGAAGGAACTGCTCGTACCTGGCTGAAGAGCCTGCCTGTTAACTCGATCAGTTCATGGGACGAGTTGAAGGCCAAGTATATAGCAAACTTCAAGGATACGTGCAAGCAACCCATGTCCATTGTGGATCTGGTGGCTTGTGTCCAAGGAGATAATGAATCGACAACCCATTGGGTGCGCCGGGTTTCAGAAATTTTGCATTCGTCAGGCCGCATCAATCCGGACACGGCAATTGTGACCTTGGAAGGTAATTGCCGGTTTAAGGCACTGTAGATGTAGTTGGGAGGGCTCAAGCGTCACTGCAATGATATGGTAACACTCATGGCGGCTCTGGTTAAGTATGCTGATTCTAATAATACCAAGGACCCCGATTCTTACGAAGAAAAGCAGGAGAAGGGAAAGAAGAATACCGGTTCAAAAGGACAGCATAACCAGGCGAGCCACAGGAACAATGGTAAGCGCAAAGCGGACAATTTAGATTTTGTGGCTAACACCAATATGCAGGACAATATGCAACGCCGTAAGGATAAACCGCCCCAGCGCGGTGGAAGCATGAATCTGGAACGCTTGTTAAACCAGCCCTGCCGAAAGCACGGGACAAAGGAGGTTCCGGCCACACACCTTTGGAAGGATTGTCACATCATGAGGGAGTTCAAAAACTCTGATCTCTTCCGGTATGATCAGGGTCCATCCGGTGGTTCCGGTCCAGGATTTCACGGGCCGGGTTACGGTGGTGGCGGTTCAAACTCAGGATTTCAGAATAATCAGGGTAATCAGAACAACCAAGGTGGTCACAATCAGCAGAATAATCAGGGGAATCAGCAGCAGTCGGGTTATCAGAGCAACCCAAAGCAGTTAAATGGTGGACAGTATCATGTCTTCACTACTAGTTTGTGCAAGCGCGATCAGAAGCTCCATAAAAGGGCGGTAAACTCTGTTGAACCGGCAGTACCCCGTTATCTACGTTTGTCTGAGCAGCCTATTGTCTGGAGTCGGGAGGATCATCCTCCCCGGGTTGACAATCCGGGCCACCTAGCGCTGGTGGTTGCACCGCAGGTTGGAGGTTATAAATTCACCAAGGTGCTCATGGACGGAGGAAGCAGTATCAATGTCTTGTACTACGAAACCTTCCGGCATATGGGGTTGACAGATAAGAACCTTAGACCGTCAAATACCGTTTTTCACGGTGTGGTGCCTGGTAAATCGGCTTACCCGGTTGGTAAGATATAGCTCTGGAGGTGGTTTTTGGAGATGATGATGATTCAAGGTCCGAGATGGTGACCTTTGAAGTGGTCAAGATTAGAAGTCCGTACCATGCCTCATTTGGGCGGCTGGTTTATGCTAAATTCATGGCAAGGCCGTGTTATGTTTATCTGCAGCTCAAGATGCCGGGTGAGGGAGTCCTGGATTAGGGGGTGTCCGGATGGCCGGACTATAACCTTTGGCCGGACTCCTGGACTATGAAGATACAAGATTGAAGACTTCGTCCCGTGTCCGGATGGGACTTTCCTTGGCTTGGAAGGCAAGCTTGGCGATACGGATGTAGATCTCCTCCCATTTGTAACCGATTCTATGTAACGCTAACCCTCTCCGGTGTCTATATAAACCAGAGGGTTTTAGTCCGTAGGACGAACAACAATCATACCATAGGCTAGCTTCTAGGGTTTAGCCTCTCTGATCTCGTGGTAGATCTACTCTGGTACTACCCATATCATCAATATTAATCAAGCAGGATTAGGGTTTTACCTCCGTCGAGAGGGCCCGAACCTGGGTAAAAACATCGTGTCCCTTGTCTCCTGTTACCATCCGCCTAGACGCATAGTTCGGGACCCCCTACCCGAGATCTGCCGGTTTTGACACCGACATTGGTGCTTTCATTGAGAGTTCCTCTGTGTCATCATCTTTAGGCCCGATGGCTCCTCCGATCATCAACAACGACGCGGTCCAGGGTGAGATTTTTCTCCCCGGACAGATCTTCGTATTCGGCGGCTTTGCACTGCGGGCCAATTCGCAGCCATCCGAGCGGATCGAAAGCTACGCCCGTGGCCATCAGGTCAGATTTGGAAGTTTGAACTACACCGCTGACGTCCGCGGAGACTTGATCTTCGACGGATTCGAGCCACAGCCAAGCGCGTCGCACTGTCACGATGGGCATGATCTAGCTCTGCCGCCGAACAGTGCCCTGGTGGCCGCACCAGTGTCCGCTCCGACCCTCAGCTCGGAGCCGACTGCGCCAATCGAGGGCGGGTGGCTGGACACCGCCTCTGGGGCTGCAATCTCTACGGTGATTGAGCCGAACACCAGCCTTTTCCTTTGTGAAGCTTGTGACTCCAAGGTGCCGGACTCCCCTCCAGACTCCGAACCTTCCGCGCCCTTGCCAATCGAATCCGATTGGGCGCCGATCATGGAGTTCACCGCCGAGGACATCTTCGGCACTTCGCCCTTGGCGACATTCTGAATTCACTAAAGTCTCTCTCTTTATCGGGGAGAGCCACAGGCGGACTATGGTCAGCAAGGTTGGGATGCGACGACGAAGAAATTCAAAGCCCACCCACCACCCACTTCAGAGCCACCGCCGATGATTTAACCGACATGCTCGACTTCGACTCGATGACATCGACGGTATGGACGCCGATGCAGGAGGCGACCAAGAACCAGCGCCTCTGAGGCACTTTGGAAGGCCACCTCGTCGTATGACATATACATGGTGGACACCCCAAAAGAAGGGAACGGCGATGGAACAACGGAGGATGACCCCTCCAAGAAGAACCCTAAGCACCGGCGTCAGCGGCGCCGCTCTAAATCCCGCCAAAGCAAAAACGACGATTCCGGCATGGGAGATAATAACACCCCGCACAGTGCCGAAGAAAATGCCCTCCAGCAGGATTCAGCGCGGGAGGATGGAGAAACCAGCCCTCATGAGGGAGCGGCAGCCAAAGGGGTAGAGGACGATAATTACATGCCTCCCTCTGAAGACGAGGCAAGCCTCGACGATGAAGAATTTTTCGTGCCTGAGGATCCCGTCGAACAAGAGCGTTTCAAACGCAGGCTTACAGCCATGGCGAGCAGCCTCAAGAAAAACAGCAACAACAACTTAGAGCTGACCAAGACTTGCTAGCAGACAGATGGACTGAAGTCCTTGCGGCCGAAGAATACGAACTCGAACGCCCCTCCAAGAGCTACCCAAAGCGCAGGCTGCTACCCCGATTATAGGAGGAAGCACCCAGACCTACATCACCAGCGCATGATGCGGCCGACCGGCCACCTCGTGGCCGCGACAGAGAGGCCTCTCGGCCCTCCATTTAAGCCGCACCCCGGCGTCGCTCAAAGAATACCAAGGCATGGGGAAATGCGCCAGACCTGCGAGATATATTGGAGGACAAGGCAAGGCAAACAAGATCGATCTATGGATCGCGTGGGCACCCCACGACACATGACGATAACCGTCATGCCAGATATGGTAAATCCGGCCGGGCCGAACAAAGTATACAAAGCTCGTTTGAGCTACGTCGGGATATAGCCCGATGCAGGCGCCAAGACACCCACTATGCTTCACAGATGAAGTAATGGATCATCAAATCCCCAAGGGTTTCAAACCCGTAGACATCGAATCATAAGATGGCACAACAGATCCTGCAGTATGGATCGAGGATTATCTCCTTCATATCCACATGGGCTGCGGTGATGATCTACACGCCATCAAATACCTCCCGCACAAGCTTAAAGGACTAGCTCGGCATTGGCTTAACAGCTTGCCAGTAGAATCAATTGGTTGTTGGGAGGACCTGGAAGCCGCATTCCTCGACAATTTCCAGGGCACCTATGGGCGACCACCAGACGCCGATGAACTAAGCCACATAATTCAGCATCCAGAGGAATCGGCCAGACAATTCTGGACACGGTTCCTAACCAAGAAATATCAAATAGTCGACTGTCGGGACGCAGAGGCCCTTGCAGCCTTTAAACATAACATCCGTGACGAGTGGCTTGCCCGACACCTAGGACAGGAAAAGCCGAAATCCATGGCAGCCCTCACAACACTCATGACCTGCTTTTGCGCGGGAGAAGACAGCTGGCTAGCTCGTAGTAATAATATGACCAAGAGCCCTGGTAATTCGGATACGAAGGACAACAATGGCATGTCGCGTCGCAACAAGCAAAAGCGCCGCATTAACGGCGACAATGCTGAGGATACGGCAGTTAATGCAGGATTTAGAGGCTCTAAACCCGGTCAGCGGAAAAAGCCATTTAAAAGAAATACTCCGGGCCCGTCCAATTTGGACCGAATACTCGATCGCTCGTGCCAGATACACGGCACTCCCGAAAAACCAGCCAATCACACCAATAGGGATTGTTGGGTGTTCAAGCAGGCAGGCAAGTTAAGTGCCGAAAACAGAGACAAGGGGCTGCATAGCGATGACGAGGAGGAGCCCCGTTCGCCGAACAATAGGGGACAGAGGGGCTTCCCCCCACAAGCGCGGACGGTGAACATGATATACACAACCCACATCCCCAAAAGGGAGCGGAAGCGTGCACTCAGGGACGTATATGCGTTGGAGCTAGTGGCCCCAAAGTTCAACCCATGGTCCTCCTGCCCGATCACTTTTGATCAAAGGGACCACCCCACTAGCATCCGCCATGGCGGATTCGCCGCATTGGTTCTAGACCCAATCATTGATGGATTTCTCCTCACTAGAGTCCTTATGGACGGCGGCATCAGCCTGAACCTGCTTTATCAGGATACAGTGCAAAAAATGGGCATAGATCCCTCAAGGATTAAACCCACAAAGGCGACCTTTAAAGGCGTCATACCAGGTGTAGAGGCCAACTATACAGGCTCAGTTACACTTGAGGTGGTCTTCGGATCCCCGGATAATTTCCGTAGCGAGGAGTTAATCTTCGACATAGTCCCGTTCGCAGTTGGCTATCACGCCTTTGCTTTCCGGACGAACCGCATTTGCAAAGTTCAATGTGGTGCCGCACTACGCATACCTCAAGCTCAAGATGCCAGGCCCTCGAGGAGTCATTACGGTCAATGGGAACACTGAACGCTCTCTCCGAACGGAGGATCATACGGCAGCCCTCGCGGCGGAAGTACAAAGCAGCCTTTCAAGGCAATTCTCCAGTCCGGCTATTAAACGTACGGACACCGTCAAGCGCGCCGGAGTAACCTACAACAAGACTGCACAGCACGCCCGAGCAAGCGTAGCAATGCGGCCCCAACCCCAGCCCTTGCGAAATTGCGAACCCAGTACTACGCGTACATAACTACGCTTTGGAAATACCATGGGCATAGGGGGAGGGGCACGACCACGGCATGCCCAAAATGCGGCTCAACCGCACTAGGGGCTCCCGATTTTGTCTTTCTTCTTCTTACTTTCAGGACTCCACTCTACCGAAGGCCTGTCCGGCAGTACAATTGCCGAACACACGATGCAACAGCCAGGGAGGCAGAAAGCTACGTCGAGTGTCCAGGTGGTCTCTATAACAAGCAGTATACTTGTTTCACATATCATCCCGCAGCTCGCCCCTGGAGGGGGACATGTCAAATAGTCCCATCTCTTGCTTATCGCACTATTTGTATCGTCCTGTTTTTACCGCAGCCTTTTCGAATAAACAATACAGAGCTTTCGTCTATTATTGCATTCCTTTTTTATAAAAATATGTTCAGTTATGACATTATGGAACCGTACACTTTGGTACGGCCAATACACCGAGGGGCTTACGTGCCCCATAATATGGTGTGAGAAGTCCGAACACTCTCATGAGTGCGGCACCCGAACTTATAGCATTATACGATCGGCTCCGAATCATGTCTTGGGTCAATAGTTGGGTTTGCCCGGCTCCCATGTTTTGGTACCTTACGTTCCATTATATCGCTAAGGTAGCACTGGGAGAACCACTGCGATTGTGCCCGGTTGAGCTGGGCTAAGCACCTCGATGGAGGAAGCTAAACTGACCGTCATGATAGGGCGAGAGCTGGTCGCTGTTCGAGAGGTTTTCGAGTCCCTAAAGACTTATGTTGCTTAGAGCGAGGAGTCGGCTTTGTCCGCCTAGGCGTGGATAGCGCCCGAACTCGGTCTTCTGAATACTAGGGGCTTCACGAAATTTAAAATTATAGAATTCTATGGCTAAGTGAGAGTGTTCAAGCATTATAGTCCGATTGCCTTGTTCGTTGTGTTGAGCGCCTCCCTCGAAGGACCCAAGAATGGGAAAAAGATCGCTCAAGTTTATCCCGAACACCCCAGCACTCGTGGTATGGGGGCAGAAGCCGACGACTCGCCATCTCTCAAATTTAATAAACAGCCGCACAGAAGGTAATATTTTAAATTCAAAAGCGTTGCTTAGCGCATATGAACAAGTTTTCAGCGTATACAGGATCATAAATGCGAGTTTACTAAAAAATTACATATTTGGAGCACTCATCCGCTATAAGGCGGGCACCCTTCAGGATGCCCTCATAATACATCTCGGGCTTGCGATGCTCCTTGCCCGGCGGTGGTCCATCTGTCACAAGCTTCTCAGCGTCCATCTTGCCCCAGTGCACTTTAGTACGGGCAAGGGCCCTACGGGCACCTTCGATGCATAAGGTGCGCTTGATGACTTCAAGCCATGGACATGCATCCACTAGCCGCCTCACCAGCCCGAAATAGCTTCCAGGCATGGCTTCCCCAGGCCACAGCCGGACTATGAGACCCTTCATGGCCTGTTCGTCCACTTTAGGAAGCTCGACCAGCTGCTTCAGCTGGTCGCTCAAGGGCACCGGGTGTCCGGCCTCAACATACTGGGACCAGAACACCTTCTCAGTCGAGCTCCCCTCTTCGGCTTGGTAGAATGCGGCGGCGTCAGACACACGCTGGGGAAGATTTGCGAATGCTCCTGGAGAGCTCCGGACTCGGGTAAGTAACAAGTAATTCAATTTCACGTGCTTGCTTTGCATAAAGAATGCCTTACCCGCCGCTATCTTCTTCATCGCCTCAATTTCCTCGAGGGCTTTTTGGGCTTCGGCCTTGGCAGATTTGGCGCTCTTAAGCGCCGAGGCGAGCTCGGACTCTCGAGTCTTTGAGTCAAGCTCCAAACTCTCTTGTTTTTCCACGAGAGCCTGGAACTCTTGCTGCATCTCCGCCACCCGCGCCTCCTGCTTTTCTCGCTGGGTACGCTCCACGGCCGCATTTTCTTCGGCCTTGGACAACGCTTCCTTCAGGGTCGCCACCTGGGTTGTGGCCCCTGTAATACTCACGTTGGTCCTGTCATTTTTTGCAACCACATCTTTTTTATATACTTACATAAGGTATTACTTACCTTCCTTGTCCTCGAGCTGCTTCTTGGCAAGGCCGAGCTCGTTCTCGAACCGCTCGAGGCTATGCTTCAATGCATCGACCTCTGCGGTCGGTCTTGGCAGAGGTCAGCAGCACAGCCTGCATTCCCATATTGACACACTTATGTTAGACTCCTGCGTATATCTTTTTGATCCTCGGTTCGGCTTTTCTTTCCGAACACCAAACTGAGCATCAGGGGCTACTGTCTATGCGGTAATATTTTTACATATCTTAAATACATACCTCAAAGCCTGTTAGAAGGCTGGTACAGGCTTCAGTTAGCCCGCTCTTGGCGGACTGAATCTTCTGGAGCACCACACTCATAATAGTGCGGTGCTCCTCATCGATGGAGGCGCCGTTAAGCACTTCCAGCAGATTATCCGGTGCCTCCGCTTGGACGGAGATCACCGGCATCGTAGGCTTGCCCTTCCTACTATGGGGGCGCCCGCCGGACTCCGGAACCACTGAAGGTTCCGGGGCGGTGTCCGGCCTAGGGCCGGACTTGGAGCTCTTGGGGGTTTTGAGCCCTTTGCGCCTAGAGTCCGGGAGGTCGCTTTGCGGCACCTCCAGGACCACCTCCTCCTAGCTTGGACCCTTTTGGGATGCCACCTCGGCATCATCCGCAGCGCGAGGAGAGGAGGCGGCCGGAAGTGAAGTGCTATTCACATCCGACGAATCTAGGGAACCGCTCGACGAAGCATCGAGCCCGGCCTTGGGTGGACTGCATGATTATATTCGGCGTCAGAAGATAATGTGCAACAAAGGAACGCCATGAGTTATTCTGGTATCCGGGTACTTACGATTTTGCCAGGGGCTTGGCCCTGGATGGCCACTCCTCTTTGCCATCGTCGGCGTTGGTGGAGTAGTCCGGAGGAAGGGTCCTCCCCTTCTTAGACCCTCCGGCCCCCCGGTTGGGGCGGCCTTCCTTTTCATTCCTCCCCCCGCTGGCGGGCGAGAGGCCTCTTCTTCCTCCTCCCCGTCTTTGGAGGAGGAGTGCGCCTTGGAGTCATCGGATGATGAATCCGACACCACCGGGCGCCGGGAACTCTTTCGAGTTCCCGTGGCCTTCTTCTTGGCCTTCTTCTCTGGCATCACGTAAGGTGCCGGAACCAGTAGCCCCGTCAAGCGGGCGTCCGCGAGGTCTTCGGGCAAGGGAGCTGGACAGTCAATCTGTCCGGACGTCTTCTGCCAATCCTGTCAAAGGTAAGGGAGTTTAGATCCCGCATAGAATCAAACTATGGAAAACAAGTAACCCGTAAAGGGTAAAGTATCTTACCGCGTTGGCTTGATGCTGTGCGCTGAATCCGCGATCCTCGGTAGCGGATGCGGCGGCCTCGGCGCCCTTGAACAACACCTTCTAGGCGTCTTCGTACGTAGTGTCGAAGAGCCTACTCAGGGTTCGGTGCTGTGCCGGATCAAACTCCCACAAACTGAAAGCCCGTTGTTGGCACGGGAGGATCCGGCGGATGAGCATGACTTGGACTCCGTTGACGAGTTTGAGCTTCTTGCTCACCAGGTTTTGGACGCAGGTTTGGAGTCTGGTCAGCTCCTCCGAATTACCCCACGACAAGCCCGTCTCTTTCCAGCAGGTGAGCCGTGTAGGGAAGCCAGATCGGAATTCGGGGGCCGCTGCCCATTCAGGGTCACGCGGCTCGGTGATGTAGAACCACCCCGATTGCCACCCCTTTGTGGTCTCCACGAAGGAGCCCTCGAGCCATGTAACGTTGGGCATCTTGCCCACCATGGCGCCTCCGCACTCCGCTTGGCGGCCGCCCACTACCTTCGGTTTGACATTGAAGGTATTCAGCCATAAGCCGAAGTGGGGCTCGATGCAGAGGAAGGCCTCGCATTACGACGATGAACGCCGAGATGTTTAGGATGAAGATCGGGGCCAGATCGTGGAAATCCAGGCCGTAGTAGAACATGAGTCCCCGGACCAATGGGTGAAGTGGGAAACCTAGTCCGCGGAGGAAATGGGTGAGGAACACCACCCTCTCATGGGGCCTGGTGGTGGGGATGAGCTGCCCCTTGTCAGGGAGCCGGTGCGCGACATCATTGGACAAGTATCTGGCTTTCCTCAGCTTCTTGATGTGTCCCTCCGTGACGGAGGAGACCATCCACTTGCCTCCCACTCCGGACATGGCTGGAGAAGGTAGAGGTGGGATGTGCGGACTTGGGCGCTGGAGCTCGAGTCTTGTGAAAATGGATAAGCAAAGGAGGAAGAAGGCGTAGATGGAAAAGGTGGATCCTTATCCCCTTATATGGGTGGATGAAACTATGTGCCCCCACCAGCCTAGTAAAACTCGCTTATCTCCCGAGCGCCGTAATTAATGGCACGGTTGGGTTACCCACGCCTGTATTGATGAGAATCCCGGAATAAGGGGACACGACGTGCCAAGGAATCCGCCTCACTAAGTCCGCTGAGGTGGGACAGTAAAAACGATTCGAATAAAGGCTTGGCCGTGGTGTGATGTCACGCTACGGAATACATCAGCAGATTGGATTTGTGTAAATATTATTCTCTCTACGGTGGTATATGGAACTTATTTTGCAGATCCGGACACTATCCTTGTGTTCAAAATCTTCTATGAAGTATTCGGAGGAGGAACCCGCCTTGCAATGTCGAAGACAATCTGCAGCGCCCGGACTCGTCGTCATTGAAGCCTGGTTCAGGGCTACTGAGGAGTCCTGGATTAGGGGTATCCGGATGGCCGGAATATAACCTTTGGCGGACTCACGGACTATGAAGATACAAGATTGAAGACTTCGTCCCGTGTCCGGATGGGACTTTCCTTGGCGTGGAAGGCAAGCTTGGCGATACGGATGTAGATCTCCTCCCATTTGTAACCGACTCTATGTAACCCTAACCCTCTCCGGTGTCTATATAAACCGGAGGGTTTTAGTCCGTAGGACGAACAACAATCATACCATAGGCTAGCTTCTAGGGTTTAGCCTCTCTGATCTCGTGGTAGATCTACTCTTGTACTACCCATATCATCAATATAATCAAGCAGGAGTAGGGTTTTACCTCCATCGAGAGGGCCCGAACCTGGGTAAAAACATCGTGTCCCTTGTCTCCTATTACCATCCGCCTAGACGCACAGTTCGGGACCCCCTACCCGAGATCCGCCGGTTTTGACACCGACGCCGGGTCATAAAGGGACCATCACGGTTCATGGAAGACGTAAGATTGCGCTGGAGTGTGAGGAAGGTGATGCGGCTTATAATAAATCAGTTTGTGCAACAGAGGAGTTGAAGTTTTATAAGGACAATGTTGATCTGGCAGATATGACCTCTCTAAAGAAGCTCACTACAGAGCATGATCCGGCTTTGAAGTTTAAATCGGCTGATGAGACTAAATTGGTTGATTTTGTTCCTGGCGATTCATCCAAGCAGTTCAGCATCAGCGTCAACTTGGATCCGAAATAGGAAAGCGCGCTCATCGAGTTCATCCGTGAGAACCGGGACATCTTTGCATGGAAACCTTCTGACATGCCAGGTGTACCGAGGGAACTCGCTGAGCACACTCTTAATATTGATCCGAAGTTCAAACCGGTCAAACAATTTCTTCGCCGCTTTAATGAGGAGCGGCGCAAGGCCATTGGTGAAGAGGTAGCCCGGCTATTGGCCGCAGGGTTTATCGTGGAAGTGTTTCACCCCGAGTGGTTGGCTAATCCGGTGCTGGTACTTAAGAAAAACGGCACTTGGCGGATGTGTGTGGACTACGCAGATTTGAACAAAGCTTGCCCAGCTGATCCCTTTGCCCTCCCTCGTATTGATCAAATCATTGATGCTACGGCGGGTTGTGAGCGTTTGAGTTTCTTGGATGCGTATTCTGGTTATCATCAGATTAAGATGGCAGTTAAGGACCAGGAGAAGATAGCTTTCATCACTCCCTTTGGAGCCTTCTATTATGTGTCTATGCCCTTTGGGCTCAAGAGTGCCCAGGCAACTTATCAACGTTGTGTGCAGAATTGTCTTCATACTCAGATTGGGCGCAATGTTCATGCCTATGTGGATGACATTGTGGTGAAGTCCAGGAAGGCCGAGACACTCATAACTGATTTACAAGAAACCTTTGATAACTTGAGAGTCTATAAAATGATGCTCAATCCGGCTAAGTGTGTCTTTGGTGTACCGGCTGGCAAACTCTTGGGTTTTCTGGTGTCCAATCGGGGCATTGAGGCTAATCCGGACAAGATCAAGGCTATCACATCCCTGGCTAAACCGACATGTATCAATAATGTTCAACGTTTGGCGGGTCGTATCGCGGCTTTGAGCCGGTTTATCAGCAGGTTGGGAGAAAAGGCGATCCCTCTGATCGGGAATCTTTGAAGAAGATGCATAGTCTTATGCGGAAGCGATGTCTTTGATGCGGCGTTTGAGGACTTGAAGAAGCAGTTGGCTGAACCACCAGTTCTTGCTGCTCCATTTGATAAGGAGCTACTGTTGTTATATGTGGCTGCTAATGCCCGGGCTGTCAGTGTAGCTATTGTGGTGGAGCGCAAGGAGGCTGGGAAGGAGTACCCGGTTCAAAGGCCGGTTTACTATATCAACGAAGTGCTCATTGAGTCAAAGCAAAGATATCTGCATTGGCAGAGGTTGGTATATGGGGTTTTTATGCCAAGCTGGAAGCTCAAGCAGTACTTTCAAGGTCATCCCATCACAGTGGTCAGTTCTGCTCCTTTGGGGGATATCATTCAGAACAGGGAGGCAACTGGCCGAGTTGCTAAGTGGGCTATTGAGCTTGGACCACATGGTTTGAAGTACATGCCTCGAACAGCTATCAAATCCCAGGCCCTTGTGGATTTCATCAATGACTGGACAGAGTTGCAGATACCGGAGGACAAATCGGACAATACATACTGGAGTATTCACTTTGATGGGTCCAGGCAGTTGGAGGGCTCGGGGGCTGGAGTTGTCCTTACTTCCCCATGAGGTGATAAAATTAATTATGTTCTTCGCTTAATGTTCCCTTGTACTAACAATGCAGCTGAGTATGAAGCCTTACTCCATGGTCTTTGAGTGGCTAAGGAAATGAACTTAAGCCGAATAAGATGCTTTGGAGACTCGGATCTGGTAGCCCAGCAAGTTTCAGGTACTTGGGATTCCAAGGATCCATTCATGGCAGCTTCCCGACGAGAGGTGGATATTGTTGTTGGTCACTTCAAGGGTTATCAAGTGGAGCACATTGATCGGCGCAAAAATGAGGTAGCTGATCCTTTAAGCCGGCTAGGGTCTCAGCGTAAACCGTTGCCACCCAATACCTTTCTAGATGTCTTACACAACCCGTCAGTTTAGTTGCCTACAGAGGAGGACCTTGCTATTCCTGATCCGGAGGCATAGTTGGTGGCTGCTTTACATGTTACTCCGGATTGGACGGTTCCATACTTGGCGTATATGAACCTGGGCAAGTTGCCAGAGGATGCAGTCTTGGCCAGACAGATAGTCCGGTGGTCCAAGTCCATGGTTGTTGACAACGGCGAGTTACACCATTCCAGTGTTTCTGGTGCATTCCAACACTGTGTTTCTCCTGAAGAAGGCCGTGAGATTCTACAAGAGATCCACGAAGGAGACTGTGGTCATCACGCCGGTTCAAAATCCTTGGTTACTAAAGTGTTTCGTCATGGCTTCTATTGGCTGAGGGCTCAAGCTGATGCTATGGACTTGGTAAGGCGGTGCGACGGTTGTCAGAAATTCTCACGACAAGCTCATGTTCCCGCTCAGGAGCTACGGCTGATTCCCATCACCTGGCCGTTTGCTACTTGGGGGCTTGACATGGTAGGGCCTTTCAAGCGATCCAAGGATAAGAAGAACCACCTGTTGGTGGCAGTTGATAAGTTTACTAAATGGGTTGAAACGGAGCCAGTAAGCAAGTGTGATGCAGCCACGGTGGTTCAATTCATCAAAAAGGTGATTTTCCATTTCGGTTTTCCACACAGCATTATCACAGATAATGGCACGAACCTCTCGAAAGGCGAGATGGAGGACTTTTGTCAACGAGAGCACATCCGGCTTGATGTGGCATCAGTGGCTCACCCCCAATCTAATGGTCAAGCTGAGAGAGCCAATTAGGAGATATTGAAGGGCATCAAGCCCCGGCTTATGGTTCCCTTGAAGAGGACGCCGAGTTGTTGGGTGGAAGAGTTACCATCTGTGTTATGGATCATAAACACCACCCCAAACAGATCTACAGGTTATACACCTTTCTTCATGGTCTACGGGGCAGAAGCGGTACTCCCAAGTGATATTCATCATGACTCGCCCCGGTTTGCCAATTATGCTGAAGCGGACAACGAGCAAGCACGTCAAGAAGCACTGGACCTGTTAGATAAAAACGGGACATGGCATTGGCTCGTTCGGCGGTTTATCAGCAAGGCCTGCGGCGTTATCACAGCCGCCGGGTTAGAACAAGAACCTTTCAAGAAGGCAACTTAGTGCTCCGCTCATCCAGGATCAGACCGATATGCACTAGTTATCCCCACCTTGGGAAGGGCCCTTTGTGGTCAGCAAGAATCTGTGCAACGGATCATACTATCTCATCGACATTCGCGAGCACAAAGACTCAAGAAAATTGGAGGAGGAGACCCGTCGGCCGTGGAATATAGCTCTTCTACGGCCTTACTACACCTGAGTCATAGGCTCTGATTATGTACATATTTTGACAATGTATATATTATGATCAATATAATAAACCGGCATCCTTGCTACAAGCAGGGCCTCTGCCATTTTTCCAATATTTCTTGGTTACAAGGGGGCTCCTTCTTACAAAGGAATGTCCTGTTTGTCCGTTAAATCGGCTATCATGCCACAATATAGCTTGGGAGCTTCACACCCAAGGGGCCAAAGAGAGTATTGTTGCTAACAGCACAACTCAAACATAGGCACCCATTGAGCACAGCTCACAAAGTTACTTGGGGGCTCTTTGTGTAAATTAACAAAGAGTTTGAAAGGACCCTTGTAATTCGGTATCGACCCACGGCTTGGAAGCCTGGTGTATTCACCTAAAACCCCGGGTTAACCTGCCTTCATCAAGTAAGCCACTCCTATCCAGGTAATCCTGGCATGACCCGCCGAACGTTTGACAAATTACTCTTATACAGACCCGGAACTTGTCAAAGTTAAAATGATGATTGGTTAGTTGGAGGCCCATCTTAAAAGGCTTTGTCAAATGGTTTAACTCAGCGGCCTGGCAGCCCATGAAAAGCCTCGAATTTGGGCCTGGCAGCCCTCGAAAAGCCTCGACTACAAGTTCTATTTGATTTTGTTTTTGTAAGTTTTATCTCTTTTTGATCAAATTCTAAACCGGTGTTTACTGACCTGGCCAGACTATATGTCATTTCATCAACCCGGTGTTCATTAACCCGGTGTGGCTTACAGTTATCAGCTGTCAGCACATAATCAATTATGAACCGGCATCTCTCAATCCGGTCTGGCATTGACTATAAGTCACCAGGATGACCATCCGGTGTTTATCAATACCCGGCATGGCATATTACGCACCAGCACAATGCAGTGGGTATTTTCCAATACTCAAAGTTTGGGTTATCACCCTTACTAAACAAGTTGGTGAACCAACAAAAGTGATTTAATATCACAGGTATGATATATTTCATATTTCATTACTTTATAACCTTGGTTATGAGGATTCTGGTTCTGTATTGGGTATCATAACCCGTCCGGCGGTAAACCGCCAGGACATGTTTAAGTGTTTAAAATGCAGAAGGCAGGATTTTATACGAAATACCAAGGCAAATAAAGCAAGCATAGCAACAATCATGCCGGATTACA
Organism: Aegilops bicornis; assembly: GCA_021605145.1. NCBI lineage: Eukaryota > Viridiplantae > Streptophyta > Magnoliopsida > Poales > Poaceae > Aegilops > Aegilops bicornis. The sequence goes on from CM038673.1 coordinate 83,435,964, forward strand.
GTATCAGGTAGCAGTGCACGATGGCAGAAGATCAAAGTATTTCAACTAGCCTATTACAATGCGCTTTAATGCCCAAAAGAATAATTGTTTGTTGTCCGCAACGCGTAAAAATGAACCCGGGTGACGGATTATGATTCAGCACCAGGTTGACGTGAAGTTGAAGGATCATCTCGCGCCGGTTCAATGTCCTCCTCCTCATCCAGTGGCTGGAAGTCAAGGGTGGTCCAATCAATCCTGGTTAAGGCTTGAAAGACAGCTTCGTTGCTTATAAGGTTGGACGGTTCAATGTCAGGGGCATAGGTGTGCTTACGGATTGGAGGGATTTAATTCTGAGTTTCCTTCATAGCCGCGTCAACCCATTTGCCATCTGCGTCATAGCTAGACCGGTAGACAGACAAATCAACCTCCTCAGCCAATTGGCTTGCTAGTGGGCGCATCTCTTTTGTCAATACTTTGAGAGCTTCATTATCAAAGTCTGATCCATCTTCTTGTTGACAGGCGTAGCCTTTTGCAATATCTGCCGGATCAAGATCAGCAATCCACGCTTTCGCCCGTGTCAGTGCTGTTAAAGCGCCAGCTCTTGCAGCAGATCGCTTTACCTCTTCTATCTGGGCTGGGGTCATAGACAATTTGGTCAATGTGTCCTTGATCAAGATTGGTGCCGACTTTCTGAAGGAATATGCATAGATGTCTCGTTGAGCACCAGTATACAGTTGTTCTATCAATGTGTAGGCTGCCTTCAACTTCATCCGCATGTCTGAGCCTAGATGAGCAACACCACTACATGCCAACGGTTTAAGAAGTTACTGTTAAACCGGCAACTTCAACAATGTTTAAGGAAGGAGTTGAAAAAAGATACTTACCAAATATTGCTGAAGTCATAGCATTGACTTGATGCTTCAGCCCAGTTAGCTCCTCTGCCACCGGTTTAAGCGCTGCTTCGGCATCTTTAGCCCACTTTAAAAGAGCAGCCTTCTCTGTTTCCCAATCCGCCCGCTCACTTTTGAAACTATCCTTCAACTGCTCCATGGCAGTCAAAGCGCCCTTTAGTTCATCTTTAGCTTTGGAGGTTTCTGCTTTCTGGGACTTAATGTTTTCTTGAAGATCAGCAATCTGGGAATGCTTGTTGTTCAAGTTAGCCTGCAACAGACAGATGATGAAGAGGTTAAGATTTTTTCTCAAAGTCCCAAGCACATAACAAGTTATATACTTGGCACTTGGGGGCTAATGTAGACTGCTTTTTATATTGACTATCATTCAAAGTCCCAAGGCTCAATACAAGTATTAATCTTGGCACTTGGGGGCTAATGCATAATTGATCAGAAAAATCAAAGGTGAAGGAATTCAACAAGGACAAGTTTGGAACAAAAAGTCCCGGTTCATCTTGAAGAGATAAACCGGCCCTTGGGGGCTACACAGTTGAAAGTCCTTTTCATTTAAAGTCCCGGTTCATCTTAAAGAGATAAACCGGCCCTTGGGGGCTACAATGGAGTTGATATATAGTACAAAGAAAATTTATGAAGTGTTTTGAAAGTCACCTCATAACGCTCCTTCATCAAATTGACCAAACCGGCCTCATAGTCACGGCTGGTGTACAGGAGGTTTAGGTATCCAGAATGAAGTTCCTGAGCAGGGAGATGAGCATAACTCGACACATCAGCCTTCCACTTGCCTTTCTCTTCAGCAGCAGATTCCACTTTGGCACTGTGCTTTGCCAAAGCGACAGGATTACCAGGAGAAGTATGGCTAACCCAAGTAATCACAACATCATCAGTAGCTACATTTGGGCTCGCCGGTTTTTCTGAGGCCTTGGCAGGGCTTGGCGGATCAGTAGTCGGACTTGGAGGATTGGCCTGTGGGCTTGGTGGATTGATATGAGGGCTCGCCGGGTTAACTTCGGGCAGATCATCATCAGTGGCTTGGCCTTGTGGCACATGGTCATCCATGGCGACATCAACATCTCGCCAGTACCTTCTGAGGTCCTATCTGGTTCAATTTCATCAGTAGGAGCATTGGTTTTTGCCTTCTTACTAAATCGGGCTTTGGCACTGCAAAAAGGCATACAGAGGATTAATATGGTAAGCCGGCGCAAGAAGGCAAAGCTAAACTTATTGTACTTACCCAGGGACGGTCTTGAGGGGTGGCATTTGCGTGGTTGATGAATCGCCAGAGGATGAATTGGAAGTTGCCTGGTAATTTGAGTCAGATGGATTAAGAGGGTATCGGAAGTAACCCGCCAAGGGATAAGACTTGATAGAATTACAAGAGAGCTCTGCACGGCGCTTCCGGATTGGAGTATCCGGTAAATCGGAAGAAGTGAATTGCTGGCCACTATGCCGGGTTGTGCGACGAGCTTCAGGATGCCGTGGATCCAAATGAGTGAAAGGATGTGAATGCTTCACTTTCCGGACTACGCGACGGATTTTTCTTACTATCACAAGATCGGAATTGGAGGAAAGGGAGATTACCTCTACATTGTCAGCACGGCTAGCTTCCACATCATCCTGGTAATGGTCGTTGTCAATAAGATGTATGAAAAATGAGCCAAGGGAGTCAAGTTCTACCTCTTGTTCCGAATCATCAACACCTTCGGGCGGATCAGAGGACTCGGCGGTTTTCTTCTTGGCTTGCTTCTTGATGGCCTTGCTCTTGGCACAAGCATCCCTCGCCGGTTTGTCTTGAGTTTTTCGCGGTTTGTCCTGAGTTTTCCTCTTCCAGAAAGGATCTTTGGCCTGTAAGAATAAACAAAGGATTATCATAACAATGTTAAAGCAGAGAAGGATCAAAAAAGCAGAAGGTTAATTTTGTTACCAGTGGCGGTTTGTTGGAGGCATAAAAGGGACGCAACCCAGTTTTGCTGCATTCAGCGATCGGTTCATCCAACATCTTCTTGACAGCCTCAGTGACTTCATCATCAGTTCTCTCTATTTCATGGTGTCGTTGAGGGTCCTTGATGTCCCCGGTATACTCATGCATGAACCTGGTGCGGCGGCTTAAAGGCAGGATACCCCACGAAACCCAGCAACGAACAAGGTCAATGCCGGTTAAGCCGTTTGCTAGGAAAGCCCGGAGCTTAGCAAGTTGAGGTGCATAAGTTTGTCGTTCTTTGGCATTGAGTCGTTGAGGCAGTGGATGGCCATTGCTGAGCCGGTGAGCACGGTAACCCGGCAGAGAGTTTTCATCAGCAGGAGCGGTGTTCTGACAATAGAACCATGTTTGATTCCAGTCTTTGGGGTGGCTGTGATGTTTGGCATGAGGAAAATCAACTTCTTTCCTTTTTTGAATCGACACCCCGCCAAGTTCAGTGTTGGGGCCGTCAGAGAATTCAGTTCGGCGGTTTAAGTGGAAGCAGTCCCTAAAGAGCTCAACAGTCGGGTCTTCTTGAAGGTAAACTTCACAGAACACTTGGAAATTACAGATGTTGGACATAGAGTTCGGTCCAATGTCTTGAGGATGAAGTTGGAAGTTGGCAAGCACATCCCAGAAAAACTTTGATCCGGGAGGGCTAAATCCCCGGTCTAGATGCTGCATAAATACCACCACTTCTCCATCTTGAGGTTCAGGAGGGCACTCAGGGCCAGGTACTCGCCAATGAATGACCTCCTTCTTGGCCAAAGCGCCAGTTAGAACATACCTATTGAGTTGAGTCTCTGTCATCCGGGAAGGAACCCAGTTGCAAGAGGCAAATTGCTTGGCCATTTTGACGGACAGACTGTAAAGGAAGTGCAAAAGCCGGTTCACGGTTCAAGATTGATGTGCACAAACCGGTGTTAAACCGGGGAAATTAATTCAATCATATATGCGCCATAAACCAGATATTGATGCTCAAGATAAGATGGCGGTTTACGTGAGGGCTAATGGTACCTGGCGGATTATCATTTTCTAAAGGTTAAACCGCCTACAAGTGGAAGAAGCACATCTGAAATTTACTAAGTACTGAAGAAATCAGGTTTCGTAAGATGGTATTATAATTTTGGATCTACCACGGCCTAGTAAAGAAAATTTTCTGAGCCTTAAAATGGCGACGGTAGAACAACAACAGTCCAGATGTGATCTATCCAGGAACAACAAGAGGCTATGGCGGGACAGATTAAAACTACGGCTTCAGCCACGAGAAGAAGCTGTCAGGCCTAGCTAGATTCAATGAGATGCTAAGGGAAGGCAGATGAACACCAATGAACGCTGATGAACACCAAAGAACCTTGGAACCCTAAGGCAGATTTAATGGTTGAGGAAGGGAGTACTTACCAGGGCCAAGTAGTGGCGAAGGAGTGTCGCAACATCTCTGGTACAAACAGGTTGATGCAACGGCCTAGTCGGTGCAGGTTCAAGGGTCGACGGCGGCGGCGATGCTTGAGCTCTTCGGGGTCGCGAGGAGGAAGAAGATGCGAAGAGGCAAGGGGGAAAATGGAAAGACCCCCCGGTCTTATTTATAAAGGCAAGGGGATAAGCGGCATGAGCTAGAATCGAGGAGCCTGAAGCGGCAAGAGGGGGCGCAGCTGTCGCCTTGATCTTCGGAAGTTAATTAAATGAAGGGAATCATTATAATCTTTTTATACAGAGATGACATCATGACGATTTATTGCAATTTCAAAAGATGATGTCATGGTGGTTCACCAAAGTTTACAGGGAGAAGATATCATAGCGGTTAACGAGGATCATAAGAAGATGTTCATGGAATTTTCTAAGTATTGAAGATTTACATGAACAGGTTCAAATAAATCTGGGGCCTAATGTTGAGGATATAACTACTGAGTGTAAAACGCCCAGGAGGGGCCGGTTTACACTCATCCATATTGAAGCCCTCGAAGATAAAGAAGATGGCGCTCTACTATTAAAGCTTAGAGGCCCAGAGCCCAAAGGCGGATTAGGGCCCATAGATGTAAACCACTATAGTTGTCTAACTTGTATTGTAAGACAGGGAAAGGAAGAGACCGAGCAGGACACTTGTATGAGCCGGCCTCGGAACTCTGTAACCGGCCGGGCGTCAACCTGTGTATATAAAGGGACGACCCGACGGCGGTTCAGGGACAAGAAATAACGACTCGAGACTCAGGCAAGCGTATTCGCTCCCTGATCATTGAAACCCCAATAATCCCATCGCAACTAGATGCAGGCTTTTACCTTCATCATAAGGGGCCGAACTAGTATAAAACCCTCGTGTCCCTTGTCCGATTTAACCACTTTTTCCTAATCTCGTTGTGATGGCTCCACGACTAAGTCCTTCTGCTAGGACAACTGACGTGTTAATTCCACGACACCTCCCTAAGTTTTTAGATGAGGCCCGAGGTGGCCCTGCCCGCCAGATCCACATCCCCTACTCCAGAGAGTCGCAGCCTAAGCCCGACCAAGAATCCCGGGGAGCCCGACGAGCGTTCGGAAAAGAAGAGGCTTATCATAGACTCTCCAGCGGACGTTGGCGAGGTGGCCGCCGTTCCTCCCGACCTGTCGATCCCGGAGCAACACCTTACCGTGGAAGCCGGCGAGGACATTGACTACGTTGACATGCCGAAGGCTTCATGTCAGCGGGCTAGCGTATTACTGTATCTCGGGAAAGCTGGCTATGACATCAAGCTCGTCGACAGCGACGCCTTTAAGCGGGCGATGTCATAGGATAAGTGGCCCATCCCTAACCCCTCTAGTTCAACCGCCATTGATCTCTTCGATGGTCCTGTCGCTGATCTCCTCCGCCACGCGGTCAAGGATTTGTGATCCTTGTACGCCATCGAGCCCATTTTTCTATGGTGGCGGCTTGTGATCCTCAATTGCCAAGTCAGATCTTATCGACCACGACCACGAGGAGGGCACCCACAAAGGTTCTTCCTAGGTGAAACAACCCATCTACGACATCAGGGAGTGCACCATGGGTCTGTGCTCTTCCAACTGGAATTTTCCCGTCCATGACATGTGAGGAAACATCCTATCAGCAAGTCTTACCTTTTCTAGCTTGCCAACCCGTACCCTTTATTGTAGTACCTTTTGCCATATGCGGTGTTTTAACTGTGCTGTGTTTAACTATTTCAGTTATTCAAAAATGTAATGTTCTAGGGCTATGTGATGTTTAAGTATGAATTGTCCACTTAAGTTTCATGAATGGCTATATTTAGTTGTTTACGGTGATTAGATGCCTTGTTTATCTGTATTTGGTTGTTAGGTTGGTTGCAGTGAGCATTTGTCCAGTTATCAAGCAGATGTCTTGTTAGTTGTTAGGTTGGTTGTAGTGAGCATTTGTCCAATTTTCAAGCAGATGCCTTGTTTATCGGTATTTGGTTGTTAGGTTGGTTGCAGTGAGCTTTTGTCCAGTTTTCAAGCAAATGCCTTGTTTATCTGTATTTGGTTGTTAGGTTGGTTGTAGTGAGCATTTGTCCAGTTTTCAAGCAAATGCCTTGTTTATCTGTATTTGCTTGTTAGGTTAGTTGAAGTGAGCATTTGTCCAGTTTTCAAGCATATGCCATGTTTATCTATATTTGCTTGTTAGGTTGGTTGCAGTAAGACTCTGTCCAATTTTAAATGGATATATTTGGTTGTTATACTTATCATTTATGCTTATTTATTTCAATCATTCATACTGTGATGTTCATTTTGTGCAAGTAAGAATTGTGCCGCTCGATTTCATCAATACCAGTTTGAATGGATATATTTGGTTCCAGTTATGCCTCCTATAGTTAACACATGCCCTTTATTTTAAGTTTACACACTTATCCAGTGGTCGGCTGCTGGAAGGCGGCAAGGTTCAACAAGCCCTTCCGAAGTAGGCCGACTCCTAGCAGGCGGCCTAACCTACACCCTCAAAGTTTGCACCCACATGATGGCGATAAGACGGGGCGTGGCTACAGTGAAGCCTGCCACCCCCGAATCCCGGAGCAAGCGTGGCCACAGTGCGCCGTACTGGGCGGCCATCGTCCGGCGTAGCACTGTTGCCACGTTGACCGTGACATCACCCATGACAGGCTGTCAGTACGGCCCGCAGGCGGCGGGCCCCTCCTACTAGAGAGCCACCGGAGGGCGGCTGGACCTGACCAATCGGCACAGAGGGAGGCCGGCTCCCAGCAGTTGGCCTACCCTTACCCTTGAAGTTTGTGCACCATTAAGCAGATGAGACGGGGTACTGTAGCCATGCTTACCCCAACAAAGCCATCGTCACCAAGAACGAGGCTACAGTAACTAGCAGCAGAAAAGGCCCCCGGGCGGTGGGCCCAGCCTATCGACCAAGAGGCCGGTAGTCGGTGGGACCCACCAGTCGGCGGGCCCCAACGGCTGGTGGAGGAGCCGGCGACCATAGACACTAACGCACTGGACCCACATCTGGCCGGATTACCATTGTACCCATGGGGGGTAGGCCTATATAAACCCCCAGGGCACCCATGCAAAGGGTTGATCCACTAGAACTACACACACCACATAGATCAAAGAGGAGAGCTAGCCTTGCCCCTCTTCTTCCTCTAGCCGAACAGCTCAAGGAGCCTCTTGTAGCCACTTATTGATTTAGTGATCATGCGGAGACCCCACAGAGCAGGACTAGGGGTGTTATCTCCTAGGAGAGCCCCGAACCTGGGTAAGATTAGCCGGCTTGCATGTCTTCGCCTTATCCCGTTTCCAGGTACCGGAAACGTCTTACTGTCTCCCACAATGATTAGCCACCCGTTGGCATATGTCTCACCTACCACTCGACACCTATTGAATAAATACTTTGAGTTGTAGAGTCATGTTGTGATGCCATGTTGTATTTGCGCATACCGAGCATATTTTGTGTATTATTATTGAAATGCTTGGTATGTGTGGGATCCGACAGCCTAGTTGTTTATTCTTTGTAGCCTCTCTTACCGGGAAATGTCTCCTAGTGCTTCCACGAAGCCATGGTAGCTTGCTACTGCTCCGGAACACTTAGGCTGGCCGACATGTGTCCTTCTCCGTTCCTGTGTCTATCCTTTCGGGGAAATGTCACACGTTGCTCCTTTAAGTCCCTGTAGCTTGCTACGATTTGGGTTCATACATTGTTGATCAACACATTCATTGCTGGGTCATGTATGCCTGTCCCTGTAAGTTAGCGCCACTTTGGGTTTATGACTAGTCATGTTGGCCCGGGTTCTTTGTCATATGGATGCTAGTGGCACTATCATATACGTGAGCCAAAAGGCGCAAACGGTCCCGGGCCAGGTAAGGTGGCACCCGTGGGAATACCGTGGGTGAGGCCGCAAAGTGATATGATGTGTTACATGCTAGATCGGTGTGACTTAGGATTTGGGTCCTGACAGCTTTGGTATAAAAGTCTGACTGCTTGTAGGATTTCCAAGCCAAACTGGTCGAAGTTGAGTCTAGAAATTCTTTAGCTATATAAGGGAATTGATTGTGGATGCGAACGTAAGGCTCTTTTTACTCCTTTACCTTATGCCCTTCTGATATGAGTCATCCTATCTTTCCTACGGGGTTAAGGAACTAGGCCTCCTCTTCTTTCTATCAGGATCACGTGTTACTAATCCGTAGACTTATAGGATTGATGGATTCAAGCTTCAGTTCAGTCTCTACTACTTCTGTATGTTAACCATTGATCTCGGAACCTTGATATTGTGCTCCTGAGTAGTTATGCCGCCATTTCTGCAGCATGTCTTAAATCCTTATGAGCATTTACAGTCGTTATGCTGTCCGATTCATCCCAGGTTTCTAAATAGTTTGATGCATTTGCAAATCCTTTCCTCCCGTTCCCGATGTTTATCGGTGGGAAACGACACCTATGGGATCACGAGGATCCCTTCTGCGGTTGCGTGGAGGACAAGGCCGCGGAGGAAGCAGAGGAAGAAGAGCTTGTCCAGTTGGCGGTGGCTTCTGGGGAGGCCAGCGGTGCCGGCATCGAGGTTCCCCTCGTCGAGGACGTGGCCGACGAGTCGTCAGATGAGGAGGACGAGGGGGAGGAGACCGCGACCGCTGACCCTCCAGTCACTAGAAGAGGGCGAGTCCTGCGTCGGGCCACCTCCGGCGAGCCGGTCCGTCCCGGCCGGGCCTGCAGCTATGACAGGCCCAGGAGAAGTCTACGAGCCAGACGAGGGCTGCGGCAACGAAGAAGGCGGTGAAGGTCGTGGCTGCGAAAAAGAAGGCATCCGCTTCTTCGTCGTCCAAGCTTGCCCAGACGCCACCGCCTCCCCCCTCGCCGGCGGATGTTGGTGCGGGGATCGCCTTTGACTTTGGACCCCTCAGCCCGGAGAGGAAGAGGAAGGCAGCAGAGGAGGAGGAGGAGGCGGAGGAAGAGTAAACTCTGCTTTCCCCCTTCTCTTCTTTTTTGCTTTCTCCATTTCCTCAAATGGTGCCGCCCATGCTGAATCATCTTCATCCCACAGGGATGTGGAGACGCTGGCCCAAAGGGCGAAGATGGCCAGGATTTCGACGAGCGGCCAGCCCCCGGTAGGAACCTCCGGCACGCTACTGGTGGTGTTGAGCAGCCCGGACACCAGCCCCGGGCCCAGCCCCCAGCGTGAGTCCATCACCCGTCCTTCATCGACGTGCGCTAGGGGTACGATACTTTGGTACTGACCATGCTGTGGATGTAGGAGGGGAGCAGCGGCAAGGGGAGCCACAGAGGGCTTCTCCCAACGCGCCGCCCCCATCAACCACGCCGCCCTGAGGGGTGTCCCCGGCAAGGGCACCAAGCACCGAGCCCATGCACATGGAGGAGGAGGAGAACACAGGCGCCGGTGGCTTCGCCTCGACGCTGAACCTTTGCGGAGAGGGGGCTTTTGCTTCTCGGCTTGGTACGGGTAAGCCACTCGCTTTTCTGTTTCTGCTCGCGTTCTTTCTTTCTTCTTTTTTACTGGCTTTTGATCTTGGCCCTGCCCTGTCCCCTTCTTGGCATTCAGACTTCCCCTCGACGGACCCAGAGGACGTCGATACCGTCATGGAGGATGTCGCCAAGGACGCCGCGGCGCAGGCCGAGAAGATCGCCGCCGAGGAGAGCGCCAAGGGCGCTGCTGAGGACGCCGCCAAGGGGCCCGCCTTGGAGCCCAGTGAGGGACCTGCCGGGGAGGCCGGCAAGGCCGCTGCCGAGGAGGAGGTGGTTGACGACCAGCCCTCCTCCTCCGCTACCTCCGGCTCTGGCAGGTACCTGAGGGTGGGTGATGACCTGTTCGTCCAACTCCCAGGCATGTCAAGCACCATGGCTCCCATCGAGGGAGAGGTGTTTGACGATGAAATGCTTGCCGCCGCCGGGCTCGAGGTCGTCGATGAGCCGGGCGTTGGTGGTGACTACTCCCAGGAGGAGCGACTGCTCCAGGCCATGGGCACCAGCTTCCAGAAGCTCCAGGCGCTCCATCGCGCCCGTTTGGACAAGGCCAAGTCCAGGACGGTGGTGGTGGAGAAGGCGGAGGCGGACCTCCAGGGGCGGGTCACGGAGGCGCATGACAGGTTCCGCCAGGCTCAAGACGAGTTGAAGGCCGCCCAGGGCGAGCTAGCCAAGCGTGACGTGGAGCTCACCATGAAGCTGGCCGACGTATAGAAGGCCTAGGAGGCGGTGAGGAACTTGGCCGCCGCCGCCGAAGCCGCACTAAACTCCTAGTAGGTGGACCTTGCCGCCGCGAGGAGAGGCTCGCCGCCACGCTCCGCGACAAGGATGAAGAGGTGGAGAAGCTTGCCGTGGCGCGGACCCAGGCGCTGGAGCACAAGCACAAGGAGGCGCTCGAAGCCCAGGCCCTGGCCCACGACAACAGGGTGAAGGAGTTGGAGGCGGAGCGGGATGAGCTAAAGGAGCAAACTCTGAAGCTGTCCAAGGAGAAGGACATGCTCAACAGCGCCCTGGCAGAGGCGCATGGCGCGGCCGTCAGCAGGGCCGGAGAGCTCTCCGAGGCCAACAATTCTATCAGAGACCTCAGGCTGAAGCTGGAGGATCTCGAGAAGATGATGTCGGAGGCCAAGGACCGTGAGGGGACCCTGACCAAGGACCTGGAGACTGAGAAGCAGCTGCGGAGGAACGAGGATGCCAACCTTAACGACCATGTGGAGGGCGAGGAGCGTTGGCTCGAACGCCTTGCCGTCGTTGCGAACACGGCCACCACATAGCTGGCCACCATGGGGATGTCGGACGTGAGGTACGCCCCAGAGACGAGCCTGAGCCCCCAACGCCAACCTGACCCTGTTATTTGAGAGGGTCGTCGGCGCCCTGGAGCGGCTTCACTCCAACCGGGCGGCCTCCCTAGCCGAGGAGTCCCGGATGCTCTGCCGGGGCGCCATGACCAAGGTGCTTGCCAAGATAGCGCACTGGCATCCCGACCTCGACTTCGAAGCTACGCTGAAGAGCTTGCCGGAGGATGCAGAAATCGCGGCGCTCAAGGAGCGTATCAATCCCATCATCAGCCGCATCGACAAAATCAAGAGGTTGGAGGGCCAGTGCCGGGACTAGGCACACCGTTTCTTATTGCCGCTACAGGTTCATGACCAAGACAATTGCTATCTTTAGTTAGAACCGCGGTGAAAATTTCTGTAATATAACTCTACAGTACTTCTGACATTATGCATGTTATTTTCATGTTCGATTTTCCTTTGTATGTCCACCCTACGCTAACTAGGTAGGCTTTCCGGCGCATAAACCCAGGGCGACGTCTTGAGGACGGATCCCAATTGGCTTGCCGGGTATGCTTGCTGTCGGGCGAACCACCTTACCGCCCTTAACGCGGCCGCTCGAACTGTCGAGCTTGACTCGAGTCAGGGTCGAGGACATTGCTAATTGCGGAAGGATACCCTGCTGCTCTCGACGCGGCCGCTTGAGCTGTTGAGCGGACTCGAAGCAGAGCAAGGGCGTTGCCAATTGCGGGAGGGCCCCTTTGCGTACAGGTTTTCCATACATAGGCACAATCTCCGAGGATCATAACCTTATATTAAGGAGGAAATTTTAAAGTTTGGCATAGACTTAGCTTTTTCGTCGCCGCCCTGACATCCTTCGTGCTCGTAGGCAGCGCCGCTCCCTTGGTCGCCTTCTCCTCCGGCGATCACAGCCGCGGGAAGCCACTAGGCCGGCTGTTAAACCAGATTCTCACAATCGCTCCCCTACCTGGCGCGCCAAAGATGTCGGTGGGAAACGACACCTATGGGATCACGAGGATCCCTTCTGCGGTTGCGGGGCGTGGGATTGTGAGAAGAAAAGGATTAGCAATCAGCACAAGGATCGTTTACCCATGTTCGGGCCACGAGGAACGTGTAAAACCCTAGTCCTGCTTTGTTGGATGTATTGAGTGTTTCTGAGCTCTTGAACTAGCTATGGTTGCTGCGTGGTTCAAAGAGCCGAATCCCTCTCCAGTACGGCATGGGCCTCCTTTTATAGTCGAAAGGGGCTGCCACAGTGGCACACAGGAGGTGGAAAGGCCTACAGTGCTATGAGCTTATCGCTCGTATTACAGGACAAGGCGCATTTAATGCGTAGCTTAGGTGTCCTCTTGCTTTATCGAGGATGGGAGCGAGGCCCGTCCCGTCCGTCGCCGCTCCTGCTCGCTTCGATACACGCCCTGGCCAGCGATGCATGCGGCGCCATGTAGGAAGGAAAGCAGCTGAGGTGGCACGGTGGTGGAGCCTTCACGAAGATCTGCATGCCGCCACGCAGGCGTGTGCTGAGTTGGCCTGGAAGCTGCATGTTGCCATGCAGGTGCCTGCCTAGCTGGTTGGGCTAGCAGCTGCATGTGAACGACGGTGGAGACTTAGTTGGTGCAGGCCTGGTAGTGGCCCCGCTGACGCCCTTGTCAAGGGTCTTGCCGGGTGGCCAGGCAAGGGTCTTGCCGGGCGGCCCGACAAGGGTCTTGTCGTGGTGCACTGTCGTCCCCGGCAAGGATCTTGCCGGGGGTCTTGTGTGTTTCCTCGGCAAGAATCTTGTCGAGGTTTGTTGCCTTCCAATCCTTATCTGATCTTGAATATTCTTTGTCTTCACAAAGATCTGCATGCCACCATGGAGGTGCCTCCCGAGCCCTGGCCCAACGTGGTTGATGGTGTTGGAGACCATGGGTTATAGGGTGGCTCACTTCGCTGGTGTGGGCGAGCCGCCCCGGCAAGGGCCTTGCCGGGGAAACCTGCTTCGTCCATCTGCTCTTTGTGGTCTCGGTCTTTGATGTTGCGCCGATCATCTTGCGGATTCGACTCCTCCCTTTTGCCCTGCTAAGTGTGGCTTCGGCTTGTGGCTCTGACTGCCTGCGCACAAGTAAAGGAGTACAACGGAGTGCCCCTACTTTAGTACACCGACAATGTTCTTTTGGTCAGATTAACCACACTAGTTAGTGGGTTGACGTACTCTATTACTTCGGCATTTATGTTGGATCTATTATTATGACCCTAGGTGTCTCGAGTATCACCTAGTAATCTAGCCATGTTTTGTGTTCCCAGTGTGATGATTCTGGCCTTTACTCTCTAAAGCATCCCGTGATGCCATTTAGTTAGTAGGCATTCTATTCCTGGGTTTTGAACCCAAGATTCACCCTACCTACTTCATGTTGATAGTGTTTGCTCGTTCCTTTAGGTTATTAGTAACCTTTGCATTAGTCCTTGAGATTTGTGGTTTTTCCTTCTTCCAAATACCATGAACTGCTCATGGCAGAAGTTCTTGAACCAAAAGATCACAACCAGAGTGCTCTTGACGAGATTCTATGTTGCGACTCTGCCAGTTCCACCTTTCTGCATGGGTTATCCGGAAGAAATGTGTTGAACTCATTTGACATGCTAATCTATGCATCCACAACTCAGAAAGTTATATGTTCCTTTGAGTTGTCCCTTTTTAGCTGTTTTCTGGCCCTCGTCTATCAATTGATAGTAAGGAGTAGTTGTGCAATCGTGTTCATCGATGCCTATAACTCTTGTGCTCTGTCAAGCCATTCTATTCCGGAATGACTAGGAGAAACAAACTCCAGAACCTCATCCATATCCAGGATTGGGTCAAAGCAGTTGTAATCCGCAAATCAAAATGCCAATCCAGCTTTTGATTCTGTTCTACCGTGGAGTATTACCATTGTTATATTAAGAATATCATGGGAATTGCATACCATCCTATGAACTCTTGATACAGTGATACTTCTCGCCATCGTTGTTCATTCCCCGTTCCCCGTTTGTTGCAGCCGGAATGCCGACAGGTGAACCATGATGAGTGAAATCAATACTCCTAGCAACCTTTTTGCTTGGCAGTTAATGGGCAACAATTTCATTCTTAGCGTGTTGGTTCTTGAACCATCACTCTAAGATATATTGTGCTACCTAGTCCTTGATTTCGGTGCACTCTCTGATCAATGAGCTAGCATTGTGTCAATCCCTCGCTCTTTTGATCACATCGTCTTGTCCTGAGCAAGATCGTTCTCGAGCTTAATAACATATCGGTGGTTCATGATTTTCCGAATATCTTCTCAGAAGTGTTACTAGGTTGTCACCTGACCGCTATGTTGAGTTCGTGATCAAGTTGGTTTCTTGTAAACTAGCTATTCTCCAAGAATCTGTGTTGGATACCCCTGAGCTAGTTGGTTAAGCTAAACAATAACTTGTAGAGTTGGAAGATAAAGGCTTGCCTAGCTTAGTTCATTTCAAGGGATATATCTGCGTGTGTTGAAGAAAGATGATATCTTCATTGATTGGTCCCTGTGATCAATTAATGGACCTATCATCTTATCTAATCTTTGATTTGAGCATGGGCTATCGTCAAGTCAAATCAGAACCAACGATATTTGTAGTGTTGTCTTACTCGTGGTTGATTGCTCGAGCATACACCATTATATTCTTTGTGTCTGACCAATGCTATCACCGTGTTCACTTAATTATGGAATTCCATTTATACGGAAACCTGGATAAATTGTTGTTGAGCCCATCGACAACATCCTTATCTCCTCCATGATTTTGTTGAACATTAAGCTAGTGTTGGAAACTTTTGAAAGCATTTCTTCATGCTAGCTCATGAAGCATATGCCATATGAAAGAAGCGACTTCCTCTAATTCATGTGCATTTGATGCAAGTTGCTGCCGTGGATTTGGGAAAGTCTATGTTGCTTCCTCTGGAATCATCCCAAATCGGTCATGCATAGGTGTGAACTATTCTATGGTTTGGAGACTTGCAACCTTCATTCTATATGTATACTTAGCACACCAAGCCACTAACTATTTGTTCAAGGAGAAGGAGTTCCTTCATAAGAGCTAATCCGGACTTATGTAAGGACTTCGATATCCTCGTTAATGGTTCCCAACGAGAACTCGGTAGTGTTTCGTTATAAGACTACTACTGTCGTGCTTGTCTGGGACAACGTGTTCACATGTATGTAGCAGAACCAGCTCGTGTTTTGGATCTTAATACCGCAGTCCATTTCCCGAGAATCCTGCAATGTCATGTTGTCAATTTGTGTTGCAAACTTTCATTTTCTCTCTAGACTTGACGAATCTGAAATATCCTGACACCAACCAGATCTGAACCTCACGCAGTTGTGATGGTTGGGGCATTTCCTAAGAACTGTAATATCGGTCTCTCTGTAACCCGTTAAAGTGGATGTCTTGGCCAACACACCCAGCCAGAAGACCTATTATTGTAGTATCTTGATTGAGGGAATTGGCCACCTCCCCATAAGGATTTCGAAGGATTTACTACCTAGTTGTTCCTTATGGATTTTTGTGTTTCCGAAGTCCGACCTCTTACTTGATGCTCTAGATATCAAACCATATCTATAAATGGGTTACGCTAGCACATCAAGGAGAACATTAGAAGAGAAGTGCTAAATATCTCTCGGTTGATCATCCAGATTCTGTTTCCTTGGCCTAGCTAAGGTGAAATTCGAGAAGGTGTTATATTCCTTTGCATCTGCATCGTCCATCACCATTCATCATGGTAGTATGTTGTGTTGCCAGGATCCTTGACACAGATATTGGTAAAAACTTGATGAATATGGAAATGCTCACGTTCTTGAAAGCAGGCACAAGGTCTAAGCTTCATCATCGGCATTAATTTGGATTTGCTCTTAGCTTCTTCGAATATGCTATAACCATTCAAACAGTGGAATCACTCTCTACTGTTGAGCTTCTCCCCAGTTAATAGAATCATTCCCAGCATTTGCATTTTGTTCCCAGCTTGCACCAACATTGTGCCACCCTACCATGGACTACCCTTCTCAGTAATTAATGATCAGGATCATTTCCAAGTGGTCCTACCATGGATTCCATCAATCTCCGATGATAAGCAAAATCATCCATTGTGTTGTCTTCAACAAGGTAATCCACATCATCCATACTAGTCCGAGTATGCTAATCTATCGAACTCCTCCAAACGATCGTTCCAGATTTGCCCTAGGCTGGTATAGAGAGTCTCAATGATCTCTATATCAAAAGTAATTCTTTTTGCCACATAAGGAAAAAAATCCTACGAGTCATTTTTCCTGAGTTGCCCCATTATGGTATCATGGCAACTCAACTCCTCGCTACGTTGACAACCGTTCACCACCTTCTTAAGTGTGGAATTGTTGTCTACCTAGTGAACCTCCGTCATCTGTTTCACTCCATCCCTCTAGATGTATGCTTTGTGTCTCAACTCGCGAGATGTTTCAATGACTCACCCCGTGAGTTGATCCTGAGTTTTCGATCTTCGAGGAGATCGGTCTTCTAGAGTTTTTCCTTTCCTCTTGTTGTCATGTTGGTTGGAGTTCTCGGAGCAAGACATCGAGACAAAGATGGTGATCGAATCAATGTTCTTATGAAATGCAACCTGGATCGTGAAGATTGTGTTAGTTTGCGTCCCCCCTTAAATCTTAATCTACGCTTGAATCTCGCGACGAGATTCTCGTTTAGTGGGGTGAGTTGTCACATCCCTGGTTCTGGTAATGCCTAGTGCTATCCTCCAGTGTTGCGTCATGTTTACTTTCCTTAAAAAGTTGAAATGGGGATGACAGAAACCCCAGCACCCCCTTAATCCAACTAGGGTTTACTTAAATATTTTTCAATGAACCTGAAATGCCCTTCTAAAATGTTCATCATCCTTGTCTTGGTCTAGAACCTCTGACAAAAATGGTGCACACTTTTCTAGGACAACAGAGGGTCACTGAATTAAATCATATAGTATTTGCATTTGGGCATTTAAATGCTATAAAATATTTTAATTGCCCAAATAATCATAAACTAAAATGTTTACTGTAGAATATATTCCCAATAGTGGGCATGAGCAGTTTCATGATTTTTGGGAGTGTTTACGTATTTTTTGAAAAGCTACAAAGTTACAGAAGAGAAAGAAAAAACAGAAAATAAAAAAGAGTGACTCACCTGGGCCAACTTACGTGGCACCCCCAATCGGCCCAGCACTGTAGAGGGCCCAGCCCACCACCCCACCACGTCATCTTCCTCCTGCCAGTAGGAGCAGCTCACTGTCCCGCGCGCGCTCGCCCTAGCCACTTCCTGCTTCCACCTCCTGCTTCCTCCCCGCCTGGTTCGAGCGCCTTGAGACGCCCAGAGCCCCCTGGGTCTTCTTCCTCACTCTCTGCTCTCTCCCTCGCCCTCTAGCCCCTTCCCCGAGCTCACCCGAGCGCGGCCGTCACCGCCGTTCGTCATAGTCGCAGCCGCAACCATCCCCGAGCCTCTCCGACACACCCCCGAGCTCCGTTGTGCCGCCCTTGTCCTCTCCGTCGTCTCACGAGACCAGAAGATCCCCGACGCGTGGTCCCCAACCCCTCCTTCCTCCTTTGGCCATGGAGATTGCCAGCGACTTTCCGCCGTCACCAAGCTGTCCTCTAGCACGCTGAGATCACCGACGACCTCGCCATGAGCTCCTCTACTGAACCCCTCTCTCCCTGCTGTCGACCCCCTTCTCTAGCTCCGCTGACCACTGATACGTCTCCAACGTATCTATAATTTTTGATTGTTCCAAGCTATTATATTACCCGTTTTGGATGGTTATGGGCTTTACTATACACTTTTATATCATTTTTGGGACTAACCTATTAACCGGAGGCCCAGCCCAAATTGCTGTTTTCTTGCCTATTTCAGTGTTTCGAAGAAAAGGAATATCAAACGGAGTCCAAACGGAATGAAACCTTCGGGAGAGTTATTTTTGGAACGGAAGCAATCCAGGAGACTTGGAGTGTACGTAAGGTAAGCAACGAGGAAGCCACGAGGCAGGGAGGCACGCCCTACCCCCTGGGCGCGCCCCCACCCTCATGGGCCCCTCGTGGCTCCCCTGACCGACTTCTTTTGCCTATATATGTCCATATACCCTAAAAACATCGGAGAGCACAATAGGTCGGGGGTTCCGCCGCCGCAAGCCCATGTAGCCACGAAAAACCTCTCGGGAGCCTGTTCCGGCACCCTGCCGGAGGGGGGATCCCTCGCCGGTGACCATCTTCATCATCCCGGCGCTCTCCATGACGAGGATGGAGTAGTTCACCCTCGGGGCTGAGGGTATGTACCAGTAGCTATGTGTTTGATCTCTCTCTCCCTCTCTCTCTCTCGTGTCTTGAGGTGATACGATCTTGATGTATCCCGAGCTTTTCTATTATAGTTAGATCTTATGATGTTTCTCCCCCTCTACTCTCTTGTGATGAATTGTGTTTTCCACTTGAAGTTATCTTGTCGGATTGATTCTTTAAGGATTTGAGTACACTTGATGTATGTCTTGCCGTGTTTATCTATGGTGACAATGGGATATTCACGTGATCTACTTGATGTATGTTTTGGTGATCAACTTGCGGGTTCAATGAACTTATGCATAGGGGTTGGCAGACGTTTTCGTCTTGACTCTCCAGTAGAAACTTTGGGGCTCTTTGAAGTACTTTGTGTTGGTTTGAATAGATGAATCTGAGACTGTGTTATGCATATCGATAATCATAGCCACGCATACTGTAGGTGACATTGGAGTATCTAGGTGACATTAGGGTTTTGGTTGATTTGTGTCTTAAGGTGTTATTCTAGTACGAACTCTATGATAGATCGAACGGAAAGAATAGCTTCGTGTTATTTTACTACGGACTCTTGAATAGATCGATCAGAAACGATAACTTTGAGGTGGTTTTGTACCCTACAATAATCTCTTAGTTTGTTCTCCTCTATTAGTGACTTTGGAGTGACTCTTTGTTGCATGTTGAGGGATAGTTATATGATCCAGTTATGTTATTATTGTTGAGAGAACTTGCACTAGTGAAAGTATGAACCCTAGGCCTTGTTTCCTACCATTGCAATACCGTTTACGCTCACTTTTATCATTAGTTACCTTGCTGTTTTTATATTTTCAGATTACAAAAACCTATATCTACCATCCATATTGCACTTGTATCACCATCTCTTCGCCGGAACAAACTCTTATAATAGGAAAAGCGCTCCCGAGGACACATGGGAATATCATCAAGCTAGTTTTCATCACGTTCATCTGATTCACGTTCGGTACTTTGATAATTTGATATGTGGGTGGACCGGTGCTTGGGTGTTGTTCTTACTTGAACAGACATCCCACTTATGATTAATCTCCATTGCAAGCATCCGCAACTACAACAAAAGTATTAAGGTAAAACCTAACCATAGCATGAAACATATGGATCCAAATCAGCCCCTTACGAAGCAACGCATAAACTAGGGTTTAA
Source organism: Aegilops bicornis (assembly GCA_021605145.1). Lineage (NCBI taxonomy): Eukaryota > Viridiplantae > Streptophyta > Magnoliopsida > Poales > Poaceae > Aegilops > Aegilops bicornis. The sequence continues at coordinate 83,455,505 of CM038673.1, forward strand.
GCTTCTGTCACTCTAGCAACCCATCATCTACTTATTACTTCCCAATGCCTTATTCTAGGCCCAAATAATGGTGAAGTATTATGTAGTCGACATTCACATAACACCACTAGAGGTTCGACAACATACATCTCATCAAAATATCGAGCGAATAACAAACTCACATGACTACTAATAGCAAGAATTCTCCCGTGTCCTCAGGAACAAACGTAATTACTCACAAAGCATATTCATGTTCATAATCAGAGGGGTAATAATATGCATAAAGGATGTGAACATATAATCTTCCACCAAATAAACCAACTAGCATCGACTACAAGGAGTAATCAACACTACTAGCAACCTACTAGCACCAATCCCAGACTTGGAGACAAGAATTGGATACAAGAGATGAACTAGGGTTTGGAGATGAGATGGTGCTGGTGAAGATGTTGATGGAGTTCGCCCTCTCCCAATGGGAGGAGCGTTGGTGATGATGATGGCGATGATTTCCCCCTCCCGGAGGGAAGTGTGCCCGGCCGAACAGCTCTGCCGGAGCCCTAGATTGGTTCCGCCTCGTGGCGGCGGAGTCTCGTCCCGAAAGGTTGCTTATGATTTTTTTCTCATCGAAAGACTTCATATAGGAGAAGATGGGCATCGGAGAGCCACCAGGGGGCCCACGAGGTACGGAGGGCGCACCCCCCACCCTCGTGAGCAGGGTGTGGGCCCCCTGGCCTTCATCTTTGGCGATGATTTTTCTTTATTTATTTTAAGGTATTACGTGGAGTTTCAGGACTTTTGGAGTTGCGCAGAATAGGCCTTCAATATTTGCTCCTTTTCCAAATTTGCATTCCAGTTTCGGCATTCTCCCTCTTTATGTAAACCTTGTAAAATAGGAGAGAATAGCCATAAGTATTGTGACATAACGTGAAATAACAGCCCATAATAATATAAATATCGATATAAAAGCATGATGCAAAATGGACGTATCAACTCCCCCAAGCTTAGACCTCGCTTGTCCTCAAGCGAAAAGCCGATAACAATAAATATGTCCTCATGTTTAGAGGTAGAGGCTTTGATGAAAATAAAATACGGACATGAAGGCATCATGATCATTTCATAACAGCAACATAAATAGATTTTGTCATATGATTACTCATGTTCAAGTGATGATCTTTTCACAACGCAAATGTATGAATCAGAAACCTTATTGGGCACCAACAAATTATAACCTTAGTCATTGAAGAAATTGCAATTTATCATAACATCGGAAAGAGCCTATGTCAGAGCTTAAAAGCAAGTCCACATACTCAACTATCACTTAGTCCTTCATAATTGCTAGCACTCACGCAATACTTGTGGTTACGGAGTTTTAATCGGACACAGAGAAAGATAGGGTCTTGTAGTTTTGCCCCACAACCTTTTACCTCAAGGGTAATGTCAACAATAATAATTCATGCTCCCCTACATCTAATTAGAGATATATATATATATATAATATATATATATATGTATATATATATATATCATGTTCTTTCCAACATGCTGGGCTTGCCAAAGGATAAAATGAAAAAGGAAAGGTGAAGATCACCGTGACTTTTGCATAAGGTAAAGGATAATAATAAAAGATAGGCCCTTCGCAGAGGGAAGCAGAGGTTGCCATGCGCTTTTATGGTTTGATGCACAAAATCTTAATGCAAAAAGAACGTCACTTTATATTGCTCCTTGTATGTGAACCTTTATTATGCAGTCTGTCGCTTTTATTGTGTCCACAACAAGTTCGTACAAAAGCTTATTTCTCTGCACTAATAAGTCATGCATATTTAAAGAGCAATTTTTATTGCTTGCACGGATGAAAACTTACTTGAAGGATCTTACTCAATCCATAGGTAGATATGGTGGACTCTCATGGCTAAACTGGTTTAAGGGTATTTGGAAGCACGAGTAGTATCTCTACTTGGTGCTGAGAATTTGGCTAGCATGAGGGGGAAAGGCAAGCTCAACATGTTAGGAGATCCATGACAATATACTTTATCTCAGATATAAGAAAATATAACCCATTACGTTGTCTTCCTTGTCCAACATCAACTCTTTAGCATGTCATATTTTAATGAGTGTTCCCAATCATAAAAGATGTCAATGATAATATATCTATATGTGAAACCTCTCTCTCCATATTACTTCCTATTAATTGCAAGATGACCAAAGCTATATTTGCCAAATCCCAACAACTTTTAATCATCATACTCTTTCTATGTGGAATCACTACTTTCACTAAGATCAATATAAACTCTTTGATTCTTTTTATCCTTTTTTGTTATTCACCCAGGATCATGGCAAAATAAACAAGCCCTTGTCTCAACACTAATTATATATAGCTCGCGGACTCGATTACAAAGAGAAATCATAAAGCAAAACTCAAAACTAGATCATGCCATGACTTTTATTCTACTTCATCAAGATACTACTAATAGGATCGAACTAAGAAAGACGGTAAAGATAGGAGTTGTGATGGTGATACGATACCGGGGCACCTCCCCCAAGCTTGGCAGTTGCCAAGGGGAGTGCCCATACCCATGTGATTATGTCTCCTTCTTTGTTGTTGGCGGTGGAGGTGTTGTTGATGATGCAAGCTTGTCGTCCACCTTCCATGGCATAGGCTCACCCTCATAGAAGGATGATCGAGTCTCCGGAATCCTCAAATCTGTAACAGAAACAGCTCGAAACGAAAACAGAGGATATTTGCGTGATACGGTCGTCAAAACCTTCGGGAGAATATATAATGAATTTTTACCAACCAAAATACGTATCGTGCAAGAAAACGGAGTCCGGAGGGCACACGAGGTACTCACGAGGTAGGGGGGCGCACCCAGGGGGTAGGGCGCGCTCTCCACCCTCGTGAAGGCCTCGTGTCCTTCCCGGACTTCCACTTATTTTTCTATTTTTCTAAATATTCCAAAACGGAGAAATATTGCCTCAAAAATTGTTTTGGAGTCGGTTTACTTACTGTACCACATACCTATTCCTTTTCGGAGTCTAAAACGGTCTAGAAAGTGTCCCTTATGTATTCCTCCGGGGTTACAGTTTCAATAATATTAGTTTCAACATTTATAGGATTACCTGAGATATAGTGTTTGATCCTTTGACCGTTTACCACCTTTGGATTTGTGCCTGCGAAGTTGTTGATGTTTATGGCACCGGAACGATAGACCTCCTCGATAACGTAAGGACCTTCCCATTTGGAGAGAAGTTTTCCTGCAAAAAATATTAAACGAGAGTTGTATAGCAATACATAATCACCTACATTAAACTCACGCTTTTGTATCCTTTTGTCATGCCATCTTTTAACATTTTCTTTAAACAACTTGGCATTTTCATAAGCCTGGGTTCTCCATTCATCAAGTGAGCTAATATCAAATAACCTCTTCTCACCGGCAAGTTTGAAATCAAAGTGGAGCTCTTTAATAGCCCAATATGCCTTATGTTCTAGTTCGAGAGGTAAGTGACACGCTTTTCCATAAACCATTTTATACGGAGACATACCCATAGGATTCTTATATGCAGTTCTATAGGCCCATAATGCATCATCAAGTTTCTTGGACCAATTCTTTCTAGACCTATTAACAGTCTTTTGCAAAATTAATTTGAGCTCTCTATTACTCAATTCTACTTGACCACTAGACTGCGGGTGATAAGGAGATGCAATTCTATGATTAACGTCATATTTAGCAAGCATTTTACGGAAAGCACCATGAATAAAATGTGAACCACCATCAGTCATTAAATATCTAGGGACTCCAAACCTCGGAAAAATAACTTCCTTAAGCATTTTAATAGAAATGTTATGATCAGCATTACTAGTTGGAATAGCTTCTACCCACTTAGTAACATAATCAACAGCAACTAAAATATGAGTGTATCCATTAGAGGCAGGAAAAGGTCCCATATAAGCAAAGCCCCAAACATCAAATGGTTCAATAACAAGTGAATAATTCATAGGCATTTCTTGACGTCTAATAATATTACCAATTCTTTGAATTCATCACAAGACAAAACAAACTTACGGGCATCCTTGAAGAGAGTAGGCCAATAAAAACCAGATTGCAATACCTTATGTGCAGTTCTATCTCCAGCGTGGTGTCCTCCATAAGCTTCGGAGTGACACTTGCATAGGATCTGTTCCTGTTCATGCTCAGGCACACAACGTCTAATAACACCATCTACTCCTTCTTTATAATGGTTTGGGTCATCCCAAAAGTAATGCCGTAAATCATAAAAGAACTTTTTCTTTTGTTGGTATGTGAAGCTAGGTGGTATAAATTTAGCAACAATATAATTAGCATAATCAGCATACCAAGGAGTGCTACGAGAAGTGCTTATGACATTTAATTGTTCATCAGGAAAGCTATCATCAATAGGTAGTGGGTCATCAAGAACATTCTCTAACCTAGATAAGTTGTCTGCAATGGGGTTCCCAGCTCCTTTTCTATCAACAATATGCAAATCAAATTCTTGCAGCAAGAGAACCCATCTAATAAGTCTAGGTTTAGCATCTTCCTTTCCAAAAGATATTTAATAGCAACATGATCAGTGTGAATAGTTACTTTAGAATCAACAATATAGGGTCTGAATTTATCACAAGCAAATACAACTGCTAAAAGTTCCTTTTCGGTAGTAGCATAATTTCTTTGAGCATTGTCTAGAGTCTTACTAGCATAATGGATAACATTTAATTTCTTATCAACTATTTGCCCTAGAACAGCACCTACAGCATAATCACTAGCATCACACATAATTTCAAAGGTTTAATTCCAATCAGGTGGCTGAACAACAGGTGTAGAGACTAATGCTTTCTTAAGTATTTCAAATGCTTCTACACAATCATCATCAAAGACAAATGGTACATCTTTTTTGTAATAAATTAGTCGAGGAGGCCGAAATTTTTGAGAAGTCCTTAATGAACCTCCTATAAAATCTGGCGTGACCGAGGAAACTTCTTATACCTTTGATGTCCTTGGGACATGGCATCTTTTCAATAGCATCAACCTTGGCTTTATCAACTTCAATTCCTCTTTCAGAAACTTTGTGCCCCAAGACAATACCTTCATTAACCATAAAGTTGCACTTTTCCCAATTCAAGACAAGATTAGTTTCTTCACATCTCTGCAAAACTCGATCCAGATTGCTCAAGCAATCGTCAAAAGAGGAACCATAGACGGAAAAGTTGTCCATGAAAACCTCACAAATCTTTTCACAAAAATCAGAGAATATAGCCATCATGCATCTTTGAAAGGTAGCAGGTGCATTACATAAACCAAAAGGCATACGTCTATAAGCAAAAGTACCAAAAGGGCATGTAAAAGTAGTCTTTGATTGATCTTTAGCCGACACAGGTATTTGAGAGAAACCAGAATAACCATCTAGAAAACAATAATGTGTATGTTTGCATAATCTTTCTAGCATTTGATAAATAGAAGGTAAGGGGTAATGATATTTCTTATCTTTATTTAGTTTGCAGAAATCAATTACCATCCTATAACCTGTGATAATTCTTTGCGGAATCAATTCATCTTTATCATTAGGGACAACAGTAATACCTCCCTTCTTAGGGACACAATGGACAAGACTTACCCACTGACTATCAGCAACGGGATAAATTATACCTGCCTCCAGAAGCTTGAGTATTTCTTTTCTTACTACTTCTTTCATTTTAGGATTCAAACATCGTTGAGGATCACGAACTGGTTTGGCATCCGCTTCCAAATTTATTTTATGCTGACATAGAGTGGGACTAATGCCCTTAAGATCATCAAGAGTATATCCAATAGCGGCACGGTGCTTCTTCAGAGTTTTCAATAATCTTTCTTCTTCATGCTCTGAAAGGTTAGCACTAATAATAACAGGATATATTTTCTTTTCATCAAGATAAGCATATTTAAGATTATTAGTCAACGGTTTAAGCTCAAATACGGGATCACCCTTGGGTGGAGGAGGATCCCCTAGGATTTCAAGAGGCAAATTGTGTTTCAGAATGGGTTCTTGTTTAAAGAATACTTCATCTATTTCCCTTCTTTCATTCATAAACATATCATTTTCATGGTCTAGCAAATAGTGTTCCAAAGGATCACTAGGAGGCACGGCAATAGAAGCAAGACCAATAGTTTCATCCTTACTAGGCAATTCTTCTTCATGATGTTGTTTACTAAATTTAGAGAAATTAAACTCATGAACCATATCATCCAAGCCAATAGTAGCAACATTCTTTTCGCAGTCTATCTTAGCATTAACAATATTCAAGAAGGGTCTACCAAATATAATGGGAGAAAAGCTATCTTGTGGAGATCCAAAAACAAGAAAATCAGCAGGATATTTAGTTTTCCCACACAAGACTTCAACATCTCTAACAATTCCCACTGGTGAAATAGTATCTCTATTGGCAAGTTTAATTGTAACATCAATATCTTCTATCTCAGCGGGTGCAATTTCATGCTTAATTTCTTCATACAAGGTAATATGTATAACACTAGCACTAGCACCCATATCACATAAGCCATGATAACAATGATCTCCTATTTTAACAGAAATCACAGGCACGCCAACCACAGGTCTATGTTTATCTTTATCACAGGGTTTAGCAATTCTAGCAGTTTCACCAGAGAATTGAATGACAAGCCCATCAATATTATCAGACAAGAGATCTTTAACAATAGCAATATTAGGTTCTACTTTGACTTGCTCAGGAGGTGTATAAGTTCTAATATTGCTTTTATGAACAACAGTTGAAGCTTTAGCATGATCCTTTACTCTAACAGGGAAAGGAGGTTTCTCAACATAAGAGGTAGGAACAATAGGATCATTATAAGTGACAGTCTTTTCTTCAACTTCAAGAGGTGCAGCTACTTTTACTTCTATGGGAGGATGATATTTAAACCACTTCTCCTTAGGTAGATCAACATAAGTAGCAAAAGATTCATAGAAAGAAGCTACTATCTCAGAGTCAAGTCCATATTTAGTGCTAAACTTACGGAAAATATCGGTATCCATAAAAGATTTAACACAATCAAACTTAGGTGTCATACCTGACTCGTTACCTTCATCGAGGTCCCAATCTTTAGAGTTGCGTTTAATTCTATCCAATAAATTCCATCTAAATTCAATAGGCTTCATCATAAAAGAGCCAGCACAAGAAGTATCGAGCATGGTTTGATTATTATGAGAAAGCCGAGCATAATTTTTTTGCATAATCACTTCTCTTGCAAGCTCATGATTGGGGCATGAATATAACATTGATTTAAGACTCCCCCAAGCTTGAGCGATGCTTTCTCCTTCGCGAGGCCAAAAATTATATATAAAATTGCGATCACGATGAACAAGATGCATAGGGTAATACTTTTGATGAAATTCCAATTTCACTCTTTTATAGTTCCATGATCTCGTATCATCACATAGGCTATACCATGTCAATGCATCTCCCTCACAAGATAAAGGGAAAGCCTTCTTCTTAACAACATCATCGGGTATACCTGCAAGCTTAAATAGTCCACAAATATCATCCACATAGCGTAGATGCTCGTCAGGATGCTTTGTTCCATCTCCTGCAAAAGTGTTAGCTAGCAGTTTTTCCATCATACCTGAAGGAAATTCAAAAGGAGTTTCATTTTCAATAGGTTCAGTAGGTTGAGGAGCAACTCTTTGCTCTACTGGACGGGGTGAAGATACCCCGAACAAGCCCCTCAGAGAATCACTTTCCATAGTAACAAGTGACAGAGAATTTCAGCACACTAAATAAATTTTTCCTTACCAAATTCCACCTACAAAAGGCGCTTCACTCCCCGGCAACGGCGCCAGAAAATAGTCTTGATGACCCACAAGTATAGGGGATCTATCGTAGTCCTTTCAATAAGTAAGAGTGTCAAACCCAACGAGGAGCAGAAGGAAATGATAAGAGGTTTTCAGCAAGGTATTCTCTGCAAGTACTGAAATAAGTAGTAACAGATAGTTTTGTGATAAGATAAATTGTAACGAGCAACAAGTTACAAAAGTAAATAAGGTGCAGCAAGGTGGCCCAATCCTTTTTGTAGCAAAGGATAAGCCGGAACAAACTCTTATAATAGGAAAAGCGCTCCCGAGGACACATGGGAATATCGTCAAGCTAGTTTTCATCACATTCATATGATTCGCGTTCGGTACTTTGATAATTTGATATGTGGGTGGACCAGTGCTTGGGTGCTGTTCTTACTTGAACAAACATCCCACTTATGATTAACCTCTATTGCAAGCATCCGCAACTACAACAAAAGTATTAAGGTAAACCTAACCATAGCATGAAACATATGGATGCAAATCAGCCCCTTACGAAGCAACGCATAAACTAGGGTTTAAGCTTCTGTCACTCTAGAAACAAATCATCTACTTATTACTTCCCAATGCCTTCCTCTAGGCCCAAATAATGGTGAAGTGTTATGTAGTCGACGTTCACATAACACCACTAGAGGTTCGACAACATACCTCTCATCAAAATATCGAGCGAATACCTAACTCACATGACTACTAATAGCAAGACTTCTCCCGTGTCCTCAGGAACAAATATAATTACTCACAAAGCATATTCATGTTTATAATCAGAGGGGTAATAATATGCATAAAGGATGTGAACATATAATCTTCCACCAAATAAACCAACTAGCATCAACTACAAGGAGTAATCAACACTACTAGTAACCTACTAGCACCAATCCCGGACTTGGAGACAAGAATTGGATACAAGAGATGAACAAGGGTTTGTAGATGAGATGGTGCTGGTGAAGATGTTGATGGAGATTGCCCTCTCCCAATGAGAGGAGCGTTGGTGATGATGATGGTGATGATTTCCCCCTCCCGGAGGGAAGTGTGCCCGGCAGAACAGCTCTGCCGGAGCCCTAGATTGGTTCCGCCAAGGTTCCGCCTCGTGGCGGAGTCTCGTCCGAAGGTTGCTTATGATTTTTTCTCGTCGAAAGACTTCATATAGGAGAAGATGGGCGTCGGAGAGCCACCAGACGCCCACGAGGTGGGGCGCCCACACCCTCGTGTAGGGTGTGGGCCCCCTGGCATTCTTCTTTGGCGATGATTTTTCTTTATTTATTTTAAGGTATTCCGTGGATTTTCAGGACTTTTTGAGTTGTGCAGAATAGGCCTTCATTATTTGCTCCTTTTCCAGCCTGAATTCCATTGCCGCATTCTCCCTCTTCATGTAAACCTTGTAAAATAGGAGAGAATAGCCATAAGTATTGTGACATAACGTGAAATAACAGCCCATAATACAATAAATATCGATATAAAAGCATGATGCAAAATGGACGTATCAGGGACACAAGGGACTCTTTGTTATTTGGTTGCAGGGTTGTTTGAGAGAGACCATCTTCATCCTACGCCTCCCACGGATTGATAAACCTTAGGTCATCTACTTGAGGGAAATTTGCTACTGTCCTACAAACCTCTGCACTTGGTGGCCCAACAATGTCTACAAAGAGAAGGTTGTGTAGTAGACATAAACCACCGTGGCCGAAGCTCGCCACCGCCGCGCCTCGTCGCCAGCATGGATAGAGCCACAATAGCTCGAAGCCGAGCACACCGCCGTGCTCAGCGCAGCTCCAGGAGCCCGTAGCGCCCACCGGCTCCTCCTCCCATGCACCATAGCGCTGAACCCATCGTTGCCGGAGCTACGGCTGCCGCCACGAGCTTAACTCCGGCGAGCCCACTCCACCGCAGCCTCTCTCGCTTGCTCCAATGGATGTGCGAGAGTGCCAGCTCTCTGTAGGTGGTCTCGGCTGCTAGTTTGGTCGCCGGAGGGCCAAATCCGAGCCCCTCCGCCGTCTCAGCCTCGCCGGTGACAACGCCGGCGGGTTTGAACTCGCTGACCCAGGTTTGACCCTGTTTGACCTCTCCTGGGTCACCGGCAAGTGCGCCCAGGCCCCTGCTAATTTAGGTTAAGCACTAACTAAACTTAATTAGCCCTGTTAATACTGACATGTGGGCCCAGGGCCTTAACTAGTCTAGTTTAGTATTAGTTCAGAGCTAATTAGCTTGGGTTAATCAGTCAGACACTGACATGTGGGTCCCAGCCATTAGGTTTGACCTGGGCTGGCGCCTTTGACCTGCTGACGTCACACGAACATAATGTTGAAGCAGTAAGTCATTTCCTAGATTAAATTTAATTTAGGAAATCCCAGAAAATGCTTTAAACTTCTGAAAATCATAGAAAATAAACTATAACTCCAAATGAAATAATTTGTATATTAAAAATGATTAGAAAAATCAAATATATCCATCTGTACTATTTTCATGCATGTTAGAACAACTTATGACTACTGTTTAGGACAAATGGAATGAATGGCATTTAAATAACCACATGTGGAGTTTGAATTTGAATCTTGGATTCAAACCAACTTCACTTAAGTTATTGCTAGTTGCATTAGCTCAAACCAAAGCATATTGCCATGTCATGATCATGCATCATATTGTCGCATTGCATTGATTGCGTTTCCTCTCTGTTGCCGGTATTTGTCCCCTCTCAGTAGATTATGTTCCGACGATCAGTTCGATGACACCGATGAAGAACTATACTATCTTAAAAAGTGCCAGGCAAGCAAAACCCCCTTGTTCATTCCGATATAATCTCACTCTCTCACTCCTACTCTCTTTTACTGCATTAGGACAACAATGATTCAACTGTTACATGCTGTGGTAGTTGAACCCCTTTCCTCTGCACGACCTATCATTGCCACAGTAAATAGATGAAATCCACTAGCATGAGTAGGAGTTGCTTGAGCCCTGATGTGCCTACTCATTCATGCTGGTTTGTCATGTCTGCTACTGCTTAGAGTTGAGTCAGGTACAATTCATCGGGGATGAATTGGAACAGTGATGAACATGTCCTAATGTGTGAGCTAAGTGTGTGAACACGATTTGGTAAAGGTGGGGGTGAGAGGCCATGTAGGAGTACATGGTGGGTTGTCTCATTGAAGCCATCCTCAGGAACTGAGTTCTGTGTTTGTGATCCATGAACAGCTACTACCACACGTTGGGCCCTGAAATATGACCCTGCTCGACTTATTAACCGCCCATGTCCTCTATCCAGGAGTTGCAAGTAGTTTCTGGTGTTTGTAGTTTGCTAGAGGCCATGCACAACACTGACCCGAGGGTTGGGCTATGATGCGGTAGGCACGTGGTACAGTGTACCGGGCTCCCGTTTGGTGTCTCGGGAACCCTGCACACATCGTTCGGGGCCATATGTGGAAACTTCAGCCGGACTCCCTGCGGCTGGAACCTGAATAGGCGATAAACCTGGACTAGAGACTTGTGTGGTTAGTCAGGTCGTGGTCTACACCCACGTCGGCTTGCGCTTGAAGTCTGTCGAGCACATGTCGTGTGCGGACGCTAAGTGGTGGAAATATGTGTGAAGAAGTACACCCCTGCAGGGTTATAAATGATCTATTCGAATAGCCGCGTCCGTGGTAAAGGACCTCTGAGTTGCCTATACAGTTCATAGACAAGTGAAAGTGGATACTCTAAAATACGCAAGATAAACGTGAGTTCTATGGATGGCGTTCTTGTAGGGAGACGGGAGCGGATCCATAGTGGTGTATTGATATGGTGAATATGTGGACTCGTGTGCGGCACCTCAGAAGAGTTACTTGCAGTCGTAGTTCAGGATAGCCACTGAGTCAAAGCTGGCTTGCTGCAGTTAAACCCCACCATCCCTTTTGTTGATAATGATGCATGTGTCGCTTGTTCTGATGTAAGTCTTACTGGGTACATTTGTACTCACGTTGGCATATATTATGTTTTTGAAGAGAGACTTTAGTCTCACTAGTAGTTCCGCGTGGACTTCGACGTTTAGCTTGTACCTCAGCTATGATCTTGTGCCTCGGCAGGGTCTTGTAGATAGTCAGGCTTCTCAGCCCTTTTCTTCTGTAGTTGTCTGTACTCAGACATGTTATGCTTCTGTTGCTGGTATGCTCTGAATGTTGGGTCATCAAACCCATGTTTGTAATACTTGGCTCCTCGGAGCCTATTGAATAAATACTTTGAGTTGTAGAGTCATGTTGTGATGCCATGTAGTATTTGCGCATATCGAGCATATTGTGTGTATGATTATTGAAATGCTTGGTGTGTGGGATCCGACAACCTAGTTGTTTATTCTTGGTGGCCTCTCTTACCGGGAAATGTCTCCTAGTGCTTCCACTAAGCCATGGTAGCTTGCTACTGCTCCGGAACACTTAGGCTAGCCGGCATGTGTCCTTCTTCGTTCCTGTGTCTGTCCCTTCGGGGAAATGTCACACGTTGCTCCTTTAAGTCCCTGTAGCTTGCTACGACTTGGGTTCATACGTTGTTGATCGACACATTCGTTGTTGGGTCATGTATGCCAGTCCTTGTAAGTTAGCACCACTTTGGGTTTACGACTAGTCATGTCGGCCCGGGTTCTTTGTCATATGGACGCTAGTGGCAGTATCATATACGTGAGCCAAAAGGTGCAAACGGTCCCGGGCCAGGTAAGGTGGCACCCGTGGGAATACCATGCATGAGGCCGCAAAGTGATATGATGTGTTACATGCTAGATCGGTGTGACTTAGGATCGGCGTCCTGACAGCCGTAACCCGCCCCGTGGGCATAACCCTCCACGTGATGATAACAATGCTCAGACTCTGATGGATCAAGCAAGGGCACGTCAAGTGGCAGAGCTGGCGGCTTAGTTAGCGGCTCATCAATGGCTTCAGTTGAACCCTTCGGCATCTGTAGAGGCTGGGATGACCTCCAGGACAGTTGGTGTGCCATGTTTAGTGCCGACTCTATGGAATGAGTGCCTTCCCAAAGATTTTAAAGGCCCTCGCAAGGTGCTAAACTACACAGCGGATCTTCCGCCTGAGGGCTGGATTAAGAGCTATGAGCTGGCTATGGAGATGTTGGACGTTAACGATGTTGTGTGCGCCAAGTACTTCACCGTGTTGTTGGATGGGCCAGCTCGCACCAGGCTGAAGGGATTGCCCCCAACTCTATCAATTCATAGGCAGAATTGAAGGCGTGATTTATTCAGAATTTCAAAGACACGTGTAAGAAGTCTCTGTCTATTATCGACCTAGACACTTGTGTCCAGCGCGAGGATGATTCGACCAACCATTGGGTCCGCTGGGTCTCGGCTATTATCCACTCGTCAGATAGCATCAATGTTGGTTCTGCTGTCCTAATTTTGGAGAAAAATTGTCGGTTTATCCCCCTCAAACAGAAATTGGGGCGGCTTAAATGTCACTTCAATGACATGTGGGAGCTCATGGCGGCTCTCATCAAATACGCTGACTCAGACAACACTAAGGACCCTGATTCAGATGAGCAATAATCCAATAATGGGAGGAAGAGCCGTAATGGAAAGGGGCAGCAGCCAAAGATGGCAGGGTATAACCAGGGAAGTAATGGTAAGCGCACGCAACATGATGGCGGGTCAGATTTTGTGGCCAATACAAATGCGCAGGATGACGAACAATGTCATAAGGGAAACCACAACCCCGGTTTGGTGGGCCAAAGTTCAACCTTGAGGCAATGTTGAACCAACCTTTCCCAAAGCATAGTCGTCCGGATAGACCATCGACTCACATGTGGAAAGATTGTTTCATCATGAAGGAGTATGAGAACTCAGGCTTTCGTCAGGACTACCATAACAATAATGGCCCACACAGCGGGTCAGGATCCAGCTCACACGGGCCCGGCTTTGGAGGTGGCGGCTCATGTATCAGATTTCAATGTCAGGGCAATCAGGGCGGTTTTAACCAGCAGCCCAGTCAAGGCAATCAGCAACAACAATCAGCGTATCAGAGTAATCCAAAGCAGCTTAATAGTGGCCAATATCATGTTTTTACCATAAGCATGTGCAAGCGAGATCAGAAGGTTCATAAACGAGCGGTAAGTGCAGTTGAGCCAGCCGTACCTGAATACTTACGATGGTCAGAACAGCCAATTGTATGGAGCCATGAGGATCACCCGCCCCAGTTTGACAATCCGGGTCAACTGGCTTTGGTGGTAGCCCCTCAGGTTGGAGGCTACAAGTTCATTAAGGTGCTTATGGATGGAGGCAGTAGTATCAATATCCTTTACTATGATACTTTTCGCTGTATGAATTTAACAGACAAAGATCTTAAGACATCCTCTACAGTCTTTCATGGTGTGGTGCCTGGTAAGTCGGCATACCCAGTGGGCAAGATAGCCTTGGAAGTGGCTTTTGGCAATGAGCATGATTACAGGGCTGATCCATTGAACTTTGAAGTGGTTAAGATGAAAAGCCCCTATCACACTTGTTTAGACGGCCCGCTTATGCCAAGTTTATGGCGCGGCCTTGTTACTGTTGGAAATATGCCCTAGAGGCAATAATAAAATGGTTATTATTATATTTCCTTGTTCATGATAATTGTCTATTGTTCACACTATAATTGTATTAACTAGAAACCATAATACATGTGTGAATACATAGACCACAACATGTCCCTAGTGATCCTCTAGTTGACTAGCTCGTTGATCAATAGATGGTTATGGTTTCCTGACCATGGACATAGGATGTCATTGATAACGGGATCACAATCATTAGGAGAATGATGTGATGGAGAAGACCCAATCCTAAGCATAGCACAAGATCGTATAGTTCGTTTGCTAAGAGCTTTTCTAGTGTCAAGTATTATTTCCTTAGACCATGAGATTGTGCAACTCCCGGATACCGTAGGAATGCTTTGGGTGTACCAAACGTCACAACATCGTTGGGTGGCTATAAAGGTGCACTACAGGTATCTCCGAAAGTGTCTGTTGGGTTGGCACGAATCGAGACTGGGATTTGTCACTCTGTATGATAGAGAGGTATCTCTGGGCCCACTCGGTAATGCATCATCATAATGAGCTCAATGTGACTAAGTAGTTAGTCACGGGATCATGCATTATGGAATGAGTAAAGTGACTTGCCGGTAACGAGATTGAACGAGGTATTGGGATACCGAAGATCAAATCTCGGGCAAGTAGCGTACCGATTGACAAAAGGAATTGTATACGAGATTGCTTGAATCCCCGACATCATGGTTCATCCGATGAGATCATCGTGGAACATGTGGGAGCAAACTTGGGTATCCAGATCCCCCTGTTGGTTATTGACCGGAGAGATGTCTCAGTCATGTCTGCATGATTCCCGAGCCCGTAGGGTCTACACACTTAAGGTTCGATGATGCTAGGGTTATAGGGAAGGTATGTATGCGGTTACCAAATGTTGTTCGTAGTCCCGGATGAGATCCCGGACGTCATGAGGAGTTCCAGAATGGTCCGGAGGTGAAGATTGATATATTGGACGAAGGGTTTTGGTGTCCTAAGTGTTAGGAGGTACCGGGTGATGACCAGCATGACCGAAAGGTATTTCGGGAGCCCCGGCAAGTGTTGGGGGGCTTCATGGGCCAAGGGAAGGGGCCAAACCAGCCCACTAAGGGGCTGTGCGCCCCCCACACCTATTCCCACGTGACCAGGTGGTTTGGGGCGCCCCATCTAGGGTTCCCACCTCCTGGCTCAGGGGCCAAGTCACCCAAAGGGGAGATCCCATCTGCCCTGGCCGCCGCCCCCCTAGGGGAAACCCTAGGCGCCTCCTCCCCTTGCCACTATATATAGTGGAGGTTTTGGGCTGCCCAACACATGAGTCTCTCTCCCAAGGCGCAGCCCTACCTCTCTCCCTCCTCGTCTCTCGTAGTGCTTGGCGAAGCCTTTGGAGTACCGCTCCTCCACAACCACCACGCCCGTCGTCTTGCTCTTTGGACGGAGTCTTCCCCAACCTCTCCCTCTCTCCTTGCTGGATCAAGGCATGTGAGACGTCACCGGGCTGCACGTGTGTTGAACGCGGAGGCGCCGTTGTTCGGCGCTTAGATCGGAATCGACCGCGATCTGAATTGCCACGAGTACGACTACCTCATCCGCGTTCTTGCAACGCTTCCTCTTAGCGATCTACAAGGGTATGAAGATGCACTCCCCTCTCTCTCGTTGCTAGTATCTCCATAGATTGATCTTGGTGATGCGTAGAAAATTTTGAATTTCTCCTACATTCCCCAACAGTGGCATCATGAGCTAGGTCTATTGCGTAGTTTCTATGCACGAGTAGAACACAAGTTGTTGTGGGCGTTGATTTTTTTCAATATGCTTACCGTTACTAGTCCTATTTTGTTTTGACGGTATTGTGGGATGACGCGGCCCGGACCGACCTTACACGTACGCTTACGTGAGACAGGTTCCACCGACTGACATGCACTTGTTGCATAAGGTGGCTAGCGGGTGCCAGCCTCTCCCACTTTAGTCGGATCGGATTCGATGAAAAGGGTCCTTATGAAGGGTAAATAGCAATTGGCATATCACGTTGTGGTTTTGGCGTAGGTAAGAAACGTTCTTGCTAGAAACCTATAGCAGCCACGTAAAAACTTGCAACAAAAATTAGAGGACGTCTAACTTGTTTTTGCAGCATATGCCGTGTGATGTGATATGGCCAAAACAATGTGATGAATGATATATATGTGATGTATGAGATTGATCATATTCTTGTAATAGGAATCACGACTTGCATGTCGTTGAGTATGACAACCGGCAGGAGCCATAGGAGTTGTCTTTATTTATTGTATGACCTGCGTGTCACTGAATAACGCCATGTAATTACTTTACTTCATTGCTAAACCGTTAGCCATAGTAGTAGAAGTAATAGTTGGCGAGACAACTTCATGGAGACGGTGTCATGCCGGTGACGATGATGATCATGGAGCCCCGAAGATGGAGATCAGAAGGAGCAAAATGATATTGGCCATATCATGTCACTATTTGATTGCATGTGATGTTTATCATGTTTATGCATCTTATTTGCTTAGAACGACGGTAGTAAATAAGATGATCCCTCATAATAATTTCAAGAAAGTGTTCCCCCTAACTGTGCACCGTTGTGAAAGTTTGTTGTTTCGAAGCACCACGTGATGATCGGGTGTGATAGATTCTAACGTTCACATACAACGGGTGTAAGCCAGATTTACACATGCGAAACACTTAGGTTGACTTGACGAGCCTAACATTTACAGACATGGCCTCGGAACACAAGAGACCGAAAGGTCGAACATGAGTCGTATAGTGGATACGATCAACATGAAGATGTTCATCGATGATGACTAGTCCGTCCCACGTGATGATCGGACACGGCCTAGTTGACTCAGGTCATGTATCACTTAGATGACTAGAGGGATGTCTATCTAAGTGGGAGTTCATAAGATGAACTTCATTATCCTGAGCATAGTCAAAAGGTTTTTGCAAATTATGTCGTAGCTCGCGCTTTAGTTCTACTGTTTTAAGATATGTTCCTAGAGAAAATTTAGTTGAAAGTTGATAGTAGCAATTATGCGGACTGGGTCCGTAAACTGAGGATTGTCCTCATTGCTGCGTAGAAGGCTTATGTCCTTAATGCACCGCTCGGTGTGTTGAACCTCGAACGTCGTCTGTGGATGTTGCGAACATCTGACATACACGTTTTGGTTACTACGTGATAGTTAAGCAATGTTAAACGGTTTAGAATTGAGGCATCGAAGACGATTTCGAAACGTCGCGGAACATATGAGATGTTTCGAGGGCTGAAATTGGGATTTCAGGCTCATGCCCACGTCAAGAGGTATAAGACCTCCGACGAGTTTCTTAGCCTACAAACTAAGGGAGAAAAGCTCAATCGTTGAGCTTGTGCTCAGATTGTCTGAGTACAAAAATCACTTGAATCGAGTGGGAGTTAATCTTCCAGATGAGATAGTGATGTTTCTCCAAAATCATTGCCACCAAGCTACTAGAGCTTCGTGATGAACTATAACCTATCAGGGATAGATATGATGATCCTTGAAATATTCGCAATGTTTGACACCGTGAAAGTAGAAATCAAGAAGGAGCATCAATTGTTGATGGTTAGTGAAACCACTAGTTTCAAGAAGGGCAAGGGCAAGAAGGGATACTTCATGAAATGGCAAATCAGTTGCTGCTCTAGTGAAGAAACCCAAGGTTGAACCCAAACCCGAGACTAAGTACTTCTGTAATGAGCGGAATAGTCACTGAAGCAGAACTACCCTAGATACTTGGTAGATGAGAAGGCTTGCAAGGTCGACAAAAGTATATTGGATATACATTATATTGACGTGTACTTTACTAATACTCCTAGTAGCACCATGGTAATAGATACCGTTTCAGTTACTAAGTGTTAGTAACTCGAAATAAAGGCACTAGCTAAACGTGAGATGATGATATGGTTTGGAAGTGTTTCCAAGGTTGATGTGTTCAAGCATCGCATACTCCCTCTACCATCGAGATTGGTGTTAAACCTAAATAATTGTTATTTGGTGTTTGCATTGAGCATAGACATGATTTTATTATGTTTATCGCAATACGGTTATTCATTTAAGGAGAATAATGGTTACTCTGTTTATTTGAATAATACCTTCAATGGTCTTGCACCTAAAATGAATGGTTTATTGAATCTCGATCATATTGATACACATGTTCATGCCAAAAGATATAAAATAGTAATGATATAGTGCCACCTACTTGTGGCACTGCCATTTGAGTCATATTGGTATAAAACGCATGAAGAAGCTCCATGTTGATGGATCTTTGGACTCACTCATTTTTGAAAAGATTGAGACATGTGAACCATGTCTATTGGTATATACGGATGAAGAAACTCCATGCAGATGGACCGTTTGGACTCACTTGATTTTGAATCACTTGAGACATGCAAATCAAACCACATGGGCTAGATGACTGAAAGCCTCATTTTCAGTAAAATGGAACAAGAAAGCAACTTGTTGAAAGTAATACATTTTGATGTGTGCAGTCCAATGATTGCTGAGGCATGCAGTGGATATCGTTATGTTCTTACTTCACAGATGATTTGAGTAGATACTGAGTATATTTACTTGATGAAACACAAGTCTGAATTATTGAAATGGTTCAAGTAATTTCAGAGGGAAGTTGAAGATCGTCGTGACAAGAGGATAAAATGTCTATGATATGAATATCTGATTGCGAGTTTGGTACACAATTGAGACATTGTGGAAATTGTTTCACAACTAACACCACCTGGAACACCATAATGTGATGGTGTGTCCGAACATCATAGATGCACCCCATTGGATATGGGGCATACTATGATGTCTCTTATCGAATTACCACTATCGTTCATGGGTTAGGCATTAGAGACAACCACATTCACTTTAAATAGGGCACCACGTAATTACGTTGAGATGATACCGTGTGAACTATGGTTTATAGAAACCTAAGTTGTCGTTGCTTGAAAGTTTGGGGCTGCGACGCTTATGTGAAAAAAGGTTTCATCCTGATAAGCTCGAAACCAAAGCGGATAAATACTTCACACAAAATAGTTGGGTATACCTCCTATTTCAGATCCGGAAGCAAAAGTGCTTGTTTCTAGTATCGGGTCCTTTCTCGAGGAAAAGTTTCTCTCGAAAGAATTGAGTGGGAGGATGGTGGAGACTTGATATGGTTATTGAACCGTCACTACAACTAGTGTGTAGCAGGGCACAGGAAGGTGTTCCTGTGGCACCTACACCAATTGAAGTGGAAGCTGATGATAGTGATCATGAAGCCTCGGATCAAGTCACTGCCGAACCTCGTAGGACGACAAGGACGTGTACTGCTTCAGAGTGGTACAATAATCCTGTCTTGGAGGTCATGTTGCTAGAAAACAATGAACCTACGAGCTATGGAGAAGCGATGGTGGGCCCGGATTCCGACAAATGGCTCGAGGCCATAAAATCCGAGAGAGGATCCATGTATAAAACAAAGTGTAGACTTTGGAAGAACTACTTGATGGTCGTAAGGCTGTTGAGTACAGATGGATTTTAAAAGGGAAGACGGACAATGATGGTAAGTGTCACCATTAAGGAAGCTCGACTTGTCGCTAAGATGTTTTCCGACAAGTTCAAGGAGTTGACTACGATGAGACTTTCTCACTCGTAGCGATGCTAAGAGTCTATTGAAATTATATTAGCAGTTCCTGCATTATTTATGAAATCTTGCAGATAGGACGTCAAAACATTGTTTCCTCAATGATTTTCTTGAGGAAAGGTTGTATGTGATACAACCAGAAGGTTTTGTCAATCCTAAAAGATGCTAACAAGTATGCAAAGCTCCAGCAATCCTTTAAGGACTGGAGTAAGCATCTCGGAGTTGGAATATACGCTTTGATGAGATGATCAAAGGTTTTGGGTTTATACAAAGTTTATGAGAAACTTGTATTTCCAAAGAAGTGAGTGGGATCACTATAGAATTTCTGATGAGTATATGTTGTTAACATATTTTTGATCAGAAATGCTGTAGAATTTCTTGAAAGCATATAGGGTTATTTGAAAAGTGTTTTTCAATGGGAAACCTGGATTAAGCTACTTGAACATTGAGCATCAAGATCTATAAGGATTGATCAAAAAACGCTTAATAGTACTTTCAAATGAATACATACCGTGACAAGATTTTGAAGGAGTTCAAAATAGATCAGCAAAGAAGGAGTTCTTGGATGTGTTATAAGGTGTGAGTATTGAGTAAGACTCAGGACCTGACCACGGCAGAAGAGAGAGAAAGGACGAAGGTCGTCCCCTATGCTTTAGACATAGGCTCTACAGTATGCTATGCTGAGTACTGCACCTGAAGTGTGCCTTGCCATGAGTCAGTCAAGGGGTACAAAGTTATCCATGAATTGATCACATGACAGCGGTCAAACTTAACCTTAGTAACTAGTGGACTAAGGAATTTTCTCGATTATGGAGGTGCTTAAAGAGTTCGTCGTTAAGGGTTACGTCGATGCAAACTTTGACACTAATCCAAATGACTCTGAGTAGTAAACCGGATTCATATAGTAGAACACTTATTTTGAATAGCTCCAAGTAGCGCCTTGTAGCTGCATCTACAAGATGACATAGATATTTGTAAAGCACACATGGATCTGAAAGGTTCAGGCCCGTTTACTAATGAACCTCTCTCACAAGAGAGATATGATCAAACACCATGGGTGTTGGATTCAATACAATCACATAATGATGTGAACTAGATTATTGACTCTACTGCAAGTGGGAGACTGTTGGAAATATGCCCTAGAGGTAATAATAAAATGGTTATTATTATATTTCCTTGTTCATGATAATTGTCTATTTTTCATGCTATTATTGTATTAACTGGAAACCGTAATGCATGTGTGAATACATAGACCACAACATGTCCCTAGTGAGCCTCTAGTTGACTAGCTCGTTGATCAATAGATGGTTATGGTTTCCTGACCATGGACATAGGATGTCATTGATAACGGGATCACATCATTAGGTGAATGATGTGATGGACAAGACCCAATCCTAAGCATAGCACAAGATCGTATAGTTCGTTTGCTAAGAGCTTTTCTAATGTCAAGTATTATTTCCTTAGACCATGAGTTTGTGCAACTCCCGGATACCGTAGGAATGCTTTGGGTGTACCAAACGTCCACAACGTAATCGGGTGGCTATAAAGGTGCACTACAGGTATCTCCGAAAGTGTCATTGGGTTGGCACAAATCGAGATCGATTTGTCATTCCGTATGACGGAGAGGTATCTCTGGGCCCACTCGGTAATGCATCATCATAATGAGCTCAATGTGACTAAGTAGTTAGTCACGGGATCATGAATTATGGAATGAGTAAAGTGAATTGCCGATAACGAGATTGAACGAGGTATTGGGATACCGACGATCAAATCTCGGGCAAGTAACGTACCGATTGACAAAAGGAATTGTATACGGGATTGCTTGAATCCCCGACATCGTGGTTCATCCGATGAGATCATCGTGGAACATGTAGGATCCAACATGGGTATCCAGATCCCGCTTTTGGTTATTGACGGAGAGATGTCTCGGTCATGTTCCGCATGATTCCCGAGCCCGTAGGGTCTACACACTTAAGGTTCGATGACGCAAGGGTTATAGGGAAGGTATGTACGCGGTTATCGAATGTTGTTCGGAGTCCCGGATGAGATCCCGGACGTCACGAGGAGTTCCAGAATGGTCCGGAGGTGAAGATTGATGTATTGGACGAAGGGTTTTGGAGTCCGGAAGTGTTCCGGAGGTACCGGGTGATGACCAGCATGACCGAAAGGTATTTCGGGAGCCCCGGAAAGTGTTGGGGGGCTTCATGGGCCAAGGGAAGGGGGCAAACCAGCCCACTAAGGGGCTGTGCGCCCGCCTCACCTATTCCCACGTGACCAGGGAGTTTGGGGGGCCCCATCTAGGGTTCCCACCTCCTGGCTTGGGGGCCAAGTCACCCAAAGGGGAGATCTCATCTGCCCTGGCCGCCGCCCCCCTAGGGGAAACCCTAGGGCGCCTCCCCCTCCCCCTTGCCCCTATATATAGTGGAGGTTTTGGGGCTGCCCAACACATGAGTCTCTCTCTCCCAAGGCGCAGCCCTACCTCTCTCCCTCCTTGTCTCTCGTTGTGCTTGGCGAAGCCCTGCTGGAGTACCGCGCTCCTCCACCACCACCACGCCGTCGTGCTGCTGCTGGACGGAGTCTTCCCTAACCTCTCTGTCAGTGTCAAAATCGGCGGATCTCGGGTAGGGGGTCCCGAACTGTGCGTCTAGGCGGATGGTAACAGGAGACAAGGGACACGATGTTTTTTACCAGGTTCGGGCCCTCTCGATGGAGGTAAAACGCTACTCCTGCTTGATTAATATTGATGATATGGGTAGTACAAGAGTAGATCTACCACGAGATCAGAGAGGCTAAACCCTAGAAGCTAGCCTATGGTATGATTGTTGTTCGTCCTACGGACTAAAACCCTCCGGTTTATATAGGCACCAAATAGGGTTAGGGTTACACAGAGTCGTTTATAATGGTAGGAGATCTACATATCCATATCGCCAAGCTTGCCTTCCACGCCAAGGAAAGTTCCATCCGGACACGGGACGAAATCTTCAATCTTGTATCTTCATAGTCCAGGAGTCCGGCCAAAGGTCATAGTACGGCTATCCGGACACCCCCTAATCCAGGACTCCCTAAGTAGCCCCTGAACCAGACTTCAATGACGACGAGTCCGGCGCGCATATTGTCTTCGGCATTGCAAGGCGGGTTCCTCCTCTGAATACTTCATAGAAGATTTTGAACACAAGGATAGTGTCCGGCTTTGCAAAATAAGTTCCACATACCACCGTAGAGAGAATAACATTTACACAAGTTGAATCTGCTGACGTATTCCGCAGCGTGACATCACACCGCGGCCAAGCCTTTATTTGAATCGTTTTCACTATCCCACCTCAGCGCGTTTAGCGAGGCGGTTTCCTTGGCACGTCTTGTCAAAGCAGAGATCGTGTCCACTTATTCCGGGATTCTCATCAATACAGGCGTGGGTAACCCAACCGAGCCATTGATTACGACGCTTGGGAGATAAGCGAGTTTTATCAGGCTGGTGGGGACGCATAGCTTTGTCCGTCCATATAAGGGGATAAAGATTCACTTTTTCACACACGCCTTCTTCCTCCTTTGCTTATCCATTTCCGCGCACTCGAGCTCCAGCGCCCAAGTCCGCACATCCCACCTCAACCTTCTCCAATTATGTCCGGAGCGGGAGGCAAGTGGATGGCCTCCTCCGTCACGGAGGGGCACATCAAAAAGCTGCGGAAGGCCGGATACTTGTCCGACGACATCGCGCATAGGCTCCCCAACAAGGGGCAGCTCATCCCACCCCCAGGCCCCATGAGAGGGTGGTGTTCCTCCCCCACTTCCTCCGCGGACTAGGGTTTCAACTTCACCCATTCGTCCGAGGGCTCATGTTCTACTACGGCCTAGATTTCCATGATCTGGCCCCGAATTTCATCCTCAACATCTCGGCGTTTATCGTGGGTAATGCGAACCTTCCTCTGCATCCAGCCCCACTTGACATGGCTGAAGACCTTCAATGTCAAGCCGAAGGTAGTGGGCGGCCGCCAAGCGGAGTGCGGCGGTGCCATGGTGGGCAGGATGGCCAACGTCCTATGGCTCGAGGGCTCCTTTGTGGAGACCATAAAGGGGTGGCAATCGGGGTGGTTCTACATCACCGAGCTGCACGACTCTCAATGGGCGGCGGCCCCCGAATTCCGATCTGGCTTCCCTACACGGCTCACCTCATGGAAAGAGATGGGCCTGACGTGGGGTAATTCGGAAGAGCTGGCCGGACTCCAAACCTGCGTCGGAAACCTAGTGGACTAGAATCTCAATCTTGTCAACGTAATCCAGGTGATGCTCATCCGCCGGATTCTCCCATGCCAGCAACGGGCCTTCAACTTGTGGGAGTTTGATCTGGCACAACATCGAACCTTGAGCCGGCTCTTCGACACTACGTATGAAGATGCCTGGAAGGTGCTGTTCAAGGGCGCCGAAGCTCCCGCATCCGCTACCGAAGATCGCGGATTCAGCTCGCAGCATTAAGCCAGCGAGGTAAGTTATTTTACCCTTTACGGGACTCTTTTTTCATAGTTTTACTCTATGCGGGATCTAAAACTCCCTCACCTTTGACAGGACTGGCTGAAGACGTCCGGACAGATCGACTGTCCGGCTCCCTTGCCAGAAGACCCAGCGGACGCCCGATTGACGGGGCTGCTGGTTCCAGCACCTCACGTGGTGCCAGAAAAGAAGGCCAAGAAGAAGGCCATGGGAACTCGAAGGAGTTCCCGGCGCCAGGTGCTGTCGGACTCATCGTTCGATGACGCCAAGGCGGACTCCTCCCGCGAAGACGAGGAGGAGGAAAAAGAGGCCTCTCCCCTAGCGGGGGGAGAGAAGAAAAGGAAGGCCGCCTAATCGGGGAGGCCAAGGGTCCAAGAAGGTGAGGACCCTTCCTCCGACTACACCGCCAATGCCGACGGCGAAGAGGGGTGGGCTCCAAGGACCAAGCCCCTGGCGAAATTGTAAGTGTCCGGACACCAGAATAACTCATGGCGTTCCATTTGTCGCACATCATCTTATAACGCCGGATATAACCATGCAGCCTGCCCAAGGATGGGCTCGACAATTCGTCGAGCGACTCCCTGGATTCGTCGGAGGTGAATAGCACCTCACTTCCAACCGCCTCGCCTCCTCCCACCGCGGATGACGCTGGGGTAGAGTCCCAAAAGGGACCCAGCCATGAGGAGGTGGCTATGGAGGCGCCGCAAGGCGACCTCCCAGAATCTAGGCTCAAAGGGGATAAAACCCCGAAGGGCTTCAAGTCCGACCCTGTGCCGGACTCCGTACCGGAACCTTTAGTGGTTCCGGAGTCCGACAGGCGACCCCTTCGTAAGAAGGGCAAGACTGCGACACCGGTGACCTCCGTCCAACCGGAGGCACCGGATGATTTGATGGAGGCGCTTAACGGCGCTTCCATCGACGAGGAGCACCGCACTGTTATGAGTGCGGTGATCCAGAAAGTTCAGTCCGCCAAGAGCGGGCTGACTGAAGCCTGTGCCAGCCTTCTAACAGGCTTTGAGGTATGTATTTAAGATATGTAAAAATATTACCGCATAGACAGTAGCCCCTGATGCTCAGTTTGGTGTTCAGAAAGAAATAGCCGAACTGAGGATCTAAAAAGATATACGCAGGAGTCTAACATAAGTATGTCAATATGGGAATGCAGGCTGCGCTGCTGACCTCTGCCGCACTGACTGCGGAGGTTGATGCATTAAAGCAGAGCCTCGAGCGGTCCGAGAACGAGCTCGGACTTGCCAAAAAACCGCTCGAGGACAAGGAAGGTAAGTAATACCTTATAGGAGTATTTAAAAGATGTGGTTGCAAAAGATCACAGGAATAACGTGAATACTGCAGGGGCCATGAACGAGGTGGCGACCCTGAAGGAAGCGGTGTCCATGGCCGAAAGCAATGCAGCCGCGGAACGCACCGAGCGAGAGAAGCAGGAGGCGCGGGTAGCGGAGGTGCGGCAAGAGCTCCAGGCTCTCGTGAAAAAACAGGAGAGTTTGGAGCATGACTCAAAGACTCGAGAGTCCAAGCCCGCCTCGGCCCTTGAGAGTGCCAAAGCCGCTAAGGCCGAAGCCCAAAAAGCCCTCCAGCAAATTGAGGCGATGAAGAAGATAGCGGCGGGTAAGGCATTCTATATGCAAAGCAAGCATGTGAAAGTGAATTATCTGTTACTTACCCGAATCCGGAGCTCACCAGGAGCATTCGCAGATCTGCCCCGCAGTGTGTCTGATGCTGCCGCATTCTATCGAGCCGAAGAGGGAAACTCGACAGATAAGGTGTTCTTGTCTCAGTATGCTGAGGCCGGACACCCGGTGCCCTTAAGCGACCTGTTGAAGTAGCTGGTCGAGCTCCATAAGGTGGCCGAACAGGCCATTGAAGGCCTCATAGTTCGGTTGTGGCCTAAGGAAGCCATGCCTGGGAGCTACTTCGGGCTGGTGAGGCGGCTGGTGGACGCCTGTCCATGGGTTGAAGTCACCAAGCACTCCGTCTGCATCGAAGGTGACCGTAGGGCCCTTGCCCTTGCTAAGGTGCACTGGGGCAAGATGGACGCTGAGAAGCTTGTGACGGACGGACCACCACCAAAGAAGGAGCATCGCAAGCCCGAAATGTATTATGAGGGCGTCCTGAAGGGTGCCTGCCTTATAGCGGATGAATGCTCTAAAGATATAATTTTTTAGTAGACTCGCATTTGTTATCCTGTACGCTGAAAACTTGTTCATATGCTCTAAGCAACACTTTTGTATTTAAAATATTACCTTCTGTGCGGCCGTTTATCAAATTTGAGAGATGGCGAGTCGTCGGCTTCAGCCCCCATGCCACAAGTGCTGGGGTGTTCGGGATAAACTTGAGCGCTCTTGTTCCCATTCTTGGGTCCTTCGAGGGAGGCGCTCAACGCAACGAACAAGGCAACCGGACTATAATGCTTGAACACTCTCACTTAGCCAGAGAATTTTATAAATTTAAATTTCGGCGAAGCCCCTGGTATTCAGAAGACCGAGTTCGGGGCACTATCCACGCCTAGGCCGGACAATGCCGACTCCTCGCTCTAAGCGGCATAAGTCTTTAGGGACTCGAAAACCTCTCAAACAGCGACCGGCTCTCGCCCTATCATGACGGTCAGTTTTAGCTTTCTCCACTGAGGTGCTTAACCCAGCTCAACCGGGGCACAATCGCAGTGGTTCTCCCAGCGCTACCTTAGCCGATATAACTGAATGTAAGGTAACGAAACATTGGAGCCGTGCTAACCCAACTATTGACCCAAGACATGGTTCGGAGCCGATGCATATAATGCTATAAGTTCGGGGTGCCGCACTTGTGAAAGTGTTCGGACTTATCACACCATGTTATGGGGTACTTAAGCCCCTGGTGTATTGCCCGTACCAAAGTGTAAGGTTGCACAATGTCATAAATGAACATATATATATAGAGAAAAAAGGGAATTCAATAATAGGCAGAAGCTATATATTGTTTATTCAAAAAGGGCTGCAGTAGGAGCAGAACGATACAAATAGTGCGATAAGCAAGGGACGGGACTTTTAACATGTCCCCCTCCAGGAGTAAGCCGCGGGATGGTGTGTAAAACAGATATATTGCTCGTAATAGAGACCACCTGGACACTCGATGTGGCTTTCTGCTTCCCTGGCTGTTGTATCGTGTGTTCGGCGATTCCAATGCCGGACAGGGCTTCGTGAGAACGGAGTCCTGAAAGTAAAAAGAAAGAAGAAAAGAATGACACAATCGGGGCCCCAGTGCGGTTGAGCCGCATTCGCCATGCCGTGGTCGTGCCTTCCCCTATGCCCATGGTATTTCCGGGCGTAATTATGTACGCCAGTAGTACCGGGTTTCGCAATTTCGCGAGGGTTGGGCTTGGGCCGCATTGCTATGCATGCTCGAAACGCGTGCGAGCGGTCTTGTTGTAGGTTACTCCAGCGCGCTTGACGGTGTCCGGACGTTTAGTAGCCGGACTCGAGAATTGCCTTAAGAGGCTGCTTTGTACTTCCGCCGCGAGGGTCAGCCAGATGCTCCTCCGTCCGGAGAGAGGCGTTCGGTGTTTCCATTGACCGTAATGACTCCTCGAGGGCCTGGCATCTTGAGCTTGAGATATGCGTCATCGCGGCACCGCATTGAACTTTGCAAATGCGGTTCGTCCGAGTAGTGCGTGATAGCCGCCATGAACGGGACTATGTCAAAGATTAACTCCTCGCTTCGAAGTTATCCGGGATCCAAGACCACTTCAAGTGTAATCGAGCTCATGCAGTTGGCCTCTACACTGGTATGACGCCTTTAAAGGTCGTCTTTGTGGGTTTAATCCTTGATGGGTCTATGCCCATTTTGCGACCGTATCCTGATAAAGCAGGTTAGAAGCTGCCGCCGTCCATTAGGACTCTAGTGAGGTGAAATCCAATGATTGGGTCTAGAACCAATGCGGCGAATCCGCCGTGGCGGATGCTAGTGGGGTGGTCCCTTCGATCAAAAGTGATCAGGCCGGAAGACCATGGGTTGAACTTTGGGGCGACTGGCTCCATCGCATATACGTCCCTTAGTGCATGCTTCTGCTCCCTTTTGGGTATATGGGTTGCGTATATCATGTTCACCGTCCGCACTTGCGGGGGGAAGCCCTTCTGTCCTCTATTGTTCGGCGGCCGGGGCTCCTCCTCGTCATCGCTATGCAGCTCCTTGTCATTGTTTTCGGCATTTAACTTGCATGCCTGCTTGAACACCCAACAATCCCTATTGGTGTGATTGGCTGGCTTTTCGGGGGTGCCATGTATACGCACGAGCGATCGAGTATTCGATCCAAATTGGACGGGCCCGGAGTATTTCTTTTAAATGGCTTTTTCCGCTGACCGGGTTTACAGCCTCTGAATCCGGCATGGATTGCCGTATCCTCAGCATTATCGCCGTTAATGTGGCGCTTGTGTTTGTTGCGACACGACCTGCCACTGCTGTCCTTGGTATCCGAATTACCAGGGCTCTTGGTCATGTTGTTACTGCGAGCTAGCCAGCTATCCTCTCCCGCGCAAAAGCGGGTCATGAGTGTTGTGAGGGCTGCCATGGATTTCGGCTTTTCCTGTCCTAGGTGCCGGGCAAGCCACTCGTCGCGGATGTTGTGTTTGAAGGCTGCAAGGGCCTCGACATCCGGATAATCGACGATTTGATTTTTCTTGGTTAGTAACCATGTCCAAAATTGTCTGGCCGATTCCTCTGGCTGCTGAATTATGTGGCTTAGGTCATCGGCGTCTGGTGGTCGCACATATGTGCCCTGGAAATTGTCGAGGAATGCGGCTTCCAGGTCTTCCCAACAACCAATTGACTCTGCTGGCAAGCTATTAAGCCAATACCGGGCTGGTCCTTTAAGCTTGAGTGGGAGGTATTTGATGGCGTGTAGATCATCACCGTGGGCCATGTGGATGTGAAGGAGATAGTCCTCGATTCAAACCGCAGGATCTGTTGTGCCATCGTATGATTCAATGTTTACGGGTTTGAAACCCTCAGGGATTTGATGATCCATTACTTCATCTGTGAAGCATAGTGGGTGTCTGCGCGTGCATGTTGGGCTATATCACGACACAGCTCAAATGAGGTTTGTCTACTGTGTTCGGCCCGGCCGGAATTGCCATATCCGGCGTGACGGTTATCGTCACGTGTCGTGGGGCGCCCACACGATCCGTAGATCGATCTTGTCTGCCTTGCCTTGTCCTCCAATATATCTCGCGGGTTTGGCGCATTTCCCCGCGCCTTTGTATTTTTTGAGCGGCGCCGGGGAGCGGCTTGAGTTGAGGGCCGAGAGGCCTCTCTATCGCGGCCACGAGGTGGCCGGTTAGCCATATCATGCACTGGTGATGTAGGTTTGGGTGCTTCCTCCTCTAATCGGGGTAGCAGCCTGCGTCTTGGGTAGCTCTTGGAGGGGCGCTCGAGTTCATACTCTTCGGCCGCAAGGACTTCAGTCCATCTGTCAGGTAGCAAATCTTGGTCAGCTCTACGCTGTTGCTGCTTTTTCTTGAGGCTGCTTGCCGTGGCTATGAGCCTGCGTTTGAAACGCTCTTGTTCGACGGGATCCTCGGGCACGATGAATTCATCGTCGTCGAGGCTTGCCTCATCTTCGGAGGGAGGCATGTAATTATTGTCCTCTACCTCTTTCTCTGCCGCTCTCTCATGAGGGCTGGCTTCTCCATCCTCCTGCGCTGAATCTTGCTGGAGGGGGTTGTCTTCGGCACTGTCCGGGGTGTTATTGTCTCCCCTGCTGGAATCACCATTTTTGTTGTTCCGGGAATTAGAGCGGCGCCGCTGACGCCGGCGCCTAGGCTATTTCTTGGAGGGGTCATCCTCCGCTGTTCCATCGCCATTCCCATCTTTTGGGATGTCCACCATGTATATGTCGTATGACGAGGTGGCCTTCCGAGCCACTGGGCGCTGGCTCTTGGTCGTCTCCTGCATCGTCGTCCATACCGTCGATGTCTTCGGAGTCGAAGTCGAGCATGTCGGTTAAATCATCGACAGTGGCTACGAAGTGGGTGGTGGGTGGGCTTTGATTTTCTTCGTTGTCCGCATCCCAACCTTCCTGACCATAATCCGGCCAGGGCTCTCCTGATAAAGAGAGAGACTTTAGTGAATTCAGAATGTCGCCAAAGGGCGAGTGCTGAAAGATGTCCGCGGCAATGAATTCCAGGATCGGTGCCCAATCGGACTCGATTGGCAGGGGCGTGGAAGGCTCGGAGTCCGGAGAGGAGTCCGGCACCTTGGAGTTATGAGCTTCGCAAAGGACGGGGTAGGCGTACGGCTCAATCGCCGTTGAGATCGTAGCCCCCGAGGCAGTGTCCAGCCATTCGTCGTCGATCGGCGCAGTCGGCTCCGAGCTAAAGGTCGGAGCGGACTCTGGTGCTGCCTCCAGGACACTGTTCGGCGGCAGAGCTAGATCATGCCCCTCGTGACAGTGCGGCGCGCTTGGCTATGGCTCGAACCCGTCGAAGATCAAGTCTCCGCGGATGTCAGCCGTGTAGTTCAGACTTCCAAATCTGACCTGACGGCCAGGCGTAACTTTCAATCTGCTCCGGATGGCCGAATTGCCCGCAAAGGCAAAGCCGCCGAATCTGAAGATCTATCCGGGAGAAAAGTCTCACCGGAGCGCATCGTTGTTGATGATCGGAGGAGCCATCGGGCCTAAAGATGACGACAGGAGGAACTCTCAATGAAAGCACCAATGTCGGTGTTAAAACCGGCGGATCTCGATGAGGGGGTCCCGAACTGTGCGTCTAGGCTGATGGTAACAGGAGACAAGGGACACGATGTTTTTACCCAGGTTCGGGCCCTCTCGATGGAGGTAAAACCCTACTCCTGCTTGATTAATATTGATGATATGGGTAGTACAAGAGTAGATCTACCACGAGATCAGAGAGGCTAAACCCTAGAAGCTAGTCTATGGTAGGATTTTTGTTCGTCCTACGGACTAAAACCCTCTGGTTTATATAGGCACCGAGTAGGGTTAGGGTTACACAGAGTCGGTTACAATGGTAGGAGATCTACATATCCGTATCGCCAAGCTTGCCTTCCACGCCAAGGAAAGTTCCATCCGGACACGGGACGAAGTCTTCAATCTTGTATCTTCATAGTCCAGGAGTCCGACCAAAGGTCATAGTCCGGCATCCGGACACCCCCTAATCCAGGACTCCCTCACTCTCCCTCTATCCTTGCTGGATCAAGGCATGGGAGACGTCACCGAGCTGCACGTGTGTTGAACGCGGAGGCGCCGTTGTTCGGCGCTTAGATCGGAATCGACCACGATCTGAATCACCACGAGTACGACTACCTCATCCACGTTCTTGCAACGCTTTCGCTTAGCGATCTAACAGGGTATGAAGATGCACTCCCCTCTCTCTCATTGCTAGTATCTCCATAGATTGATCTTGGTGATGCGTAGAAAATTTTGAATTTCTGCTACGTTCCCCAACAGTTATGTGTATCTGCAGCTTAAGATGCCACGTCGTAAGGGTACCATCATGGTACATGGTGACATGAAGATAGCTTTGGAATGTGAAGAGGGCGATGTTGCTTATGCTGAGTCTGCCTGTGCCACGGAAGAGCTGAAGTTTTACAAAGATAATGTTGACCCAGCGGATATGACCCCCTTGAAGAAACCAACCACAGAGCATGACCCCTTGCTGAAGTTTTAGTCGGCAGATGACACCAAACAGGTTTACTTCATCCCTAGTGTGTCACATCCCAGATAGACCATGCATTAGGGTGTGCATCATGTTTAAATTTCATTTGAAATTGAAATGGGGAAGGCAGGAAACCCCAGAACACCCCCCCCCCTTAAAACAACTAGGGTTTACTAAAAATTATTTCAATGAACCTGAAATTCCCTTCAAAATGTTCATCCTCTTTGCTCTGGTTCAGAACCCATGTCAAAGGAGGTGTATCATTTTCTAGGTCATCTAAAGGCTCTAGGATTAATCCACAAGTTTTGAACTTGAGCATTTTAAATTATATAAAATATTTTAAATTATCAAAAATTTCCAAACCAAAATGTTTCATGTTGGGAATATTCTAACAATTGACCAGGAGCATTTTGTTGATTTTTAAAATAGTTTTGGAATTTTTAAAAACTCCACAAAGTTGCAGGAAAATTAGAAAAGAGTAAAAATCAGAAAATCTTACGGCGCCGTCCACCGAGGCCCACCGCCGGCCCAGCCCAGCAACAGCCAGAGCTGCTTGGCTCGCCAGCAGCAACCAGTGCCCGACGGCGAGCTCAGGGCGCGCCACGCAGCTGGCCGCCGCCCTGCTTCACCTCCTCGCCGCCTCGCTGCCTGGATGATCTCCACGTCGTCGCTCGAACCCCCTGGACACGCCATTCGCCCCCCTGCCTCTCTCTCTCGCTCCCCCCTCGCCATGGCCGACGCCACCGTCGCCGCTCCACCGTCGTAGCCGTAGCCACCGTCGTCCCCGCGCCACGAGACCGTGTCCGGTCGCTTCGCCGTCGTCGACTTCGTCGAACAAGCCAAGCCCCGAGCACTTGCTCGCCCCGAAGCCACCGCACCGACCCCGCCCGACTCCGCCACCGCCGGAGATCCCCTTCGCCGTCGCCGCCGCATCAGATCATCCCCGACCACGTCGTCTGGCTCTACGAGATCGCTGTGAGCCTGGCTACCTCCCCATCCTGTCCACTCTCCCTCTCGTGCACCACAACGAGCACACGGAGCTCGCCCGAACGCACCGCCGCGGAGCTCGTCGCCGACGAGGCTCCGGCCACCCAACGGCCACGCCACCGTGTCCATCGCACTCACCATGTCGCGTTGGGTCCAACCTTGCACTCCACGCGCCTCTCCTTGCCCCCTAGCGACGAGTCCGAGATCACCCGAGCCCCGGCCGCCGCCAAACTCGTCGCCGGCGCCAACTCCGGCCACCCCGACCCCAACTAACCCCACCAATAGACGCGGTTCGTCTCCAGCTCCACGTAGATGCCTTCCGCGCCCCATTTGGTGGCGGAACGTCGTAAAACCACTTTGCTCCGCCGCTTTGGCCTCGCCGTGGCTAGACGCCGCGAGTTGATCACGACCATTGATCGGTGGGCCTGGCTGATCGTTTCGAGTCAATGACAGGTGGACCCCCCCCCCCGGTTAACTGATTAGGTTAATTCTAATTAAAGTTAATTAGTTAAACTAATTACTGACATGCGGGTCCCACTGGTCAGTTTGACCTGGACGACCCCGTTGACCCCTGACGTCCACGACCTCATCTTGACGCAATAAATGAATTTCTGGATTTATTCTAATATAGCAAATTCCGAATATAATTCAAATTTCAAATGCTTATAACTTTTATTCTATAACTCCAAATGCGAAGATTTATATATGAAAAATTATCAGAAAAATCCACTCTATCCATTGGTACAGGTTTCATGCATGTTAAAGCAAGTTAACTATGCTGTTTAACCAGAATAAGATATTGCACCATTAGGACTAACTCAAATGAGCTTTCATTTGAATCCTTGATTCAAATGAGTTCATCCCCTGTTCTTTCAGCTTGCATTAGGCCAACACACATCCATATTGCCATGTCATAGCATGCATCATATTGTTGCATATTGTCATGTGTGTTTACTTTCGGTGTGCTTTCATGATAGGTTCTGCCCCCGAAGATAACCTCGACTACTCATCTGAAGGGCAGTTCTCTACCCCAGTTCCATCAGGCAAGCAACTCATTGATCATTCCGATACAAACCCATGTTCTCGCTTCTGCTCTTGTTTATCGCATTAAGACAACGCGATTCAAAGCTGTTGTGTCATGCGGTAGCTGAACCCACTTCCTTTGCATGACCTGTCATTGCCACAAGAACTAGATGAAACCCACTAGTATGTGTAGGAGTTGATTGAGCCATGTTTGTGATTCCTACCATGCTACGCTTGCTATGCTTAGAGTTGTGTCAGTCTGGCTCATCGGGATGATGAACTGGAGTGAAAGGTTGTGTTGGTTCGAGAGTGAAAGTGTTGAACACGATTTGGTAAAGGTATCGATGAGAGGCCATGTAGGAGTACATGGTGGGTTGTTTCATTGAAGCCGATCCTAAGAACTGAGATCTGTGTTTGTGATCCATGAACTAGCTACTACCACGCATTGGGCCCGAAACCAATGGACCCTCTCGGCTTCTTAACCACCCCTGTTCTTAGTCCGGAGTTGCAAGTAGTTTCGTGTTTGTAGTATCTTTGGGGGCCGCATAGCAGCTGACCTTAGGGGTGGGTTGTGTTGCGGTAGGCACGCGTGGTCGGTGTACCGAGTGCCCGTTTGGTATCTCGGGAACCCTGCACACATCGTTCGGGGCTGTATGGGAAACCTCGGCGGACTCCTGCGGATGGAACCCGAATAGGCGATAAACTGGACTAGGGACTTGAGTGTTTAGGTAGGTCTGTGGCCGACACCCACGTTGGGATTCCGCTTGAAGGTTGTTAGTACATGTCGTGTAAACGACGATAAGTGGTGAGAGCGTGTGAAGAAGTACACCCCTGAGGGTTAAATATGATCTATTCGAATAGCCGTGTCCACGGAGAAGGACTTCTGGGTTACCTATATCAGTTCATAGACAAGTAAATGGATACTACTAAAAGCCTCAAGATAAGTGTGAGTATCGTGGATGGCCCTCTCGGGGATGACGAGAGAGGATCCACGGTGGAGTATTGTGATGGTGATTAGTGGACTCGTGGTACGACAAATGCTTTACAAAGTGTGTCACGTAGGATAGCTTAGCCAAGAGTAAAAGCTGGCTTGCTGCAAATAACTCCACTTCCTTCCTTGAGAATGTGCATGTATGATAGGATTCTGTGGTAAGACTTGCTGAGTACTTTTGTACTCATGTTTGCTTAATCAATGTTTTTCAGAGGACAATACTACCCCCTCCGACGGATTCTATGTAGATATTGACTTCGACGAGTGAACTAGCCACCCAGGTGGCGATCTAAGACTTGTGAAGGGCCATTGTAGATAGAAAGGCTCCAACAAGCTTTCTTTCTTTCTAGAGTCTGTACCCAGACTAGTTTGCTTCCGCATGTGCTTGTATGATTGTATGACTTGCGTGTTGGGTCATGTGACCCCTACCTGTATGAATATGTTATGTATGGCTCCTCGGAGCCTCTTAAATAAAGTACTTGAGTTGTAGAGTTTTGTTGTGATGCCTTGTTGTATTTACTCATATCGGGCATATTGCGTGTATGTTTGAAATGCTTGGTATGAGTGGGATCCGACAAACTAGTTGTTTATCCTTGGCAGCCTCTCATATGGGGAAATGTAGTCTCGTGCTTCGGCGATAGTAGTCCGCTACATGTTCCCGGTTCACCGGAGTCCTCGCTAGCCCAAAGACTACTGCTTGGACACTTGACTGGCCGGCATGTGTTTCATTTCATTCCTATGTCCGTCCCCTCGGGAAATGTCACACGGTGATATTCGAGTCCTGCCTAGCCTGCTACAGCCGGGATACCGGAGTCCTGTTAGCCAGTGCTACAGCCCGAGTTCATACGTTGATGACCGACATGCTCAAGTGATTCATGTATGCCTGTCCCCATAGGTTAAGCGCCGCTTTGGGTTCCACGACTAGCCATGTCGGCCCGGGTTCTTTGTCATGTGGT
The DNA here is from genome assembly GCA_021605145.1 of Aegilops bicornis. Taxonomy (NCBI): domain Eukaryota; kingdom Viridiplantae; phylum Streptophyta; class Magnoliopsida; order Poales; family Poaceae; genus Aegilops; species Aegilops bicornis. Next base: position 83,491,606 of record CM038673.1, read on the forward strand.
TGCTAGCGACTCTATCTTTTACGTGAGCCATAGGCGCAAATGGTCCAGGGCCAGGGTAAGGCGACACCCGTGGGAATACCGTGCGTGAGGCCGCAAAGTGATATGTGGTGTTACCAGCTAGGTCGATGTGACTTGGAATCGGGTCCCGACAGCGTTGGCATCGGAAGCGAGGGCTGCACAGAGGTTCGCTAAGCCAAACTGGTCGGGTTGAGTCTAGAAATGCTTTAGTTATATGTAGGGGAATTGATTGTGGGAGGGAACGTAAGGCTCTTTTTACTCCTTTACCTTATGCCCTCTGATCTGAGTCATCCTCTTCTCATTCGACGTGGGTATAGGATTAGGCTCTATTCTCTATCAGATTCACGTGTTACTAATCCGTAGTAACTTATAGGATTGTTGGTTACACCCTCAGTTCAGTGCTACTAAATTTTTAGTATGCTATCATTTGAACCAGAACCTTGATATGATGTTGTTGAGTGGGTTTGCAATCTGATTTTGAATGTCTCAAATCTGATTTTGAGCATTTACAGATGTTATGCTGCCCAATTTTTCCTAGAAATTCTAATGCCTTTGCATTGTGGTCATGCTTTCAGATGGCCACCCGTCCCCGTAACCAAGTGGTTCGCGACCCATTGCATTGGTGTGTGCGGTCACACGGCCATGTTGGTTAGGGTGATGGTTGAGGCTGGTTATCGATGGTATCCTGAATATACCGTCGAGGAGCAGTTTAGGGATTTCAATCAAAGCCAATATCTATGCACGGTTCGGATTTATCCATCTTATCCCGGAGCTACTGAGCCACTTCATCGTTCTTATGGGCTCGAATCACTATTGGAATGTCTGTGCAAGATGCAGCCTATTCCATGATGACTATTATTCGAGCCAGAACCGCTTTGCTGGGCAACACTGATTTTTGCTATATGCCAGCATCCCTCCCTGGGGCGCATGGCTATCTTCAGGGTTTGTACAGCGATGCATCCCATGAGGACTCACTTCTTCGCACTACTACTGAGATGCTGGAGGACAAGGACCGTGAGAACCGGGCCTTGCGTATGGAGCTTTTCAATGCCCGTTCTGACCACTGGGCTACTCTGACTAGGTTTGCACCTGCCGTGCAAGCCGGATATATGGACATGAGAGACTTGTACCCTGTGCGGGCGAGTCTGCCAGACTTTATGGAGTGGCGTGAGGTTGGAGGCATCACTCCTCCTCGTGGGCCTCGTCTGCCACCATTTGTTGGTCCACGGCCACATCCGAGTCCTTATGGTCCACAGGACCCACAGGATTGTCTGTTTCCGGACGATCATGTTCCATTTCCAGGCTTGGGTGGTGACTTCTATGAGGACTACTATGGAGCTGCCTGAGTTAGTAGTAGTATTCCTAGTGTGGTAATAGCTGTATCTCCACCGTCCTGCGTGACTTGTGGAATACGACTTAGTGTGTATCGTTCCGGAAGTGTAGAAAAATAATGTATAGAAGTTGGGATGCTTCCGATAAGATGTAACGCCCTTCCTTATAGTTGTACCCCGTCAGGCTTGTACTAAACTATGAATGGTGTGTATGACCGTTGGTATATATATATGGCAGTTTTATATTACCATGTCATACGGATGAACATCTCTGCATTCCATGCTGTCCATTACCTTCCGCACTTCTTTGTTAAATTCTGCCATCCTGGTTTAAACCTTTGCTTTGTCTCCTAGGATGGTCAACACTCGCAACACTCCTGCTGCTTCGGAGCAGGGGGAAGCTAGTGCAGCCAGAAATGTGAATCTGCCGCAACCGCCATCCTTGGCCGAGGTGATGCTGGAAGCAGAACGCAATAAGCGTGAAACCAACCGCTTATTGGAGCGGATTGAACAAAACACAGCACGCCAGCCAAGAAACGATGTGGTTTCACTCAACGACTTCGTTAAACTGTATCCCCCAAAGTTCAAATATTCCGTCGAGCCACTCGACGCAGATGATTGGCTTCGCAGCATCCACCACAAGCTGCGTTCCGCCAACGTGGCTGAGGCTGACAAGGTTACCTTTGCCGCGTATCATCTGGAAGGCCCTGCTAGCCTCTGGTGGGAAAATTATGAGGCTATGCGTCCGGTTGGACAAGTTACCACTTGGGCTGAGTTGATGCCGCCTTCCATGAGCATCATATTCCGTAAGGTCTTATGGACCGCAAAAGGGAGGAATTCTGCAGTTTCACCCAAGGTAGGCTGACAGTGGATGCCTACAGCCGTGAATTTGGGAGGTTAGCACGTTATGCTCCCGAAGAAGTTTCTACCGATGCCAAGAAGCAGGCAAGGTTCCGTAAGGGACTTAGCCCTGAGCTACGTCGAGACCTTCGTCTGCATGAGTGCACCTCTTTTCCGAAGCTAGTCAATAAGGCTATCAGCGCCGAAACTGGGCAGACTGATTTTGAGGCTTCACGCAAGCACATCCGTGACTCTGGATCTTCATCCGGCTCTGGATCCCAGAAGCGCCGGGTTTGGGTTCCACATACTGCTCTACCACCCAGGTTCACCCCGAGGCCATCCTTTGAGGCGCCTCGCCCCAACCAGCAGTATCTTCCGCCCAAGACTTATGGAGGTCCCACTGCAAATGCTGCTCCACGTCCAAATGTGATAACTTGCTTCAAGTGTGGAGAGACGGGCCACTACATCCGTGAGTGTCCCCAGAACAACCCCAATCAAATTGGAAAGTCTGTTGGCCGCGGCAAGCCAGCAGGAAAGGTGCCCTATGCTAAACCAGTTGCCACCGCTCGTGGCCATGTCAACTATGTCTCTGCTGAAGAAACCTATGAGGATCCCAACGTCGTCCTCGATGCGCTTCTTGTTAATTGCCATCCGGCAACCGTTCTTTTTAATCTTTGGAGCATCTCATTCATTTATTTCTGAGAGCTATGCTCGATTGCACAACACCACATTCTGTGACATGCCTGCCTCCATGGAAATTCAAACTCCTGGTGCTAGATGGCAAACCTCTAGAATAAGTCATGGGAATGAAATTCTTGTCGACAGATTAGTTTTTCTTGCATCTTTAATAGCTCTCAAGTCCTCGGACATAAACATCATCTTGGGTATGGACTGGATGTTAGCCCATTATGCTAAGATTGATTGCTCTACTAGAACTGTTCAACTTACCCATCCTTCGGGCAAGACAGTGAATGTTTTAACCCGAGTGTCTAAGCGCCAGCTTTACTCTTTAAATGCCAACCCCCTTCCCGACCTCGAAGATATTCCGATAGTCCGTGATTTCCCGGATGTCTTTCCAGAGGAACTGCCAGGTGTTCCACACCGACAGGATGTCGAGTTCGTGATAGATCTTCTTCCCGGAACCGTCCCAATCTCTAGCAGACCCTATCAGCTGGCACCCCAAGACCGCGCTGAACGTACGAAACCACTCGCTGACGCCTAGTAACCGGGTTTCAACCGTCCTAGTTCATCTCCATGGGCGTGCCCCTCCTCTTCGTCAAGAAGAAGGATGGTACGGATCGGATGGTTGTAGATTACCGACACATCAATTTGGTCACTATCAAGAACAAGTATCCGCTCCCGGGATCAACGATCTGTATGATCAGCTCGCTGGATCCTCAGTCTTTTCCAAGATGGATTTGAGGTTGGGCTACCATCAAATCAAAATCAAGAACGGGGACGTTCCTAAAACGGCTTTTGTCACTCGTTATGGTCAATACGAGTACACCGTCATGTCTTTCGGTTTAACCAATGCTCCAGCCACCTTCTCTCGGTTAATGAACTCAATCTTTATGGAGTACTTGGATAAATTCGTCGTGGTATACCTCGATGATATACTCATCTACTCCAAGAATGAGGAAGAACATGCCGAACATCTAAGGCTAGTATTGATGAAACTTCGAGAGCACCGCCTTTATGCAAAATTCTCTAAGTGTGAATTTTGGTTACCAGAAGTGACCTATCTAGGCCATGTAATCTCTGGTAAGGGCATTGCTGTCAATCCCGAAGCGAGTTCAAGCCGCCCTTGATTGGACTCCACCTGAATCGGTCAAGCAAGTTCGAGTTTCCTCGGTCTAGCGAGCTATTGCCGCCGCTGCGAGAATTTCTCTAAAGTTGCTAAACCTCTAACCGAACTCCTCAAAAAGGATAAGAAGTTCGAATGGACGCCATAAAGGCGAGTTCAGCTTTCGGGAACTGAAAAGACGCTGACATCTGCTCCGTACTTGTTCCACCAGATTTCTCTAAGGACTTTATTATCTATTGCGCCCTCGCGACAAGGACTAGGTTGCATACTCATGCAAGATCGTCATGTGATTGCCCTCGCCTCTCGGCGATTCGTCCACATGAGGATAACTACCCCCACACACGATCTAGAGCTTGCAGCAGTGGTTCATGCACTTAAAACTTGGCGACATTACCTTCTGGGTAATCGTTGTGAAATCTACACTGATCACCAAAGTCTGAAATATATCTTCACCCAACCGGATTTGAATCTCAGGCAAAGACGTTGGGTCGAGTTGATTACAGATTTCGACTTAGGAATATCTTACACCCCATGCAAAGCCAATGTCATGGCTGACGCACTAAGTCGCAAATCTTATTGTAACAATCTGATGTTACAACAAAGTCAACCATTTCTCCACGAGGAATTTCGTAAGCTTAATCTTCACATTGTTACTCAAGGATTCCTTTCCACCACGGTGGCGAAACCTACCCTTACGGATCAGATCATCAAAGCACGTAAGGTAGATCCGGAATCTCCCGTGTCGGAGAAACATCAAGAAAGGAGTTGCAGATTGTTTCTCCATTGATGAACAAGGTGTCGTGTTCTTTGGAGACCGTCTAGTGGTTCCCAAGGTGCGCAACCCGAGGCGATTGATCCTTAAGGAAGCTCATGACTCTCCTCTCACCATTCATCCCGGTAGTACTAAAATGTATAAAGATCTCGCCAGAGGTTTTGATGGACTAGAATGAAGAGAGAAATCGCTCAATACATTGCTAATTGCGGCGTCATACGTCGAGTTAAAGCAGAGCATCAACGGCCTGCGGTACCCTTCAACCTTTGGAAATTCCTGAATGGAAATGGGATAAAATCGGTATGGATTTCATTACCGGGTTTCCTGTGACCAAGAGAGGGAATAATGCTATCTTCGTTGTCGTTGATCGTCTTTCCAAAGTATCCCACTTCCTACCTGTTCGTGAGAGTATAACCGCTAGCCAGCTAGCTGATTTGTACATCTCCCGAATAGTGTCTGTTCATGGTATTCCATTAGAGATTAACTCAGACCGTGGAAGTCTTTTCACCTCTTGATTTTAGGAAAGTTCCCAAAACGCCATGGGAACTCGTCTCTCCTTTAGCACCGCTTTCCATCCTCAATCAAGTGGTCAAGTAGAACGAGTCAATCAAATCCTAGAGGATATGCTTGAGCTTCATCATCTCTTTCGGCATGAATTGGGAGAAATGCCTTCCATTCGCCGAGTTCGCTTATAACAATAGTTATCAAGCCAGCTTGGGCAAAGCCCCTTCGAAGTTCTTTACGGACGGAAATGTCGAACGCCTCTTAATCGGTCGAAACCGGGAGAGACAACTCTTTGGCGGACATGATTCAGGAAGCGTAAGAGCAGGTTCGCGTTATTCGTGAGAAATTGAAAACAGCCCAATCTCGTCAAAAGAGCCAATATGACCGCAAGCATAAGCCTATGACTTATGAAATTGGCGAGAAGGCTTACCTTCGGGTCACTCCTTTAAAAGGAACCCATCGTTTCGGTATCAAAGGCAAGTTGGCTCCTCGTTACATTGGACCCTTTCGCATTCTTGCTAAACGAGGGGAAGTTGCCTACCAATTGGAACTACCTCCGCATCTTTCCGAGTCCATGATGTCTTCCACGTTTCCCAACTCGAGCGTTGCTTCTCGGATCCTATCCGTGAAGTGGACCACGCAAACGCTTGATCTCCAAGATAACCTCACCTATCGAGAATATCCCGTTCAGATCTCGATCAATCCGAGCGTACCACTCGACGACGGAATATCAAGTTTCTAAAGGTTCAATGGTCAAACCATTCCGAGCAAGAAGCAACTTGGGAAAGGGAGGATCGTCTTCGACTTGAGTATCCCACCTTTTTCGCAACAGATCCTAAATCTCGGGACGAGATTCTTTTGAGTGGGGTGAGTTGTCACATCCCAGATAGACCATGCATTAGGGTGTGCATCATGTTTAAATTTCATTTGAATTTGAAATGGGGAAGGCAGAAACCCCTAACACCCCCCTTAAAACAACTAGGGTTTACTAAAATTATTTCAATGAACCTGAAATTCCCTTCAAAATGTTCATCCTCTTTGCTCAGTTCGTAACCCATGTCAAAGGAGGTGTATCATTTTCTAGGTCATCTAAAGGCTCTAGGATTAATCCACAAGTTTTGAACTTGAGCATTTTAAATTATATAAAATATTTTAAATGTTCAAAAATTTCCAAACCAAAATGTTTCATGTTGGGAATATTCTAACAAGTGACCAGGAGCATTTTGGTGATTTTTAAAATAGTTTTGGTATTTTTAAAAAACCCCACAAAGTTGCAGGAAAATTAGAAAAGAGTAAAAATCAGAAAATCTTACCTGACGCCGTCCACCAGGCCCACCTGCCGGCCCAGCCCAGCAGCCGCGCAAGCGAAGCCTGCTTGGCTCGACCAGCAGCCAGTGCCCGACGGCGAGCGAGCTCGGCCGCGCCACGCAGCCGCCCGCCTGCTTCACCTCCTCGCCGCCTCGCTGCCTGGATGACCTCCACGTCGTCGCCCGAACCCCCTGGACACGCCATTCGCCCCCCCTGCCTCTCTCTCTCCCCCCTCGCCATGGCCGACGCCACCGTCGCCGCTCCATCGTCGTAGCCGTAGCCACCGTCGTCCCCGCGCCACGAGACCGTGTCCGGTCGCTTCGCCGTCGTCGACTTCGTCGAACAAGCCAAGCCCCGAGCACTTGCTCACCCCGAAGCCACCGCACCGACCCCGCCCGACTCCGCCACCGCCGGAGATCCCCTTCGCCGTCGCCGCCGCATCAGATCATCCCCGACCACGTCGTCTGGCTCTACGAGATCGCTGTGAGCCTGGCTACCTCCCCATCCTCTCCACTCTCTTTCTCGTGCACCACAACGAGCACACGAAGCTCGCCCGAACGCATCACGCCCGCTCGGGCTCGTCAGCCGACGAGGCTCCGGCCACCCAACGCCACGCCACCGTGTCCATCGCACTCACCATGTCGCGTTGGGTCCAACCTTGCACTCCACGCGCCTCCTTGCCCCCCCTAGCAACGAGTCCGAGATCACCCGAGCCCCGGCCGCCAAACTCATCGCCCGGGCGCCAACTCCGCCACCCGACCCCAACTAACCCCACCAATAGACGCGGTTCGTCTCCAGCTCCACGTAGATGCCTTCCGCCCCATTTGGTGGCCGGAACGTCTCAAAACCACTTTGCTCCGCGCTGGCCTCGCCGTGACTAGACGCCGCGAAGTTGACCCGTGACCATTGATTGGTGGGCCACATTGGTGATACGAGTCAATGACAGGTGGACCCCGGTTAAGCGATTAGGTTAATTCTAATTAAAGTTAATTAGTTAAACTAATTATCGACATGCGGGTCCCACTGGTCAGTTTGACACCAGGCGACCCGTTGACCCTGACGTCCACGGCCGACCTCATCTTTGGCGCAATAAATGAATTTCTGGACTTATTCTAATATAGCAAATTCCGTAATATAATTCTAATTTCAAATTCTTATATCTTTTATTCTATAACTCCAAATGCTAAGATTTATATATGAAAATTATCAGAAAAATCCACTCTATCCATTGGTACAGGTTTCATGCATGTTAAAGCAAGTTAACTATGCTGTTTAACCAGAATAAGATATTGCACCATTAGGACTAACTCAAATGAGCTTTCATTTGAATCCTTGATTCAAATGAGTTCATCCCCTGTTCTTTCAGCTTGCATTAGGCCAACACACATCCATATTGCCATGTCATAGCATGCATCATATTGTTGCATATTGTCATGTGTGTTTACTTTCGGTGTGCTTTCATGATAGGTTACGCTTCAAGATAACCTCGACTACCCATCGAAGGGCAGTTCTCTACCCCAGTTCCATCGAGCAAGCAACTCATTGATCATTCCGATACAAACCCATGTTCTCGCTTCGCTCTTGTTTATTGCATTAAGACAACGCGATTCAAACTGTTGTGTGTCTGCGGTAGCTGAACCCACTTCCTTTGCATGACTGTCATTGCCACAAGAATTAGATGAAACCCACTAGTATGTGTAGGAGTTGATTGAGCCATGTTTGTGATTCCTACCATGCTATGCTTGCTATGCTTAGAGTTGTGTCGTCTGGCTCATCGGGATGATGAACTGGAGTGAAAGGTTGTGTTGGTTCGAGAGTGAAAGTGTTGAACACGATTTGGTAAAGGTATCGATGAGAGGCCATGTAGGAGTACATGGTGGGTTGTTTCATTGAAGCCGATCCTAAGAACTGAGATCTGTGTTTGTGATCCATGAACTAGCTACTACCACGCATTGGGCCCGAAACCAATGGACCCTCTCGGCTTCTTAACCACCCTTGTTCTTAATCCGGGAGTTGCAAGTAGTTTCTGGTGTTTGTAGTATGCTGGGGGCCGCATAACGCTGACCTTAGGGGTGGGTTGTGTTGCGGTAGGCACGTGGCCCGTGTCTTGAGTGCCGTTTGGTATCTCGGGAACCCTACACACATCGTTCGGGGCTGTATGGGAAACCTCGGCGGACTCCTGCGGATGGAACCCGAATAGGCGATAAACCTGGACTAGGGACTTGAGTGTTTAGGTAGGCTGTGGCCGACACCCACGTTGGGCTTCCGCTTGAAGGTTGCCGATCACATGTCGTGTAAACGACGATAAGTGGTGAGAGCGTGTGTGAAGAAGTACACCCCTGCAGGGTTAAATATGATCTATTCGAATAGCCGTGTCCACGGAGAAGGACTTCTGGGTTACCTATATCAGTTCATAGACAAGTAAATGGATACTACTAAAAGCCTCCAAGATAAGTGTGAGTATCGTGGATGGCCCTCTCGGGATGACGAGAGAGGATCCACGGTGGAGTATTGTGATGGTGATTAGTGGACTCGTGTACGACAAAATGCTTTACAAAGTGTGTCACGTAGGATAGCTTAGCCAAGAGTCAAAGCTGGCTTGCTGCAAATAACTCCACTTCCTTCCTTGAGAATGTGCATGTATGATAGGATTCTGTGGTAAGACTTGCCGAGTACTTTTGTACTCATGTTTGCTTAATCAATGTTTTTCAGAGGACAATACTACCCCTCCGACGGATTCTATGTAGATATTGACTTGACGAGTGAACTAGCCACCCGGTGGCGATCTAAGACTTGTGAAGGGCCATTGTAGATAGAAAGGCTCCAACAAGCTTTCTTTTCTTTCTAGAGTCTGCACTCTGCACTAGTTTGCTTCCGCATGTGCTTGTATGATTGTATGACTTGCGTGTTGGGTCATGTGACCCCTACCTGTATGAATATGTTATGTATGGCTCCTGAGCCTCTTAAATAAAGTACTTGAGTTGTAGAGTTTTGTTGTGATGCCTTGTTGTATTTACTCATATCGGGCATATTATGGTATGTTTGAAATGCTTGGTATGAGTGGGATCCGACAAACTAGTTGTTTATCCTTGGCAGCCTCTCATATGGGGAAATGTAGTCTCGTGCTTACGGCGATAGTAGTCCGCTTCTGACGGTTCACTGAGTCACGCTAGCCCAAAGACTACCGCTTGGACACTTGACTGGCCGGCATGTGTTTCATTTCGTTCCTATGTCTGTCCCCTCGGGGAAATGTCACGCGGTGATATTCGGAGTCCTGCCTAGCCTGCTACAACCCGGGATACCGGAGTCCTGTTAGCCCAGTGCTACAGCCCGAGTTCATACGTTGATGACCGACATGCTCAAGTGATTCATGTATGCCTGTCCCCATAGGTTAGCGCCGCTTTGGGTTCACGACTAGCCATGTCGGCCCGGGTTCTTTGTCATGTGGATGCTTGCGACACTATCATATACGTGAGCCAAAAGACGCAAACGGTCCCGGGCCATGGTAAGGCGACACCCGTGGGAATACCGTGCGTGAGGCCACAAAGTGATATGAGGTGTTACCAGCTAGGTCGATGTGACTTGGAATCGGGGTCCTGACATAGTGACTCATCCAAATAGTTCACTATCAGTGCTAATATGGATCTGAAATAGGAAAGCATGCTCATCGAATTCATCCGTGAGAACCGGGACATCTTTGCATGGAAGCCTTCGGACATGCCGGGTGTACCGAGAGAACTCGTTGAGCACACTCTCAATATTGATCCCAAATTTAAGCTGGTCAAGTAATTCCTTCATTGTTTTAATGAGGAAAGACGTAAGGCCATTGGAGAAGAGGTGGCCCGGCTCTTAGCATCTGGGTTCATAGTTGAAGTTTTTCACCCTGAGTGGTTGGCTAACCCGCTGCTAGTACTAAAGAAAAATGTCACTTGATGTATGTGTGTGGATTACATAGACCTTAATAGAGCTTGCCCAACTGATCCTTTTGCTCTCCCCCGTATTGACCTGATCATAGGTGCTACGGCGGGTAGTGAGCATTCGAGCTTCCTGGACGCTTATTCTGGTTATCATCAGATTAAGATGGCAGTTAAATACCAAGAGAAGACGACTTTCATCACACCTTCTCGGGCTTTCTGCTACGTGGCTATGCCTTTTGGGCTCAAGAGTGCCCAGGCAACTTATCAGCGTTGTGTTCAGAATTGCTTTCACAGTCAGATTGGACACAATATTCATGCCAACGTGGATGATATTGTTGTGAAGTCTAGAAAAAAGGAGACTTTGTTATATGATTTGAGAGAGACCTTTGATAATATCCGGGTCTACAAAATGATGCTTAACCTGGCCAAATGTGTTTTTGGTGTGCCTACAGGCAAACTATTGGGTGTTTTGGTTTCTGTGAGAGGTATTGATGCTAACCCGGAGAAAATCAAAGCTATCACTTCATTGGCAGCGTGCGTATTGCAGCGTTAAGCCGGTTTATGAGCCGCCTAGGAGAGAAGGTTATTCCTCTGTACCATATGATGAAAAAAATAGATCGCTTTGTTTGGAGTGATGCAGCTAATGAGGCTTTTGAAGCGCTTAAAAAATAGTTGGCTCAGCCGCCGGGTCTTGCATCTCCCATTGAAAAGGATCCCTTGCTCTTATATGTGGCTGCTAACAGCAGAGTCGTCAGCATGGCGGTTGTACTGGAGAGAAAAGAGATTGGTAAGGAATATCTGGTTCAAAGGCTGGCTTATTACGTCAGTGAGGTCTTAATTGAATCTCAACAGAGAAACTCCCATTGGTAGAAGCTAGTATATGGGGTGTTCATGGCCAGTCGCAAGTTGAAGCATTACTTTCTTGGTCATCCCATTACTGTGGTCAGCTCTGCTACTTAGGCGATATTATTAAAAACAGAGAGGCCAGAGGCCGAGTGGCCAAGTGGGCCATTGAGCTTGGACCCCATGGTTTGAAATATACGCCAAGGCGGCTATCAATTCTCAAGCTCTTGTTGATTTCATCAACGACTGGACAAAATTGCAGATGCCCGAGGAGAAGTTTGATAATACGTATTGGACTATTCATTTTGATGGGTCCAGGCAATTGGAAGGCTCGGGGGCTGGAGTTACTTTGACTTCCCCATGAGGTGACAAGTTTTGTAATGTCTTAAGGCTGATGTTTGCTTGTACTAACAATGCAGCTGAATATGAGGCCCTGCTTCATGGCCTAAAGGTGGCCAAAGAGATGAATCTAGGCCGGGTCAGGTGCTTTGGCGACTCAGATTTGGTGACTCAGCAGGTCTCTGGCACTTGGGATTCTAAAGACCCACTCATGGTGGCTTATCTTCGGGCGGTTGATAATATTGCTGGTCACTTCAAAGGTTAGCAGATGGAGCATCTGGATCGAAGGAAGAACGAGGCAGCCGACGCTTTGAGGGCTTAGGTCGCAGAGTAAGCCGGTGCCCCCTAATGTTTTCTTGATGTACTACATAATCCTTCTGTTAAGTTTCCATCCGAGGAGGATCTTGCTATTCCTTACTTGGAGGCACAGTTGGTGGCGGCTCTCCATTCCATCCTTGATTAAACAGTAACCTATTTGGCTTATATGACCCGGGGTGAGTTACCTGAGGATGAAACTTTGGCCAGGCAGATAACCCGATAGTCTAAGTCTATGACTATTGTCAATGGTGAATTACACTGATGCAGTGTTACAGGAGTGTTCCAGTGTTGTGTTTCTCCAGAAGAGGGTCGTGAGATTCTAAGGGAGATTCATAAAGAAGAAGATTGTGGCCATCACGCCGGCTCTAAATCTCTTGTGGCTAAAGCTTTTCGTCATGGGTTTTATTAGTTGACGGATCATGCTGATGCAGAAGATCTGGTTAGCAAATGTGATGGCTGTCAGAAATTTTCTAGACGAGCTCATGTGCCGGCTCAAGAATTGAGGATGATTCCAATCAGTTGGTCGTTTTCAGTCTGGGGGCTTGATATGGTTGGACCTTTCAAGAGGTCTAAGGATAGAAAGACCCACCACTTGGTGGTGGTTGACAAATTTACCAAGTGGGTTGAAACAGAGCCGGTCAGTAAGTGTGATGCAGCAACGGCGGTCCAATTCATCAAAAAAGTAATCTTCTGTTTTGGTTACCTCACAGCATCATAACTGATAATGGCACTAATCTATCCGAAGGTGCTATGAAAGAGTTTTGTCAACGAGAGCATATTCGTCTTGATGTCTGATTAGTAGCTCACCCCCAGTCCAATGGTCAAGCTGAAAGGGCCAATCAAGAAATCTTGAGAGGGATAAAACCCCGGCTTATGGTCCCTTTGCAAAGGACGCCGGGTTGTTGGGTTGAGGAGTTACCCTCAGTGTTGTGGAGTATTGACACCATCCCCAATAGGTCATCAGGTTACACGCCCTTCTTTATGGTTTACTGGGCAAAGGCGGTTCTTCCGAGCGACATTAGTCATGACTCACCCCGCATGGCGGCTTACGTTGAAGTTGTTAATGGAAAGTTGCATGGCAATATATCTCGGAATGACTATGGAAATGCCATAATAGGTAGGTATGGTGGCTGTTTTGAGGAAGATATAAGGAGTTTTATGTGTGATAGAGCGTATCGTATCACGGGGGTTGGATGCACTGCCGTGAAGTTTGCACCAACTCTCAAGGTGAGAAAGGGCAATGCACGGCAATCAAGAGGCTAGAAATGATGGAAGGGTGAGAGTGCGTATAATCCATGGACTCAACATTAGTCAAAAAGAACTCATATACTTATTGCAAAAATCTACAAGTCATCAAAAACCAAGCACTACGTGCATCACTAGTAGAAAAGGGGGAAATGGTCCAGGCCGGGTCAGCCCATTAGTCCCGGTTCAGTCCAGAATAGGGACCCATGGGGGCGTTGGACCCGGTTCGTGAGCCCCGGGGGCCGGCCGGGCCACGTGGGCCATTGGTCCCGGTTCGTCTGGACCTTTTGGTCCCAGTTGGTGGGACGAACCGGGACCAATGGGCCTCGCCCCTGGCCCATGACAATTAGTCCCGGTTTGTACCACAAACCGGGACTAAAGGGTTGGTCCTCGTTGCGCTGAGAGTTTAGTCCCACCTCGCCAACCGAAGGGCACTGACACCGGTTTATAAGCCCGTCCCTCTCTGCCTTGTTGAGCTCCTCTCGAAGTGAAAATAGATGCCCCTATACAGGGAATTTGACCTAAATTCATAGTGAATTTCTCTGAAACTCATAGAAATTTATTATGAATTTAGGTTGAATTTTCTCTATAGGCGCATCTATGTTCATTTTTTTAGTAAAGTTAATCACAAACTTGTGATTCACACAAATTTCCCAAAAATTCAAATTTTAACTATTCAAATTTTAAAACTAATGCACTAACAGAAAGTTTATGATTTTTCTAAAACTAATGGCACTAACAGAAAGTTTATAATTTTGCTGACCTAAAAGCAAAAATAACTAAAAAATAAAGCAAAAAACAAAATAAAATAAATAATGCAGAAAACAAAACAAAAAAACTAGAAACAAAATAAAAATAGCAACAACAAGTATTTTGTTGTAAGTAGAAACAAAATAAAATAAATAAAGCAAGAAAGAAAACAAAAAAAAAGTGTTTTCAAATTTGAAAACTAATGGCACTAACATAAAGTTTATAATTTTTCTAAAACTAAAAGCAAAAAGAATTAAAAAAATAAGGCAAAAAACAAAAGAAAATAAATTATGCAGAAAACAAAACAAAAAAACTGGGAAAAAAATAAAAATAGCAACAATAAGTAAAGAAAACAAAAAAACAAAAAAGTGTTTTCAAATTTGAAAACTAATGGCACTAACAGAAAGTTTATAATTTTTCTAAAACGAAAAGCGAAAAGAATTAGAAAATAAGGCAAAAACCGAAAGAAAATAAATAATGCATAAAACAAAACAAAAAACTGGAAAAAAATATAAATAGCAACAATAAGTAAAGAAAAAAAAAAAACAAAATAGTGTTTTCAAATTAGAAAACTAATGGCACTAACAGAAAATTTATAATTTTTCTAAAACTAAAAGCAAAAAGAACTAAAAAATAAAGAAAAAAAACAAAAGAAAATAAATAATGCAGAAAACAAAACAAAAAAACCGGAAAAGATAAAAATAGCAACAATAAGTAAAGAAAACAAAAAAAGTGTTTTCAAATTTGAAAACTAATGGCACTAAGAGAAAGTTTATAATTTTTCTAAATCTAAAAGCAAAAAGAATTTAAAAATAAAGCAAAAAATAAAAGAAAATAAATAATGCAGAAAACAAAACAAAAAACTGGAAAAAAATAAAAATAGCAACAATAAGTAAAGAAAACAAAAAAACAAAAACAGTGCCTCCTACTGGGCCCCCACGGCCTGAATACGACTAGAAACCCTACCATGGGCCAGGATTCAGGCCCGTAGGAGGCCCAGTAGGCCCATAGGCAGATAAGTTGCTTTAGGCCCGTAAGTCTGCATTTGAGAGGAGCTCGAAGTGGTCAGCGCAGCAGCGCTTATAAACCACTGTCGAGCCCTCTCGGCTAGCGAGGTGGGACTAAACATCCCACCGCACCGCGCCAGTTCTAGCACAAGGCCTTTGGTCCCGGTTGGTGCCACCAACCGGGACTAAAGGGGTGCATTGGTACCGGTTCGTGGCACAAACTGGGACCAATGCCCCCATTTAGTCGCTGTTGGTGGCACCAACCCAGGCCAAAGGCCTCTTTTCGGCCTTTGGTCCCGGTTGGTGCCACCAACCGGGACTAAAGGGGGGCATTGGTCCCGGTTTGTGCCATGAAATGGGACCAAAGCCTTTCCTATATAACCAAACACTTGGGAAATTTCCCCTCACCAACCATTCTACTCTCCAACGCCGCCCAGTCATTGCCGCTCCTCGGCCTTGCCCCTCGCCCGGCGTCGCCTCGCCTCCCTAGCGGCCCGAGGTCGCCGCCGCCTGCTCACCGTCGCCAGTGCCCTCGCCCGACGCCGTCGCTTGCCGCCTGCAAGACCGACGCTGGTCGCGCCAGCCCGCCCGTCGTCGCTTCGCCCTGCCCGCCCTTCCTCCCGGCCGTCGCGAAGGCCCCATCGCCGTCCTCGCCATGACGCGCCCCCTGCTTGCCGTCCTCGCCGAACCCGCCCCTGCCCCTCCGTTGGTCCGGCCGGCGCCCCTCCCCTGTTTTTTTCTTATATTACATGCTTGTGTTTTTTAGATTATATATATGTATATATGTGAGTATATGTATGTTATATTGCTTCTTTTCAGATTTTTTTCATATATATGATGATTTGTATTTTGCTTTTTTATAAAAATGTATATATGTTTGTATGTTCTCTGTGTATATATGTTCACATATGCAAACGTTAGATTTATATATTTAGAAAAGGATTATCTATATATGTTCTCTGATTTAGTACATTTTAGGTTAGTTTGATTTTTACAAAAGTTTTATATATTTAGGAGAGGAAAAAGGAAAATAAGAAGAGGAAAAAGTAGAAGAAGAGGAGAGGAAGAAAAGGAAGAGGAGAAGAAGAGGAGAGGAAGAAAAGGAAGAGGAGAAGAAGAAAGGAAGAGGAGAAGAAGAAAGGAATAGAGGAGAACAAGAAGAAATTGAAATTTTCTCTATTTTTCCTTCTTCTCCTCTATTCCTTTCTTCTTCTCCTCTTTTTCTTCTTTTTTTTCTTCGATCTTCTCCGTTATTCCTTTCTTCTTCTCCTCTTTATATTTCTTCTTCGTTTTCTAATGTTTTATCGAACCGATAATAAATCGTCCATATACCCTCGGAAGTAACTTCAACACGTGAAGTCGATATACCCCCTCGATAACTTCAACACAAGGGAAATTCGATATATACCTCCAATAACTTCAACACATGGGCGATATACCTCGGAATGGCAACTTCAACGTTGGGGAAGTCGACAGGGGGTGTACGTCGATAACTTCAACACGTGGGGAAATTCGATATACCTCCCGATAATATTATTTTCCCATGTCGTATGTCGTGGGTTGTCGATATAAACCCCTCCCGATGCTTCAACGCCTGCGTGGGGGGGTTCAATATCTCGCCCTCCCCGATAACATTATTTTCCGTGTATGTATCTAAATGATTTGTCGATATTACCCCCTCCTTGAAAGTTCTCGAAGCCCACCCCAAACCCTAGAGAAGCAGCGTCGAGGCCACTAATTAATATGATTCCTTCGGTTGATTGATTAGCTAGCTAGTTCTCGTTTGCCACTGGCTAATATATCCATCTGTCATGTTTGAATAATAATTGCCATGTTGTAAATATTTGTAGAAACTATGGACACCACCATCAGAAGCACAGAAGTGTTGTTGTGGGACATAATACGCTGGCACAAGGAAGTGATGCGTCTTCTCGTTTTACGAATGACACCCGATAGTGCGGAAGGGGCGGGGTGAAGAAGCGAGGCTATGACTATGATGGCACCGGTGACCCAATGGCGGTGCAAGGAGATTGATGATTTGCTCCGGTGACCCAATGACCCGGTGCATGAAGGAGATCATTGATGGCCCACGGCTCCGGTGACGAACCGAGTGCGGCGGCGGTATATATTAGTTAAACTGTGATGACTAGCTAATTGATGCATTCATTGTTTTGAGTATATGTACACATATTAATTAACTCTACGTCTTTCTTCTTTTTCTAGCCCTCGGATCGAGCACAACCCGGTAGAGGCAGAGGCCGAAAAGAAAAGTTGAGCTCGGGATGAAGAGTTTGAGATCACGGCAATCGCCGGCGAACCTATTGAACCATCCGGACAAACGCATTTCTTGCTCAGATTGGGGGTTCTTGTTAGGGGCCAGGATCGATCAGCATCCACCAATGGCATAAGCCTAAACGCGAAGACCACTGAGGTGTCTTATGTCAATGATATGCAGAAAGATGTTCTTTGCAGTGAAGCACCAATTTCACCCTCTTCTAGCCGGAGGAGGATCTGGGCTTAGCATTATAGAGCATTTAATCAAAGTCTTTTGCTCTTAAGAAGATGGCAGCCTATTCAGGAGGAAAGAAGCTGAAAAAAAGTTTGTCGATAAAGAAAAGAGACACCAGAATTCATTGGCAAATATATGAGAAGATGAGGAGATCAACGCATGTTGCCACAAGACCTTTGCCGGAAAAGAAGTAAGAAGATGCAACTGTGACAAACAAGCAAAATCTTGCCGAAGAAGAAGTTTCACCATCCATCGCGCGGGTCAGTGGCTACCTCAAAGCCCGGCCTAAGTGGGCCAAGGCTGAGAATGATCTGTGATAAAAATCGAACCGAGACAATATAGCCAGCGGGCCGTTCGGACTTCGGTTGTTCTTGAGGTGGCGTAACCTTGGACCTCAGTATCAAGGAAATGTCTTGTTAGACGGACCAGATGCAATGCGAAATACCCAGTCAAGAAGGCTTCGGACACTATATCAATGCAAGCACAGCTAAAGGGCGTTCGTTCGAGACACTGAAACGAGCTCACAATGGCCCCTCGGGAATCTGAGCACCAGAGCCGGACCACGAGCCGCACGCCCGGGGCTCCATTTACGTGGAAAGGTTGGTTTCAGGGCAGACGCGACGCAGGGGTTAGAAAACCCTAGGAGAGGAGGAAGAAAGTGGAGCATAGCCAGCTGAGCGCCGCATGCACACAAGGGTACATGGGCTATGAAGGTGCGAGAAAGCGAGATCGCGGCAAACAACCTCGCCAAAGCTTCCCCAAGAAGCTACCTCGCTATCTCGTGGAGAAAGCGGCGTGGATTCACCGACTGCTTCAATGGGAGCATCTTGTCTTGGCGGCTCTGCTGGCTACGCGTGGATTTTATTACAGAGTCTCAAGAATTGCCACCTTACGGCGCCCAATGGCGGGCAGAAACTTAAAAGTCAAGCTCTTTGTCGACCAAGTTGAAACCAGGCAGCTTGGTAACTTTCACTTTGTCGTCCGATTCAGGAAAGGATATGCTAGGGTAGTGGCCGGTGGACGAATACTTGAGATTTGAGGACCTCAGCACAGCCACCCCTCTACAGGTGAAGGGGGAGACTCGTGGGTTATGCTTTGAAGACTCTCCATGCCTATGGCGGAAGGAGTTCATCAAGCTTAGAGAACTGAGTCGCCTCCTCCTCCTCCTCCGTGAGTCAGAACCTCCGCCTCCTGCAGACGTTGCCTCCTCCTCCCGTGAGTGTGGTCAGGGGCAGTCGGCCTCCTTCTCAGCCGTGGCGGCACTCCGCCCTCCCTTCCGCCTGCCCGGCGCGCCCAAGCAGCCGGCCAGCCTCCTCCTTCTCATACCTTGCACACCAAGAAGCGGAAGAGACCCGCCGCCCGCCTTGTGGCTGCTCGGCGTTGTAGTCCTTCCCACTCCGCCTGTAGAAAAGGAAGATAGCATGACCACTCCGTCACTCCTTCGTCTAGCAGTACAGCTAGAGGCTGGAGGCAATAGAATTCCGGTCATTCTCCTAAAGACTCGAGAGAAGGTACCATCTGAGGAGGAGCGCCGAAGGCAGAGAGGAAAACACAAAAGATAGATGCCGCAGTAAAGTGAAGAACTTCTTTGAAGGTGAAATCAAAAACATCCACCTCCCAGGAAGAAGATAGATCCGGTGAAAGTGTAGCTCAAAACACTTCACGGCTGCCACTGCCCAACCACCGAAAGTCTCCGGAAGGCAACTATGAATGCATCCTTGAAAAGTCATTTTTTCCAGGCGAAAGCGGTCTGCGTACATCTTGATCAAAGATCAAGGTTAGCGCACGGAACTACGAAATTTGAGGAAAAATTGCCCGGCTCGGCGAACCATGAACCAGATCCCACACCGCGCGACGGCACCGCTCCAAGTGTAATAGAAGATAGCATCGCTAATGATCACGTTGGGTTGGTGCGGGTTATAGTCCTACTGATTACGCTTTTTGGAACGATGTACATTATGATTTCTTGGAGGTGGAGCCGAACACGGTCGTTATGCACGGGAAGACTCTCGTCAAAAAGATGAAAGATCTCTAACAACGATGATGTTTTAGATTCCATGGTGGTACATGAAAACCTGCGAGAGAGTAAAGGGGAGGGAATATTTTGGTATTTGAGTGTTAGAGAGGAGCATGACCTCGTTGGAATTGAAGCAGTTGAATATTTCCATTTGAGGAGTTCTTGGCGTTTTTTCAATCTAAGGCCACTCGATAAATTAATGGTCACTTGCTACCCTGCACCGTAAAGTAGTACTATACATCATTAATTAAGTCTCTATATATAGAATTCCAAACATCAACTCTTTCATTGCATGTATTTTAATTATCCTCACTATAATAATTATTGATTGAAGATGGCGAATTGAAGAAAAGTGAGCGTAAAAGACAGACTATCCGGTGCTATTTTAGCAACGCTCACTCATTCTGACACCGGAGTCGGAGGTGTTAATGGGAATATCGATTCCTAATGATGGTAATCTTGGGCTTGAGACAAATGACATCATGTTCGAATGGCCGTCTAGCAGTAGCTTGCTACCCGGATCAGGTCCGCACTTCAAACAGATCTTTAGCGTATGGTACACACGAGAAGGACCGACGGGCCTCCTGAGGCATGACAAGGAGCAGACGGGCGACTTCTGCTATATTTTCTTGACGAGCGGAGGACCGAAGGACTATTGCTACTAACGGCCGGGTTAGGGCGGAGAGAAAGCTGCTTAGCTCTTGGCTGTAGGAACGGCCGGAGAAGGAGGCCGACCGCCTCGATCAGGAGGAGGAGGCGGAGTGCCCTGACTCACGGAGGAGGAAGAGGAGGCGTCCGGTTCGGAAGCTTGATGAACTCCTTCCGCCATTGGCATGGATTCTTCAGAGCATAACACAGCCGAGTCTCCCCTTCACCGGTAGGGTGGTCAAGCTAGAGGTCCTCAAATCCCTCCGTTATTTCGTCCACCGTCACCCTAGCATATCCTTCTGGAATCTAAGACAAAGGAAAACTTGGCGCCGGGTTCGTATAAGGTCAAACTTATCGACACCGCCTTTGACTTTTAAGTTCTCGCCATTGCGCCATAAGGTGGCAATTTTGAGACTTCATGATAAAGTCAACGGGTAGCTAGCAGAGCCGTCAAGACATGCTCCTACCGAAGTAGCCTTTGATGGAAGCCATGCTGCTTGTCCGCCGAGATGGCGGGTAGCTTCGGGGAAGCTTTGGCGTGTCGCTTGCTGCGATCTCGCTTTCATTCCTCTAGCCCTTGTACCCTTGCAGCAGCGCTCGCAGCTGGCTATGCTCCACTTTCTTCCTCTTCTCCTAGGTTTTGTAACCCCTCAAGGCCCGAAAACCAACCTTCCACGGAATGGAGCTCGGCGTGCCTCGTCCGCCCAGGTGCTCAGATTCCCGAGGTCCATTGTGAGCTCGCTGCTCTCCCCTGTCTCGAACGAACGCCCTTGTTGCGCCAGATTGATATAGTGCCAAGCCTCTTTGATCGGTATTTTCAGCTTGTTTCGTCCGTCCAACGGCACTTCCCCGATACATAGGTCCAAGGTGCCGCCAGCCCCAAGAACCAAGTCCGCAATCTGGTCTCGCCACCATTGTCTCGTTCGATCTCTTTTCAAGCAGATCATTCTCAGCCTTGGCCCACTTAGGACGGGCTTTGAGGTAGCCACCGACCGCGGCGATGGTGAAACTTCTTCTTCGAGCATTTTGCTTGTTTGTCGCCGACATCTTCTTACTCTTTTCCGATGTCTTGTGGGCTACAAATGCGGCTAGTGATCTCGATCTTCCTCATATTTGCCGATGAATTCTGGTGTCTCTTCTTTGTCGACAAACTTTTCAACTCTTTCCTCCACCTCCTGAATAGGCCTGCCATCTTCGTAAGAGAAAAGACTTGATTAATTGCTCAGAATCGGCTTCTCCGATCCTCCTCTCTGGCGGTAGGGTGAAATTTGCCTTCAGCTCAGTCCAAAGATCATCTTTCTGCATATCATTGACATAAGACACCTCAGGATCTTCGTTCTTAGGCTTATACTATTGGTGAATGCTGATCGGGATCCTGTCCCTAACAAGAACCCCGCACTGAGCAGCAAATGCGTTCTTTGTCCGGATGGGGGTTCAATCGGTTCGCCGTCGCGTGCGATTGCTGTGATCTCAAACCTTTCATCCGAGCTCAACTTTTTCTTCGCCTCGCTCTTACCGATGTTGTGCTCGATCCGGAGGGCTAGAAAAAAAGAAGAAAGACGAGAGTTAATTAATGTGTACATATACCAAAACAGTGAATGCATCAATTAGCTAGTAAGCACAGGCTTAACTAATATATATACCTGGCCAGACTCGGTTCGGTCACCGGAGCCGTCATCACGGTCTCCTTCTTGCACCGTCATTGGGTCACCGGAGCCGTCCTCACGGTCTCCTTCTTGCACCGTCATTGGGTCACCGGAGCCGTCCTCACGGTCTCCTTCTTGCACCGTCATTGGGTCACCGGAGCCATCATAATCATAGCCTGCTTCTTCACCCTGTCCTTCCAGACCATCGGTGTCCTTCAAAAACGAGAAGACGGCATCATTTCCTTGTGCGATTATGTCCCCCAACAACGCTTCTTATGCTTCGTCTCGGGGGGTGTCCATAGTTTCTACCAATATATACAACATGGCAATTATTATTCAAACATGACAGATGGATATATTAGCTAGTGGCAAACGTAGAACTAGCTAGCTAATCACAGTAAGGAATCATATTAATTAGTGGCCTCGACGCTGCTTCTCTAGGGTTTGGGATGGCCTCGAGAACGCTTCACGGAGGGGTTTATATCAACAACGACGACATACGTACATGGGAAAATAATATTATCGGGGAGGGGGTATATCGACCGCCACGTGTTGAAGTTATCGGGAGGGGTTTATATCGACAACGACGACATACGTACATGGGAAAATAATATTATCGGGGAGGGGGTATATCGACCCCCCACGTGTTGAAGTTATCGAGAGGGGGTATATCGACCCCCCCACGTGTTGAAGTTATCGGGAGGGGGTATATCGGCCCCCCCCACGTGTTGAAGTTATCGGGAGGGGTATACCGACCCCCTCGTGTTGAAGTTATCGGGAGGGGGTATATCGACCCCCCCCACGTGTTGAAGTTATCCGGAGGGGTATATGGACGACGACAAACCCGATAAAACATAAGAAAATGAAGAAGAAATAAAAAGAGGAGAATAAGAAAGGAATAGAGGAGAAGATCGAAGAAAAAAAGAAGGAAAAAAAGAGGAGAAGAAGAAAGGAATAGAGGAGAAGAAGAAAACATAGAAAACTTATCCTCTTCCTTTTCTTCCTCTCGTCTTCTTCTCCTCTTCGTTTTCTTCCTCTCCTCTTCTTCTCCTTTTTCCTCTTCTTATTTTCCTTTTTCCTCTCCTAAATATATAAAACTTTTCTAAAAATGAAACTAACCTAAAATGTACTAAATCAGAGAACATATATAGATAATCCTTTTCTAATTATATAAATCTAACTTTTGCATATATGAACATATATACACAAAGAACATACAAACATATATACATTTTTATAAAAAGCAAAATACAAATCATCATATATATGAAAAAAAATCTAAAAGAAGCAATATACACAATACATATACTCACATACATACATATATATATAATCTGAAAAAACAAGCATGTAATATAAGAAAAAAAACGGAGGGGCGCCCGGCGGACCAACGGAGGGGCAGGCGCGGGTTCGTGGCGAGACGACAACGGGCAGAGGCGCGTTCGGGCGAGGACGGCGACGGGCCTTCAGCCGAGCGAGGAAGGGGGCAGGGCAACGGGTGACGACGGGCGAGCCGGGCGGGCAAGTGGGCCGACGCAAGCGAGGGCATGGGCGTAGGGCTAACGGACGACGACCGCGACCTCGGGCGGCTAGGGGAGGCGACGGCGACGTCGGGGCAGGGCCGGCGTCCAGGAGCAGCGCAGCAGCCTGGCGGCGTTGGAGAGAAGAATGGCGGGTGGGGGGGGGGAATTTCCCAAGTGTTTGGTTATATAGGAAAGGCTTTGGTCCCGGTTCGTGGCACAAACCCGGGACCAATGCTACTAGTCCCGGTTGGTGCCACCAACCGGGACCAAACGGCTTTGGTCCCGGTTGGTGGCACCAACCGGGACTAAAGAGGGGCATTGGTCGTGGTTTGTGCCACGAACCGGTACCAATGCACCCCTTTAGTCCCGGTTGGTGGCACCAACCGGGACCAAATGCCTTGTGCTGGAACTGGCGCGGTGCGGTGGGATGTTTAGTCCCACCTAGCAAGCCGAGAGGGCTCGACAGTGGTTTATAAGCGCTGCTGTGCTGACCACTTTGAGCTCCTCTCAAATGCAGGCTTACGGGCCTAAAGCAACTTATCTGCCTGTGGGCCTAATAGGCCTCCTACGGGGCTGAATCCTGGCCCATGGTAGGGTTTCTAGTCGTATTCAGGCCGTGGGGGCCCAGTAGGAGGCACTTTTTTTGTTTTTTTTTCTTTCTTTACTTATTGTTGCTATTTTTTATTTTTTTCCAGTTTTTTGTTTTGTTTTCTTCATTATTTATTTTCTTTTGTTTTTTTGTTTTATTTTTAATTCTTTTTGCTTTTAGTTTTAGAAAAATTATAAACTTTCTGTTAGTGCCATTAGTTTTCAAATTTGAAAACACTTTTTTTGTTTTTTGTTTTCTTTACTTATTGTTGCTATTTTTATTTTTTTTCCGGTTTTTTGTTTTGTTTTCTGCATTATTTATTTTCTTTTGTTTTTTGCTTTATTTTTTAATTCTTTTTGCTTTTAGTTTTAGAAAAATTATAAAGTTTCTGTTAGTGCCATTAGTTTTCAAATTTGAAAACACTTTTTTGTTTTTTTGTTTTCTTTAATTATCGTTGCTATTTTTATTTTTTTCCAGTTTTTTGTTTTGTTTTCTGCATTATTTATTTTATTTTGTTTTTTGCCTTATTTTTTAATTCTTTTTGCTTTTCGTTTTAGAAAAAATATAAACTTTCTGTTAGTTCCATTAGTTTTCAAATTTGAAAACATTTTTTGTTGTTGTTTTGTTCTCTTTACTTATTGTTGCTATTTTTATTTTTTCCAGTTTTTTGTTTTGTTTTCTGCATTATTTATTTTCTTTTGTTTTTTACCTTATTTTTTAATTCTTTTTGCTTTTAGTTTTAGAAAAATTCTAAACTTTCTGTTAGTGCCATTAGTTTTCAAATTTGAAAATATTTTTTTCTCTCTTGCTTTATTTATTTTATTTTGTTTCTACTTACAACAAAATACTTATTGTTGCTATTATAATTTTGTTTCCAGTTTTTTTGTTTTGTTTTCTGCATTATTTATTTTCTTTTGTTTTTTGCTTTATTTTTTAATTCTTTTTGCTTTTTGGTCAGCAAAATTATAAACTTTCTATTAGTGCCATTAGTTTTAGAAAAATTATAAACTTTCTGTTAGTGCTATTAGTTTTCAAATTTGAATACTTAAAATTTGAACGTTTTGAAATTTGTGTGAATCACAAGTTTATGATTAACTTTACTAAAAAAATGAACATAGATGCGCCTATAGAGAAAATTCAACCTAAATTCATAATAAATTTCTATGAGTTTCAGAGAAATTCACTATGAATTTAGGTCAAATTCCCTGTATAGGGGCATCTATTTTCACTTTGAGAGGAGCTCAACAAGGCAGAGAGGGACAGGCTTATAAACCGGTGTGGGCGCCCTTCGGTTGGCGAGGTGGGACTAAACTCTAAGCGCAACGAGGACCAACCCTTTAGTCCCGGTTTGTGGCACAAACCGGGACTAATGGTCATGGGCCAGGGGCGAGGCCCATCGGTCCCGGTTCGTCCCACCAACCGGGACCAAAAGGTCCAGACGAACCGGGACCAATGGCCCACATGGCCCGGCCGGCCCCCGGGGCTCACGAACCGGGTCCAATGCTCCCATGGGTCCCGGTTCTAGACTGAACCGGGACTAATGGGCTGACCCGGCCTGGACCATTGCCCCCTTTTCTACTAGTGATAATCACCCAACTAGCATGACTCTAATATCACTACCTCCATATCTCAATACAATTATGAAGTATCAAATTGATCATAGCATCCAATTCACTTCCTATGATAGTTTTTATTATACCCAACTTGGATGCCCATCATTCTAGGACCAATTTTATATCCATAGCAAATACCATGCTGTTCTAAGAGACTCCCAAAATAATATTAGTGAAACATGAGAGATTAACTATTTCTACAAAATCAAGCCACCGACGTGCTCTAAAAGATTTAAGTGAAGTACTAGAGCAAAACTATCTAACTCAAAAGATATAAGTGAAGCACATAGAGTATTTTAATAAATCCTAATAAAGTGGGCTTCTCCCAAAAGGTGTGTACAGCAAGGATGATTGTGGTATACTAAAAAGCAAAGACTAATATCATGCAAGATGCTCCAAGCAAAACACATATCATGTGGTGAATAAGAATATAGCTCCAAGTAAAGTTACCGATAGACGAAGACGAAAGAGGGGATGCCTTCCGGGGCATCCCCAAGATTAGGCTTTTGGTTATCCTTCAATATCTTGAGGTTCCATGGGCATCCCCAAGCTTAGGCTCTTGCCACTCCTTATTCCATAGTCCATCAAATCTTTAACCAAAACTTGAAAACTTCACAACACAAAACTCAACAGGAAATCTCATAAGCTCCGTTAGTGCAAGAAAGAAAAACCACCACATAAGGTACTGTGATGAACTAATTATTTAATTATATTGGTGTTAAACCTATTTTATTCCAACTTATCTATGGTTCATACCACTTAATACTATCCATAGATGCATCAAAATAAGCAAACAACACACGAAAAACAGAATCTGTGAAAAACAGAACACTCTGTAGTAATCTGTAACTATCGAATACTTCTGGAACTCTAAAAATCCTACAAAAATAGGAAGTACTGGGAACTTTGTCTATTGATCTACAGCAAGAATAATTAACGCTAAAGAACGTTTCTGTGAATTACTAAAATTATTTTCGTGCATGCAAAGTTTCTGTTTTTCAGCAGAATCAAATTAACTATCACCATAAGTTATCCTATATGTTCTACATGGCACAAACACTAATTAAAACATGAAAACACATCTAAACAGAAGGTAGATGAAAAATTTATTACTAAACAGAAGCAAAAACAAAAAAAAACTAAAATAAAATTGGTTACCTCCCAACTAGCCCTATCGTTTAACGCCCCTAGCTAGGCATAAAAGCGAGGATAGATCTAAGTAGTGCCATCTTTGGTGCTCAATTCATAAGTAGCTCCCATGATAGATTCATAAGGTAATTTGACTTTATTTCTTGAAAAGTGCTCCATTCCTTTCCTTAATGTAAATTGGAATATAATATTCCCTTCCTTCATATCAATAATCGCACCAATCATTCTAAGGAGAGGTCTACCAAGAATAATAGGACATGAAAGATTGCAATCTATGTCAAGAACGATAAAATATACGGGCACATAATTCCTATTTGCAACAATAAGAACATCATTAATCCTTCCAATAGGCTTTTTAATGGTGAAAACCGCAAGGTGCAAATTTAAAGATCATGGAAACCTAGAATATCACATAAAGTTTTCGGAATCGTGGAAACACTAGCACCCAAATCACATAAAGCATAACACTCATGATCTTTAATTTTGATCTTTATAGTAGGTTCCCACTCATCATTAAGTTTTCTAGGTATAGAAACTTCCAAATTAAGTTTTTCATCATAAGATTGCATCAAGGCATCAACAATATGTTTGGTAAAGGCTTTATTTTGACTATAAGCATGAGGGGAATTCAACACGGATTGCAACAAGGAAATACAATCTACTAAAGAAAAATTATCATAATTAAATTCCTTGAAATCCAAGATAGTGGGTTCAATGCTATTTAAAGTCTTGACCTCTCCAATCCCACTTTTACCAAATTTAGCATCAAGATATAAGAACTCCGAATCATTGGGACGCCTTTTAACTAAAGTTGACTCATCTCCAGTCCCATCATTATTAAGATTCATATTGGAAAACAAAGATTTAATAGGGGACACATCAGTAACTTTTAGATCTTCATCATTATTTTCATGGAAACTAGAAGAACATGCCTTTACTAAGCAATCTTTCTTAGCACGCAATCTAGTGGTTCTTTCTTTGCACTCATCAATGGAATTTCTCATAGCTTTCAGAGACTCATTGATATCATGCTTAGGAGGAGTAGATCTAAGTTTCAAAGAATCAACATCAAGCGAAAGTCTATCAACGTTCCTAGCCAAATCATCAACTTTAAGCAATTTTTCTTCAAGGAAAGCATTGAAATTCTTTTGAGAGATCATAAATTCTTTAACGCTATTCTCAAAATGAGAGGGCATCTTATTAAAATTACCATAAGAATTATTGTAGGAATTTCCATAATTATTAGAGGAATTACTAGGAACGGTCTAGGATTAAAGTTTCCTCTATAAGCATTGTTACCAAAGGTATTCCTACCAACAAAATTCACATCTATAGATTCATTATTATTCTCAATCAAAGTAGACAAAGGCATATCATTGGGATCAATAGGAGCACTCTTAGTAGCAAAGAATTTCATAAGTTCATCCATCTTTCCACTCAAAACATTAATTTCTTCTATAGCATGCACTTTTTTACTAGTAGATATTTCGGTGTGCCATTGAGAATAATTAGCCATAATGTCATCAAGGAGTTTGGTAGCTTCCCCTAAGGTGATTTCCGTAAACGTCACTACAAAAAAAAGACACATCCGTGACATTTTGGGCCGAACAAATTTTTTTCTATCATACATATGTGGTGGGCTCCTACATCTATGACAAAAAATCATGACAGAAAATGGGCTTTTCGTCCTGGGCAGGCCGGAGAGGCATCTTCATGACATTCTTTGGGCCATCCATCATGGAAAAAATCATGGTAGAAGCGAGGGGGAGGAAAATTTCGGGGAGTTCACGATTACGGTGGGAGGTCGGGGGCCGAGCGATGCGCTGCTTCTCTCAGACACGACAAGACGTGTGTGTGAGCCGTTGGCTCTAATCGAACCCGAAGCGAGGCGTTGGACTCTAATTGAACTGGCGATTGCCTTTGCAGACTACAGCGTTCTTGAACTGGCGATCAATCGATGGCTGTTAACTCAACCCGATTGAGCGATTCTTCGCCCGCCGCTGCTAATCAAGCGGTCGATTGGATGAACAGTGGCGTTGCGGGGGTTGGGGGTGGTTGGATGAACGGTGGCCCGGTGGCGTTGCCTGCGGATGAACAGGACCCGTGGTGTGGTGGAGGGCTGGATGAACGATGAAGCGGTGGAGGGGTGCCCGTGGAGGGGTGGTTGAACAGGACCCTGTGGTGTGGAGGGCTTGATGAACAGTATACGGTGGAGGGGTGCCCGTGGAGGGGTGGTTGAACAGTAGCCAGTGGAGTAACGAGAAGTGGACGCTGGATGAACAAGAGCCCGTGGAGGCTGGAGGAGGTCGACGGTGAAGATGAACAGTATCCCGTGGAGTCCCGTTTTGCGGTACGCCACACCCCTCCCGATGAACAGGACCCCCGTTTCGACCATAGGAGGTCCATTTCGTCCGCTTTGCGGTACGCCACACCCCTCCCGATCAACAGGACCGCCGTTTCGACCGTAGGAGGTCCGTTTCCTCCGTTTTGCGGTACGCCACACCCCTCCCGATCAACAGGACACCGTTTCGACCGTAGGAGGTCCGTTTCCTCCGTTTTGTGGTACGCCAGACCCCTCCCGATGAACAGGATCCCGTTTCGACGTGGCCTGTCGAACACAAGGCCGTTTTCTCCGTTCTACGGTACGCCAGGCCTGGTTTCCATCGCCTGTTCCATGCAAGCCCTCCCGATGAACACGACGACGCACTCCATTCCGACCCAGCCGGTTGGCTCCCACGCGTTCCTTTGCCTCCCGATGAACACGACGCATTCCGTTGCCTCCCCAAGAACACGACGACGACGCTATTTCTCCGTTCCGACCCAGCCATGTACACGATCCCTCGCCGTACGTATGCGCGAGTAGGCGTTCGAGACCCCGCCCGTATGTACACATACGTGGCCGTATTTTCTTTCTTGCACCCTGGCCGTTGTACATACGTGTACATGCTACGTGCGCGCCTCTACTACGACACGTACGCGCCTCTACTACGTCACGTGTGCGCCTCTACATCGACCAGTATATATGTACGTACAAGTTCGCGACCAGAATGACAACGGTACATACGCTTCGACCAGGTGGGTCCCGACTGTCAGGCACTTCCTTGCGTGCAAAGATGTAGCTGGTGGGTCCCAGCAGTCAGGAGGGCGAATCATTTTGTTTTTGTTTTTTTGCCCGGACAAACTTCCTTCCATGCGAAGGTCTAGCTGGTGGTCCCAACAGTCAGGGAGGAAACATTTTTTCACGAAATACGGTGGCCCGTCCGGTGGGTCCCTGCAGTCAGGTGGAGGAATAATTATTTTGCACGTAATAAGGAGGCACTTCCTTGCGGCCGCCGTGGACCCAGCTGTCAGCCTCTCCACGCACAGTACTCTTCCAATCGAAGTCGGTCATTGACCACATTGACCACGCCGCGCCGAGAGCACCACGGCGGTGGACGACGACGAGGCCTAGGAAGGGGACGACATGGAGGCATGGAAGACTCGGCAGTTGTTTCCCATGCTAAGGGAGTACTGTTGTCTGAGGGTTTCTTGGTTAAATCTACCGTCAGGAGAATAACAGCGGTGTGGGTGAGTAGAGGGATGGCTAGGCCAGCGATGGGAGTACGGTGGGGCGGTTAGGCTGCGGCGGCACAGACCCGGCCGTGGGGAGGAGGAGGCGAGCAGCAGTCCCTTGGCGCTTGTTTGGCCGGGTGGAGCAGGAAGAGTAGAGATTGAAGAAGCCACGGCCGTTGGATGGACATCCAACGATCGCTTTGCTCAAGGTCAACCTTTTTAGGAAAGCCTCAAATCTATGGAAAACAACATACAGCCCATCTGCCATTATTTCTAATATTTTAGCGCCCATTTGCTAATTCTTAAGGTTTTTTGGAGCCCATATTCTTTTTGTTAGCATTACAGCCCATATTGTGGCCACGGTTAAAAAATTATACGAAATTTTGCATATTTTGGTGCGGTCCGAACTGTTTTTAATCCCGAAATTTCAACTCACATTCAAACTGATGTTAAAAATAAATGTATATCAATATAAAATCCAACAAATTCTCCACGCATAATAATTAATGTAATATAAAATCTTGAAATGAAAAAAAGATATTTGAAACTAATTGTCGGTTTGATGTGTTTTAAAAATGTACAGCCCATTTCTCATTACTGGTTGGCCATTTTCTCGGCCAGCCGAATGAAAGCTCTCCTCGTCTTGAAAGATTTGCAGCCCAACAGGCCTGACAAAGCGACTTACTTGGCAAATCACAAAAAACTGGGATGTAGCCGTGGACCCAGCTGTCAGCCTCTCCACGTACAATACTCTTCCGATGAAAGTCGTTCCTTGACCACGTTGACCATGCCGTGCGCAGAGCACCACGGTGGTGGACGACGGCGAGGCCTAAGAAGGGGACGACACGGAGCCGGGGAAGACACGACAATGGAGTCCCGCGCGGAGAGGAGTACGAGGGTTCACTGGTTCGGCTGCGGTGTGAGGCTGCCGTCGCCACAGGGCCTGGCCAACGGTAGGAATAGTAGGGGCGGTGAGGCCTCCGCGGCAGCACAGCCGGCCATGGGAAGCAGGAGCATGCGGCACGACTGGCGCTGCTTTGGACGGCTGGAGCAAGAATACCAGAGGTTGAAGAAGCACTACGGTCGTTGGATGGACATCGTACGGTCACTGGAGCTAGAATCGTTCATATTGACTAAGTTGACAAAGCCCTTCGTCCCCGTCAACTTAGTAGTCCCACAAGTCAGCCTCCCACCAAGGTGGATCCTAGCTAGCCGGGGGAGTATTCATTTTTTCTGCGTAATAAGGAGGCACTTCCGGTGGGTCCGAGCTGACAGCGGGGCGGCCCGTCCGGTGGGTCCCAGCAGTCAGAGGGAAACGATTTTTTTGCAAAATACTGGTGGCCCGTCCGGTGGGTCCCTGCTGTCAGGTGGAGGAATAATTATTTTCCGCGTAATAAGGAGACACTTCCTTGCGGCTGCCGTGGACCCAGCTGTCAGCCTCTCCACATACAGTACTCTTCCGACGGAAGTCGGTCGTTGACCACATTGACCACGCCGCGCCGAGAGCACCACGACAGTGGACGATGGCATGGCCTAGGAAGGAGATGACGCGGAGCCAGGCAAGACGCGGCAGTGGATGCCCACGCGGAGAGGAGTACGAGCGTTCACTGGTTCGGCTGCGGTGTGAGGCTGCCGTCGCCGCAGAATAACGGGGTGTGGGTGAGTGGAGGGATGGCCTGGCCAGTGGTGGGAGTACTATGGGGGCGGTGAGGTCTCCGCAGTAGCACAGCCGGCCACGGGAGGCAGGGAGGCGGGCACGACCGGCCTTTGCTGGTATTTGGAGCAAGAAGACCAGAGGTTGAAGAAGCACTATGGCCGTTGGATGGACATCATATGGTCACTTGACTATTGACTAAGTTGACAAAGCCCTCCGTCCCCGTAAACTTAGTAGGCCCACAAGTCAGCCCAACAATATGGTGGGCCCCAGCTAGCAGGGGGTATTCATTTTTTTGGCCGTAATAAGGAGGCACTTCCTTGCGTGCGAAGATATAGCTGGTGGGTCCGACCTGTCAGCGGGGAGAATGTTTTTTCATGAAATACAGAGGCCCTTCCTATGGGTCCTAGCTGTCTGGTGGAGGAATCATTATTTTGTGCGTAATAAGGAGGCATTTCCTTGCGTTCGGCCGTGGACCCAGGTATCGACCTCTCCACGTCTGATCCACTTCCGATGGATGTCGTTCATTGACCATGTTGAACAGGCCACACCGAGAGCACTAGGGCGGTGGACGACGGCGAGGACTAGGAAGGGAACAACACGGAGCCAGGGAATACTCGGCAGTAGTTTCCCGCAGCGGAGAATCTGAGGTTTCTTGGTTCGTCTGCCGTCGCCGGAGAATAACAGCATGTGCGGGTGAGTAGAGGGATGGCTAGGCCAGCCATGGGAGTACGGTGGGGCTGTGAGGCCTGCGCGGCAGCATATCTGGCCGCGGGAGCAGGGAGCAGGCAGTCCCGCTGGCACTTGTTTGAGCGGCTGGACCATGAAGAGCGGAGATTGAAGAAGCACGACAGCCGTTGGATGGACATCCAACATTCACTGCTCTCGTGTGTTGACTAAGTTGACAGGGCGTTGCGTGTGCGTCAACCTTTTTTTTATGAAAGCATACGCGTCAACCTGTAGTAGGCGCACAAGTCAGCGTCAAATCTGTGGAAAACAGCATACAACCCATCTGCCATTATTTCTAATAATGTACAACCCATTTGCTTATTCTTAAGAATTCTTCTAGAGCCCATCTTCTTTTTGTTTGCATATTTCGGTGCGGTCAACTGTTTTTAATCCAGAAATATCGATTCACATTCAAACTATTTTGAAAAATAATTTATATAAATATAAAATCCAAATAATTGTCCACGCATAAAAACCAATGGAATTCAAGATCTTGTAATGAAAAAAAATACAAACTAATTCCCGGTTTGATTTGTTTTAAAAATGTACAACCCATTTCTGGGACAATTGAATGAAACTCTCCTTGTCTTGAAAGATTTGCAGCCCAGCAGGGCCGATAAAGCAAGTAGGCCTTGTTTGGGTATTTCTTTAAAAAAATAGAACTGGGCTAGCCATTTTCAGCAAGAAAAAAACACAACTGGGCCCATGATGTGGTAAACCTAAATAAAACCACAGCTAGATGGGCCCACAGCCCTTACGACCCATAAAACTAGTATAAATAACAACTGCTTGTTCCTAAAAAAAAGCGTGCGACTTCTTTGGGTCCACAGTGTCAGCCGCTTGTAGTGTAATTCTCTTGTTTATTGACTACGTTGACAATGGCGTGAGCCCCAGATGTCCAACCATTAGGAGGAACCATATTTTTGGGCTTCTACTATAGAGGCACTAGCTTGCGTACTGCCATGACGCTGGTGGGTCCTCATCGTCATCCTCTCCACGTCTGATCATCTCCTTGTTCCTCTCGGTTGTTGGACGACGTTGACAACGCAAGAGAGGGCGCGCTGCCAGCAGCCGAAGCGAACTAAGGCCGCAAGGCGGAGGACGACGGCGAGGCCTCAGACGGAACGAGCAGAGTCGTTGAACATGCGCCGGTCTAGTCGCAGTGGAGGAGTACGAGGTTGATCGTTCGAGCGCTGCGTGTTGGGGCTGACGTCACCGGAGAATAACATGACGTGTGGGGGAATAGAGGGAGGGACTGCCCAACATTGGTGGGTATGTACGGTAGGGCGGCGGAGGCATAGCCAGCCATGGGAGGCGGGAGCAGGCGGAGCCGACGGGGTGGTTTGGTTTGGGCGGCTGGAGGAAGAAGAAGACAAGAGATAGAAGATACACGACAGATGTTGGATGTCAATCCCACGGCTGCTAGGCAGAATTGGTGGATAGGCTATTTCCTCGCGGGTCCAAATGTCGGAATCCAAATCTATCATGGTCATGCAGCCTTTCCTGTGAAAATTTACAGCCCATTTGATGTGCTAGTACGAAATAAGTTTGTGGGTGCTGGTGGGGGCTAATCACTTGGCTTCTGTAATGCACAATGAGATCAAGCAGGCGGCGAGAGTGATGTTAGTTCCCTTGGTTGGGATTTGTTACAATATTTCACTCTAAATTTACTGGATTATGACCACAATATGTTGTAAATAGAAGCCCGTCACATTTAGAAGCTCTTTTTCCCACCTGAAACTCCTTTTTTTGCTCTTCAACATACCCATCCGTCAAAACCATACTACTGATAAACTTAAGCCTGATGGACAATAGTAACCTCCCATTCAGTAGGAAGAATGTGACAAATCTTGTGTTTGCACGTTGGCTACATATCGTTCTAGCGTTATTGTCTTCAGTCGAATATCATGAGAAGTGAGAAAATCCCAATGCTTACCAATCCACCGATTGGTTATAACTTTCTTACCCCGTCCTGTTGCCTAAATAGACATGATGATTGAAAATAGTTAAGGTCTAAAAGAAGAGTGTCGAAAGAGCAACAACTGAACGGTTAATTCTAGTACACTATATGCGGGCTTCCAATGTGCGTGAAATTATCACCTTTATATACAACTTCTCCGGACATGGAAAGCATTGCAGCAAGCCAATAATCTTGTTCAGATCAAAACTATTCATTTGGATATATAAGATCTTGATGTAATCCAGCACCATTGATAGGCCATCCATGGAGAAGCTCTTCATTGAGCATAGAACATAATATTAGTACAAAATGTGTACTCCAAGATGATATATAAATTATGCTTGAAATTTAAAATGCAACTTATGGTTACAAGTGTAGATGATAATATAAAGTACCTGAAGAACTGCGGAGCCAAACACCATATTGAAATGAGCACAGAGATCATGTATTACACCCAAGGTCTCCAATTTAGGCGCAGAGAGGACGGTTATTCGCAATGGTGAATAACTAGAATCAAGGATCAACCTTTGAAGTGAAGGGGCATCTTGGATGATGAGCTGCCTTCCGTCAAAAGAAATTCCAATTCTTACAAGGTTAGGCGACTTTACTTGGAGACAACCGATTCTAACTGTGAAAACAAGCACCAAGCACTCCGGTAGCGAGCAAGCTGGAGTGGATGACGTTGTGCAATGAGGCCTCCGATATCTGAACTTCGCACAAGTGAAAGTTTCTTGAGAAATGGGAGTCGAAGGTTTAGTACCAGATTATGCAGTAGGTAGCACAGCGCAAAGGTGGCGGTGTGGAGAGAGGAGGAAAACTGCGAGATGACCATCGGTGCTGAGGGCACGAGTTCATGGCGTTCGGTATGTGGTATGTGATTTCCAGGGGAATAGTAGATCTCAAGCAGCTGTAGTTCTGTGAATTCAGGGTATTTCAGCCAGGCGTCCATTGTGAAGGGCATGGTATGCTTGCTCAGGTAGCATGACGGGATGCAGAGGCTTTGAACGGAGCCCTGGTGGGAGGAGATGATGGCTCACGGGATTTCAAAATCATTGAAGAGAGATAGGCGGCACGATCGAGATTAAGGGGCATGGCGCGCCATAGAGGGCGCCACCGAATTGAGAGACTTGGGTGTGACAGCAATCCTTGGTGGGGAGAAGCGAGATGATCTCCCCAAGG
This sequence comes from Aegilops bicornis, assembly GCA_021605145.1. Lineage (NCBI taxonomy): Eukaryota > Viridiplantae > Streptophyta > Magnoliopsida > Poales > Poaceae > Aegilops > Aegilops bicornis. Next base: position 83,527,370 of record CM038673.1, read on the forward strand.
ACGGCGTCCAGGAGATCACTGATGCAGTCCACCCGAGATTCTACGGGTTCCTGGGATCCGGTGGGGGCGGGGTCGCCGCTTCTCCTTGCGCTGCCGGGTGTGGGATCTACAACAGGCGTCGCCGCTGGCGGGAGCCTCATCTTCTTGGCGCTGGGGTCAGCCGACTCCATTTTCCTCGAGGGCGTCGCGTTGCTCTCACGGATTTGAGCAGAGTAACGAATGACGAGCCTAGTTGTAGTGCGAGCGAAGAAGAAGGGGAGCTGGGGATTTTCTGTAGGAGTGAGGAAGAAGGGGAGCTGGGGTTTTCTGTAGGAGTGAGGTGAGGAATTTGGGGGTACGAGTGGAGCAAGCTGACGTGAGGTGGGTGGGAGCGAGGAGGAAGAAGAGCACCCAGTTTTTTTGGGGGGGGGGGGCGGTGTGCTGGGTGTGGGTAGTGCCTCCCATTCAGTAAATATATGGGCTTTTGAATTGATTTTACTATTTACTAGTGTGGATGGGCTGTTTTGTTTTAGGCCCAGAGAAACAATTACTACTAGTAAAGTGGAGACACTCTACAGCTACCAAGAAAAACAATTACTACTAGTACAGTGGAGACACTCTATCGCTTCTGGCTCCTCCTAGGTCATTGAAACGTCTCCCTCTACTGAATGCTGTTATACTTTTGTTCACCGACATGCGGGCCATGCACCGCGCGGGCCCAAATGCCATCCACCAAATTAGAAGGCAGTATGCAGGCGGAGAGTCACCACAGTTATAGCGCCTTGGCGATAACGAGCCGTCAGACACAAAACCCCACCTCCCCGCAGTCTAAGTTTGACGGACGAAGCAACCATCATTTCGCTCTTCGCTAAATCCCCTTCTCCCTCATCGTCTTTAAGAAAGGCAACACTCGCATCTGCCACTGTTCTTCTATCCCAATGAAGGGAAGGTAAGCGGATCCGTGATGTTGGTATATTTTCGTTCAGAGAAAAAAGAAGAACTTTTGCAAAGCAGTAACCGATCCTCACTCTCTTTTTTGTTTCATTGTCATTGCGATTGTGTTTTCCTTTCAGTGGTATCCTAGTATTAAATCGGTTTCATGATGGACCAAGGAGAACCAGGCAAAGATCTGCCGATATGGGAGCAGACGCGGGAGGCTGATCCCCACGAGACAGAGAGCTCCAAGAAGATGGAGGCAACCACCAAGCCAACCCCAGATACGCTCACGGCCACTACTAAGATGGCCAACGCCCCATTTGAGGTTATAGCCCCCGTGGCACTGCAGGAGCGGTTTTTCCCCTTCGAGGATGTGTCCCCCCCCCCCCCTGCTGAGCTTCCCAAGGTGATTTCCTTCTTTGTCGATCTCGATTGTGGTTTTTCATCTAAGTATGTGGTGATTTTTTTAGAAAAGGAAGTATGTGGTGATTAATAATGCAAAATTTTATTAGCTTCGATGCCATGCTATACATAGTGGTTTAAATAACTTGTATTTCTTATCTTTGAAAAGTAATTCAGAATTTGTTTCGTTTCAATTAGAGCCCTGATGCGGAACAAAGGATTGTGTGGTTGTCCATGTCACTCGCTATGAGGCGGATAACCTGAATATACGCCTTTGGGAAAAGCGAGTTCTTAGGCTGTTGGATCACGGAAGCCATTTGCAGTTATACCAATGAAGAGTTGTATTCAGCCTCACTATTGTCGGCGTGTTATCCAGGTGTCTTGAAGCACAAGAAGTTCAAATCTACTCCTTCGTTTGTGAGGCATACTGTTCTTGTCAAGCTTACGCAGGAAGATGACGTGGCATGCCTCCACAAACAAGTTTATCAGTGGCAAGGCCACAAGGTTGTCTTCATGAAGGTTCACTGGATTAAGCTACTGCCGGACGTCCTCGATGATGTTCATGGCAAGGTCCATCTTGTGTCTAGCCCAAATTAGATCGAGGCATGAAATAGTTGCCCTAGCTAGTGTTTAATAGTAGTTTGGATTGTGTCTAATTATCCGAACCTTGCATGTTATCGACACCTCTGGGCTAGTACTCTGTTTGAATCCGTCTATGGGAACTGCTGCTACTTCTGCGTGACCGTGAATCATGTGAGAACCATCGTAATTGTTGCCGAAACAGATGCGTCCTCACTAGTTTTTTCATGAATATGGCATGGTAAGACATAAGTTGTCATGGTTTATCATACGAGCAGTGTGTGTTTTGATGAAATAGAGCACTCGTTCGAGAACCGTGCACCGACGTATACATAAGTACTTGTAAACACTGTTGGTGCTACCCCACTTGTAAGCAGTTGTGCAAAACACGACACATTGGCTCAGCTCGCTTCAACACTAGGCTATCGACCAGCTAACAATCAACAATCTGGCATGCGACATATAAGCAACTATGTATCTTATTACGATTGGTTCATGCAGTTAATTGAGGCCACAATGTAATAAATTCCAAACGTTCACACGCTAGTCCAGCACTCATGTGTAACACTCACATTAAACTCTTCTTCATAAAAAACTTGAAAAGCATAAGTTAAGCAATCTTATACATATCAATGATGAACATAACAAGCATATACTAGTTCACATCAAAAGACAAAGTTGTGAGAAGGCTTACAAATCAGGAAAAAACAAGCAAGGCTTCTCTGAGCAAAGGGCCTCCCGGCAGGCTTAAATTTCCTGGAGTTCAGTCTGGTTTTTTCTTGTTGCCACCATCCGGGGTTAGGTTCTCTCATTCCATAATAACCAATTATAATTGTGGTCTAAGCTGGAATGCTGAACTGAACCATGCAGTGTACTGACCAGCTGAAATGCTTGTGCATTCCACTAAGTTTAAGCACCGTTATTTGCAGAAATAAGCAGACCACAATGCCTCTTGTCCGCCAAGACCGTCCAAAAAACCGCCCGTGCAGCCGTGCGGCTAGTCCTCGGTCCATGGATGAACTGGTAGAAAGTTCATTACGGACTAGGATGCGATTGTTTTAAACTCGTCTCGCACTACAATCGGAAGTCAAACATACGAATCAGCTTCTATTAGATTGCGTTGGTCATTCTACCTTAGTTACTACCAATGTAGGGATACCTTGAAGGCGGGAGGTTAGGCGGCTGGCAGCGAGGATATAGCCATCTCATTTTGCGCAGTTGTACTAAAACTGAGGTGTGTGCTTTTGATTGCGCGGATAGAAACGATATGGAGACAGACATCCCTGTTTGCGCAAATATGAAATACGGTTATTTAAACAGTGACAGATACTACTACTTTCCCCTATTTCCTCTTAGAACCAAGTCCTAGATTCATGCTACAGCTTTCCCACTTTCTTCCCTGTCTGAACCAACGCTTTGAGTCGACTGTATGAACTAGCTTCACTTCAAATAATACTAGAAGTCTAGGTGGCTTTGGAACAGCAGACGGAAGTAGAAAAGGATCCACACGAAGGGGGAAGAGCTGGGGCAGTAGAGCAAGGCAGGATTCGAAGGAATATATACCTGAGGGTCGTCGGCATGTGGCAAAGACGGCGTCGGGAGGCCGCATCTTGGCCACAATACCGCAGGGAGGAAGAAGGGGTCGGAGGCCCTCCCGAGCCGGCGCTCTCTCATAGAGAACGACACGGCTGCCGATCGGGACGCGCGGGCAGCCGTGGTCTCCTCCCTCGCCGCCGACGACAGCGTGAACAATGCACCTTCACCCCTGCCCCAGTCGAGGTTGTCCGGCCGGATTTGTGACCAGCCGTGAGCTGAGAGAGAGAGTGTGGCCACCTATGTCTTGCTTAGATCTGGAGAGCATGAGAGAGCGAACGACAGGAACCCTAGTAAAGTAAGCACTAAGGCTCCTGCTTTTATATGTAGTGGAGTGATTTTGTTGTACCAGCTTCAAAAAAATGCGCTCCTACGTGTACCCGCGAGTGGGTGTGAGAGAACTAGTGCGTGTGTGCACCGCTTCTCTTCGTGAGAGTACAATATACTATGCCCAAAGAACGTTCGCCGCAAGAGTAATAGTATAAGTGTGTGACGTGTGAGCTAAAATAAAATGTGCGCGCCGTCTTTTGTTTTTTAGAAGTTCTGAGGGTAGGGTGTGAAGAGCACATATGTGCATGACGTCTACCTGTAGATAGACGGTGGGTGCGACGTCTTGAGTCTGTGAGAGGACTCGGGAGAGTCGTGACTTCATGAGGGTGCATGTGCGTGAGAGAGAGGGGCACGCGTATCAATGCAATGGATGTGTCCGTAAATCATTATCCGACAAACGTTAAGCCACAAGCCTTTTTCTTGTGAGCGCCCGTAAGAACCGTTAGATCGGCATCCGGCGATTGTCAGTTTTTCCATGTCATTTAACAGAACAGCCACTCCTCCTACACACAAATCTTCCACGTGAGTGTTAGCAACTACCGTATGCTCCCTCCGTTCTGAAATGCAGTGCATATAGCTTTATTGAAAATTCGAACCTCGCAAACTTTTGCCGAGTTTTATGTACCAAATTGCACATGTAGAATACCCTGTATATATCATTTCATTCATCTTCGAGAGGTAACTATAAAGATGGGTGAGGAGTCTACAAAGAAAGACCATCGTATCACCCGCAGCAATTACAACCATCCTTTAGTGTCGAGGAATATCATAGGAACTCTATATGATATGATTTTTATAGGATTTTTTCCTTTAGAGCCAATTGGTTCATAGGAATAGATTCATATACTCCACATTTCAAATGAAATAAACATGATATCATTTCTATAGCTTTACAGCCACTAGGTTCATATGAATGGATTCCTATACTCCCTTAATTTCAAAGGAAAATAAACATTAGCGTATATTCAATAGAAAAGTTCCTATGATATGAACCAAATTACATCTCTTTTCTAATCCCCCTCATAGGAATTGAGATACATGTCATCTCTAGATTCAATAGAAAAGTTCCTATGATGTGAACCAAATGACATCTCTTTTCCAATCCCTACTCATATGAATTGAGATTCTCCATGTCATCTCTTTCCCTACAACTTCCATGTATACATCTTCTATTCCTAAATAGATAGTACAACCCACTAGTAGCTTTTTTCCAAAACATGCAACTGTGGCACAAGAACTATATAGTGTGCCAATGACTTTGAAAGATGGTCGTTGGATGAAGCTAACCCGATAGTGCAGAGATAGGCAAATCCGAGCACTACTGGCCGTTGGATATCATCAACATTCCACCAGATCTGCCACATGTACAATTTCGAAGATTCCATGGTTGAACTTAAGCATAATGCACAAACCTCAAAACACAAGCACTTCTCCTTTGTTCTAGAATCTTCTGTATCATAATTGATTATTTTTTTCTAAATGAATTGCCATTATTTTGTTTTTTACTTTATGATTTACAATGCACAACCCCATGAATCTTAACATTTTTATAAAATTAATTGATTTTGAATGAGATGAACTATAAGAACTAAACGAACATCTACATCATGCATATATGACTCAAAGCTTTACATGCTATAGTGTGTATTTATTCATAATTTGGTTTCGAAATCTCATTCTTTCAATACATGTGTACCTTACTAGTTTTGAGTAGAGTAGCAAATTTCACATGCCCGGGTATATCAAAATGCAGGGCCCATGCATCATTGCCTTTCGGTCGAACCTACGTCCACAATTTTTTGTACGTACTATATCTCCACTGGTCCCCGAACCCAAAATGCTGCCTTGTTCCCGTAAAACCAAGCGGTCCACACATATTTAAGGCGTCGACTCGAAACCGTTTACTACGACATGGCCCCGCACGCTGTAGTACTCCTACGAACCCTACCGCCGCACTCATCATTGGTTTTCTTCAAGAGGACGAGGGAGAAGCAGATTTGTAGTGGAGGCGCTTTAAAAAAAAAGATCTGTACTAGAGACCCCTACCCTATGGTGCCCTAGGTAGCTGCCGCACGCATCATTGTTTTCTCTTTTCTTTATGCTTTTGCGCCCTAGAGTGAAATGATGGGTTCTTCGTCCGTCCATCTTAATGCGGGAAAGGTGGGGCTTTGTGATTTGACCCCTCATCACTCATTTTCTACTACTGCGGCGCTACCACCAGGGTGCCTCCAATTCCAACCGCTGCTCCGAACTGTAATTTGGTGCATCGCACGTGGAACAAGACGGTGGATGAGCCACATGTCGGCCAAAGGGGTCCTGTTAAGTGTCTCGCCATTTCGTGTGTGGACTGACCTTGCTTGAGTTGCTACGCCAACACGACAGGAGCAGCCTACCACTTGATTTTGCTCCTTGGTGAATCCCGACTATATTGATCTAAAAAGATACGTGTTGAACTACCCTCTCCGTCTCAGTTTTTTATTTTTAGGCGTCTCGGTTTATAGGGCATGCACGTAGTTCTAGGTTATCCATTTGACTAACTAAATATGAGTTACTATGTCACAAAACGTATATCATTGGATTCTTAAGCGGATGTAGTTGTATTGAAAAGTCGATGGCAGGGCTTTTCCTGCATGGTAGGCGGCGGAGCAATTCCGCCTAGTCGGTTCGACAGAGACGCGAGAAGACGAGGGAGTAGGCTGCTGCAGACATAGGGTTGTGTGATTTGACAGCGAGTTACTGCTGGATAGGTGGGGCCACATGATTTGACTTGCCATTATCATTTTAACTGCGGTGCTATGACTAGCGTGAGTCTCCCGATTCCTGACCACCTCCATACAGGTGCCTCTCCCAATGCTCCACCATGTAGTAGAGGTTGGCTCTTGCATGAGAGCCCACTTCTCCACTTTTTCCTTGCCTCTCTTTCCTTCACATATGAAAAAATGTCATGTAAAGCACACTATTGTACTTACTTGCTCCTACAGGTGCTTAAGCTTGCCACATAGGCATAAAGTCTGATGTGGCAAGTTAATCAAGAAGAGAGAGACTAGTTTGGTGACCCAAGGAAGAAATGGTGCTAAGCGCGTGTACCTAGGTGAAAAGACAATTTTGAGTCTATAGCTAATTAAATGAAGCAAACTTAGCAACACCATTTCATTGGAAGAGGTCACTCCTTGGCAAATGCAATAAATACTAGTACTCCCTGTGTCCCATAATATAAGAACGTTTTGGCACTACACTAGTGTCAAAAACGTTCTTATATTATGGGACGGAGGGAGTACGAAAAAAGAGATAGAGAGAAGTAAAGAAAACACTTATAGCCAACCTTATAGCCAAAACCTTTTTGTAGTATGAGTGACTAAGTGATGACTATGTATGACATGCCAATATAAGATAGCATAACGCACCGTGTTAAATCTCCAAGGGCGCGACCGCGCAAGCGACTCGACAGTCTTGGTAGGCGCGACCATGATACGGGCTGCTGGGAGCCCTTGGATCTGAGATCAAATGGTCGCATGCTAAGTTGCTGAAAATTTGCAGAATAACCCTAGAGGATACGATATTCACCCATAGGTCTAGAATCACGCCATGCAACCGTTCGATCTCAGATCCAAGGGCTCTCGAAAGCCCGTATCATGGGAGAATGGAAAGCCACTACCCTGCCGTTCGCACGCTGGCAATTCGCTCCTACTCGTCCCTGCACGTCCTTAAATACTACGACGGTTCGCTCCTTGTCGTCCCGTCCATTCACATTACGTCAGTTCCACTAATCCTAACCCTCCTCCCAAATCCATGGCGTCCCAAATCACCACGATCGGCGGCGAGTACAAGGTTAGAACCATCACCGGCGATGAGTTCGACGTCATCTACACCCGTTCTTCCGCGATGGTGAAAGGATGCCTTTCTCGCTTCAGACGCATGTTCGAAAACTCAGATGATGAGTGGGTCGCTGGGCTAGATGTTGAGTACACCACAGTCCTGGGACGAGAGAAGGATCTAAAGGACAAAGAGAGGAAGAAGTTCGCCGTGAAGCAGGTTTGCATACATAAGTTTGCTTGGTCTACCATATATGCCATGCCGACGTTGAGTGCCAGGATTTTAAGAACTTCCTCAAGGACAAAATAGTGAAATTCATTACTGTAGACTTTAAGAACGACAAAGAAGTCCTGGGTCGGATAGGCTTCGTTGTAGGCAACCCCTTCGACCTCCAGAAAAATCGGCTGGTGCCCTCTCGCCAGCCTTCAATGCCGACCCTGGCAGGAGTCATGGTTCATCCATCGTACCATAAACTGGATAAACCTCATTACACGTTTCATCATCATGCATGGCAGCGGAATGTACTAGATATAGACCACATCCACTATGCTGCAATGGATGGCTACCTTTGCTTCAATATCTACAAGGGTTGGATGAAGAGCAACAGCCAAGTGTGCGGTTCAAGCAAAGAAGTATCGGCCAAGAGGAAGAGGGACAAGGACGAAGTCGAGGACGTGGACGAGGACTCCGAGTAAGGTGGCAGTGTCATTGCTCATGGTGGTTCTAATCTTCTAATGCAGTGTCTCCCGGATTAGTTGCATAGTTTAATTTCAGGTGTGCTTAGTTTAATTTGAGGGGTGTGTTGTGCTGAGCCCCCAGCAGAACTATGTTATGTTTATTCTCGTTACTTTAAATCTTCAGTATGTACATACTACTAGTATTTCTTTAATAGAATTTAGCACCCCAATTAAGCACGTACTAGCTTTTCTAATAGTACTATATGCATAATTTGGCGACGAGTGCTCTCTATATGTACCACCTTTTTTTTAATTTCAATTTTTGCTCCATGGCGCAATCTATCGATAGTACTACTGTACAAAAGTATACATTTTTTAAAAGGCTAGAGTATTGTTCATCACATATATAGCCAGTTAAATACTCAACCTAGAACGACGTGCATGCCATGTAGTAAACCGATACGGAGGAAGTATAGTAAAAATGAGGTGATTTTACCGAGCGATCGGCGGGGGAGCATGGCCTGTCATGCGGTCCCATGTGTCATGATGTACCAAGGCGATGCACGTGTCCCTCTTGAGGAAGAAGAAATACTACGTGGTTTGAGATGATGGCGAATCGAAGTGTGAAATAATGGTTGCTTCGTCCGTCTGGGAAGGTGCGGCATTGTGATTTGACGTCTCATTGCTCATTACTACTACTGGGCCGGTACGAGTGGGGTGCGTCCCCCCCTGCTGTTCTGCACTGTTATTTGGTTCTTGACATGTCGACCCGATTGCTATATGTCCCACATGTCGGCGACATGAAGTACATAATTCATGAAAGGGAGCGTCGACGGAGGAGTATACTACAGAATTCATGAAAGGGAGCGACTTAGTTTTGGAAAAATCTGTTTTTACGGATTAGTACCCACTAGGGTTTATAGGGCTCATCTAAAAAACATTCGTTTTTCCGTTTGATAAGTCTCAATTCTAATATACTAGTAGTAGTACCATTACATGTTGGATTTCGAGGTGCGTTAGATCACCCGACGCAAGAAGTGTCAAGAGGAAACTAACCAATGCATTCACAAGTTCATGGAAATTTAGTGGTATTCATGCATTCGTTCTAATTAATGCCTCCGTAAACATAACTTCTTGTGCAAAACGAGCGTACTAATTACTTGTGCAAAGTACGAAATTAATTCGACCACTCACCGTCTACCTTGGATAGAGAGATTTTGAAATTGAGCCATAAACTGGAAAGGAGGGAGTAGTAACTTTTGTCTCGATTACTATTTGTGGCCTTGTATAGATGCAAAATGTATTTTTTATAGTGGCCTTGTATAAGTAAATGGAGGGAGTACTAACCAAAGTAGGAGGAGTAAACGAAGGGAGTAGTAAAATTTTCTCCTCGTGCTGCGAGCCACCGCGCGCGTGGGCGAGGGAGCGGGCGTAAAGGCATACATTAGTAGTACTACTACTACTACTATTACTACTACTCGTAAGCAAGCTTCACCTCATCCTGCGAGCCACCGCGCCCGTGGGCGGGCGAGACGGCATACTAAGCAAGCTTCTCCTCGTTCTGCGAGTTGACGGGACACATCAAAAGTACTCCAGTGTATAGAGCCTTGCCTCTAAGGTAGGCCCCACATGGTTTGCCTCTTTTTTTAATTTACATAACGTGTCAAGTCGCAATTTGTTTGTTCACCCGTGGTAGACGATCCTCCCTCCACCAAGTGGACTGCCAGTACACGTGCCAACTTACCACGTGGGCTGCCCTTTTCGTACAAAAATAAGCTCCACCGTGTACCCGCGCGGGTGTGGTTGGGAAAGAGACGAGAGTACGTGTGCCGTGCATGCACCTCATCTCTTCGTGCAAGTGGGTGTGTGTGAGAGAGATACAAACCTAGACATAATGCGCCGTCCATCCCCATGCCTCCGCCCAGTCCGACCACCAGTCACCACCACGCCTCACTCCTCCTCACCTTATCTCTCATCTTTCTCCCTCCATTTTTATATTCAAGGGGCCACTATGAAAATTACAATTTGCAGATATACAAGGCCACTAACACTAATCGATGCAATATTAATGGTGTTTGCCTCGTGGTACTAGCAAAGGAGGACATTAATTATCACTAGCATGCATGCGTGATATTGTAAAAAATGCATCTTGATTTCACGTGCAACGCACGGGCATCTTGCTAGTCCATGAAAACAACACATGGCACAATACGATGGCGAACGAGGGATTTGAATCTGTTGGGAGGGGCTGTTTGGATCTTGCCCTGGGTAGCCAAAATATTGGCGACCCTTTTGTCCACCGGTGCCTTCGCCACCGATGAACGAGGAATGGCTCGAGTGCTCATGCTGTCATGCATCCTCCAGCGTGCACGTTGGAGACGAGCTCGCACGAGCTGTGTTTTTTGTCCCACAACACCGTCCGAGCCGCCCGCAGACCGACCGCGACCCGCAAATTACGCCATCCAACCGTAGCCGCACACATTATGACAGCAACTCAACCAACCGGACGAAATTCACGCAAACACATATAGATAAACTGATATTTCATATAAACAATGACGGAAATCATATAAAATACCAGATTTTCATACAAACATGATGGATTTCATTACATTCAAATGAACTACGCGGTGCTAGTTCTTGACAGCACAGGTATATAATACCTGGCCTAAATGGTCGCCCGCCGATCAATTTGTGTTCCTCATGTCCGGCAGCACGATCACCGGACTGCCGAGAGCCTGGAGGTATATGCTTGGTATAAGAAGGACTCGCTTCCCTACTGCCCAACTTATATCATTGGCTGGTGCGAAGATGATGGTGGTCGGCACGGTTTGAGTTCATCACCGGCCACTACTTCGCCATGGCGGCACCGCTCGAAGTTCATCCTAACATTCCCTCTTCCGTGGAGCCCATGCGGGTCGGCGAAGGTCCTCGCAACAAAAGGATCAGGCAAGACACCTGCTGTATGCAGCGTCGCCTCATGGTGGCTGCCGGTGTCAAAACGGCGGATCTCGGGTAGGGGTCCCGAATGTCGTCTAGGCGGATGGTAACAGGGGACAAGGGACACGATGTTTACCCGAGTTGGGCCCTCTTGATGGAGGTAAAACCCTACGTCCTGCTTGATTGATATTGATATTGTGGATGTTTACAAGAGTGGATCTACCACGAGATCAAGGAGGCTAAACCCTAGAAGCTAGCCTATGGTATGATTGTAAGGGTTGTTGTGATTGTAGTCCCTCTGGACTAAAGCCATCCGGCTTATATAGACACCGGAGGGGGCTAGGGTTACATAGAGTCGGTTACAATGGTAGGAGATCTACATATCCGTATCGCCAAGCTTGCCTTCCACGCCAGGGAAAGTCCCATACGGACATGGGGTGAAGTCTTCAATCTTGTATCTTCATAGTCTTGGAGTCCGGTTGATGATGATAGTTCGGCCGATGATAGTCCGGCCGATGATGGTAGTCCGGCAATCCGGACACCCCCTAATCCGGGACTCCCTCAGTGGCCTTCATAGGACCCAAGCGGCGGCGTCCTCCCATGTTCTACTTCTCCTCGATGATGGCGGCGGACGCGGAGGCGCTGGCCACCGACTCGTCGCTCTCCGCGCACCCGGCTTCTGTTGCCGCATGCATGGCGCAGCCGCCGGCATGGCAGTCTCGGCCACAGAAACGGGAGATGCGGTACGAGGAGGCGGCGTGGACGGCAGCAACGACGCCTGTGCGCCGCTCCTCGTCGAGCTGGCCTAGAGTGGCGAGTTGCTGAACCGCGCGCCGGCTTGGGGCGGAAACTGGCTCCATCGGGCGAGGGGAGGGAGGTGGATCAGCGAGCTGCATAGCTCGTATCCGGCAGGCTACCCAGCCGGCTTGGATGCGGAATAACTACTCTTCGTAAGCCATTGTAAGAGTGGATAAAATGGTGGAGGAGATTGGGGAGCGACGGAGGTGTGTGATTCTTGGCCGACGTTTGGCCTCATTTTAATAGGAGATTAAATAGATGGCGGACAGGACGAGCTCGGCCGGCGTTGCATTTAACGCTGGCCCGGTCATGAACGGACGTGTGTCCAGAGTGGGTTTCTCGGCTTCCACACGGGTGGGTTTCATGGAGGCGTTTGAATGTGGCACGGAGGCATGTTCAGCCGGGCGTGCCGCGAGTGGCACCCTCGACTCTGACTTAGGACACCGCGCCGTTCTTCCACTGACGTGTGGGCTCTTTGGGTGCATGGCCTGCATGTCAGTGACCCAACGCAGGCAGCGCACAGCAGAGGAACCTTTGGTGGTCCAGGGCGGTCAGAAGCGAGCATTTCATAAACCGATGATTTTTCATTTAGTGTGACATCATCTTTTTCATGTAGATAAGCCAACTATGTTGATAGCCCGTTCGATACGTTGTGATTCATAAAGACCGCTGCAAACATCAATGTTCTACTTATCACAGATTATATTGATTAATACCCGTAACAATCCATGTCCTTAACAAAGGGTGCATGCACGTATAGGTTGACCGTGTGTCTTGCGTCATGTGCTGTGTGCATGCAGGCGTGCGAGTGTTGCGTGCGTGAAAGTGCGTTTGATGTTGCATGCATGGAGTGCGTCGTGCGCATGTTCGTGAGTGCATGTATGCGTGTCGATGTTGCACGCCCGGCATGTGTGTGTGTACGTTATGTATGCGTGTCGGTGTTGCACGCCTACATGCGTGCGTGCATGTGTACGTCTTGAGGTGAGGCTACATGTCGGTCGTGACTTTTTCATCTCTGGTCATTAGATTTTCCAGCCGTTGGATACGAAACCAAGGGCCTCTAGTTTATCATCAAACTCCACCCCCCTGAGCCGCCAGCCACCATTGGCCGAACCGCCAGCCCCCGCCGCCCGCGGCTGGCCGGCCCTCCCCGAAACCACTCCCCACTGCCGGTCCGCCGCCGCACCGGCCATCCCTCTAGCCCCCCCCCCCCCCGCGCAGAACTTTTCCTCCGGGGATCCCCACCCCACCGCCCAATGAACGCCCCCAACCGCCGGTGGATCGCCAACCAGAGGTCTCACGACTTCAATACCCACCGACCACTAATTTATAACCATTTTTGTCCTTCATATACTGTGTGGCCAGGTGGGCCCTATGGTAATGTGCGCTGCTGAATGTGGACCGTTTGGTAGTCAATTGATCGTGTTATCAACAAATTACAGAGCTGTATGGTGAGCGAAAGTGACCATATGATCACCCTAAAATGTACTCCTATTTTATTAACACAGTACAGACTCAAACTACCATTTCTTTCTTTCATATACGGGCTGACAGGTGGGCCCCACGGTTACGCGCCCCGATGGTGCAACACTATTTGCGCCATGTGGAACGTTTGACTGGTCAATTGATTGTGTCATCAACAAAATACGGAGTTGTACTGGTGAGCCAGTGACCGCATAATCATGACATGTATTTGGTTAACACGGTACAGACGCAAGGGCTCATATATACGTGCAAGCACTCACCGCTATAAGCGCACACACGCGAACCCTACCTCTATGAGCACCTTCGAGAGAGTGGGCCAGCATATATGATCTTGAGATTTTATGAAGTCACCATAGGTGCCTCTTAGTCGAGTGGAACGTCTCCTCCCCTTTGAGCGTACATCGCCGGAAAATACTGAAATTAACACAAGATAAATGCGAGCACCGGGACTTTAACCTTGGTGGGATCGAGAAACCACTGTCCTCTAACCATCCAACCACATGTTGGTTAGCACGACAAAATGTACGTGGTGACCGTGATGAGCTTATTCTGAAGTCCTGTGACCATATCGTGCTTTCTCTTCAAATACAATGACCGTAAGTGTCGTCAACAAAATACGGAGCACGCATCAAATGCAAAGTCTGTCAGTATCATCAACAAAATATGGAGACGTATCGTGAGCTAGATACCATTGTACTATTGTATATGCTTATTTTCTTAGTGGCCGATTGCGTGTGTGGTGTGGTGGGCACATCATTTCTAGTTGTGGTGGGTCAACATGAAGACTCATGTGTCGGTTCCATCCTGCGCCACATATAGGTTGGACCGAGGCGTGTTATCTGAAGACCCATGTGGAGGACTCGGCGTACAACACGAAGCTACCAGAGTCGCGGAGGACTCTATCCCCACCGGTGATAAGCCGACTATATATGATAGGTAACCCTAGGCCCTTAGTATGTTATACAAGCTTGAGGCTAGTTCGTCGATAGTACACAGACGCACAATGCTTGGTATTCACGTGTACTTTGTACACACCCCTATCACTAATATACAGTACCAGGAGTAGGCTCTTTCTTCAACTGCAAGGGTCTGATCCGAACTAGGGTAAAACTTTGCCTCGTATTACCATCCAGCCTAACAGCCAGGGATATCCTACCGAATGATATGATGAAATCATATATGCCAACTACTAAGAGAGAGGTGTGTCGGGGGGGGGGGTGCAATGTGTGCGAGAGAGGCCTAAAGATAGTGTGCGTGCGGGAGACACGTAGGCACATATATGTGCATATAGAGGGCTAGTAGAGACCGTGCATGTGTATATATGCATGTGAGAGAAATAGTGTTTTCCAACTGAGATTAGTGAAAAGAGTGGTACATAGTAGTCAGAAAGAGAGAGAGAGAGAAACAGAGACATCATGTGTGTGAGACACCCCGACACCCTGAGGGAGATTGTGAGCATGTGTGAAAGAGAAATGCTGATGCATATAAAGTGTGTGCACTTATGCGTTAGATAGAGAGATATATAACGCGTTTGTGAGAATGGGGCGAGGCGTAGTGCATCTACGTGTAAAAGGCGGTTCTACGCATTAAATTAAAATATAAATGGCATTATTATTTTTGGATGAGATAATGAATTTTGCAAATTGCGTATGGACGAAAATTGGTCTGTTAGACACCCATACTCTATTGAATTCTAGCATGTGCATGTGTTTATTTCATATTGTCGATTCATAGAGTGAGAGCGGTTTGAAATACAGGCAATGGATGCTTTTGCAATTCATATATAAACATTAATTAGTGCACTCCATGTTGTTAGTGTGAAGCACTTTATACATTTGTCACTTGCATGGATACATTCCAAATTGCTAGCTACGAAATAGAATACATGTCGAATTCAACATAAAGGGGGTTTCAAAGATTCGAATTCATAGGAAGTGCATTCATCTACTTGAACCCGAGATAATGTCATTTGTAAATCAGATGTAAAAGGGGGCATCAATCTTTGTTGTGAGTTTGAACATGCTATATATACTCATACGCATATCTAACTTTTTCTTGCAACCAAGGAGGTTATATCTGGAACCATGCATGAACTGAGGTAAGTTGCATATTTTTTAATATATACTCTTGTACAATGTATATTCAAATGTACCCCTTCCATTCCAAAATAATCATAGCTTTAGGATTTTCAAGAGTAAAGATTTGTGAAGTTTTGGCAAATCCTGAAAGTTCAATTCAAGAGAACCGAAAACATTAATGCTTCTGCTCCCAAATATTGAATGAAGTGCCAAATAGGCCTCTGGTCACCCGAAACCGCGCGAGACTAATGTTTGGTGGTAGGAAATTACTGTCCTAACTCTGGCCCGTGTAGCCTATCGTCCCGATGTCCAAAGGTCTAAACCGGGGTAGGTTTGTAACTTCACCAAGACGCCAGTCTCAACCGCCTCCGAGAAGCATTCATACGCCGTGGGCACCTAAACACCCATGCGCTCGGCCGAAATCTATCCCGCCCACATTTGGGACACCTGACATAACTGTCCGACCCCCAACCCGCAATATGTCCAAAATTTTAGATGGGGGCAAAGTTTGTAACATTCCCCAAATTTCAAACAAGCGTGTGTCAAACCGAAACATTGTTCCCTCTTAGTTCCCCGCCTCCCTCCATTTCCCCATTCATACTCCCTGGGCGCGAAAACGCCCTCTCCACCAGCCACGAAACTCTAGCGTCCTCCGGCCTCCCCCCCCCCATAGAGGCAAATCCACCGCCGCCCTCCTCCATCACTCCGGAGCTGGTACCCCGACGTCGTTGTCCAACGCAACCGCAACCGCAACACCCTCAAGGACTTAGCAGCTGAAGCCGAGGCAGAGCTGCCTCCACGACGCCGACGCTGACGTGCGCTGTACCAGAACCACTCCGACCACGCCGTCCTGCGCCTCACTGCTGCGGCTCCACTGTCGCAACCGTCCACCGCACTGGAGTTTTTCCCGCTACGCCGTCGTTCGCCGCCTCGGATCTGCTTCCCCGCCGCTGACAAACGGCCACCGCACCACACCCAACAACTTGGCCATGGGTTCGTCCAAGGCTGCACCGTCCTCCACAACTTCTGGTTTCCGGCGAACAATAAGAAGGTCGTCGGAAAAACAGAAGGAGGACACAACACTGCCAGCAAAAAGAGGTACTCCTCTTCCCTTATTCTTGCAAATCTTACGTCTCCGCTCACACCGTATTCATCCCACGAAAGAAACTAGTTGAGCGCTTCTTACTGCATCTTCTTCGTGATACTAAATGCACAAGATTTCCTCCCTTTTACTATTTCACCTTTGCTAGAGGTCAATAGCCCGCTTGCATTTCAATTCAGGGTCAGTCGAACCGCAATTAAAAGAAGCAACACCCGCTTAGGCGCGCGGAGCACCTAGTCCGCCTGTTCCCCGGGGAAGCGGCGCATCAGTGTCTATCATAGGGGTGTGGGCGCAGGAGCTGCTTGCGCCCGATCTGGAGGTCGGCGGGGCTTGAATGGATGGCCGGGGGGGAGGGGGGCGGTGCGGTGAGGTCGAGGGGAGGGCACATGCAGGGGAGGAATACTGGGCCGATGGTCGCTGGCGTTTCGAGGAAGATCATCAACACTGACTGGCTAGAGGTAGATGAAGGCGATCTGCCCGTTCTTTGTACATCGGACGGTGCAGAAAAAATGGACTGACCTATTTGCTTTCGATCATTGTTATTTTCATAGAATCCTGTAGTAATTTAGTGTGCCATGCATGTTGTAGGGCTATCATATGTCTCCGTCATTCATTTCTCACCGACCTACTATCTACTACCTTTACCTTTGTACTAATTGTGCACACACTTCACCCATACTCACACTATTGTTTTTTTATGCATGGGTATTTCAGACTCTGACGCGGTGTTGATGAATGCAGAAAAGAAAACACAGAAGCCGCTCTAGTGTAATTCGAAGATAAGCACTAAGCATTTCAGTGCTCTAATGGGCGCGATGTCGTGATTGGAGACGATGGCGTAGCTCTGCAGTTGATGATCTCAATTGCCACACACAACCATCCCAGGTGCTTGCTTTAACTTCGCGCTGTCAAATGTGGTTGCATGTTGCATATGGTGTCTACCTTGTAATGCTTCTAATTAGGGTAAATTGCATCTGCTTAGTTAACACATTATACCTGTGAATATGACATGCCTTCCTATTTTTGGTACATACTATGTCTTTCTATTAACCATGTTCTTACATCACAATACTTTTCTTGTGTATCCCTCATCAATGCTCCTAATTTGTTAAATTGCATCTCCTTAGCTTACACATTATACATGTGAATATGACACTCCTTCCTGTTTTTGGTACATACTTCATCTGCCTATCACACCATGTTCTTACATCAAACTACTGTTCTTGTGTATCCTGCGTCTATCGCTTATGATGAGACAGTCATGCGCGTGGGTTAATATGAGACGCAATACTCTTATAAAGAATGCAATTTCATCCTCTCCACATGATTCTCAAGAAACAGCAAGCCTAAATGAAGATATTGAATGTAGCTCTGTACGTGAATACCGCACTTCCCCTACACCACCATCACAGGTGCTTGCTCTAACCCAGCGATGTGATATGTGGTTGCATGTTGCATCTGATTGTCTAGCTTGTAATGCCTCTAATTAGGGTAAATTGCATCTGCTTAGTTTACACACTATACCTGTGAATATGACATGCCTTCCTATTGTTGGTACACACTACATCTATGTCTTTACCTTGTTCTTACATGAAACTACCTCTCTTCTGTATCCTGCATCAATCACTTACGATGAGTCACCTTTATTCGTTGCATATTGCATATTATTTCTAGCCTGTTGCAATGTATTGCTTCTAATTTGGTCAAATACATTTGTTAGGGCACCCTTTTAATTTGGCAGAGTGATATTGGTTTCATCTTTCATATGGTTTATAGCTTGCATCGATTCTAACAAGTTCAAGCACCTTGTGCTTAGTTTACACTTTATACATCACACATGTCAATATGTCACACCGTCCTTTTTTTCATACATATTCCATCCTCCTATCATGCGGCTGCCTTACATGAAAGTAGTGTTCGTCGGTATCATGCATCAATGAGCTCTGAAGAGGAAATTTTGTTCCTTTTTCTTGTGGGTTTGAGTTGACAAGGCAAAATCAAGAAAGAGGAAGGAAATGAGTAAGGAAGGCGATGATGGTGGTCCTCTGCAGCAACGTAAACGGAGCATCTGTGCGATTCTCCTTGTCTTGATAGTGCATTACAAGGTCCAAGTCTCCACTCCCTACTCCACCATCCAAGGTGCTTGCTCTAACTTGGCGGTCACGATATCTGGTTGCAAGTTGCATATGGTGTCTAGCTCGTATTGCTCCTAATTAGTGTAAAATGCATCTGCTTAGCTTACACATGATACATGTGAATATGACACGCTTTCTGTTTTGGCACATACTATATCATCTATCACACCATGTTCTCGGATGAAACTACTCTTCTTGTGTATCCTGCATCAGTCACTTATGATGGGACACCTTTAAGTTGGCGATGTGATATTTGTTTTGCGTCTTGAATATGATTTCTAGCATGTATTGCTTCTAGTTTGATGAACGCCACCTATGACGAGACAGTTTTAACTTGGCAGAGTGATATTGATTGCAGCTTCCATATGGTGTCTTGCGGTGTTTCTAATTTGTTGAAGTGCCTTCTGCTTAGTTACCACATCATAGGTGTGAATATGTCAAGCCTTCCATTTTTTCGTACATATTCCATCCTCTTATCATGACTTTGCCTTTCATCAGAGTAGTGTTCATCAGTATCATGCATGAATGAGTTCTGAAGAGCGAATGATATTCCTTTTTCTTATCGGTATGACCTCACAATGCAAAATCAATAAAGCTGAAGGAAATTGGCAAGGCATTGGATGATGGTGGTCCTTCCGAACAAGCTGAAAGCGGAGGTTCTCTCAGATTCTACTCCGCCATCCTCCCAACAAGATTCGCAAGACAACGCAAGGCTAGACAGTCAACGTAGGTGTGTAGATGATGAGCACATCTCCCCTACTCCACCATCACAGGTGCTTGCCCTAACTTGGCACTATTATATGTGGTTGCATGTTGCGTATGATGTCTAGCTTGTATTTCTTCTAACTTTGTTGAATTGCATCTGCTTACTTTACACATAATGCTGTGAATATGACATGTGTTCCTGTTTCTACATCGGACTACTATTCTTGCATATCCCGCATCAGTCACTTATGACAAGGCACCTTTAAGTTGCCACTTTGTGATATTGGTTGTGTCTTGCATATGATTTATAGCATGTTCTTGTTCTATTTTGTTGACACGCATTACAGTTTGAACTTGGCAGAGTGATATTGGTTGCATCTTTCATATGGTGTCTAGCTTGCAGTGCTTCTAATTTGTTGAAATGCCTTCTGCTTAGTTACCGCATCATAGGTGTGAATATGTCGCACCATCCTGTTTTTCATACATATTCCATCCTCGTCAGTATCATCCATGAATGAGTTCTGAAGAGGCGAATTTTATTCCTTTTTCTTATCGGTTTGACTTCACAATGCAAAATCATTACAGTTGAAGGAAATTAGTCCGGCAGTGGATGATGGTGGTCCTTCGGAGCAACTCAAACAGGGGGTCTCTACGGATTCTACTCCGCCATCCTCCCAACAAGATTCGCAAGACAACACAAGGTTGGACAGTCAACGTAGCTGTGTAGATGATGAGCACATCTCCCCTACTCCACCATCACAGGTGCTTGCTCTAACTTGACACTATTATATGTGGTTGCATGCTGCTAATGATGTCTAGCTTGTATTGCTTCAAACTTTAATTGCATCTGCTTACTTTACACATAATTCCTGTGAATATGACACGTGTTCCTGTTTCTAGAACATATTGTACATGATGAGCACATCTCCCCTACTCCACCATCATAGGTGCTTGCTCTTACTTGGAACTATTATACGGGGTTGCGTTTTCCGTATGAATTGCATCTGATTATGTTGAATTGCATCTGCGTAGTTTACAACTTATACCTGCAACAATCACTTACCCATAAGACACATTTAACTTGGGACTGTGATGTAGGTTGCATCTTGCATTGTCTTCTAGCTTGTACTGCTTCTAATTTCTTGAAATGGCACTTCTGACGAGACACTTTTTACGATAGAGTGATATTGGTTGCATGTTCATATGGTGCCTAGCTTTCATTTCTTCTAATTTTGTTGAAATGCCTTCCGCTTCTTGTTTTTCACACATATTCCATCCTCCTATAAATGCGTGTGAATATGAAACACTGTCTTTTTGTATATATTCCATCCTTCTATCCTGCGCTTTCCTTACATCAAAGTAGTGTTCATACATATCATGCATCAACCAGTTATGCAGAGCTAATTTTATTCATCTTCTTGTGGTTTTGACTTCATAAGGCAATATCAGAAAATAGGAAGGAAAAGAGTAAGTTAGGGGATGTTGGTGGTCCACTGCACCGACGCAAACAGAGACTCTCTAGGTTTGCCACTTCTACTGCTAATGAAGTTGAAGTCCCAAGTCTACATGATGAGATCATCTCCCGTACTCCATCATCGCAGGTGCTTGCTCTAAGTTGACAGTGTGATAATTGGTTTCATGTTGCATATGTTGTCTAGCCTGTATTTCTTCTATTTTGATTAAATTGCACCTGCTGAGTTTATACGTTATACATGTGCATATGACATGACTTTCTGTGTCTACAATACACTGCATCTATCTATCATACCATGTTCTTACATCAAAATCTTGCTGTTGCGTATCCGCGTCGATCACTCATGATTGGGCGCTTTTAACATGGCAGTTTGATAGTGGTTGCATCTTGCATTGATTTCTACGTTGTCTTGCTTCTAATTTTTGAATTGCCACTTATGACAAGACAATTTTAACTTGGCAGAGTAATATTGGTTGCATCTTTCATATGGTGTCTAGCTTGCATTACTTCTATTTTCTTGAAAATCCTTCTACTTAGTTTGCACATCGTAGCTGTGAATATGTCATGACGTCCTATTTTTCTTACATATTCCATCCTCACACGGTTGTCTTACATCAAAGTATTGCTTGTCTGTATCATGCATCAATGAGTTCTGAAGAGTGATTTTATTCTTTTGTGTTGTGGGTACAACTTGACATGGCAAAGTCAAAAAAGAGCAAGGAAAATAATATAGTAGGGAGTGATGTTACTCGTCGGGTGAAACTGAAAAGGTTCTGCCGTTGAGATTCTGCTAGTACTTATAGTGAAGTAGAAGGTCCAAGTCCACCGGCTAAATCTACAAACACAGTATCACCTGCTCCACCAGCTGCAGCTTCCGCTTCAACTGTACCATCATCTCACCAGTTAATCGTTCGTTTGCTTCGGAACTGGCCAGTTCCCAAGCTGCCTTCACACTTAACACTACTTCTAAAGCACTACTGACACAACATGACTTGGCAAGATCAGATGAACCTCATGAGCATCAACACCAAGATGGTACCTGACCGAGTCAAGTTGCAGTTGCATGCTCCTTTATATCTACTCTCACAGTTTGATGTACACTAACACTTTCCATATTCGTTGTTGAACGAGCACCACGGCGCAAGCGGAAACAGAACTCAGGGATAATGCTTGACAGATTAACAAAATCTAAAGGAGGAAGAATGGAGATCCATTTTGAGGCAGGTTTAAAAAGGTCACATGATGCTACAGAGTTAGCCAAGTTAGTATCAGAGGCAGTTGTTGCCGTTAGGTGTCATGCACGTATCCTCCCAACGTGGATCCAGTACAGGAATGAGAAAGACAATACCCAGTTTAACACCTTCCTTGACCATTTATCCGTAAGTAATGTTATTCATCGCAATTAGTAACATTGTCTTGCTCCGTCCCATACTTTCTAGCTTCCTCCTAATAAGACTCACATTCTTTTTTCAGCAGATGAGGTTCAAGTTGGATCCGAAGATGATCAACTAAACAAGCATGCACTCATGTTTTTCGATCTGCTTTCTGCGGACGATGTCGGTACAACCTTAGAAAATCTCACTTTGAAGGCAAGGCTAACAATGAAATCGCCCAAACATCTCAAGTGGAATATATTACAGATGAAGACTGGACAGCCATCGTTAAACACTGGTCTGATCCAAAGTATCAGGTAGGCTATATGTTTTTGATATGTCCACATATTGAACTTGTATTTATGTATGTGCCTTACAAGTGTATCTTCTTCTAGGCTAACTGTATGAAGAACAAAACCAACCGCTCTAAAGTGAAATTCCAACAGACAACAGGATCTCGTAGCTATATTGCACATTGCGAGGCTCTTGTAAATAGCTGCTACTTCCTTCTTTTTTTGTGCCATATTATCGTATCTATATTGACTTGTTCCAAATACAGAGGACAGCCCATGCGGACCAAAAGAACCTGAACCGAATCTTTGTGCAAATCTTCAAGGACTGCCACACCGGCCAAGATGAAGGGCATGAGCACACCAGTTCAAGCCCATTTGTTGTAAGTCCTTACTCCTCCTGCCTTGAACTGATTGGTATTGTGATGTGTTCATTTAACTACTTGGTTTGCAGCCAATGTCAGTTACTCTGTTCACTTTTATACACAGTTGTCTTAACGTATCATTTCACCTTACATGGTTTAAAAGAGATGAAGGATATTCTTTTGGTCTTGATCTGTAAGCTAGTTTTTATGTTAACGTGCGCACACAATGATAAAATAGCCTGTTTGTTTTATATCTGTTTGCCCATGATATGAATGATGTCATACTATGTTCATCCTACTTTAAACCATGTCTCTTTATCCTTAGATGTCAACGAATGTGAGGAAATAGACAATACAGTGGGCATGCTACATGGACATATGTTCTGAAAGTGATTTTATTATGTAGTTGGCACTAAAATACATGCTAATGTATTACAGTAGTTCACCAAAATAAGTTATGTATAAACGTTTAACCTACTTTGTTTTTTTTGTGTGTCATTAGTAACTTATCTGGTACACTAATCTACAAGTTCAAACTTTCAGGAAGCTATGGAACAAATGATTGAACAGCCACAACCACCTGAAGGTGACGAGGCTACTACAGGCACAATGTCACCTCTTGCTGTAGTGCGTCAGTATCTCTCCACTAACAGCGAAAAAAGCACTTTCCTGCGTAATTCTGGGTTGGTTGTCAAGGTAACATCGTCCAAATCGCCTACTGAACAAAATCTTCCTGCTAGACAGAGTGATATATCTGTGCTGCAGACACAAGTCCAATCCCTAATGGATGTTCTTTCGGAAACAAGAATAGTGGTTGAGAAATGTCGTCAAGATATGAATGGTTATGAAACCAGACTATCAGACATTAACCCGTTGTTCAAGAGCAATGGCGGAAAAAGGTGGAGATCGTCTTTGCTCCATCAGATTCTACAGCCTGAAACATTAGCACTCAGGTTAAATGATATGTGCTTCTATACATCTGATGGTGCTTTTATCAGGAAGGACTGTAAACTTTATGCCAACAGGCCTTTTGTTGCATCGTTGGAATTTATTTTGTTGTGATACAACATTTATGATGCTGCCATAGGCTGCAGTAATTACGACGCTATTTTTGTATAGTGTAGGTTTATCTTAGTAATGTATTCGGCCGAAAGCTTCATAGGAGCCCAACATGCCAACATTCAACGGGCCCATTCCAATTGGGCTAAAAACGATTACGGGTCGAAATTGGCATGTAGCCCACTAAAAATATCTGGGCCTAAATCAGCATAAGCTTTCATATTTTTCTGGTAGGCCTGTGCCCATAGTGGGCCTTTAACAGACCTAAACATAATTTGGGCCCTTAGTACAAATAGGCCGTTTACAGGTGTAAATATCTCGAGCCCATAAAAAACATGGGCCTTTAATAGACCGAAAGTGAGATTGGGCCATGATTGTGCCAAATAACCCACTGGACTTAATAGGCCAAAATGGTGGCCCATTTACAATGCGGATCTTTGACAGGCCGAAATTCGGACGAGCCGTAAATGCGCCGACCTAATACATCGCCTTTAACGGGCGTAACTTGATCGGGCTAGATTATCGTCATTTTTATATGGGCCGTTAATGGGCCCGATATGACATTGGGCCACATATAGCCCATGGTTTACGTCCGGCGTTAATAGGCCGAAAATGACAACATGCCGAAAGTGGCCCAAATCTATAGTAGGCCTCTAACAGGCTGAATGTCAGACATGGCCGAATATGACCCAAATCCTTCACGGTCGTTTATGGGCCAAAAGTTTTGATGGCCTGTAAATGGACCCAAATGAAGCCAGACCTTTAGCAGGCCGGAAATACACCGGGCCGTAATTCGGCCCAATTACTTAGCGGACTGTTAACGGGCCAGAAGTGACCATGGGCCGCATTGATGACAAGTTTAGGACAGGCCGTTGACGGGCCGATTTGACAGAGAATGTTGGGCCTTTAGCTGGGCCAGCCCATTATGGTCTGCAGAATCTTGTGGGCCTTTAGCTGGGCCGGCCCATTATGGTCTGCAAAATCGTGTGGGCCTTTAGCTGGGCCGGCCCATTATGGTCCGCTAAATTTTGTGGGCCTTTAGCTGGGCCGGCCCATTATGGTCTGCCAAATCTTATGGGCCTTCGGTTGGGCCGGCCCATTTAAACTTTGTGGGCCACTTTTGGGCCGGTCCATTTGTCAACATATCATAGGCCCATCTCGATCGTTGGATGAGTGACACCTGTGCCAACGCGGAGCGGACGCGTGGATCCGGCAGCCAATGAGAATTTTACACGTGGAAAATCAGCATTGGTCGTGGCTGTTAACGGGTTATCGGATCCAAAACCTGACCCGATAGCTTAACGGCGTTCCGTTACGGTGGATGCCACGTGTCTGTCACCCTTGACGAAAGCACTTCTGTGATGCGTGATTTATCGTCATGGAAGTGGACACTTCCGTGATGATAATTTTGGTAATGTCATGGAACACTTCTACGACAGCACATGTATGACTATCTTGATTCTGTCATAAAATCGTCATGGATGTACATGCATGACAGAAAACGCGACCTACTGTGACAAACACGTATCATCACGGAAGTGTATTTTTTTTTGTAGTGCGTGCCTCCCGCGGCCGAATCTAAAAGATTTCTAGAAGCAAAATTCAATCTGGCATAAAATTTTTGTATGATCATCCATAAATTCAAACCATGAGTAGGGCAATTACGAATCATCAATTTCATTCTTTCCCAAGATTGGGCAACATGCTCATGATCAAGTTGTTTAAAATTCATAATATCGTTCCTAAGAGAGATGATCTTAGCGGGAGGAAAATACTTAGAGATAAAAGCATCTTTGCACTTATTCCACGAATCAATACTATTCTTAGGCAAAGACGAAAACCAAACTTTAGCACGATCTCTAAGTGAAAACAGAAATAACTTCAATTTAACAATATCATTATACGTATCTTTCTTCTTTTGCATCTCACACAAATCAACAAAGTTGTTTAGATGGGTAGCGGCATCCTCACTAGGAAGGCCGGAGAATTGATCTTTCATAACAAGATTCAGCAAAGCAGCATTGATTTCACAAGACTCAACATCATTAAGAGGAGCAATCGGAGTACTAAGGAAATCATTATTATTCGTATTAGAAAAATGACACAATTTGGTATTTTCTTGCGCCATCGCGACAAGCAATCCAACACACAAGCAAACAAAAGGGCAAGCGAAAGAGAGAGACGATATTGGGAAAGAGAGGGCGAATAAAACGACAAGGGCGAAGTGGGGGAGAAGAAAATGAGAGGCAAATGGAAAATAATGTAAGTGCGAGGGAGATGAGTTTGTGATGGGTACTTGGTATGTCTTGACTTGAGCGAAGACCTCCCCGGCAACGGCGCCATAATTCCTTCTTGCTACGTCTTGAGCTTGCGTTGGTTTTCCTTGAAGAGGAAACGGTGATGCAACAATAGTAGCGTAAGTATTTCCCTCAGTTTTTGAGAACCAAGGTATCAATCCATTAGGAGGCTCCTCAGAAGTCCCACGCACCTACACAAACAAACAAGAACTCGCAACCAACACAATAAAGGGGTTGTCAATCCCTTCACGACCACTTGCGAAAGTGAGATATGATAGAGATAATATGATAAGATAAATATATTTTTGGTATTTTTATGATATAGATTGGACAAGTAAAGATGCAAATAAAACTAGATTGAAAGCTTATATGATAAGAGATAGACCCGGGGGCCATAGGTTTAACTAGTGGCTTCTCTTAAGATAGCATAAGTATTACGGTGGGTGAACAAATTACTGTCAAGCAACTGATAGAAAAGCGAATAATTATGAGATTATCTAGGCATGATCATGTATATAGGCATCACGTCCGTGACAAGTAGACCTACTCATGCCTGCATCTACTACTATTACTCCACACATCGACCGCTATCCAGCATGCATCTAGAGTATTAAGTTCAGAAAGAACAGAGTAACGCATTAAGAAAGATGACATGATGTAGAGGGATAAACTCATGCAATATGATATAAACCCCATCTTTTTATCCTCGATGGCAACAATACAATACGTGCCTTGTTGCCCTAACATCCTTGGGAAAGGACACCGCAAGATTGAACCCAAAGCTAAGAACCTCTCCCATTGCAAGAAAGATCAATCTAGTAGGCCAAACCAAACTGATAATTCGAAGAGACTTGCAAAGATAACTTAATCACACATAAAAGAATTCAGAGGAGATTCAAATATTTCTCGTAGATAAACTTGATCATAATCCCACAATTCATCGGGTCTCGACAAACACACCGCAAAAAGAGTTGCATTGAATAGATCTCCAAGAAGATCAAGGAGAACTTTGTATTGAGATTGAAAGAGAGAGAAGGAGCCGTCTAGCTAATAACTATGGACCCAAAGGTCTGTGGTAAACTACTCACAACTCATCGGATAGGCCTTGGAGATGATGTAGAGGCCCTCCATGGTCGATTACCCCTCCGGCGGAGCACCGGCGAAGGCTGCAAGATGGGATCTCACGGATACAGAAGGTTACGGCGGTGGAATTAGGTTTTCGTGGTCTCTTCTGATGTTTTCGGGGTACATGGGTATATATAGGAGGAAGAAGTAGGTCGGTGGACGCTCGAGGGGCCCACGAGGGTGGGGGGCGCGCCGGGCACCCTCGTGGCCGCCTTGCTTGTTTCTTGACTTCCACTCCAAGTCCTCTGGATCACGTTTGTTCCAAAAAGATCGCTCCCGAAGGTATCATTCTGTTTGGACTCTGTTTGTTATTCCTTTTCTTCGAAACACTGAAATAGTCAAAAAAACAGCAATTCGGGCTGGGCCTCCGGTTAGTAGGTTAGTCCCAAAAATGATATAAAAGTGTAAAGTAAAGCCCATAAACATCCAAAACGGGTAATATAATAGCATGGAAAAATCAAAAATTATACATACGTTGGAGACGTATCAGCTTGCATGCCAGGTGTAAACACCTTATTCTAGGCTATCATGCTTGTATGTCGTTGTACTCCACACAGGTAATCCTGGAATGACCCGCCACACTCTTGATAGTCAACCTTTTAAATAAGACCCTGAACTTGTTAGGGTTAAAACGGTGGTTTGTCATGTGCGGACCGGCTTACAGTGAGCTAGGATTAACTCAGTGGTTGTGCGGCCCATGAAAGCACTTGAGTTTTAGGCTTGGCGGCCTATGAAAGCCTTGTTTTTCTTGATTTCTGTTTTTCTGAAATTTTTGGATTCATATCCTTCTTACATGTTAGCATATGGTTTTCACAATTCAGACCATGTAGCCTTAATTATATGACTCATAATTGAGCGTATTGGGTTAATAACCCGCCCTGATAAGTAGACTTTAGGTTGCCAGGATGATTCACCTTGAATAAATTCAAGTCATGATAATTCATGCTTACGGGTTAAAACCCATGCCGGATTACAATTATTATAGCTTCATTATGATATCAGTCTACATGTATGACTTTTTGATGTGAACTGGGGACCTGATGTTTCGATGAGAGGGAGATAACTACGATTTTGGGTGGGACTTGACCCTCACGATCCGGCTACCAACCGTACAGGAAGAAGTGTACACGACTGATATCCACAGCAATCGCTGAACCAACTCCGCGGCGTTATCGACCGAGCCAACGACACGATCAACATATCCACGAAGGATTTTTCCTGCAAGCAAATCGAAGAACATGCAAGAAAATAATAGCCAAGCAATCTCAAAATTGCGAATATGCTAGATGGGATTAATCTCACAAGATGGGGTTCCTATAGGATGTCTTGACGGTCGCACTAGCCGCTACGAGCGAAGACAAATAAAAGTAGCAATATAGCTAAACTTCTCTAAACAAAACCCGAGTCTAAACCCTAATTTTAACTAGCTATTTATTAAGAGAAGCGGCCGCCTTATGTCCTGGTTTACGGAACGCAAGACGTACGGAGTCCAACTTCTGCACACCTCAGCCAAAATCGATGTTTCCTTCGGTTGACAAGATGTGTGGCCCCAAACGTGATGTACATGGGCATCGTAGCATGCAAGGTTGGCTTCTCCTTGCACCTTTCTCACGCATGCATGTACAGGAGCATTCCCTTGGCTGCATGTGCATGGGTGCACTTGTATGGCCCGTGTAAACATCAAGTGCATAATCTTTCTTCTTGATATTTATTTTGCAAATGCCTTCAACAATCCTATGAAATAAATAAATTGGTGTAGTATTTTTGTCCCTGGTAATAAAATATAATATCATATAATGATCAATAGAAATTACCTGAAAAGTGTGTCGTGTAATATTTGTAGACGTATGTATGCCTCATCATCCTCCCTTTCTTGAAAACTAAGCCGTCCTCGGCTTTCATTTATCTGAAGCACATCATAGGGCAACGCAAAAATAGATGCAGCATATATAGGCCGTTTCGAAGAAATTAGCTCATGAGGATGAAATAGATTTCTTATAGCACCATTAGGAATATCATGAGAAGTTTGATCCCACACAAAGTATGAATTATGTGGATGCAAACTAACTATATGGGTACACTGTATATCCGGATCACAAGTTGGGACACTCAACGGAAACATTTCAAAATTGATAGCAAGCATAGTGTGTATAGTACGATCCGTTGATTTAGCTTTCCCATCATTTACTATTTCATCAGGGGTCATAGGAAGCAAGTTGATGGTTTTTCCTTCAAACACAAGAGTATACGAATTTGTTCTACCATGATGAGTAACAAAGTGTAAATTGTACTTGCACATGACGTGTTACCTTCAACTTACCACAGTCGTTGAACCATTGGATGTAATATGGATGGGGGTGTCTTGTAGTGGTGAGGCAAAGTTTCTCGACCATCTCTATACTTGCCAAATTATTCCAGCTTCCACCATCAATGATCACATGAACGGAATGCCCTTTGACAACAAACTTAGTTTGAAAAAGATTATAGCGCCGAGGCATCTCAGTATGCCCAACCTGGGCACTAAGTACTCGCATGGTTACAAGGCTAGGGTATTGATCCGCCATATCAGCATCAATGTGTATCTCCTCATGCTCCTCCGTGTCACCTGCATGATTAGCAGCAAGCATGGCATGTGTCACTTCATCCAAATCACTAGAGGAGGAGTACTCACCATCTTGTCGCACAATGAATGTACGTTTATTTGGGCAGTCCCTCATCAAGTGCACGCCACCTTTGCATATATAACACTTCATGTCTCTTTTGCGTCCAGACGAGGTGGTGGGTGCTAGATATATTGCTTTCTAAGCCGCAGAGGATTGTGGAGCTGATTTTGGACTTGTTGGGAATGCACCATTGTTCGAGATATGTGGTGTTGCCTCAGTAGTGGGTGGGATAGTTGGAGAGTGTGTCCATGATGAGTGACGACCTGCAGAAAATTTACCTCGTCCCCTGTTGTGTCGTCCCTATACTTCCCTTTCATCTTTACAAGCAAAATCAAACAAACGAGTAATAGAATTGTACTCCTTATAGTCTAATATATCCTGAATATCACGATTCAAACCACCTAAAAATCTAGCCATCATAGCATTGTCGGTTTCAACTAATCCACATCGCACTAAGCCAGTTTGCAATTCTTGATAATAATCCTCTATAGAGCTGCTTCCTTGTTTTAAACGTTGCAATTCATTTAGTTTAACACGAGCATAATATGAAGGAACATAACGCTGTCGCATAGCTCGTTTTAAAGCATCCCAAGTAGTAGGTATATTATTTGCATTAATACAACAATATTCACTCCACCACATGGAAGCAAAGTTTGTAAATTCACTAGTGGATGCCCTAACTCTTTGGTTCTCAAGAATATCATGACATGCAAATTTTTGTTCAACAGAAAGTTCCCAGTCAAGATAAACATGTGGATTATATTTACCATTGAAAGAAGGAATAGTAAATTTGATTTTGGCACTAGAGTGTTCATCATCTCTAACATCATACCTGGGTAGACCTCATGTCATACCTTGATGGTTGAAACGTAGTTGTTGATGAGCACAGTCATTGTGGCGGTCGTCCTCGGTGTCACCAGCATAATCCTCGTAATTGTCCCCATGTTCCTCAGCGACGCGGGGAGGAATGGTTGCAGCATCAGTGGCAGTAGCTGGGTGTTGTGGATGACACATGGGCACACGTCGAGCTCATGAAGTACCGGCAACACCCGTGGAATTGTGAGGAACGGCGTTGTTGTTGACGGGGAGTGCAGTCCGCAACTCGTCCAAACGTAACAAGATGTCTTGTAGTTGTGTGTTGGCAACACCTTGTGCATCCTCGATGGCCTTGAGCCTCTCTTCTGCCGCAATCTAAGCACCCTCAAGTTGGGCGAGACGCTCGCTGGTGACTTTAAAATCCGCGGTGAGTTCCTTAAGTGTGGGTTGATCCTATGCCATTGTTAGCGAAAGAGAAAGAAAAAAAATGTATAATCCCTATCAACTAACAGGATGTGGTGGACAAAATTCGCTCACACTCAAACTTAGTATCAAATTCTTACTTGTTCTTACCAATGCAACAGGTGGTGATCGACGCGTTGGTGTTGGCTTCAAACGACCGATGAAGATTGGATGGAGCGATAACTAGGAATCAGTAGTGTCGGGACCTGTACTTATTGATAGGAAAAAGTGTAGCTTGGCAAAGGTTTCTCAACTCACAATACCAGTGGCACAATTTAGCAAAAAGCAATGCAAGTTGAATAATTGCTCAAACTCCTAACTAGTGCTGGCACTCGACTAGTAAGAGATAAAACAATCTAAGCCCAGATACTGAATCAAGTGAATGGAAAGCGATGAAAGTATGTAGCTCTAAATAGCTAGATGTAAGTGAGGTATAAACACAGTGTATGGCAACACTCGAAAATAGATGATAGGCAAAGTTGCGAGCAAGTAGCAGCAAAAATAATGTCCAGAGTAACAAACAGAACAAAGTAGTCCAAAAGAGATGAGCCGGGCTGATCTTTTTTTTTTCCAACCTTTTTTTTCCAATTTTTTTTCTTCTTTTTTTTCTTCTTTTTTTCCTTTTTTTTTTTTGCTTTTTTTCACGTCGGTTTCTAGCAGAATATATGTAGGGCACAATTTGGTGTAACAAGGAAGTAGATTCTTGTTTGTTGGAACTTGTGCTACTAGAGCTTAAATACTGGTAGCTAACCACCAGATGAAATAAGGCACAATCCTCAAGGTGATGCTTACGGGCATGCAAGATCGGAAAGAAAATTGAGGGAACAGTACACGTCGGGAAGACAAGCACGTGAAAATGGAAACAAACGCCGGATAAAAGAAAAGATTAAATAAATAAATCGGCGCGTGTGGATAGACGGACACGCAAACAACAGGGTAAAGTAAGATGTGACGTGTGGTGCGGGATCGTGGCTTTACTGCTGCGCGTGTCACACAAAGAAAAGGAGAGGAATCCGGAAGCAAAGAAACAAGAATTGAGACACAATCGGATGCAATCAGCTCCTTTTTGTGGATTTTTTTAGACAACTAATTGATAGAAACTGGTTTGGCGGAACAGAATATTACGGTGGGGAAAAGAAGGATTGATCTAGTAGAATATTACGGTGGGGAAAAGAAGAATTAATAGAAACTAGCACTAATAACATGATAAATGCAACCAAAAATTCAATAAAGCAAATACCAGATGCCAATTGCTAAAGGCTAAAAAAGATAGGTGCAGCGGATGAACTAATCTAATTTTTTTGGCTTTTTTGTGGGTTTTAGGACTGAAAAACAATCAAACCTAATAAAATTGTAAATCTCTCACCGATGAACCTGAAAACTGATACCACTTGATGTGAACTGGGGACTCGACCTTTCGATGAGAGGGAGATAACTATGATTTTGGGTGGGACTTGACCCTTGATAACCCACAAGTGTAGGGGATCGCAACAGCTTTCGAGGGTAAAGTATTCAACCCAAATTTATTGATTCGACACAAGGGGGGCCAAAGAATATTCATGAGTATTAGCAGTTGAGTTGTCAATTCAACCACACCTGGATAACTTAGTATCCACAGCAAAGTAGTATGATAATAAAGGTAACGGTAGCAAAAGTAATATTTTTGGGTTTTGTAGTAGTTGTAACAGTAGCAACGGAAAAGTAAATAAGCGAAGAACAATATGTGAAAAGCTTGTAGGCAATGGATTAGTGATGGATAATTATGCCGGATGTGATTCCTCATGTAATAGTTATAACATAGGGTGACACAGAACTAGCTCCAGCTCATTAATGTAATGTAGGCATGTATTCCGTAAATAGTCATACGTGCTTATGGAAAAGAACTTGCATGACATCTTTTGTCCTACCCTCCCATGGCAGCGGGGTCCTAGTGGAAACTATGGGATATTAAGGCTCCTTTTTATAGAGAATCGGAACAAAGAATTAGCACATAGTGAATACATGAACTCCTCAAACTATGGTCATCACCGAGAAGTATCCTGATTATTGTCACTTCGGGGTTGTCGGATCATAACACGTAATAGGTGACTATAGACTTGCAAGATGGGATCAAGAACACAGATATATTCATGAAAACATAATAGGTTCAGATCTGAAATCATGGCACTCGGGCCCTAGTGACAAGCATTAAGCATAGCAAAGTCATAGCAACATCAATCTCAGAACATAGTGGATACTAGGGATCAAACCCTAACAAAACTAACTTGATTACATGGTAAATCTCATCCAACCCATCACCGTCCAGCAAGCCTATGATGTAATTACTCACGCACGGCGGTGAGCATCATGAAATTGGTGATGGAGGATAGATGATGATGACGACGACGACGAATGCCCCTCCCGAGCCCCGAGCGGACTCCAGATCAGCCCTCCCGAGAGAGATTAGGGCTTGGCGGCGGCTCCGTGTCGTAAAACGCGATGAAACTTTCTCTCTGATTTTTTCTCCCCGAATGTGAATATATGGAGTTGGAGTTGAGGTCGGTGGAGGTCCAGGGGGCCCACGAGATAGGGGGCGCGCCCAGGGGAGGGGGCGCGCCGCCACCCTCGTGGACAGGGTGTGGGCCCCCTGGTCTTGATTCTTTCGCCAGTATTTTTTATATTTTCCAAAAAGTCCCTCCGTGGATTTTTAGGACATTCCGAGAACTTTTGCTTTCTACACATAAAACAACATCATGGCAGTTCTGCTGAAAACAGCGTCAGTCCGGGTTAGTTTCATTCAAATCATGCAAGTTAGAGTCCAAAACAAGGGCAAAACTGTTTGGAAAAGTAGATACGTTGGAGACGTACCAGCTCCCCAAGCTTAAACCTTTGCTTGTCCTCAAGCAATTCAGTTGATAAACTAAAAGTGATAAAGAAAAACTTTTACAAACTCTGTTTGCTCTTGTTGTTGTAAACATGAAAAGCCAGCATTTAAGTTTCAGCAAATATTATGGACTAACCATACTCACAATAACACTTAGGTCTCACAATTACTCATATCCATAGCATAATCAGCTAGAGAGCTATAATAATAAAACTCGGATGACAACACTTTCTCAAAACAATCATAACATGATATAACAAAATGGTATCTCGCTAGCCCTTTACGAGACATAAAACATAAATGCAGAGCACCTTTAAAGATCAAGGACTGACTAAACATTGTAATTCATGGTAAAAGAGATCCAGTCAAGTCATACCCATTATAAACCAATAGTAATGAATGCAAATGACAGTGTGCTCTCCAGCGAGTGCTTTTTAATAAGAACGGTGATGACTCAACATAAAAGTAAATAGATAGATCCTTCGCAGAGGGAAGCAGGGATTTGTAGAGGTGCCAGAGCTTGATTTTAAAATACAGATTGAATAACATTTTGAGCGGCATACTTTTGTTGTCAATGCAACAACTATGAGATGGCTGTATCTTCCATACTACATGCATTGTAGGCAGTTCCCAAACAGAATGGTAAAGGTTTATACTCCCCCAACCACCAACAAGCATCAATCCATGGCTTGCTCGAAACAACGAGTGCATCCAACTAACAACAGCCCTGGGGGAGTTTTGTTTAATTAATTTGATTTTCTTTGATCTTTTTGGATCATGGGACTGGGCATCCCAGTTACCGTCCCTTTCTCGTGAATGAGGAGCGGAGTCCACTCCTCTTGAGAATAACCCACCTAGCATGGAAGATATAGGCATCCCTAGTTGTCACATGAGCTGCTCGAGCATACAAAACAGAATTTCATTTGAAGGTTTGGAGTTTGGCACATACAAATTTACTTGGAGCAGCGGTAAATACCGCATATAGGAAGGTATAGTGGACTCATATGGAACAACTTTGGGGTTTATGGAGTTTGGATGGACAAGCAGTATTCCCACTTAGTACAGGTGAAGGCTAGCAAAAGACTGGGAAGCGACAAACTGAGAGAGCGACAACAGTCATAAACATGCATTAAAATTAATTCACACCGAGTTCAAGCATGAGTAGGATATAATCTACCATGAACATAAATATCATGAAGGCTATTTTGATTTGTTTCAACTACATGCGTGAACATGTGCCAAGTCGAGTCACTTTATTTATTCAAAGGAGGATACCATCCCATCATACCACATCATAATCATTCTAATAGCATGTTGGCACGCAAGGTAAACCATTATAACTCATAGCTAATCAAGCATGGCACAAGCAACTATAATCTCTAGATGTCATTGCAAATATGTTTACCTCATAATAAGCTGACTCAGAAACGATGAACTCATCATATTTACAAAAACAAGAGAGGTCGAGTTCATACCAGATTTTCTCATCTCAATAAGTCCATCATATATCGTCATTATTGCCTTTCACTTGCACGACCGAACGATGTGTATAATAATAAGAGTGCACGTGCATTGGACTGAGCTGGAATCTGCAAGCATTCAACTCAAGAGAGAAGACAAGTAATATGGGCTAAAGTTAAATAAACAATCATGCATATGAGAGCCACTAAAAAATTTCAATATGGTCTTCTCGACCCACAAAGTAAAGAAAAGAAAATGAAACTATTTACACGGGAAAGCTCCCAACAAGTAAGAAGAAGAACGAGAAGTCTTTTTGGGTTTTCATTTTAATTTCTACTACAAGCATGGAAATTAAACTAACTATTTTTTTGGTTTTTCTTAAGGTTTATCAGAACACACAAGAAGAAAGCTAGAAAAAGAAATTTAAACTAGCATGGATAATACAATGAAAGAGTATGAGCACCGACGACTAATGTGTCAACATGAATGTAAAGTCGGTGAGAAATTCGTACTCCCCCAAGCTTAGGCTTTTGGCCTAAGTTGGTCTAGTACTAAGGACCGCCTGACTGATATCCGTAAGTGAAACTGGGGTCGTACTGAGATGCAGCGGCAACCGCCTCCTGAGCTGCAGCGAGTTGGTGAGCTGCCTTCGCTCTCCCCTCATGTTCAGCTGCTTCCTCCCTGGTGACAACATATCTTCCTTTTGCCTGATAATCAAAAAGGTGGGGAGCAGGAAGAGTAACGTGGACGGCGTTGCGTCTGTCATAGATTAGTCCATAATGGAGGAATTGTTCATTCCTCCTAAGAAATTGATGATTGACCATAGCGTCATAATCTAAATAAGCAAGAGGTATTATCATAGCCCCCTCTCGTGGGGCTATACCAAGATAATTAGCTACACGGGTTGCATAAATTCCTCTGAATAAATTTCCCTTTCTACTATTATTTTGCAACCTACGTGCAACTATTGCCCCCAAGATATAACCTTTATATCCTAACACAGCACTCTTGAGGACACACAGATTAGGGACACACATGTGACATGCTTTATCTTTATCGTTAATGCATCTACCAATGAAGAGAGCAAAATAATGTATAGCAGGAAATGAATGCTCCCTATGGTAGCTTGTGATATGTCCCTGGATTCTCCCATGGTAATACTAGTAAGGAAATCTCTAAATTCAGATTTGTGAGGATCATTAATATTACCCCACTGCGGGAGTTTGCAAGCAGTTGTAAAATCCACTAAGTCCATGGTATAAGATGTATCATAAATATCAAATATGACACTAGGAGAATTAGACGCACAGTTATATTTAAACCTCCGGACAAAGGAATCAGTCAATTGATAGTACTGAGGACACTTATCTTGTAAGAAGTCCCCCAGCTCGGCATTACGCACAAACACGTCAAATTCCTCCTTAAAGCCTGCTTCGACCATAAAATTATCGGATGGCCACTCACAAGCTCATACATCCGCGTCCCTCGGCAATTCAACATCTTGCTCACGTATAGCAATCCTTGGCCCTTTCTTTACCGAGGAACCACCTTGGTACATTCTCCTAGACATAATTCTTTTTCTAAAAAATTTCTGAAATTTTAGTAACTTCAAAATAAAAGTGAATAAAACTAAACAAGATTGATAGCAACTACTCCTACAAGTGCCTAGAGCCTATATCATGCACTAGAATTACTTGGGACCCCATAAATTTAATATGCAAGCTCAAGAACATGGTCACATATGCAGCAAAAATTTGCAATGAATAAAGCACTAGAACAAAAACTAATTGGACCAATGGAGGAGTCACATACCAAGCAACAATCTCCCAAAGCAGTTTTGTGAATGGAGCTTTGAGCAAGGAGATAAAAATCGCAGCAAAATGAGCTAGAACTCGTGCTTGAGCTGGATGGGGATTTTTGGGTAGAAGATGAAGTGTGTGGGTGCTGGCATAAGTGGAGGGGGCCACCAAGGGCCCACGAGACAGGCGCGCCCAGTGGGGTGGCGCGCCCTCCACTCTCGTGGTCCAGTGCTTGCCCCTCCCATGATGTTTTCAGTGCCTAAAATCCTCAAATATTCCATAAAAAATCATACTAAATTTGCAGGGCATTTGGTGCACTTTTATTTTTGGGATATTTTTTAATGCACGGATAATTCAGAAAATAGAAAGATAATACTATTCTTGCTTTATTTATTCTAAATAACAGAAAGTAAAAAGAGGGTACAGAAGGTTGTGGCTTCTAGTTTCATCCATCTTGTGTTCATCAAAATGAATCCACTAACAAGGTTGATCAAGTCTTGTTAACAAACTCATTCCGAATAACACGGAACCGGAGAAATTTCGAATAACACTAAGTTACCTCAACGGGGATATGAAAATCCCCAACAGTAAGAATATCATACTTTTTCTTGATAGTAGGGAGAGGAAATTTAAAACCTCCAATAATGATAGTTGGAACTTTTCCAATAGAGTTGATGCTATGAACATGAGATTGTTTCCTCGGAAAGTGTACCGTATGCTCATTACCATTAACATGAAAAGTGACATTGCCTTTGTTGCAATCAATGACAGCCCCTGCAGTATTCAAAAAAGGTCTACCAAGGATAATCGACATACTATCGTCCTCGGGAATATCAAGAATGACAAAGTCCGTTAAGATAGTGACATTTGCAACCACAACAGGCACATCCTCACAAATACCGACAGGTATAGCAGTTGATTTATCAGCCATTTGCAAAGATATTTTAGTACGTGTCAACTTATTCAATAAAAGTCTACGATATAAAGAGAGAGGCATAACACTAACACCGGCTCCAAGATCACATAAAGCAGTTCTAACTTAATTTCTTTTAATGGAGCATGGTATAGTTGGTACCCCCGGATCTCCATTTTCTTTGGTATTCCACCCTTAAAAGTGTAATTAGCAAGCATGGTGGAAATTTCAGCTTCCGGTATGTTTCTTTTATTTGTGATGATATCCTTCATATACTTAGCATAAGGATTTACTTTGAGCATATCAGTTAAGCGCATACATAAGAAAATAGGTCTAATCATTTTTTTTGAAGGATCAGTGACAGTGGGAGAGGCTCCCACTGAAAATAGGTCTAATCATTTCAGTAAAGCGCTCAAAATCCTCATCATCCTTTGTCTTGGATGGTTTAGGAGGAAAGGGCATGGGTCTCTGGACCCATGGTTCTCTTTCTCTACCGTGCTTCCTAGCAACAAAATCTCTCTTATCATAATGTTGATTCTTTGATTGCGGATTATCAAGATCAACAGCGGGTTCAATCTCTACATCATCGTTTTTGCTAGGTTGAGCATCAACATGAACATTATCATTGACATTATCACTAGGTTCATGTTCATCACCTGATTGTGTTTCAGCATCAGAAATATAAATATCTGGGATTCTCAGGTGTATCTACAGTAGGTTCACTAGAAGCATGCAAAGTTCTATCGTTTTTCTTTTTCTTCTTTTTAGAAGAACTAGGTCCCTCTAAATTATTTCTCTGAGAATCTTGCTCGATTCTCTTAGGGTGGCCTTCAGGATACAAAAGTTCCTGAGTCATTCTACCAGTTCTAGTAGCCACTCGAACAGCAAAGTCATTTTTATTATTTAATTCATCAAGCAAATCATTTTGAGCTTTGAGTACTTGCTCAGCTTGAGTAGCAAACATAGAAGTATATTTGCTAATGAGTTTGAGTTCACCTTTAACTCTAGCCATATTATCGCTCACGCGTCCTACCTCGAAAGCATTATTCTTTAACTCTCTACCAACATAAGCATTAAAACTTTCTTGTCTAGCCATAAAGTCATCAAATTCATCTAAGCATGGGCTATGAAATTTAGTAGAGGGGATTTCAACTTTATCATATCTATAGAGAGAATTTACCTTTACTACCTGTGTCGGGTTATCAAGACAATGTGGTTCTTCAACAGGCGGTATATTAAGACCATGTATTTCTTCAATAGGTGGTAAATTCTTAACAGCTTCAGCTTTAATACCTCTTCCTTTCATTGATTTCTTTGCCTCTTGCATATCTTCAGGACTGAGAAATAAAAAACCTCTCTTCTTCGGAGTGGGTTTAGGATTAGGCTCAGGAGTTGGCTCAATTGGTTCAGGAATTGTCTCAGGAATTGGCTCAGGAAAAGTCCAATTATTTTCATTAGTCAACATATTATTCAATAGTAATTCCGCTTCGTCGACTGTTCTTTCCCTGAAAACACAACCAGCACAACTATCCAAGTAGTCCTTGGAAGCATCGGTTAGTCCATTATAAAAGATATCAAGTATTTCATTTTTCTTGAGAGGATGATCAGGCAAAGCATTAAGTAATCGGAGAAGCCTCCCCCAAGCTTGCGGGAGACTCTCTTCTTTGATTTGCACAAAATTGTATATTTCCCCCAGGGCAGCTTGTTTCTTATGAGAAGGGAAAT
The DNA here is from genome assembly GCA_021605145.1 of Aegilops bicornis. NCBI lineage: Eukaryota > Viridiplantae > Streptophyta > Magnoliopsida > Poales > Poaceae > Aegilops > Aegilops bicornis. Next base: position 83,567,607 of record CM038673.1, read on the forward strand.
ATTTAGCAGAGAAGTAATAAATCATATCCTGGGGACTACGCACACAACCAGGAGCAAGAGAATTATACCAAGTCTTAGCATCACCCTTTAACGAGAACGGAAATATCTTAAGGATATAAAAATAGTGAGATTTATCATCATGAGTAAACAGGGTGGCTATATCATTCAACTTGGTAAGATGTGCCACAACAGTTTCAGATTCAAGGCCATAAAAAGGTTCATATTCAACTAAAGTAATAATCTCAGGATCAACAGAGAATTCATAATACTTATCAGTAACACAAATAGGTGAAGTAGCAAAAGCAGGGTCAGGTTTAATTCTAGCATTAAGAGACAGCTGCTTCCATTTAGCTAATAATTTCTTAAGATCATATCTATCATTGCAAGCAAAGATAGCTCTAGCAGCTTCTTCATTCATAACATAACCCTCAGGAACAATAGGAAATTCATAATCATTGGGAGAATTTTCATCATCACTATCATCGATAATAGCATCTTCAATAATTTCATTCCCCCTAACTCTAGCAAGTTGTTCATCGAGAAATTCACCTAATGGCAAAGTAGTATCACGCACAGAAGTAGTTCATCATAAGTATCATGCGTAGCAAAAGTGGCATCATCAATAACATGCGACATATCAGAATTCATAGCAGTAGTAGGTTTAGGCGTCGCAAGTTTACTAATAACGGAAGGAGAATCTAGTGTAGAGCTAGATGGCAGTTCCTTACCTCCCCTCGTAGTTGAGGGCAAAATCTTGGTTCTGTCGTCTTTCAAGTTCTTCATAGTGATCAACAGATATAAATCCCAAGTGACTCAGAGAATAGAGCTATGCTCCCCGGCAACGGCGCCAGAAATTAGTCTTGATAACCCACAAGTGTAGGGGATCGCAACAGCTTTCGAGGGTAAAGTATTCAACCCAAATTTATTGATTCGACACAAGGCGAGCCAAATAATATTCTTAAGTATTAGCAGTTGAGTTGTCAATTCAACCACACCTGGATAACTTAGTATCTGCAGCAAAGTATTTAGTAGCAAAGTAGTATGATAATAAAGGAAACGGTAGCAAAAGTAATATTTTTCGCTTTTGTACTAGTTGTAACAGTAGCAACGGAAAATTAAATAAGAGAAGAACAATATGTGAAAAGCTCGTAGGCAATGGATCAGTGATGGTTAAATATGCCAGATGTGATTCCTCAAGTAATAGTTATAACATAGGGTGACACAGAACTAGCTCCAGTTCATCAATGTAATGTAGGCACATATTCCGTAAATAGTCATACGTGCTTATGGAAAAGAACTTGCATCATGCCATCTTTTGTCCTGCCCTCCCGTGGCAGCGGGGTCCTAGTGGAAACTAAGGGATATTAAGGCCTCCTTTTAATATAGAACCGGAACAAAGCATTAGCACATAGTGAATACATGAACACCTCAAACTATGGTCATCACCGAGACGTATCCCGATTATTGTCACTTCGGGGTTGTCGGATCATAACACGTAATAGGTGACTATAGACTTGCAAGATAGGATCAAGAACACACATATATTCATGAAAACATAATAGGTTCAGATCTGAAATCATGGCACTCGGGCCCTAGTGACAAGCATTAAGCATAGCAAAGTCATAGCAACATCAATCACAGAACATAGTGGATACTAGGGATCAAACCCTAACAAAACTAACTTGATTACATGGTAAATCTCATCCAACCCATCACCGTCCAGCAAGACAATGATGTAATTACTCACGCACGGCGGTGAGCATCACGAAATTGGTGATGGAGGATGGTTGATGATGACGACGGCGACGAATCCCCCTCTCCGGAGCCCCGAACGGACTCCAGATCAGCCCTCCCAAGAGAGATTAGGGCTTGGCGGCGGCTCCGTGTCGTAAACCGCGATGAAACTTTCTCTCTAATTTTTTTCTCCCAGAACGAGAATATGGAGTTGTAGTTGAGGTCGGTGGAGGTCCAGGGGGCTCACGAGACAGGGGGCGCGCCCCCCACCCTCGTGGACAGGGTGTGGGACCCCTGGTCTTGATTCTTTCGCCATTATTTTTTATATTTTCCAAAAAGTCCCTCCGTGGATTTTCAGGACATTTCGAGAACTTTTGCTTTCTACACATAAAACACCATCGTGGCAGTTCTGCTGAAAACAGCGTCAGTCCGGGTTAGTTTCATTCAAATCATGCAAGTTAGAGTCCAAAACAAGGGCAAAAGTGTTTGGAAAAGTAGATACGTTGGAGACGTATCAACCCTCACGATCTGGCTACCAACCGTACAGGGAGAACCGTACACGACTGATATCCACGGCAATCGCTGAACCAACTCCACGGCGTTATCAACTGAGCCAACGGCATGATCGACCTATCCACGAAGGATTTTTCCTACAAGCAAATCGAAGAACATGCAAGAAAATAATAGCCAAGCAATCTCAAAATTGCGAATATGCTAGATGGGATTAATCTCACAAGATGGGGTTCCGATAGGATGTCTTGACGGTCGCACTAGCCGCTACGAGCGAAGACAAATAAAAGTAGCAATATAGCTAAACTTCTCTAAACAAAACCCGAGTCTAAACCCTAATTTTAACTAGCTATTTATTAAGAGAAGCGGCCGGCTTATGTCCTGGTTTACGGAACGCAGGACGTACGGAGTCCAACTTCTGCACACCTCGGTCGGAATCGATGTTTCCTTCGGTTGACAAGAGGTGTGGCCCCAAATGTGATGTACATGGGCATCGTAGCATGCAAGGCTGGCTCCTCCTTGCACCTTTCTCACGCATGCATGTACAGGAGCACTCCCTTGGCTTCATGTGCATGGGTGCACTTGTATGGCCCGTGTAAACATCAAGTGCATAATCTTTCATTTTGATATTTATTTTGCAAATGCCTTCAACAATCCTATGAAAGAAATAAATTGTGTAGTATTTTTGTCCCTGGTAATAAAATATAATATCATATAATGATCAATAGAAATTACCTGAAAAGTGTGCCGTGTAATATTTGTAGACATATGTATGCCCACATCACTTTTCATATTTGACTAAATATTTAGGGTTTTTTCTAACCCGCCCTGGTTGCAGATTTTAAGTCGCCAGAGTATATTATGTTGGAAATTGTGACCAGCCCTGGCTTAAACCACCAGGGTGTATGCTGTTAAGCATATGTGCAGGAACATTGGAAATAATATTATAACTAGCTGAGATGATAATATTTTCTGCAGGCTCATCAGTGGCATATAAAATATTTCATCGGCAGTAAAAAGGCTAAACATGCACAATGGCATGACAGATCATTGTTTCAACTAGCCTATTACAAGGCTTTCCCAAGCCCAAAGGATTCAGAGTTTTTCAAAAGAAGCTCTATGTCGTGGTCTGAGAGCCGCCCCTTGGATCAGTTGTTTTGGTCCTGGCGAGTTGAAGACTCCAGGTTACCCTATGCCGGTTCTTCTTCTTCGTCCATCGTCTGAAAGTCAGGTGATGTCCAGTTGATGCCAGTTAAGGCTTGGAACACAGCTTCACCATCTATAAGTGTGGACGGAACAATATCAGGAGCAAAAGTATGCTTATGTGTTGGAGGAATGATATCCACAATCTCATAAGCCGACCCTTTAACTTTTGAGTTTTCCATCATGTAAGCCGCCTGATACTTGGACAAATCAGTCTCTTCGGCCAATTTACTTTTCCAGAGGGCGCATCTCCCACACACATTTGGTAAAATTGTCTGCATCAATGGGAGACATGTCTTCTCTGAGACTTGGACAACCAGTGGCCATCTCCTCCGGGTCTAGCTCTGCCTGCCATGCTTTCGCCCAGCTCAAAGTAGTAATAGCACCAGCTCTTGCGGATGATCGCTTTATCTCTTCAATTCTTTGGGGCATCACGGACAGGTTGTCTAGCACTTCCCTCGGGATGGTAGGTGGCTGTTTGCTACTAGAGATAGCTGCAAGATTACGTTGTGTGCCGGTGTATAGCTGCTCCACCAGAGTATAAATGGCTTTAAGCTTCATAAGCACATCTTGGCCAAGATTGGAGCTCCTGGGACCTATTGAGCAAGCATGCAGATGAGTCGCCGGGGGAGTTATAAATTTGGAAATATGTTGACCTGGAAAGGTTTAAAGATTAAGAAATGCTTACCAAAGATAGCAGAGGTCATTTGTGAAATATGGCATTTTAAGTCGGTCAGTTCTGCAGTGGTCTCCTTCAGAGAAGCTTCAGCTGTTTCAGCGCGTTGCACTAAGGCAGTTTTCTCCTTCTCCCAGGCGGCTCTCTCTATGGAAAATCCAGTTTTGAGTTTTTCCATTTCGTCCAGGCTGAATTTAAATTTGCAATCAGCTTTGCGTGTCTCAGCTTCCTGATGATCGAGCGATTCTTCCAATCCGTCAGTTGGGACTCAGTCAAGCTAAGGGTCTCCTGCAAATAAGAGTGAAACAGTTAAAAACATATTTGTCAAGTTACAATCTACATACAAGTCCCAAGCACATTGCAAGCAAAGCACTTAGCACCTGGGGGCTAATGTGTGCGGAAGTTATTTTTAAATTGCATTGTTAATCTTCTGTTTCATCTTTATCAGCTAAGCCGGCGTATAATGGCCGTGATGAGAAGTTATTATTGTCGGGTTACTGGTTCCACAAACCCTTGAGAGGTTGGAACTCTGGGTTGCTTGCGGATATCTCAACCTACCCAACCTGCCTAATCGCGATCCTCCTAAGCCTAGCGCGTCGAGCTCGTAGAGACAAAGAGACATAGCAGTTTATCCTGGTTCGGGCCACCTTGCAGTGTAATACCCTACTCCAATGTTTTGGTGGATTGCCTCGAAGGGCTATGGATGAACTAGTACAGTGGATGAGCTGGCCTTGGAGTGTGAGGTGTTCTTGAGCTCAAGAGAGCTGGTGAGGCGGTCCGGTGAGAACGGATCTGGTCCCCCTCTATGGTGGCGGCTAAGTCCTATTTATAGTGGCCTTGGTCCTCTTCCCAAATGTTGGCGGGAAGGGATCCCACAAGGGCCGGATTTGAAAGGGGACAAGTAGTACAGCTTATCCTGACAAAAGTAGTCTTCGCCTGCGAAAAGCCCCTGGTTGTGACGCTGCGGTGGGCTCGGTGATGTCCTCCGTCCTGCCATCCTGGCGGTCTTGGTCTTGTTGCACCAGAATGGAAACCTTTGGTTGATTCCTCATGACTCCGCGCCTGCGGCTTGCCACCCTTGCACCGAAGAGGAAACTAGTGCTCTGCGCCCGCTGGCGCCCGCCTGGCCTTGGTCGTCACTGCTCACGTTAGCTGAGCATGTGCACCTTGCACGCCCCTCGGGAGCCAGCCTGAAGAGGTCGATCCCCTCGGTCTTTGCGTAGTCCGCCTCGCGAGGCTTGGCCCCTCGCGAGGGTCTTGAGCTGTTGATGCTAAAACTACGTCGTACCAGGCCGTCGAGGGAGCCACGTGGTGGGCCGCAGGCAGGCAGGTCTGGATACCCCCATATCTAGAACACCGACAATTATTTCAACTGACCCTGCTCATCTTTGTCAAGATAAGCTATCCCATGAGGACTATGGTATGAAATTATTCTTTCAAAGGTACTGAAGATGAACCAGCTCATCTTTGTCAAGACAAGCCGGTGCATTAGGGTTATGATTTCAAATTTGCAGTAACATATTTTGACCAGTCTTACACCTACTCAATGTATCCTTTCCTACGGATAAGACTTGGGGGCTAGATGACTATATATGCAAAGAGAGCAGGTGTTCATACCTCATATTTTTGTCACATCCTTTTAACTATGTCTACCTCCAGGTCATGACTAGTATGCGGATGGCTCAGATATCTAGAATATAGTTATTGACATCCACATGTGAGTAATTTGCAATGTCAAATTTGGCCTTGTTCTTCTCAATTAGCTCCACCTTGGCGGAGTGTTTGGCCAGAATGGTGGGGTTCCCTGGCTCAGCGTAACAAGTGCCAGTGACCACAACATCTTCAGCATTTTCTTCAGCAGGCTTGGGGGAGTTTGCCGGCTTAGCATTCTCCGGGTAAACGTCCATTGGTTCCACGGGAGTATCATGGGTCTCTCGTGGTTGATCACTGACAGTATCTTTGGGGTTCTGGTTTGAAGCCTCCGATGATGGTGTTTGTTTGTCCGGCTCATTGACTTTAGGATCTTCGGTCGGCTTGCTGATCTTCAGTTTCTTGCTTGGCTTAGCTATGCCACTGGAAACCAGACATATGAGGATGTGAGTATACCAGTTTAAGAATGTGAAAACGAAGAAGATAAATATTCTTACCCAGGGGCAATCTTGAAGGCAGGCAGGTGAGTGCGAGTAGAGTCGCCAGAGGATGAATGAGAAGTTCCCTAATAATTTGAGTAAGGAGAATTAAGTGGTGATGTCTACTACACAACCTTCTTCTTATAGACGTTGTTGGGCCTCCAAGTTCAGAGGTTGTAGGACAGTAGCAAATTTCCCTCAAGTAGATGACCTAAAGTTTATCAATCCGTGTTAGGCGTAGGATGAAGATGGTCTCTCTCAAACAACCCTGCAACCAAATAACAAAGAGTCTATTGTGTCCCCAACACACCCAATACAATGCTAAGTTGTATAGGTGCACTAGTTCAGCGAAGAGATGGTGATACAAGTACAATATGTATGGTAGATATAGGTTCTTGTAATCTGAAATTATAAAACAGCAAGGTAACTAGTAACAAAAGTGATCGAAAACGGTATTGCAATGCTTCGAAACAAGGCCTAGGGTTCATACTTTCACTAGTGAAAGTTCTCTCAACAATGATAACATAATTAGATCATATAACAATCCCTCAACGTGCAACAAAGAGTAACTCGAAAGTCACTAATAGCGGAGAACAAACGAAGAGATTATAATAGGGTTCGTAACCACCTCAAAATTATTCTTTCCGATCAATCCATTGGGCTATTCCTATAAGTGTCACAAACAACCCTAGAGTTTGTAGTAAAATAACACCTTAAGACACACATCAACCAAAACCCTAATGTCACCTAGATACTCCAATTTCACCACAAGTATCCAGGGGTTTGATTATACGATATGCATCACACAATCTCAGATTCATCTATTCAACCAACACAAAAAACTTCAAAGAGTGCCCCAAAGTTTCTACCGGAGAGTCAAGACGAAAACGTGTGCCAACCCCTACGCATAAGTTCACAAGGTCACAGAACCCGCAAGTTGATCACCAAAACATACATCAAGTAGATCACGTGAATATCCCATTGTCACCACAGATAAGCACATGCAAGACATACAACAAGTGTTCTCAAATCCTTAAAGACTCAATCCGATAAGATAACTTCAAAGGGAAAACTCAATCCATTACTAGAAGGTAGAGGGGAAGAAACATCATATGATCCAACTATAATAGCAAAGCTCGCGATACATCAAGATCGTGCCATATGAAGAACAAGAGAGAGAGAGAGAGAGAGAGAGAGAGAGAGAGATCAAACACATATCTACTGGTACACACCCTCAGCCCCGAGGGTGAACTACTCCCTCCTTGTCATGGAGAGCGTCGGGATGATGAAGATGGCCACCGGTGATGATTCCGCCCTCCGGCAGGGTGCCAGAACAGGGTCCTGATTGGTTTTTGGTGGCTACAGAGGCTTGCGGTAGCGCAACTCCAGATCGAAGTTTCTTTTGGGGGGTTTCTGTATTTATAGGAATTTCTGGCGTCGGTTTCACGTCAGGGGGGTCTCCGAGTCAGTCACGAGGTAGGGGCGCGCCCAGGGGGTAGGGCGCACCCCCCACCCTCGTGGATGACTCGGGACTCTTCTAGCCCAACTCTTTTGCTTCGGGGGCCTCTTCTGGTCCATAAAAAATCTCCGAAAATTGGCAGGTCAATTGGACTCCATTTGGTATTCCTTTTCTATAAAACTTAAAAACAAGGAAAAAACAGAAACTGGCACTGGGCTCTAGGTTAATAGGTCTGACAGCCTGGATTTTGCCTTCTCTCTTTTTCTGGACTTCATTTGTCTTTGCTTTGAATTTGGGTTTTTGGAATCAATTCAAATGGACTTAACACTTGGGCATGTCCTTGATTTTCACCCAAGTGACCCATCTATCTCTCATTCAACATTCTTTCTCTGAAAAATCCCAAAATGACCCAAGAAATATTTTTCATAAAAGAAAAATATTCAATTTTTTTGTGAAACTCAATTCAGAAACTTGTGCTCCAAAGCAACCCTCAATTTTATTGCTCCAAAAATCCTGAGAAAATTCACAAATATTCTTTCAACCTTGGCCCACCTTCCCGAGTAAAAACATTGTGTAACTTTTTTGGAACATTTTTGCTGCAGAAAAACATTTTTGTTCTGGCCTCAAAAGGCACTTTGCACAACAAGTGTGTTTTTCCTTGATCCAATGAAGCTGATTTTTCTTGAGCTTCATTACCCTCTTAAACAAAGCTTAAGCCCTAATCACCTTCTAGAAGCCCTCCAAACTTGGCGACCAAGTTTCTGACCAGAAACTTGCCAGCAAGCTCAAGTCCCATCTGGTCGCCCTGGCAGTGTGCCATCACTCTTCATAGACCTAACACTGCACGGACAACACCCCAGACATAGTTTGGCATCGCGTGGGCGTTGTCTTGACCATGCCAGGGTGGTGACCACGTGAAGACACGGCTCTGGCAATGCGCCCGACGCGCTCTGCGCTGTGCCCATGCGCCTGTTTCGCGTGTGATTAATCCAGAGCGCGCCGACGACTACCGCATCGCGCCAACGTCTTCGTCTCATCACCTTTGACCTATCCCTAGCGCTCGCTGACGCCGCAGCGGGCGCAGGCATGACGCGGGCAAAACCATAGTGCGCCCCGTGCCTCTATCCTATTCCTCCACGGCAAGTACCCATTTCACCCGCAGCCGTCCGTTTGGGTCGCCGTCGACAAAAGTGTTGGCCCAACACGCCAACCAATTCCCAAAAGGCGTCTTCCTAGCATCCACGTGGACCCATTTGTGGACCAAATTTGCGGCTGAAATGCATCGGCGTGGACATGAAGCAGAGTCGTCGCGCGTCCTCTTGGTGTCCGCCGCATCCCCACCTGGCGGGCGCCCAACTACCGCGGTCAGCTTTATCAATGACGACCGCCACCACGGGCCCACGCGTAAGCGATGTCGATCGGCCTTTTTTAATTCGAGTGTGCGATGGGGGGCCGTCCTCATCTGCTTCCAGACGCCCCGTCCCCATCTTGCCACCACTGTGCTCCTCCATCGGCGACAAAGCCTAGCAAACCCTTACCACCGCAATGGGCCTCTTCTCCAGCAAGGGAAAGGGCAAGGTCCCCGCCGGCCCTTCCCGTGCGCTCCCCCCGCCTCCGTCGTCATCTTCCCGCCGGCCGAGGCAGCGCATCGTCGTCCCAGTGCACCAGGCGAAGTGGCACTGGGAGCACCGCATCCCCCTCCCCTACCCCGACGCAACGCTGCCACACGACTGGCACTTGGATCCGAAGAGGATCCCAGTGCCGACGGCGCCGCAGTTGGCACGGGCGCACGCGTAGGAGGTGTGGCGCCGAAAACAGCTGCTGACATTGGAGCAGCACCGCTACCCATGGTACGAGTTCGATTCGCCCGCATGGCAGCGGTGGTTCGCCTTCGAGCACGAGGAGGCCAAGAGGTGTTGCGTCCGTGACTTGTGCCATGGCTCCCCGTGCCTGGCCCTCGTCATGCGTAACGAGGACCAGGAGGAGACCGCCTACCAGGCGGCGCTAGCCGCCGTCCTCCGTGGAAGCGAGGAGGAGGAGGAGGAGGCATACCAGGCGCGCATGGCAGAGGCAATGGCGCAAGGCCGAGCCGGAGCCGGAGCCAGAGCCGACCCCCATCGAGCGCTACTCGTGGACCAGGCGTGTGCGCGAGTAGGTCAGCGCGCAACCGGACTGGTATCGGGCCACGCCGGCGCAGGAGTAGGCCTACCTCGAGCAGTGGCAGCAACAACGACTTGCCGAGAAGAGCCGTGAGCGCGAGTGCCTCGAGATGCTCGAGCGCGGTGCGGAGGAGGAGGAGCGCCTTGTCGGCGCTGGGCCAGCCCAGCCGCCGACGGTGGCGGTGCAGCCCGCGGCGAAAGACATTGCTATAGCCTGGTCGATGACGTTGCCTTTGGCTGGCCCGGCGCCGACGCTTATCGACCTGACCGGCCCCAACGACGATGACGAGGATGCCTGGACAGTGTGCCTCCTCGTAGTTTTAGTTTTAATTATGTTTAGTTAATGTAAGTGGACTCTCGCCGGCCTTTGGGGCCGGCATTAATGTTTAATTAATATATTTTTTCCAAAATGTTTGCGATATGTTTTTTTTTTCGCGGGACCTGAAAAATAGGTCAGGCGAGCGTTGGGCACAAGCGCCTACCCAAATGTGAAATCGGATATGAGTGTCCGCGGGATTCCAAATGGGTAGAAAACAAACAAAATTAGGGTCAACGCGTTGGATTTGCTCTAAGAATGAAACGATAACCTTGCATTCTTCTTAAGAGTATATATAGGGATAGCTAGAGATAGAAAATAAGGATATCAAAATGCTTGCGAGGAAATGCAGAACATATTAAGAGCAGAAAAGTGAACCCATCAGAGATCGAAGGGTGTCATGTCCTCGTAGGCGTGCGGGCACTGGTGGAAAAAAGGCCTTTGGTCGCGGTTCGCAACTGCCATTAGTCGCGGTTGGGCAACCGCGACCAAATAAGCGCGACCAAAGCCCCCCACCTTTAGTCGCGGCTGCTTAAGAACCGCGACTAACGGCCCGTCCACGTGGGCGCCGGTGACCGTCGGGCGGAGGACCTTTAGTCGAGGTTCTTCGGCCAACCGCGACTAAAAGGCGCCACAGGTTTAGGGTTTTAGCCCCCCTAAACCTGTTTTCTGTTTAATTTGTATTGTTTTATTTCTTTTGTGCTTTATTTTAATTTTGAAGGAGTTTCATATATTCTACGGTACTACATACATGCATATGAATGTACAATTTCAAATAAATTTGAAATTAGAACCAAAAAGAATTCAAGAGGAATATACAATATATATTCAATATCATCGGATGACCATATACAATTTTGAACAAGTTTCCATACATGATTTAATGCATATAAAGTTCTACGTCCTCGTAATAGTGTTCTCCTTTAGGATGGAGGACTTCCTGCTGAACCATCCAGCTAGTTCCTCTTGAAGTGGTCGGAAGCGAAGCTTACGGACTAAGCATCATCCGGAGGTTATTCCTCCGAGCATTGGTATCACTCGGAACCCGCTCAGAGGTGTATCTCGGATCATCTCACGAACATAGTATCCACATAGATTGGTCTCCGGTGGCTGAATATCCCCAGCATTCTTAGCCTTTGACCTTTTGAATTCTAGCTCTTTTTGAATTCACCGACCTTTGTATCTACGAACCGTCTCCAAACCCTACGAGGCAAAGAAAATTAAATGAACAAGAGAGTTATTAGTTACTTGATATTAGGAAATGAAGGAAATAGGCCGATCGATATAGAGCGCAAATGAATGAAAATAATTACTTCTGCAGCATTCTTCTCATGCCGCCCAAAGCTTTGGATCCATATTCGGAGAGTCGTGGGCGAGACATTCTGAGGTGTTAACTTTAATTACTAGCGTAATCCGGTGGAACCCATGGACACGATACATGCACAAGATCGTCATGCATAACTCATCGATTAGCCGCCACATACCATGCATGGAGTAAACAAAAGAGAATGTGCTCAAGACAGAAACACTCACCCAAAATGGTAAGGAAATAGAATATCACTTTTGAGTTCCTGCTTTGTAAGAAACTGCCACATGTCTGCCTCCACGTCGGCGGGGTGGCGGCTCCAACACATGTCCATTACCGATGTGTGGGTCAATGAACCCAACATCATGGATGTTCCTTACTCTGCATTCCTTAATCTTCATTCTGCATGTATAATAGCGGACACAACAATATAGTTAGGACATATATATAGTGCAGGCAATATGAACGAGATGGGGTAGAAATTAATAAATCACTTACGAGCGTAACGTAGCAACCGATGATAGATTTGTCGAGCTCGCAAGAGATTGAAAAGCTGGAACAATTCACTCACTTCAATTTGTACATAGTAATGTTTGAAGTGATGCTCATGTCTAACTTCCGCATAAATATATTCTTTGGCGTTTTATTTTTTATGTAACCCTTGTACCATTTCAGCAGACCTTTCATTTGTGGAGGTAGATCCTTTTCTCGCCAAGCTCGACGAGAGGCCCATTCTTGACATATGTAATTACTACCTCCTTCATCGGGCGCCTCATCAAGGCCTAACAGTTCACGAAGAGTAATACCTAAGTTGGCCGCTTGTTCTCTCGCACTCGTTACAATCCCTCAGGTCGCCGCAGCTTGTATGATCTCGGGGGCATCCGGACCGGCGGCTTCCACTATAAGCGGGGCAATCGATTGTTTACTTTGTTCCCCGAGCTGGGCAACTTGTTTCCCGCTTTTTTTACTTTCGGCCTTCTCCCGCTCTTTGTTCTCCTTGAACATGAGTGCCTGCCGCCAAGTTCACGTGCATAGTCGTTAGGCAGATTCTTCTTGCGGCTTGGGACGGTGTGCTCAAAAATGACTTAGCCCACTTCTTTTGCTCATCGAGAAAATCTTGGCTTGGCTCGGGCTCTCTTTTCTTCTTGCAGTCCGCCTTCCCTTTCTCCAAATCAGCAGCCGCGGCCGCGTCGACTTCCTCGGCACTACGTTCCCAAGGCCTTGTGGGGAGAGGCTTCAGTGATGGCTCCGGTACCTTTGTGGTCTTAGGTACAGAAGGGTTCGGGTTAATAATCCAGGACTGCTTCTGCTTCTTTGCCGGAGGTGGAGTGGGGGGCGGCGTCGATCACCCGCCGGACGAGGACTGGGGCAACGGCTGATCACCCGCCGGACGTTGTGGATCGGGGCGGCGGCGTCGACGTGACGGAGGTGTAGGTGAACCGCCACCACCACCACCACCACCACCGCCACCGCCACCACCACCACCGTAGGGGGTGGACTTGTTGTCCTTGGCGCCTCGCCTCGAAACTTGATAAACTTCTTTTGCCATAGAATGAAATGGCGCTTGACATCTCCAAGTCTTTTCTCCCCTTCAGGTGTAGCAATGTCAATCTCCGTGTCCTCAAACCCTTGGACTATGTCCTCCACCGTGACACGAGCATAGCCATCTTGAATGGGGTTGTTGTGGTGGAGTGCTCCGTAAACATGGTAAAGCACTGCCGATGGCTACCTTCATGGACATGTTCCCGATAGGATAATACAGATGACATTCTTTCATCTCCTTTATATCGCCCACGGGGTAGCGAGGAGGCTCCGGTGCAGTAATTTCGACCACCGAGGCTCCGGTGCAGTAATTCGACCACCGTGAGGCTCCGGTGCGATAATTTCGATCGTCGGTGCATCTGCACCAGCGGTGGGGCCTCCGTGGAAGCCACGCTGCTTCTCCGCTGCTGGCTTCCGAGATCCGCTGGATGATCTTCATGCTGCACTCGAGCTGCATCTCTTTCGGCTACTAGTACACTCATGGTTTTCTTCATCACATCCATTTCCGATGCCAACCGCGCCACAATATCTGCTTCCCGATCCATCTTTCTCTTACGGCTTCTGTAACCGTACGGGTCATCATTCTGGGGGAACCCTATTTTCCACGGAATGTGCCCCATGCCTCGTACACGTCCTCCGTGTTCAGGATTCCTGAGGGCTTTTGTCGGTAGCGTCGTTCTCTCTGTTGAACTTGATCTTCCCCTATTGAGCATCCTTCATTGCGTCAATAAGGGCTTGGGTGGGTTTAATTAATTTGCCCGGTAAACACACTCCCCTGTCTCCGGGTTCAGCGTTCCCCATGCCCGTACCACCAGCTTTTGGCCCTTGGGTCCCATCCTCCGTGCTGACGGATTCCTCGCGCCCTCAGCTCGTTCTCCATCTTCTCCAACCTAGGCACCCAAATGCGATACCCTCCTGGCCCCATAACATGATTGTACTCCTTCTTAGCCGCATTTTCCTTATTTTTTCGATATTTGAATGAACTACTCCGATTTCTTTTGCTTCACAAATTCTGGCCAATCATGTTTCAGTTTCTCATATTGTCCTTTGAAATCCGGAGTCTTGTTCTGCTTGACAAAGTCATGGGCTAGATTTTGCTTGAATTTCCTAATGCGTCGGCCATCTTATGAAGAGCGAACTGTTTGACTAGCCTCCTCCTATCCTTGTTTTCCTCAATCTTGTTACCCTCCTCATCGAATTTGTTGTATTCCGGAGGTAGAACGAAATGTTCCATAAGCTTCTTGAAGCAATCTTTTTGTTCTCTTATCGACAAAAGTGAAACCATCAATTCGTGCCTTCTTTGTCTCATTCCACTCACGGGCGGTGATCGAGACGTTGTCTCTAACAATGGCTCCGCATTGGCTGACAAACTTGGTGGCGTTCTTGCGGGGCTCCGGTGACCTGCGGTTGCCTTTGTCGACAACCTCGATGGTGCATGTTTCTCCTTGTTTCATCGTCTTGGTTGCGCCACGCTTTGACGGCGTACTCGATTGTTTGACGATCCGGCCGAGGGCTAAAATAAGAAAGAGTCACGCGCAGCGTTAGTACACACATATTTATTCAAATCAGTTAGTTTGTATCACCAGAGGCTCAATGTATATATATACCTCGGCGCGGAGGTGGTTGCTACTTCCATTTGAAGATAAATGCGTTTATCGACGTTTGTTCGGCATCATCTTCTTGACGGCGCCCTTCATCTTCACCGTCAAGGTTCAGATAAGAAGAGATATCATCTTCTTCTTCTCCGGTCGGCACATATAGAATATCGCCGTTTATGATGCCGAACATATGTGCTTCACCGTCCGGATCATAGTTGTCCATAATCGGGTCAGCTCTATCGTCCGCCATTATGTCGATCCTGAAAACATGTAGTAAAAACAAATTAAGTAAGTGAAGAAGGGGCGGTGGCGGTGGCGGTGGCGAAAGGCGGTGGCAAAAGGAGGGGCGAGGAAGGGTGGGAGAGGGTGTCGCGGTAGAGCGCGAGACGGGGCGGCAGACGACGACGTCACGGAGAGGGAGGCGAGGACAACACACATGTATAACCCTCGCCGCCTCTCGATCCCAAAAAACACGCGCATCGCCGCCCCTCGCCGCCCCTCGCCGCCCCTCCATTTTATTTTTTGTTTTTTCTTTGGCGGTTTTCTGTTGTTTTTGTTTTTCAATTTATATGTATTTTTTGATTTTATTTCTCTTTCAAATTTCGTCAAATTTTCTTATAAAATTCTAAATTTTTTGAACTTCCCTTAAATTGACAAACTATTTCAAGCTGTGAACTTTTTCCGATTCCAGACACTTCTTTTTCCAAAACATGTGAACTTTTTTCAAAATCCTGAACTTTTTTAAAAATCGATGTACATTTGAAAGAAAATCAAATTTATGTCAAACTTGATGAACTTTTATTTCCAAAATTTATGATCTTTTTTCATGGCTGATCAACTTTTCAAATTTGTGAACATTTTTAAAATTGAAGAACTTTTTTTGTAATTCCTGAACCATTTTTAAAAATTGAAGAATTGTTTTTCATTCTGTGAACTTTTTAAAAAATTGATGAACTTTTTATAATTTGGTAACTTTTCTTCAAAATTGATGAACCTTTTTCCAAAATCGTTATATTTCTTCAAATTTGTGAACTTTTCTTCAAACAGATGAACTTCTTTTCCAAATGAATCGGCGGCGTTGAGGGCGGGGGAGCGAGGCGGCAAGACTGAGGCTGGCCGGCTGCTGTGGCGAGGGCGACGGCGGCGTCGGCCGAGGGCGAGGGCGAGGCGGGTGGCGTCGAGGGCGAGGGCGACGGCGGCAAGGCCGAGGGCGAGGGCGACGTGGCAGCGTCGAGGGCGAGGGCGACGGGCGGGCGGCCGAGGGCGCGGGCAGAGACGAGGCGAGAATCGAATCGGAGAAGACGAGAATCGGAGCCTTGTATTTATAGCCCCCCCCCTTTAGTCGCGGTTGGCGACGCGACCCGCGACTAAAGGGTTTTTGGCGGGTTTTTTGCGTTCCCGCGCCCCCCCTTTAGTCGTCGCGGTTGGGGAGGCGACCCGCGACTAAAGGTAACCTTTAGTCATGGTTGGTCTGCCAACCAGCGACTAAAGGTCACTTAGGTTTAGGGTTTTAGCCCCCCAAACCTGTTTTCTGTTTAATTTTTATTGTTTTCTTTTTAATTTGTATTGTTTTCTGTTTAATTTGTATTGTTTTATTTCTTTTGTGCTTTATTTTAATTTTGAAGGAGTTTCACATATTCTACGGTACTACATACATGCATATGAATGTACAATTTCAAACAAATTTGAAATTAGAACCAAAAAGAATTCCCACAAGTTCTTCCGGCCGCCTCTGTCTTCCCACAAGTTCTTCCCGGCCGATCTTCCCGCCATGATTCTTTCCGCCTATGTCTTCCCGCCATTTCTTCACGCCTCTATCTTGGCGTATCGATGCTCCTTTTATAGGCACGGCGCCGCTTCTGCTTTGTCTTGTTCCTCCGACAGTATGTCAGGCGCTACCCAGCGTCTGTCTAACCTTTAGTCCGGTTGCACCAACCAGCGGGACTAAAGGTTAGATGACCAGCTCTGGATTCCTCTTCTTCCGCCATTTCTTCCCTGTCTTCCCGCCTCTTTCTTCCCGCCACTTTCTTCCCGCCTCCTGTCTTCCCGCTCCCATTTTTCCCGCCATTTCTCACTACATATATGTAGCCCGGCTTGGCCAGCATTATCACATCTCTACAATCTCTCATCACTCTCTCATGGCTTCCACCGCACCCACTCTAACCTACCAGCAGGTGGAGGAGCTTTGCGCCTCGAACTACCCTTGTCCACCGTGCTACAGCGTCCCCACCGGCTGGAGCCTAAGCACGCGGCGTGCGGTCCCTCCCGTCCCTCGTGGTACTGCGGCAGGCGGCCATCACGAACCACTACTACCTCGACCTCACGCCGAGCAGCGGATGAATCCCGCTGGCATCCCGATAACCAGCATACTTGGGACGCCTTCTTCATCAATCGGCATGAGAGGGCGCCGCCAGTATGAGGAGGACGGTGCGCCTCCCGGGAACTTCCACGAGGCCGGCCGTCGGCTATGGTGGTATGGCGGACTCTGCAGAGCGTCATGGACTACATCACGGCCGGTGATATCCCCTCATCAAGGCCTACCCTCGCTTCGAGCTACGAGCGCCGCCCGACAATGACGAAGCAGCGGCATTTACTTACCGGCGGCAACTTAGAAGCGGCGACTACCAAGACAACGACGGCGGCGGCTATGAAGACTACGGTATGCATATTATACGCCTATGCAGGAGTTTGACTATTTCACTACATATTTGATTTATCATCAGTGGTATCTCGAATCATTCGAAAATGGACACCAAACACATAACGGGTAATATAATTCACATGATCCATTCAACAAAGTTTGGTACAATAAATTATTACACATCATTTCTTCCCTTGTGTCCCTGCTTGCTTACGATTGTGCCGTATCCATGGAGCATCCTCATCATTTAACTTAATGCTTGGGTCGGTGTTCACTTTGAAGGGCGGAATTTCAGCAAACATATTATAATCTTCTGACATGTCATCTTGTCCTCCACTCCCACGATGTTTCTTTTCCTGAAAAGAACAATGTGGCGCTTTGGATCATCGCATGATGTCTTGATCGTTTTCTTATCTTTCCGTTTCCTCGGTTTGCTACTCATGTCCTTCACATAGAAAACCTGAGCGACATCTTTCGCTAGGACGAATGGTTCGTCAAGGTAACCAAGATTGTTGAAATCCACCATTGTCATTCCGTATTGCTGGTCCACCTTTACCCCACCTCCTGTTAGCTTGAACCATTTGCACCGGAACAAAGGGACCTTAAAGGAGGGTCCATAGTCAAGTTCCCATATCTCCTCTATGTAACCATAATATGTGACCTCTTGCCCATTCTCGGTTGCTGCATCAAAGCGGACACCACTGTTTTGGTTGGTGCTCTTTTTATCTTGGGCGATCGTGTAAAATGTATTCCCATTTATCTCGTACCCTTGGAAAGTCGTTATAGTCGAAGATGGTGTCTTGGCCAACATGTACAGCTGATCTACAACATCATTGTCATTCATTAAATGTTTTCTCAACCAACTGCCGAAAGTCTCCATGTGGGCCTTCCTAATCCGAGATTCAGGCTTCCCGGGTTGTCGAGCGTAAAATATTCTTGTGTTTCTCAAAGTACGGAGCCACCAAGCTGGAATTGGTCAAGATGAGGTGGTGTGCTTCAGTCGAGAATGGTCATCCATACATATCGTTGATTTCCTTCCGATCGTGCCTTTTCCACTTAGTCTCCCCTCGTGCCGCGATCGAGGAAGACCAATCGGCTTAAGGTCGGGAACAAAGTCAACACAAAACTCAATTACCTCCTCATTTCCATAGCCCTTGGCGATGCTTCCTTCCGCCTAGCACGGTTACGAACATATTTCTTTAATATTCCCATGAACCTCTCAAGGGGAACATATTGTGTAGAAATACAGGACCGAGAACGAAAATCTCTTCGACTAGGTGAACCAGGAGGTGCGTCATAATATTGAAGAAGGATGGCGGGAACGCCAACTCGAAACTGACAAGACATTGGATCACATCGTTCTGTAACCATGGTAGAACTTCTGGATTGATTACCTTACGAGAGATTGCATTGAGGAATGCACATAGCTTCACAATGGCTACTCGAACATTTTCCGGCAGGAGCCCCTCAAAGCAATCGGAAGCAATTGCGTCATAATCACGTGGCGATCGTGAGACTTCAGGTTTTGGAACTTTTTCTCCGCCATGTTTATTATTCCCTTTATATTGGGCGAGAATCCAGACGGGACCTTCATACTGCTCGGGCATTCAAAAAGATGACCTTCTCTTCTTTGGTTAGAGCGTAGGTGGCGGGACCTTGAAACCATTCCGGATGCGGTCATCGTGGTCTTTCAAAGCGTTGCTGGTCCTGCCGTGCTTCCTTTGTATCATTTGTCTTCCCATACACGCCCAAGAAGCTTAGGAGGTTCACGCAAATATTCTTCGTAACGTGCATCACGTCGATTGCAGAGCGGACATCTAGGACTTTCCAATATTCTAGCTCCCGAATATAGATTGCTTCTTCCACATGGCTGCGTGCCCGTCGGCTCCCTTCGAACTGATTGTCCGCCAGACCCTTTCCAAAGATGACTTTCAAATCCTTGACCATATCAAATACCTCGGCACCGGTGCGTTCCGCGAGCTTCGCCGGTGATCTGCCTTGCCGTTGTAATGCTTGCCTTTCTTTCTTCTTTGGATGAATTTTCGGAAGAAATCGACGATGCCCAAGGTACACGTTCTTCTTACAATTTGGCAAATGTACACTTTCAGTCTCATGTAAGCAGTGCGTGCATGCATTGTATCCCTTATTTGACAGTCCCGAAAGGTTACTAAGAGCAGGCCAATCGTTGATGGTTACGAAAAGCAACGCTCGTGGGTCTAATTCGTCTTGTTTGGGCTCATCCCACACACGGACACCACCCCACAGCTGTAAAAGTTCATCAACTAATGGCCTTAGGTACACATCGATGTCGTTGCCGGGTTGCTTCGGACCTTGGATGAGCACCGGCATCATAATGAACTTCCGCTTCATGCACAACCAAGGAGGAAGGTTGTAGATGCATAGAGTCACGGGCCAGTGCTATGGCTGGAGCTCTGCTGCCAAAAGGATTCATGCCATCCGCATTTTAGAGCAAATCTTATGTTCCTTGCGTCACCTGCAAAATCTTTGAACCATCTGTCGATCTTTCTCCATTGCGTTCCATCTGCGGTGTGTCTCAACTCCCCGTCCGACTTATGGTCCTCTTTGTGCCATCGCAACAACTTGGCATGCTCTTTGTTCCTGAACAGACGTTTCAACCGTGGTATTATAGGAGCATACCACATCACCTTGGCGGGAACCCTCTTCCTAGGTTTCTGGCCCTCAACATCGCCACCGTGGTCATCGCCTCGATCTTATAACGCAATGCAAAGGCATACCGGGCATTCATTCAAATTCTCGTATTCACCGCGGTAGAGGATGCGATCGTTGATGCATGCATGTATCTTCGTAACCTCTAAACCTAGAGGGCAGACAACCTTCTTTGCTTCAGACGTCTTGGCGGGCAACTCGTTATCCTTTGGAAACATATTCTTCAACATTTTCAGCAAGTTTTCAAATGCCGAGTCAGCTACACCTGCCTCTGCCTTCCATTTCAGCAAATCCGATTATGCAGCCCAGCTTTTTCGCACCATCATCGCATCCGGGTACAGCGCCTTCATGATCCTCTAACATGCGATCCAAATTCTCCCTCTCCTTTTCAGTTTCGCGGCGTCTCCGTGCATCAGCAATGGTCCGACCAAGATCATCAACAGGATCATCACGTGCCTCTTCTTCACCTTCCCTTCACCTTCAAAGATCCTCCATGAAAGTATCACCGAAATGAGCAAGATAGCTTTCATCGATGAAATCATCCCCTTCTTCATCTTCTTCCATTATAACCCCTCTTTCTCCATTCTTGGTCCAACAATTATAGCATGGCAAGAAACCGTGCCGAAGCAGATGCATGTGAACATCTCTTGAGTAAGAGTAACCCTACTGATTCTTAAAGATAACACATGGACAGATAACAAAACCCCACCGCTTGTTCGCATTAGCCACTACGAGGAAATCTTTCAAACCCGTAGTGAACTCGCCGGAGAGTCGGTTACCGTACATCCATTGCCGATTCATCTGCATTATTATAATATAAAATATATAATTAACCATCATGCATTTATTAAACTAACTAGCTGCAAACAATATAAATTAAACAATGAACTACACACATGCATATTTTATCAATGACACATCAAAGGTTCATCAAGTTGCTAACATGATCGAGGAGTGTGGCTCCAACACTTCATGTCATGTTTGTTTCATGCTCTTGGGGCATTTCATTAAACACCTTATGTGCATAAGAGGAACCAAAAGCAAACCTACACCCACTTGTGAAGAGAATGGCTCCAAATGGCTAAGTGTTGGCTGCTGGATGGGTATATATAGGGAGGGGCTTTAGTTCGGTTGGCACAGCAAACCGTGACTAAAGGTGCCGAAGGCCTTTAGTCGCGGTTGTCCTGGCCAACCGCGACTAAAGACCCTCACGTCGCGCCATGGCCACCGAGCGCCACAGGCCCAGGCCTTTGGTCGCGGTTCACCTCCAGAACCGCGACTAAAGGTCCCATTAGTCGCGGTTCCTACAGCTTCGCGACTTATGGGGCTGGACGGAAGCCTGTTTTTCCACCAGTGGGGCTTGGGCCTGCATGCTTGCATGATTTGATAGCGCCAACTACGACCATGTACTATGCTGTTCTCCTATGTGACAGTTTCTCATGTGCCGGGCTGCACAGCAGATACCCCATGACACATGCAAATCAAGTCTCGTGTAATCATACGTGCACTTCACTGGAGTAAACTTAGGCCAACTCCACCGCGCGACCCCAAACGGACGTCCGTTTTGTTCGGATTCTGTCCGTGTTGGTAGGGATTTGGGCTCGTGTCCGGGCCTGTCCTGGGATGCGGTGGCCGTGCGCCCAGCGCACGACCGCATCCATTTGCCCCATCATGTCCGCGTATACTCTGCAAGTCCTTAAACTTTTTTTATCATTCATTTTTGGTACATTTTGACTAGTAAAGCAAGGCCAAAGAAAACAAGAACCACAAGAATACATTTAAGAAGATACCCAACTTCCATAACTGCTCCCTTGAGTTAGGTTAGGGCCTTCTCGATGCACTCATTGTTGATCTGTGGAGGAGGCACGACGTTGCACCCTCCTTTCTTATTCAAGCCAGAAGTCGACATTGCTTCCTCACACGTAGTATCGTGCCTTGTTGCTTCTTCGCATGTAGTATCGATGCTAAAAGAGCACATACCCCATCGTTTAAGCACTTGATGAACACCCATCCGGGATGCTCCGGCGTTGTAGACACGCGGCGCACGACCACCCTTGGGCAGTGGTCGCACTTGATGAGGGGCAACGGTGCGCCGACGAGCTTTTGGGCAAGCACCGAGCCCGGTCGGCCGCCATTCGCGTATCTGCCGGCGGGCACCGACGGTGCAGATCCGAGCGGCTAGAGGACGAGCCACTGCCTGCATGTGGCTTTGCGGCCCTGCCATGGCCTTCCGGCGAGGTTCCCGGCCAGTCCATGGCGCGGCCCGGCCTCCCACAGCCGGGCGAGCTCAAGACCGACCGGATCCGCCCCAAATCCGGCCGGCGGGTGCGCAAACAAGGTGGCCGTGCTTGGGTAGCTCGGCGGCGACGAGAGGAAGGGGCTGGGCAAGCGCGCGTCCGAGTTGCACGGCTGCAATGGCAGCGGGCGGCCGGCGGCGGCGAGGGGAAGAGAGGGGAAGAGTGGAGTGGATGCGGCCGGAGGGAGGGAGGGGGGCCAGGGGAGGACACGCGCAGACGACCCACGCGTCCGTGTGGTGTCCGTTTCACCTTAAAAGCGACGCAAACTTGGGCCGCGGATGGGTCGAAAGCGGACACAAAGCGGACAAAAATCCGTTTGCGCCCGCGCGCTGGGCCTTCTCGTTTGTCCCTTCTACCCCAAACGGACGGGGGCGGACAGAATAGGGTCGCGCGGTGGAGTTGGACTTAGCCATGGACGTGCATCCAGCCAGCTCTTATAAAAGGACAGAGACTAGGATAGGCCGAATTCATTGTTTTAACCCTTTTTTAAAACTTAAGCGCCATCTGACCCTTATTAAATATTATTTTTGAATGTGACTCTTTTTCTATCGTTATTGTGATTGAGGATAGGGTTTAACTACCTACCATCATGGCCAACAGCGGTAGAAATTAGTCAACATCCAGACAGCGTTTATATGTAGCCTACGGCCAAAGGTGATGGCGGTACCTTCAATACCATCCTGCCATGCAACCTGGCGGTAGCTATTTTTCCATCATACACGTGTGTGTGTGCTGGTGCTAATGCATATGCTAATCACGCACAATCATATGTACTAATGCATGTGCTACACAGCTATAGCAAACGGTAGCAATGTCTACTATATTGGATTTTAACTTGAATCCTCCCGAAAGCATCATGCGTACGTGAAAGCTTTCTGGACCAAGTACGTGCACGTATGTGTAGCAGGGTAGAGTATGATATCTATATCTATGTGAACTTGGCATCGATTCTATCTCCACGGAATGGAACGGCTCTCTCTCGACGAACTCTTTCGTAACTTACCAAATAAAATAGAACAGAGGAAATATTTTGCGGTGGGTGCAACTTGCATATTTTTATTGATTTTTTTGTAAATATAAAGTGATACATGGACTTGCCGTGTTCAACAAGTAAGGGCATCTCGAACGTGGACTCTCAAACCGCCCGCATTTTATGCTATTGAACGCGGGCTTGTATCGGACCAGAGCATGCAGCGGCCGGTACTGATGCCCACTATTTGGCCAGACGGGAGGGTGACACTAATAGGCGTGGCCTCTCATGCGCCGCCGCTTCAATGCAGACGTCGCGTCCCGAGAAACCAAATCCGGCCGCTGAGCCGCATTGAAGTCCGCGCCCCCCGCCTCCGCCATGTGAAGGACGAGCCAGCGCCATCGGCAGTGGCCAACGCGGCACTCCGCACGGTGCAACAGGAGATAGAGCGGCTCCTCCGCGAGCGGCAGGTGAGGGAGTCATGGATTAAGGGGTCCTCGGACAGCCGGACTATATGCGTATGCCGGACTGTTGGCTATGAAGATACAAGATAGAAGACTTCGTCCCGTGTCCTGATGAGACTCTCCTTTGCTTGGAAGGCAAGCTTGGCGCTTCGTATGTGAAGATTCCTTTCTCTATAACCAACTATGTGTAACCCTAGCCCCCTCCGGTGTCTTTTTAAACCGGAGGGTTTAGTCCGTATGACAACGATCATAACCATAGGCTAGCTTCTAGGGTTTAGCCTCTAGGATCTCGTCGTAGATCAACTCTTGTAATACTCATATCATCAAGATTAATCAAGCAGGAAGTAGGGTATTACCTCCATCGAGAGGGCCCGAACCTGGGTAAACATTGTGTCCCCCGCCTCCTGTTACCATTAGCCTTAGACGCACAGTTCGGGACCCCCTACCCGAGATCCGCCGGTTTTGACACCGACATTGGTGCTTTCATTGAGAGTTCCACTGTGTCGTCACCATAAGGCTTGATGGCTCCTTCGATCATCAACAACGCCGTCCAGGGTGAAATTTTTCTCCCCAGACAGAACTTCGTATTCGGCGCCTTCGCACCGCGGGCCAACTCGCTTGGCCATCTAGAGCAGATCGACAGCTATGCCCCTGGCTATCAGGTCAGGTTTGGAAGCTTGAACTACACCGCCGACATCCGCGGAGACTTGATCTTCGACGGATTCGATCCTATGACAGCCGCGCCCCGCCGCCACGATGAACATGACCTAAATCCGTCATCAGACTATGCGCGGGAGATTGCACCTGTAACCGCACTGGCCCTAGATCCAGAGCAGAGCGCGCCATCCGAGGACGGGAGGCTCAACCTCACCACAGAAGCCGCGGACTCAACGGCGCTAGAGCCGAACACAGATCTGACCTCCAACGAGGCCTGTGTCATCGGAACCTCGGACTCGTCTCCGGCCACAGGCTCCGAACAGCATGAATCCGCACCCATCGATTCTGACTGGGCGCCAATCTTAGAGTTCAGCTCCGCGGACATCTTCCAACACTCACCCTTGGGCGACGTGTTAAACTCATTAAAATCCCTCTCCTTGTTAGGGGATTCTTGGCCAAACTATGTCCGGCTTTAATGGGAAGCAGACGACGAAGAGCTTCTTTGCCCACCCACCACCCACTTGATAGCCACTGTCGACGATTTAACCGACATGCTTGATTTCGACTCCAAAGACATCGACGGTATGGACGACGATGCCGGAGAAGAACAGGAACCACCGCCCACAGGGCGCTGGACAACCACCTCCTCATACGAGATATACATGGTGGATACACCCAAAGAAGACGATGGCGATGACACAAAAGATCCGGTTGAGGATAGACTTCCTGAGAAGCAGTCTAAGAGCCGACGTCAGCGGCGCCGCTCTAAATCACGCCATGGTAAAAATAGCGATACTGGCACAAGAGAGAATAGCACTCCGGACGATGCCGAAGACGACGAAGACCCCAGCAGGCCAAGTTTTGAACATGCTGAACTAGAAGATGGGCAAGCCAGCCCCGACGAACAAGCCATGAACGAAGACTCGGAGGACATCAACTACATGCCTCTCTCCGAAGACGAGGAGAGCCTCGGCGACGAAGAATTTATCATGTCAGAGGATCCCGTCGAGCAGGAGCGCTTTAAGCGCCGCCTTATAGCCATGGCAAGAACCCTGAAGAAGAAGCAGCAGCTTCAAGCTGATCAACATATGCTCACAGATAGATGGACTGAGGTCCTGGCAGCCGAGGAATACGGACTCGAGCGGCCAACCAAAAGTTACCCGAAGTGCAAATTGCTGCCTCAATTCGATGATGAGGCGCTGGAGCCAGCACTGCCAGCATATAAAGCGGCCGACCGACCACCGCGTGGTCGAGACAAAGCAGCAATTCAGCCCGAACTCCAGCCGGCACCACATCGCCGAACAAATAGAAACACAACAACTCGGGGATACACACATGACCTGCGGTACGACTTGGAGAACAGAGCAGGCCAGACCAGATCGATCTACAGATTGCGGGGGCGCACTCCAATGCGCAACGATGACCACCATGCCGGTCATAATAAATACACACCTGTCCGGGCCAAATACCGCAGATCGGCTCCATCCGAGCCGCGTCGTGACGTAGCTCGGCACAGAGGCGGCCCCCTATGCCTCACTGATGAAGTAATGGAACATGCATTCCCAGAAGGGTTCAAACCCGTAAACATCGAATCATATGATGGAACAACAGACCCCGCGGTATGGATCGAGGACTTCCTTCTCCATATACATATGGCCGGCGGCAACGATCTCCATGCCATCAAGTACCTCCCGCTAAAACTTAAAGGACCAGCTTGGCACTGGTTGAACAGTCTGCCCGAAAACTCTATCGGCAGTTGGGAGAACCTGGAAGACGCATTCCTTGACAACTTCCAAGGCACCTATGTCCGACCTCCGGACGCCGATGACTTAAGTCATATAATCCAACAGCCCGGAGAGTCAGCCAGGAAATTCTGGACTCGGTTCTTAACTAAAATGAACCAAATCATCGACTGTCCGGATGCCGAAGCCCTAGCGGCCTTTAAGCATAACATCCGCGACGAGTGGCTCGCCCGACACCTCGGCTAAGAGAAGCAAAAGTCCATGGCAGCCCTCATGACGCTCATGACTCGCTTTTGTGCGGGCGAGGATAGCTGGCTAGCTCGCAGCAACAGCACCTCAAGCCAACCCGGCACTTTAGAAACCAGAGATAGCAATGGCAAGCCTCGACGCAGTAATCACAAGCGTCGAAATAATGGAAATAACTCCAAGGACATGGCCGTCAATGCCGGATTCAGTGGCCCCAAGTCCGGGCAGCGGAAAAGACCATTTAATAGAAACAATCTGGGCCCTTCCAGCCTGGACCGCATACTCGATCGTCCGTGCCAAATCCATGGCACCCCCCACCACTACAAGGGAAAAGCCTATACACAGAGGTATAGCAGTAGCGTTGGTTAAAATAGGGCGCTACTGCTACTTTGTAGTAGCGCGTTCAAGGAAAGCGCGCTATATATTCAACTATAGCAGTAGCGGTGTTCAGCAAAAAGCGGTACCACTATAATTCCCACCGTGTTGGGGGTAGGCTAGGAGTAGTAGTAGCGATTCTGTGCAAAGCGCGCTACCACTATGGTCGTTGTTGCAGCGCGTTTCTTGCGTAGAGTGCTGCTGCTAAGAAACAAAATAAAAATGAAAAAAATAGAAAAGTAAATGAAAATGATAGAAGTAGGAAACAGAGAAATGAAAAAAAGAAAATGTAAGGATAAACAAAAGAAATAACTACTTCCTATAGCAGTTGCATGTTTTGCTAAAACGTGCTATAGCTAACGTAGCTATAGCGCGTTTCCGAAACAGTGCTACTGCTAGTTCGACTTAACCACACACGGGCTCAAAATTTTGCTAAGTCCTGCTTTCCCCCCACTCCCCCCAGTTCCCCCAACTCCTCTGTCGCCGCCGCCCGAGCCTGCCCTCACCGCCGCCGCCCGCCGCTGCTCTCGACCTCACAGTCGCCGCCCTCGACCTTACCGCCGCCGCCCGAGCCCGCCCAGCACCGCTGCCTCCCGATCCCGAGCCCGCCCTCGCTGCCCCTACCTCTCTGTCACGAGCACCCCCATAACCGTCTCTCCCCTCTCTATAAGCCCCCCACCCTCCCCCACCCCCTTTCTCTCTGCTTAGTCAGTACTACATGTTTTTTAGTAGTAGTAGATGTTAATTTAGGGTTCATAGATAATGATTTTTAGTAGTAGTAGATGTTAATTAGTAGTAGTGATGGTACTAGTTAACTAGGGCAGTATGGTTAATAGTAGATGTTTTTTACTATTGTATAATGTAGTTTTTTTTACTGTTTTTAGTAAGTGTTTAAAATAATTAGTAAGTAAATTAATAAACTAGTTGAACTAGTTTAGTTTTAGTTCAACTAGTTTAGTAAGTAAATTAATAAACTAGTTGAACTAGTTGGATTAATAGAACTAATGTATTTTTAGTAAGATAATTAATATAACTAGTTGAACTACTTTATTTTTAGAAAGAACTAGTTTTTTTCTATTTATAGTAAGTTTATATTTAGTAAGAAGTATTTGAATTAATAGAACTAGTTAAACACATCATATTTATTGTTATTTTTTTAGTTTAAGCAATTATTCGGGATGTATTAGTGATAACTTATAGGGTTTTTGCTTTTGCAGAAATCAAGGAGCCCCTCCATCATCCCCGCCGTCGTCCCCATCACCAACCCCCTCCGACCTCGAGGTGAGACCAGCCAAATCTCCATGTATATCTTTTGTTGCTCAAATAGGATATGTGTTTGCCCAAGTGGCCGGTCATGTTCAGGTTACACCTCCGAGTGGCCTATGTTTTGCCGGAGTGTTGATTAATTTCCGTTCCAGCAAATTTCAGGCGCTCGATATGTCCTTTTTTAGCAAAGGTCATGCCGGATTTTTCCGTGAATTCTGGCATGACTTGTGCTATAATATGTAGGAAATATCGAGTGGCCTGGATTATCTCGAAAAATAATGATCTAATTAAGGTTTTTTAGTACATATATTTAATTGTAGAAGTTTAATCTTTGAATTATGAACGTAGGAAATGTCGTACTTGGACGACGACAGTCTCCCGGGGGAGTGCAGCTGGTGCCACGACGATCGAGGTCTGTGCGACAGGTTGCTTCAGCTGGACGAAGATCGGCGCTTCAGCATTAAGCTCGAGGAGGCCTTCGATGTTGAAACGGTACGCAACAACGACAAGTGCTTTTTCGTAATTAAGCATGACTTCAACTATTTCAACGTCTAATTTTCATCTTTTACAATTCGACTAGCTTATCCCATGCCATGCAAGACGCTATGTCTTGGAGAGGATGGGTTTTGAAGACAATGAAATTATTGAATCAAAGAACATACACCTAAGGACCCATCATGATATGGATTTTGAAGTAAATCTGTACAATTCTCAGAGCGTAACCCAGTTTGGTTGCCAAAATTAGGAAGCACTTTGCAAAATGTATGGTTTTTATGAGGGTATGATTGTCACAATGGATCTTGGTGATCCTGACATCGAGCAAGACAAGATGGACATTTGGGTCCTTGTTGATACGCTTCCGATTCTACTGCAATATGAGTTTCTCAAACATAGTTATTAACTAATTTATATTGTTTCTTTCAAAATAGTTGACAACTTATTTCCATTGACAGCTTATTTTGATTCTTCAAAGTATGTCCAGAAGATGGTAGACAAAACCCACTACGCTTATGGCTCTGAATTAACTTATAAGGAGAAAAGTCATCTGATCACTTATTGTACTTATCTAGAGAATTACAATACCTATTATTGAACTCCTCCAAATTATGGTGAATATGTGCCACTAGGTCACGTGTTGAACCACGGTAACTTCTATGGAGATACCCTGGTAAGATTTTTTACTATTACGACATCCGTGCATCTTTTGCATACTTCTAAAACTAGTACATCATTGCTAACTACGAAGTTATTACTATGTTTTTCAACAGAAAATCTCGATGGATTGTGTGCCTCATCTGATGTATCAGAATGGTCGCCTTGCAGTTCTGAACATATAGCCAGGTCAATCTAAGGAGCTCACCTGTGCATATCGGATTTATAAAACCGGTGAACACATGCTAATCAAAGAATGGAGAAAATGTTTGGACATTCAAGGAGGTTCTTGGACGTAACATTAATTGAAAGGCAAGAATTGGAGACATGATAATCTCCATTCTCCATAATGGAGAGTCAGGGGCTATCTCGTTTTTTCCTATTTTACCTTAGAGAATATAGTAGGTCCTAAGAGAATGTAGTAGGTCCTATGAGGTACAATATGTTTATTATGTGGTACAATGTGTTAGAGTTGATGATGAGAAGTACTTGTGATTACGACTAGTGACCAATTTGCCATGTGATGTCTCATTGATGAAAACGATGATCTTGAGGAGGTGTTAAATGACAATGATGTATTATGATGATAAGTTGTTAATGATATGATGATGATATTTATTATATCATTGGGCGAAAGAACCACGGATTAGTTTCAAGTGGATGGACATCCACTTGAAACTAGTCCACGGTTCTTTCACCCCATGATGTAATAACTCATTATGATGTAAAAACAATCTCTAAATTCCTGTCGTATGAAAACTTGTGTAAAGATGTATGAATACAACATGAAATAAAACACAAATAAAATACGAAATAATAGTAGTAGCGTGGGCAGGGAGAAGCGCTACTACTAATTACCAGTAACGCTCCTCTGGGAAATCACTACTACTAAGTCGATTTAGGAGTAGTGTGGGCTGAGGCACGCTACTGCTAACCTTTAGCTGTAGCGCCGTTCCAGTAGCGCTCCAGCCCGCGCTACTAATAGGCCTAAACCCCTCGCTGCTGCTAGGCTTTTCCCTAGTAGTGCACAAGCCAGCCAATCATACCAACAGAGAATGTTGGGTCTTTAAACAGGCCGGCAAGTTAAACACTGAAAACGGAGAAAAAGGATTGCAAAGCGACGACGACGAGGAACCCCAGCCACCGAATACAGGGGGACAGAAGAAGTTTCCTCCGCAAGTGAGAACAGTGAATATGATATATGCTACCCATATCCCCAAAAGGGAGCGGAAGCGCGCACTAAGGGACATCTATGCGATGGAGCCAGTCACCCCAAAATACAACCCGGGGTCCTCTTGTTCGATCACCTTTAATCGAAGGGACCATCCGACCAGTACCCGTCACGGCGGCTCAGCCGCACTGGTGCTTGACCCTATCATTGACGAATTCCACCTCACACGCGTCCTCATGGACGGTGGCAGCAGCCTGAACCTGCTTTATCAGGATACAGTGCGCAAAATGGGTATTGATCCCTCAAGGATTAAGCCCACCAAAACCACCTTTAAAGGTGTCATACCAGGTGTGGAGGCCTGCTGTATGGGCTCAATCACACTAGAAGGGGTCTTCGGATCCCCGGATAATTTCCGAAGCGAAGAGTTACTCTTTGATATCGTACCATTCCATAGTGGTTATCACGCACTGCTCGAACGAACCGCATTCGCTCGTTTCAATGCGGTGCCACACTATGCCTACCTTAAGCTCAAGATGCCCGGACCTCGCAGCGTTATAACAGTCAATGGAAATACGGAGCGCTCCCTCTTAGGCAAAAACTCAATTCGGCAATAAAGCCCCCGGACATCGTTAAGCGGGTCCGCGCCACGTTGGAACAAGACCATCTGTCTCGTTCAGAGCTTAGCTAGCAATTAGGCCTCTGTCCCATTCGTAAGAAATCGGTGAAATTCGTACCGCGCGTACATAACTACACACTTAAAATACCATGGGAACGGGCGGAGGCACCGCTAGACCACGGTCCACAATGCGGCTCAACCGCTCCTCGATCCGCATACCTTCACTTTTTCTCTCTCTTTCAGGTTTCTTCTCTTCTCAAGGCCTTTTCTGATAAACCTGCTCATCGGACCCGTAGCGGGATGGATACGCCAAGAAAGCTAGGGGCTCGCATGTACAAGGGAATACCCAGGTAGTCTTTGCTAATGATCATCATACCTGCTTTAACTACCTGCACGCAGCTCGCTCTTGGTCATGGCATGTTAAATAGCCTTATTTGCTTATTACACTGCTCATACGCCTTGACGTATTAATCAAATTACAATGAAAATTAATTGGCAGCGTTTGCATTTTTACTGACTTTTCCTTGTCCATTTATTTTCAGTTGCACCCGTACATTCTGGTACGCCTTAATTCGCTCAGGGCCTTCATCATGCCCCATAACACGGCAAGAAAGTCCAAACACTATTAGAGTATAGTTCGGCACCACGAACTTATAACATTATATGCATTGGCTCCGAATCATGTCTTTGGTCAATAGTTGGGCTGCCCGGCTCCTGTGCTTGCTACCTTACGTTCTGCTATATCAGCTAGGGTAGTAAAGGGAGAACTACTGCGATTGTGTCCCGGTTCTTCCGGACGAGCACCTCAGTAGAGAAAGCCGAAAACTGACTGTATGATACGGCGAGAGCTGGTCAGCTGTTCGAGAGGTCTTCAAATCGTTAGAGATTTTCTCTGCTTTATGCAAAGAATCGGTTTTTGTCCGATTAAGCGTGTATAGCGCCCCAACTTCGGCCTTCCGAATACCTGGGGCTACGCCAAAATTTAAAATTACAGAACTCCTATGGCTAAGTGAGGGTGATAAAGCCGTATAGTCTGATTGCCTTGTTCGTTGTGCTAAACACCTCCTTAAAGGACCAAACATTGGACAAAGAGTGTTTAGATTTATCCCGAACACCCCTGTACTAGCTATGTGGTGGCAGAAGTCGACGACTGGCCAACTCTTAGATTTTATAAACGGCCGCACAGGAGGTAAAATTTTAAATAACAAGCATTGTATTACACAAGGACCTTGTTCAATATTACAGGACAGGCTAAAATAATGCTTTCAAGGAAAAATGATATCCTTATCACACTGCTCCGCCACAAGGCGGGATCCCTCCATGACACTATCATAGTACTTCTCGGGCTTGCGATGCTCCTTGCCCTCGGCCGGACCCTCGGTCATAAACTTTGTGGCATCCATCTTTGCCCAATGCGTCTTGGCGCGGGCGAAAGCCATCCGCGCACCTTCAATGCGGACCGAACGCTTGATAGCATCAAGCCGAGGGCAGGCACTGACCAGCCACTTCTTGAGTCTGAAGTAGCTACTAGGCATGGGCTCAGCAGGCCATAGCCGGACTATTAGGTCCTTCATGGCCAGTTCGGCCGCCTTGTGCAGCATGACCAACTGCTTTAGCTGGTCGCTAAGGGGCGACGGATGTTCTGATCCAAGGTACTGAGACCAGAACAGCTTCTCCGTAGAGCTCCCTTCTTCGGCTCGAAAGAACTCCGCATCATCTGATATGCTGCGTGGCAGCTCCGCAAACGCTCCTAAAAACCCAAATCCGGGTAAGTAAAAGGAACGCCTCCTTCACACTCTTGCTTTTCCATAAAAAAACCTTACCTGCCGCGATATCCTGGGCCACCTGTATTTCCCGGAGGGCGCTCTGGGCTTCGGCTCGGGCATCTTGCGCACTCTGGCGGGCCTTGGCAAGTTCGGACTCTTGAGTCTTTGAATCACGCTCCAAGTACTCATACTTTTTGACGTCATCCTGGAGCTCTTGCTGGACCTCGCTAACCCAAGCCTCCTGCTTCTCGCGCGCGGCGCATTCCTTAGCCGCTTTGTCCTCGGCCTCGGCCAACGCCTTCTTGAGGGCCGCTACTTCGATCGCGGCCCCTAATAAAGTGCATGACACTTTAGTCAGTACGAACGTTTCGTCCCTTCCAAATATAAAGCACCAGTTAGTGCATACCTTGGCTGTCCTCCAGTTGCTTCTTCACGAGGCCGAGTTCTTCCTCAGCCCGCTCCAGATTCTGCGTCAAGCCGGAGAACTCTGCAGTATGAGCAACATCGGCTAGCAGCGATGCCTGCTTATTCACACAGACATTTTATGTTAGACTCTTGCGAAAAATATTTTGACCCTCTGTTTGGTTCTTCCTTCCGAACACCGAACGGAGCATCAGGGGCTACTATCTACAAGGTGATATTCTTTTACAACTATATTACTGACCTCAATGCCTGTTAGAAGGCTAATGCAGGTTTCGGTCAATCCGCTTTTGGTGGATTGGACTTTCTCAATCACCGTACTCATAAGAGTACGGTGTTCTTCCATAATGGAAGCGCCTTGTAGCGCTTCCTGCAATCTGTCCAATGCCTCTGGATGGACAAAGGTCACCGGCGGAGGCAGCTTGCCCCCCTTGTTTGGGAGAGGCTGCCTGCCCGAATCTGGAGCCACTTGGGTCTTCGGAGCTGTGTCCGGCTGAGGGCCGAACTGGACTCGGCCCTCATCGTCGGGGTCTAAAGGGGTCTTGCACCCCATGTGCCCGGCAACCGGACTTCTTTCCTCCGGCATCACCGAAGCGGCCTCCCCTCGGCCCGCTATCCTTCGGGACAACACCTCAGTGTTGTCCGTGGCCTTATGGGAGGTGGCCGTTGGAACTAAATTGTTGTTCTTCGCTGACTGATCCAACGACCCCTTCGAAGAGGAGGAGAGCTCGACGTTGGATTGGGCCAGACTGCACATGCATGGTCTAACACATCAAAAAACGACAAAGTAAAAAAAACAGAAATATTACTGCGTCCAGATACTTACGATTTGGCCAGGGGCTTGAACCTGGGCCCCCACTCCCCGCTGTTGTTGGTAGCCGTGGCAGAGTAGTCCGGAAGGGAGATTTTCCCCTTCTTGGGCGCCTCGGCCTCCCAATGTGTGGAGGCCTTCCTCTTCTTCTTCCTCTCCCCAGTGGGAGGGGAATTGTACTTCTCCTTCTCCTCCTCCTCCTCCTCCTCCTCCTCGTCGCCATCGGCGAAGGAGTGCGTCTCGGCATCTTCGGACGTCACGTCCGAAACACCCTTGCGGCCGAGACCCCCTCTGGTCCCCTTGGCTGCCTTCTTGGTTTTCTTCTCCGGCACTTCATAAGGTGCCGAAAAAAGCATCGTTGTCAGACGAGGCGTTTCTGGGTCTTCAGGTAGCGGAGCCGGCCATTCGATCTCCTCTGCTATCGCTACCCAGGCCTGAGAGATTGGCATAGAGCCTTAGGTTCCTCCCGCATATATGTCAGTGAAAGATATGCCTTGCAAAACATAAAAGAACTTACCGGATTAGCCCGACATTTTATGCTGAGCCCGCGATCTTTGGACGAGGGCGGTGGTACCTCCAAGGTCTTGAAAAGCACCTTCCAGACGCCTTCATGTGTCGTATCAAAGAGCTCTAGCAGTGTCTGGTGCTTGGCTGGGTCGAATTCACACAGGTCACAAGTTCGGATCTGGCACGGAAGAACCCGCTAGAAGAGCATGACCTGGAC
Organism: Aegilops bicornis; assembly: GCA_021605145.1. Classification (NCBI taxonomy): domain Eukaryota; kingdom Viridiplantae; phylum Streptophyta; class Magnoliopsida; order Poales; family Poaceae; genus Aegilops; species Aegilops bicornis. The sequence goes on from CM038673.1 coordinate 83,602,245, forward strand.
CACGTTGACAAGCTTTATTTTCTTGTCAATCATGTTCTGGACACATGTCTGGAGCCCGATCACTTTTTCCGCTGAGCCCCAGGCTAAACCCTTCTCTTGCTAGGAGGTGAGCCGCATGGGGACTCCGGATCTGAATTCGGGGGTCGCCGCCCAGTTGGCGCCGCGTGGCTCGGTGATGTAAAACCACCCTGATTGCCACCCCTTCACGGTCTCCACAAAGGAGCCTTCGGGCCAGGTGACGTTGGGCATTTTGCCCACCATAGCACCTCCGCACTCCGCTTGTTCGCCGCTCACCACCTTTGGCTTCACATTGAAGGTCTTCAGCCATAGGCCGAAGTGAGGTGGGATGCGGAGGAAGGCCTCACACACGACAATGAATGCCGTAATGTTGAGGATGGAGTTGGGGGCCAAGTCGTGGAAGTCCAACCCGTAGTAGAACATCAGTCCGGAGATGAATGGGTGGAGGGGGGACCCCGGCCCGCGAACAAAGTGGGAAAGAATACCACGCTTTCTTGGGGCTCCGGGGTGGGGATGATCTGCCCCTTGGCCGGAAGCCGATGAGCGATGTCTCCGGACAAGTACCCGGCCTCCCGGAGCTTCTTGATGTCCTCCTTCTTGACGGAGGAGGCCATCCACTTGCCTCCAGCTCCGGATTCGGACATGATTGGAGTGATTTTTTGACAGAAGAGATGGCTGCTTGGGCGTTGGAGCTCGAGGATGAATAAGCACAGGAAGAAGAGGGCATGGGTGAAAAAGGGGAACCCTTATCCCTTTATAAAGGCAGTAAAAATCATGCGCCTCCCTGTTCGCCCTAAAACACGCTTATTTCCCAAGCACCGTGCTGATGGCACGGTTGGGTTACCCATGCCCGTATTGATGAGAATCCCGTGAAAAGGGGAAACGGTCTCTGCTTCGACAAGACGTGCCTGTGAAACCGCGCCTCGAAATACGGAGGGCCAGTATAAAAAACGGTTTGAATAAAGAGCGGGCCGTGGCGTGATGTCACGCTATGAGTTGTCAGCGGATTGGACTCGTGGGATATCATACTCTCTACTGTGGTATGTGGAATTTGTTTTGTAGAGCCGGACATGATTCTTATGTTCAAGATCCGCTGTGCAGTATTCGGAGAAAGAACCCGCCTTGCAATGCCGAAGACAATCTGCGCGCCTGACTCATCATCATCGAAGCCTGGTTCAGGGGCTACTGAGGGAGTCCTGGATTAAGGGGTCCTCAGAGAGCCGGACTATATGCGTATGCCGGACTGTTGGGCTATGAAGATACAAGATAGAAGACTTTGTCCCGTGTCCGGATGGGACTCTCCTTTGCGTGGAAGGCAAGCTTGGCGGTTCGGATGTGAAGATTCCTTTCTCTGTAACCGACTCTATGTAACCCTAGCCCCCTCTGGTGTCTATATAAACCGGAGGGTTTAGTCCGTAGGACAACAACAATCATAACCATAGGCTAGCTTCTAGGGTTTATCCTCTACGATCTCGTGGTAGATCAACTCTTGTAATACTCATGACATCAAGATCAATCAAGCAGGAAGTAGGGTATTACCTCCATCGAGAGGGCCCGAACCTGGGTAAACATTGTGTCCCCCACCTCCTGTTACCATTAGCCTTAGACACACGGTTCGGGACCCCCTACCCAAGATCCGCCGATTTTGACACCGACAGCAGGCAGCCGTCAAACAAGGATGCCACGGCTGCAGGGTGCTGATGATGACATGAACCTAGGGTAGCCTCTCAGGCCTGACCTAGATGCCCTATCCAAGGACACTGCACAAGGATTCCAAGATCTACAAAGCTGGATAGGAGATTCCGACTAGAATAACCACGACATGCAAGTCACTCGACATGAATATCCACTCGGTTACTCCTTATTTCACTCGACCACCCTTGTTCACTCGGTGGACAGAAGACCTAAAGCCACCCCAGGATGGCAACGGTCAGGCAATCACTCCGCCGTTGTAAAGATCATTAAACACGGGTGTTACGAATAACGTTTGTGCCTTTATCCTCTCATTGAACCCTTGCGTAACTTAGGACTGCGAGGGTTGGCGTACTCTATATAAGCAACCCCTCCCCTCTTGCACAAGGGTTCGCACCCTCTGTATCTCAACACTCCAATCAAGACAAAGCCTCCGCGGTACCGAGACGTAGGGCTGTTACCTCCTCCGAGAGGGGCCTTAACGATAGTTGGCACCCACCGCGGGGCCAGAGCACGGTGGTTTCGAGTTCTTGAAGGACAGCTTCTGAGGGATCAAGGGATACGCCGTGGGCCGGATGACCGAGAGCCGCCGTGGCAAGATCTACATCAACGATGCTGGCTGGGGTCGTGAGGCCGATTCAATCGAGTATGCGTATCGGGGTCCCTTCGGCGGAATTCAATTCTTCATCAGCAAGATCGGCGAGTCAAATCCTTAGCCGGATGCCTGCACCAACACCGTTGAGACGGCTCGGCGTGCGACACCCGCCAAGTTCCAACCCACCCAGAAGTGTGCTTTCGTCGGCTTTATCCATGGGGCGGGTCTTGAGGAAGGTTATGTGTCTGGTGGGGAGACAGCCATCTATTCAGGTGATGAGTCTTCAACCGGCGAGACCGAATCATTCTTTCAACTGCAAGATGGTGGGCTTGGGGGGTGTTCCGATGTTGATAGTATTCCAGACTCCAATGAGCCGCCGAGCAGGGCTGCTATCTTCATGGACGGTACCCAACAGATGGTGAATTCATCGACTACCGTGGCTATGACCTCCGGTTCAACGGCTGCTGTGACAGCCGGGGCGAGTTGCTCTGCGCGCCCGCCATCTCAGGTGCTATCCGAGCTCTTGGATGTTTTGGCGACTCTATTGGTTGCAGAGGTAAACCCCAGCAACTCAGGTGCAACATAAGGTGGAAGTTGCGAAACTGTGGGACGAGATAGCTCAGGCCGAAGAGGATCTTACTGCCTAGAATGCCAGGATGGCAACAGAGCAAGCTGCGTTAGAGGTCAACTCACAACGGATTGAAGTAGAAGATTTCCTGTTAAACTTGGGTCAGAATGCGTCAAATGATGTTCTTTGGAGGAGGCACTAGAGCCGTCTACCTCCGCAGTTCAAGGCAAGGAATCTTTTCGATACACCTGGGGCAGGACCAAGTAACCCGCCCGGTGTGACCCAGGCCGCTGAGGCACCCGTGGCCAGGGTGACGGCTCAGCCTCGTGCGGCAGACCTGCCTCGTTTGGATTTCACCTCACCCCAACAGGTATTAACACCACCGGGTCATTATTCCAACCATTTGGGATAAGATGATTGTCATGGCTTCGCGGCTGGCGGCTCTTCCAGTAGAAGGCGAGTCTCCTGCCGCAGCAGAGGCCCGTAAGGCTGTGGAGCTTCTTCAGATGGCGGTAGCTCAACAAGCGGCTTATTCATATAGCCGCGAGTGGATCCATTCAACTAAACGCCCGATCGAAATTCTGACGAAGTGTTGAATCGCGGCGGTTTCGGCGTGACGGCGCCGTTGTCACATCACTGGTTCTGGTAATGCCGAGTGCTAGCCTCTGGTGTTGCATCATGTTTACTTTCCTCAGAAAGTTGAAATGGAGATGACAGAAACCCCAGCACCCCCTTAATCCAACTATGGTTTACTAAAATCTTTTTCAATGAACTTGACATGCCCTTCTAAAATGTTCATCATCCTTGTCCTGGTCTATAACCTCTGACAAAAATGGTGCACACTTTTCTAGAACAACAGAGGGTCACTGAATTAAATCATATAGTATTTGCATTTGGGCATTTAAATACTATAAAATATTTTAAATGCCCAAATAATCATAAACTGAAATGTTTACTGTAGAATATATTCCCAACGGTGGGCATGAGCAGTTTCATGATTTTTGGGAGTGTTTAGGTATTTTTAGAAAAGCTACAAAGTTACAGAAGAGAAAGAAAAACAGAAAATAAAAAGGAGGGACTCACTAACAGAAAATAAAAAGGAGGGACTCACCTGGGCCAACTTACCTGGCACCCCTAGCCAGCCCAGCACTGTAGAGGTCCCTGCCCACCACCCCACCGCGTCGTCTTCCTCCTGCCAGTAGGAGCAGCTCGCGGTCACGCGCACGCTCGCCCTGGCCACCTCCTGCTTCCTCCTCGCCCTGGTTCGAGCGCCTGGAGACGCCCAGAGCCCCCTGGGTCTTCTTCCTCACTCTCTGCTCTCTCCCTCGCCCTCTAGCTCCTTCCCCGAGCTCACCCGAGCGCGGCCGTCACCACCGTTCGCCATAGTCACAGCCGCAGCCATACCCGAGCCTCTCCGACGTGCCCCCGAGCTTCGCCGTGCCGCCCTCGTCCTCTCCCTCGTCTCACGCGACCAGAAGAGCCCCGACGCGTCGTCCCCGACCCCTCCTTCCTCTTTCAGCCACGGAGATCGCCGGCGACTTTCCGCCATCACCAAGCCGTACCCGAGCACGCTGAGATCACTGATGACCTCGCCATAAGATCTGATAATCCCCAAGTGTAGGGAATCATAGTAGCAATTCCCAAAGGTGGAAGTGATAAGTATGGAGTGTCGAACCCACAAGGAGCTAAAGGTAAGATCAATACTCTCTCAAGTCCTACCTGCCACTGATAGGACTTTACGTACACCGAACGTTTGCTTCCAACTAGAAACAAGAAATAAAACTACATTTTGGGTATGAAGGGGATAACTTTGCATGATATGGGAGAGCTAAAAAATAAAAGCAGGTGTTGTTATCATAAATTTAGAATATATTGATAAATATTATAAATAGCGAGTGCGGAATAATGATGGGTCGGTGTGCGGAATTTTCCTATGCAATTGTTAACCAGACCGGTAATCACTATTGCAATTTCATATGAGGGAGAGGCATAAGCTAACATACTTTCTCTTCTTGGATCATATGCATTTATGATTGGAACTCTAGCAAGCATCCGCAACTACTAAAGATCATTAAGGTAAAACCCAACCGTAGCATTAACATATCAAGTCCCCTTTATTCCCATACGCCGTGACCCACTTATCCGTGTTTATGTTTCTGTCACTCAAGCAACAGTAAACCATGGACATATTGCAACATCCTCAGTAGGAACCCCTCACGCTGGCGCGACACGGAGGGCACCACAGGACAACACAAAAATAAAACATACAACTCATACCAATCTAGATCATCAATCAACCCAAAGACAAAGGATATCTACTCAAAACATCATAGGATGGCAACACATCATTGGATCATAATATGTGGCATAAAGCACCATGTTCAAGTAGGGATTACAGCGGGGTGCGGGAGAGTGGACCGCGTAAAAGAGATGAGGATGGTGATGATGATGGTGATGTTGATGAAGACGATCACCGCGGCGTTGATTCCCCTCCCAATGGCCCTCCGGCGCCACCGAGAGAGAGAGAGAGAGAGAGAGAGAGGAGGAGGAGAAGTTCTCCCCCTTTTGCTTCCTCCTCCATGGCCTCCCCCTAGATGGGGAGAGGTTCCCCTCTGTTCCTTGGCCTTCATGGCGATGACGGCCCCTCCAAGATCCTTCCCCATGGCCTCCGGTGATGATGGCCCCCTCCGACAGGGTGCTAGAGAGGGCCTAGATTGATTTCTCGTGGCTACAGAGGCTTGCGGCGGCGGAACTTCCGATCTAGGTTATTTTCTGGAGGTTTGGGTATTTATAGAAGAGGTTGGCATCGAGGACAAGTCAGGGGGCCCCACGGGTAGTCCACGAGGCACAGGGGCATGCCCAGGAGGGTGGGCGCGCCCCACTCTTGTGGGGCCCACGGGACTCCCCTCCGGTAAATTTTTGTTCCAGTATTTTTTATATTTTCCAGAAAAATTCTCCTTTGATTTTCAGCGCATTCCGAGAACTTTTATTTATGTACAAAAACAACACCACGGTAGTTCTGCTGAAAACAGCGTCAGTCCGGGTTAGTTCTAATCGAATCATACCAAAATCATATAAAACAATAGTAAACATGGCATGAATACTTCATAAATTATCGATATGTTGGAGACGTATCAAGTTCCTCTACCGAACCCCTCTCTCCCTGCTGTCGACCCCCTTCTCTAGCTCCGCTGACCACTGTGGCCGAAGCTCGCCGCCACCGTGCCTCGTCACCGGCGTGGCTAGAGCCACAATAGCTCGAAGCCGAGCACAACGTCGTGCTCAGAGAAGCTCCAGGAGCCCGTAGCACCCACCAGCTCCTCCTCCAATGCACCGTAGTGCCGAACCTGTCATTGCCCGAGCTTCGGCTGCCGCCACGAGCTTGACTCCGGCGAGCTCACTCCACCGCAGCCTATCTTGCTTGCTCCAATGGATGCGCGAGAGTGCCACTCTCTGTAGGTGGTCTCGGCCACTAGTTTGGTTGCCGGAGGGCAAAATCCGAGCCCCTCCGCCATTTTGGCCTCGCCGGCGACTCAACACCGGCGGGTCTGACCCTGCAGACCTGTGTTTAACCCATGTTTGACCTCTCATGGGTTGCCGGCAAGTGGGCTCAGGCTCCTGCTAATTTAGGTTAAGTGCTAACTAAACTTAATTAGCCATGTTAATACTGACATGTGGGCCTAGGGCCTTAACTAGTCTAGTTTAGTGTTAGTTTAGAGCTAATTAACTTGGGTTAATTAGTCAGACACTGACCTGTGGGTCCCAGCCATCAGGTTTGACCTGGGCTAGCGCCTTTGACCTGCTGACGTCACACGAACATAATGCTGAAGCAGTAAGTCATTTTCTAGATTAATAATTCAGGAAATCCTAGAAAAGGCTTTAAACTTCTAAAAATCATAGAAAATAAACTATAACTCCAAATGAAATAATTTATATATGAAAAATGATCAAAAAATCCAACCTATCCATATGTACTATTTTCATGCATGTTAGAACAACTTATGAATACTGTTTAGGACAAATGGAATGAATGACATTTAAATAACCACATGTGGAGTTTGAATTTGAATCTTGGATTCAAACCAACTTCATTTAACTTGTTGCTAGTTGCATTAGCTCAAACCACAACATATTGCCATGTCATGATCATGCATCATATTGTCGCATTCAATTGATTGTGTTTCCTATCTGTTGCCAGTATTTGTCCCCTCTCAGTAGACGATGTTCCGACGATGAGTTTGATGACACCGATGAAGAAGTATACTATCTTCAGAAGTGCCAGGCAAGCAAAACCCCTTGTTCATTCCGATATAATCCCACTCTCTCGCTCCTGCTCTCTTTTACTACATTATGACAACAACGATTCAACTGTTACATGTTGCGGTAGTTGAACTCCTGTCCTCTTCATGACCTGTCATTGCCACGGTAAATAGATGAAACCCACTAGCATGAGTAGGAGTTGCTTGAGCCCTGATGTGCCTACTCATTCTTCTTGTTTGTCACGCCTGCTACTGGTTAGAGTTGAGGTAGGTCTGATTCATCGGGGATAATTGGAACAGTGATGAACATGTCCTATAGTGTGTGAGCTAAGTGTGTGAACACGATCTGGTAAAGGTAGCGGTGAGAGGCCATGTAGGAGTACATGGTGGGTTGTCTCATTGAAGCCGCCCTCAGGAACTAAGTTCTGTGTTTGTGATCCATGAAGAACTACTACCACACGTTGGGCCCTAAAATATGACCCTGCTCGACTTATTAACCACCCATGTCCTCTATCCAGGAGTTGCAAGTAGTTTCTGGTGTTTGTAGTTTGCTGGAGGCCGTGCGCAGCGCTGACCCGAGGTGTGGGATGTGATGCGGTAGGCACGTGGCACGGTGTATCGGGCGCCCGTTGGTGTCTCGGGAACCCTGCACACATTGTTCAGGGTCGTATGTGGAAACTTCGGCCGGACTCCCTGTGGATGGAACCTGAATAGGCGATAAACCTAGACTAGCACTACAAAAAAAGACACATCCGTGTCATTTTGGGCCGAACGAAAAAAATTGATGTCATACTTATGTCACTTCTATGACGATAAATGTGACAAACCCGATATCATCCTAGATGTAGTGGGCTCCTACTTCTATGACAAAAAATCATGACATAAAATGGGCTTTTCGTCCTGGGGGGGGGGGGGCGAGATGCAGCTGCATGACATTGTTTGGGCCGTCCATGATGGAAAAAACCGTGGTAGAGCTAGGGCGAGGAAAATTTCAGCGAGTTCCCGGTTACGGTGGGTGGTCGGGGGCCAAGCGATGCGTGTTTCTCTCGTACACGTACGCGCGTGTGTGCGAGGCGTTGGCTCTAACTGAACCCGAGCGAGGCATTGGGCTCTAACTGAATCCGAGCGATTGCCTTTGCGAGCTACGCGTTCTTTGAACCCGAGCGATCAATCGATGGCTGTTAACTGAACCCGATCGAGCTATTCCTTCACTACTGCTACTTACTGAAGCCGATCGATGCTGCCTCTGGATGAATAGTGAGCATTGCCGGGGGGGTTGGATGAATAATGGGCGGTGGGGTTGGATGAACAGGACCCCGTGGTGTTGCCTCTGGATGAACAGGACCCCGATCGATCGAGCCGGTTGGGGCTGGATGAACAGGCCCCCGTGGAGGGATGGATGAATAGGACGACCCCGTGGAGGGTTGGATGAATAGTAGAAGGTGTAGGGGTGGATGAACAGTAGCCTGTGGAGGGGTGGTTGAACAGGAGCCCGTGGAGAGGGGTGGTTGAACAGTAGCCGGTGGAGTAGCGTGGGGTGGAGGCTGGATGAACAGGAGCCCGTGGATGAACAGTCGTAGGTGGAGGCTGGAGGAGGTTGACGGCGGATGAACAGTAGCCCGTGGAGGCTGGAGGAGGTCGACGGTGGAGATGAACAGTATCCCGTGGAGTCCCATCTTGCGGTACGCCACACTCGTCCCGATGAACAGGACCCCCGTTTCGACCTTAGTGACACAAGTCCGTTTTTTTAGTTTTGCGGTATGCCACACCCCTCCCGATCAACAGGACCCCGTTTCGACCGTAGGAGGTCCAACACACGTCCGTTTCCTCCATTTTGCGGTACGCCAGACCCCTCCCGATGAACAGGATACCGTTTCAAACGTGGCAGGTCGAACACAAGTCCGTTTCCTCAATTCTGCGGTACGCCAGGCCTCGTTTCCATCGCCTGTTCCGTCCAAGCCGGTTGGCTCCCACGCGTTCCGTTGCCTCCTGATGAACACGATGCATTCCGTTGCCTCCTGATGAACACGACACATTTCGTTGCCTCGAACACGACGACGACGTAGTTTCTCCGTTCCGACCCAGCCATGTACACGAGCCCTAGCCGTACGTATGCACGAGTAGGCGTTTGAGACCCCACTCGTATGTACGTACGTGGCCGTATTTTCTTTCTTGCACACTGGCCGCTGTACGTACGTGTACATGCTACGTGCGCGCCTCTACTACGACATTTGTGCGCCTCTACATCGATCAGTATATATGTACGTACATGTTCGTGACCAGAATGACAACACTACATACGCTTCGACCAGGTGGGTCCCAACTGTCAGGCACTTCCTTGCGTGTGAAGATGTAGCTGGTGGGTCCCAGCAGTCAGGGGGGCGAATCATTTTTTTTGCCCGGACGCACTTCCTTGCGTGCAAAGATGTAGCTAGTGGGTCCCTGCAATCAGGGGCGAATCAACTTTTTTTGCCCGGACGCACTTCCTTGCGTGCGAAGATGTAGTGGTGGGTCCCAGCAGTCAGGGGGGGAAACGTTTTTTTTTTGTGAAGTATGGTGGCCCATCCGGTGGGTCCCTGCTGTCAGGTGGAGGAATAATTATTTTGCATGTAATAAGGAGGGACTTCCTTGCGGCCGCCGTGGACCCAGCTGTCAGCCTCTCCACGTACAGTACTCTTCCGATGGAAGTCGTTCCTTGAACACGTTGACCACGCCGTGCAAAGAGCACCAGGACGGTGGACGACGGCGAGGCCTAGGAAGGGGACGACGCGGAGCCGAGGAATACGCGATAGTGGAAGCCCGCTCGAAGGGAAGTACGAGGGTTCACTGGTTCGACTGTGGTGTGAGGCTGCCATCGCCACAGGGCCTGGCCAGCGGTGGGAATAGTAAGGGGCGGTGAGGCCTCCGCGGCAGCACAGCCAACCACGGGAAGTAGGAGCATGCGGCACGACGGGCGCTGCTTTGGGCGGCTGGAGCAAGAAGACCAGAGGTTGAAGAAGCACTACGGCCGTTGGATGGACATCGTACGGTCACTGGAGCTAGAATCATTCATATTGACTAAGTTGACAAAGCCCTCCGTCCCCGTCAACTTAGTAGGCCCACAAGTCAGCCTCCAACCAAGGTGGATCCATGTAGCAGGGGGAGTATTCATTTTTTTGTGCATAATAAGGAGGCACTTCCGGTGGGTCTGAGCTGATAGCGGGGGGAACGTTTTTTCGCGAAATAAGGTGGGTCCACAAGTCAGCCACCAAATCTACCGGGTCCCAGCTGTCATCGGAAGGAATAGTTTTTTCACATAAAAAGAAGGCACTTCCTTACGTGCGAAGATACAGCAGGTGGGTCCCAGCTGTCAGGGGAGGAAACAGCTTAATATGGAATAACTTTCCTTGCGTGCGACCATGGACCTCGTGGGTCCCAGCCGTCAGGCTCTCACGCACAGTCCTCTTCCGATGACTCTCGTTTGTTGACCACGCCGCGCCGAGCGCAGCGAGGCGGTGGTCGACGACAAGGCCCCAGACTGGAATGACCCGGAGATGGGGAAGACGCGGCAGTGGAGTCGCAGACGGAGAGGAGTGGGAAACTTGACTGGTTCAGGTGCGGGGTCGGCCTACACTCGACAGAGAATAATAGGAGGTGCGGAGTGGAGGGATGGCCTGGCCGTCGGCGGGGTAGCGTTTCGCTGTGAGGCGCACAAAACAACGCCGCTGGACGCCAGAGGCTGGAGCAGGCGGCCCCGATAGCGCTGGGGGAAGAAGACGAGAGATTGAAGAAGAAGGCCAGCCGTTGGATGTAAATCCAACGCCTTGCTTAGGCTTCGACCTACTGGCCCACATGTTAGTCAGTCCATTTGTTTTTTTAGTCCATTTGGTGGGCTGGGTGAAACAATGATGTAGCATCTATACAGCCCGTTTATATATATGGTAGAATTTAAAGCCCATTTGCATTTTTCTCGAAATCCGCGACTTGCTCGGCTGGGTGAAAATATCATGTTGGGCTGGACGGAGAAATGTTATAAAACATAAACACATGATTGCACGTCGGTTACTGCATTGGCCAGTAAAATATTTGCAAGCTTATGTACGCAATCACTAGGAGTTAACTTGCCAAGTTATATATAAACAATTATTATTATTATTTTGTAAGAACTTTCAATTTACGAAATAAAATATCATTTTAATTTGATGAGTTAATATGACGTGGGGTATTATTAATTTGTAGGCTAGACGTGGGACTGTTGAGTTGGTTCTAGGGAAATGTACTGAGAGAAAACTCAGTTTACATCGAAAAAGAAAGAGAAAGAACTGAGTTGTGCGTCGTCTTGAAAAAACAAACATAACTTGGGCTGCTGATGTGATAGACAAGCTAGGTTGGGAGGCCCAGAGGCCGCTAGATCCAAAAAATGTTGAAACATGTCGTGGGCTGCCCATGTTAAAGAAATGAGACCAACCAAAGGGCTAACCCTCGTTGGCATTTTTTTATAGGAGAAACTCCGCGAGCACCACACGTCCAAGCCGGGACTTGAACTCGGGTGGGCTGGCAGCAACCTCAAGCTGCCCAGCCAGCGGGTCGATGGCCCGTCCTCATGGGCTGCCCATGTTAAACAACAAAACCTATGCCATGGACCTGGTGGGCCCTGGACTGTCAGCCTCTCGGTGAATTGTTGTCTCCCGATTCCTGTTATTTTGCTAACCATGTTGGGAACGACAGACGGCGATGCCACAGCGACAACACCAAGGTGGAGGACATCGTCAAGGCCGTGGACTGAACGAATCAGAGCGGGGGAAGTTGTAGGCGGAGGGGCGTACGAGGGTTGACTTGTTCGGATGCAGGGTGGCCGGTGGAGCTCCTTGGTATCGTTGTCTTCTTTCATGTTGGCGTAGCAGGGGTTGACGATGGTCTCGGTGAGTTTAACCACGGAGTCCTTCTCCAGCCCATTGTCGATGATCTTGTATTGCTTCTGGATGTCGACAAGCTTGCTGCACCAGATGGACGAATCGTCGCGTTCTTCCTTCTCTCCACCGTAGCGAAGGTGCAGTCGGCGTTGCCGATGAAAGAGCGAATGCTCTAGAACGTCTGATGGCCCTACAGCAGTGGTAGACGAGAACCTCGTCCCACACGCATACCTGGGCGACTGGATCCGTTGGTCCTTGTCAGGAGATGAATGGATGGGCACAAGGTGTAGTCCTGCCACTACTAGGAAAAGGCCTACTAGTGGTGCACCAGTTTTGCCTACTAATGGCGCACTACTGGTGCGCCACTAGTACCACGCCACTAGTATTATATACAAATGGCGCACCACAGGTACGCCATTAGTATACCAGATACTAATGGCGCACCATGTGGTGCGCCATTAGTATACCATTCGGTGCTCCACTGGTATTCCCTCTAGGTGCGCCACTAATAACCTTATAGGTGCGCCACTAGTAATAAAGGAAGGTGCGCCACTAATAAGGGCTTAAATGCGCCACTAGTAATGTATTTGGAAAACAAAAAAATCCAATTTTACAGAAAACAACCTATAAGGAAAATAATTTAAAAACAAAAAATGAAATAGAATCATTTTTTTATTATAGTAAGAATATTACAATGTCTTTACAAGTATCCAATAAAAGGAAAATTGCAAGGAAATAAAAGAAAATCCTAAAACTAATCTTCTAGTAATCTTTTCTTCTTTTTCTTCACTTTATCCCTGCAAAATGAAAAAAATAAACAGAAATACAAACAAACTATTTATAACATGTCAATACTGTCATTTTTTATAACATGTCAATACTGTCTTTTCCAGAATTACATGGTGTGAATATTGTATGAGTAAGATTATAATGGAAATGAATTGCGAGAGGACATATGAGGTTCAACACTAATCATCGACAACAAAATCGTGCAAGAAATGACTGATCAAGAAATGGACAACCTTCTTAGAGATTGTCATGCGATGTCCAATGAATCAACAGGAAATAAGTAACATGCCTTCCAAGACATAATTCACTATTACACATAAATGTATATCCCAAACTGAAGAACGTGCTAATATGTAATCATCATTTAGAGATACCAAACTGGAAGACCATTCATTTGGTCGTAAAATGACCTACTTAACTAGTCCTTGACCATCCATCATGCATAGCAGCAAAGATAAAGATGGGCCTTGCAAGCGCCCAGCCCTTGGAAAGTCCATTGCATTACGTGGAACATGCTCAGATTAAGCACTATATCATCACAACTTAACAAAAGTAAATCTGAGACACATCAAAACTAAAGATTCATCCTACTTGAGGATCGTCACTAATCATGGACACCAAAATCTTCCATTTGCAAGAAATGCTTCATGAGTAAATGCTAAACCTTTTGGCATATAAAGCTTACACATTTTTGTGCATCCAGTAGCAATTAGGTAACAAAAAAAGCGAGCGGCTTAGATGGGGTACAAATTGAAATAACACCGGCCCAGCAAGAAAAGAACCATAGCTAGTAAGTGACCAACACTGTCCATACACGCATCATACTAGACCAAGACCTCATCAGACACACCCTAGCGTATGAATAGACCAACACCGCCCACACACGCATCATACAAGACCAAGACCTCATCGTCGATGTCGCCCATGGATGACTCCTACTCCATCCAAATCAAACAAGCAAATGAGAAGGGGCTGAGATACAGAGCTAGCAACCAATTTTTACAGAGAAGTTCTAAAATTTACGGGTTCATATATTCAGCATGTTGACAAACAGAGGTAGTGTAGCGCACTAGGCTAGTGCTTAGAGCTATGCATGTACATTGATTGTTATAGCGATTGCAGCGACAACTACTTGTTTAGATGCATATAGATCATCTCCTTGCTTGAAGTAGAAAGAAAGCGAGTAAAGGGCCTCAAGATGTTGACTACTCACTTAATTAGAAGGTAGTGAGAGAATCCCTTGCCCAGTTGGGACGAGTTTCAGACCGGCGGTGGAACTTGTTCTTGCCTGTTGAGGATCCTCAATGGACAAGAGAATGAAGGCATCATCAGGTGACACACAAAAAGGGCTCTCTGAATACTAAAACGACCATGGGGGTGCTGCTGCTTACCCGAGCTAGGAGCCGTCTTGTCGGAGGAGTTTGCCCTCGTGACACGGCATGGTCGTTGGCCCAGCTCGGCTGCACCACACGAACAAGCGACCAAGGCAATGGTCTTGCGTCGAGTTGTGTTGACAACGGAAGAAAGTCCGGTCTTACACACAAGTAAAGACTGAATGTTCAGTGGCATGTACGTACATTATAATGGCAGTCCATACAGAATAAAAATGACACCACTTGTGGCATCAGATAAATTGAACCAAGCGGGCCAATGGATCAATTTGACGGACAAATTAACCCAAAAGCATGGCATGTACAACATCCATCCATCCAACCAGCAAGCATCAATGCTCATTCATTCATTCATTTATTCATTCAGGAGACATGATGAGATGGATATAGTGAGTAATCTAACCTAACAATCCGTTCATAAACAACAGGCAATGGAATTAATTAAGCCCGAATCTGGGCATGGAGATGCAAAAGCACAAGAGAGGAGGAAGAGACCGAAAGGTGCATTCAGATTGAAACTGAACTGAACTACACAATGTCAATCAACACCACCGTAAAGAAGAATTGCAATCAATCAAATTGGCAAGCTAGATAAGATGTGCTCACCATGTCCGCTGCAGAGGGCGGAGGAGGAGGGAGCAGCCATGCGTCGATGCAGCAGCAGCAGCAGCAGCTCGTCCGGAGCAGCCTGCCCTGCACATAAAACGAACCAATGAGGGGACGGGAGGGGAGATGAAGAAGATGGCCTGCAGCCGCACGCACCATGGTCGGGGTCGGAGATCCGTCGCCGGAGATGGCCTGCAGCCGTCGTCTATCGCCGGAGGTTGAGGCGTCGTACCTCCATGGCTAGGGCAGGCAAGGGTTTCTGGCATCTCCGTCTTGGCTTCTGTCGGCCCTGCATGGATGGTCGCGGCTCAGGTCGACGATGGGACGATGCGCCGTGGATCTGGATCTGGGCGCTCCTCACCTCCCTGGAAGCTCGCCGGAGAAGGCCTTCCCTTCCCTCCCCTCCTCTCCTCTACTGGGAGAGAAGAGGAGAGAAGAGAAGGTGAGGTGCGGCAGCGCTGCAGGGAGAGGAGGCCGCCATGACCGGGCTCCTCCTGCTGCCATGGTCGCCATGGCATCGGGCTAGGGTCTCGGCCCAACCAGGCAGACAGAGGAGAGGATAGGGAGGTCGCCGGCGCGGCGTGGATGAGGAGAGGAGGCCGCCGGAGAGGTGATGCGGAAGAGGAGATCGGCAGCGGCGTTGGGTCAGAGCCGGAGGAGAGGCGGGTGGCTGTGTCAGGAGGAAGGGGAGGGGAGAGAACGTGACTAGAGGGTGGGGATAAGGGGTGATAGCAATGGCGCACCGGTAGGGAGTGCACCATACGTATAGATAGCAATGGCGCATCTCTAAATTAGCAATGGCGCATCTCTAAATTAGCAATGGCGCACTTTCCCCCTGGTGCGCAACTGCTAAGTCTGGGGAGGGGTGTGGGGCCAGGACAAAACTACTAATGGCGCACGACACACTAGGTGCGCCATTAGTAATATGGCCACTAATGGCACACCCATATCTGGTGCGCCATTGCTATATAGTAGTGGCGCACCACATGTCTGGTGCGCCATTAGTGTCCATATCATCTATAGCCCTTTTCCTAGTAGTGTGCGACCTTGTGCTTTCTCGTCCTGTAGGTACTACTTCAACTCGGTGAGGCAGAGCTTCACCGAGTCCGGATCGTTGGTGTACATCACATTCAACTTGGTGCCGCCATGGGACTGAACGAAGTACTCAAAGGTGAACTCCTTGCTGAAGTCCATATCCAGCAGGCTCACCCCTCGGATCGCCATTGGAGTCTCTTCAAGTGAGCTAGTGAATAGGCGGAAGCAAGAGTTCGTTTTTCAGCTCTTGGGGAACTGGATTCAACAGTAAACTGAGTGTGTATAGGCGACAACAGTTACGACCCCTCCCTCATCCACTGCACGCCCTACAGAATATGCACCCTCGGTGCATTCAAATGTCTCCATTAAGAAACCTATTCCGGCAACACACGTTGGTTCACGAGCGAGTCTGTATTGGTACTGTAATAACAAGTGTTAGTGGTTAGTTTACTTAAATTTAATTAGCTTTAATTAAAATGTGTTCTTAAAACAAGCAATGCATTGCCTCGTTCTATCAGTGCCACAGGATCAACATGCACAACAATTAGAATTATTGTTCTCAGGACGCACATGATCAGCACATTTGCCGCAGTTTCACACAGACAATACTACCAAGTTTGAATAGTTTGTTATGGTTGTTGTCCTCTGCATCATCATCTCGTGTTTCCCAGCTTGCAAGATTCAGAACCAACAAATAAGATTCAAATAATAAGTACAACAAAGATGCCTACACATCTCATTGATTCTCAGCTTCCAAGATTCAGAACCAACAAATAAGATTCAAATAATAAGTACAACAAAGATGCCTACACATCTCATTGATTCCCAGCTTGCAAGATTCAAAACCAATCCATTAGAGCCTATTGATAAAGTGAATATCGGGATTAAATCCATCTTGGCTAGCCGTGTCATACAACCCAAGAACTTGGCGAATGCTCTTGACCATCACAACATCTGTAGTAGAGTATTCCTGTTTGCACAGATAAGAAAGAGCATGGGTTTAGGACTTGGCCTTTTCTTTTGGCCACCAATTCTATCTATGTTCGTGATGCGTCAATCTTTGATGCATCCCTTGAAATTACTATAATAGTGGCACTAGTTGAAGCAAACTTTATTTCCAAAACGAGAAAAGATTGCGATAGAATAGCTTTATTTAAAAAATACAACGTTGGCATAGCATGACAAAGCACAATCATGTTGATAAAGGACAGTACTG
The DNA here is from genome assembly GCA_021605145.1 of Aegilops bicornis. Taxonomy (NCBI): domain Eukaryota; kingdom Viridiplantae; phylum Streptophyta; class Magnoliopsida; order Poales; family Poaceae; genus Aegilops; species Aegilops bicornis. The sequence goes on from CM038673.1 coordinate 83,619,306, forward strand.
ACCGGTGAGAGGGGCCCAATGCCGCCACGACTCGGTCTGGTGAACCTGCAACTCCACTCGGATGAGGTCAACCTCCAGCTCCATGATTCAATTCATGCGCCGTTTTCTGCAGTTCACCTGAAATGAAGCAAAGATTGCATCATTCAGCTAGCAAGAAGTACTTGCTCTCATGAGCTGGCAGGTTCTTCTTTAGTAGTTGCACTAGAATTGAGCAACATTAAGGTTGGCTGTCCTGCTAATGTAAGGTGCAACTATAATTTGCTTATCCTTTGATGCAGTTCCACTCAAATAAAGTGCCATTGTGGTGACAATGATGACTCATCTTGCAAAGGCTAATAAAATGTTGCACGAGATTACCAACAGAATTTTGACGGAGATTTTGGGAACTCCAGTCACCATTTTGTGCAGTTCCACAAAAATTGGGAGATGTTGCCCATGTGACATTTTAGTTGAACTGCACAAGACACTCATTCCAAAAAAATTGTTTTGTGCAGTTCACCAAAAGGTCACAATAGCAACAAGGTGAAATGGATATCCCTATCCGCACAAAAAGATAGAAAGTAAACAGTTGCTGGTCAATAAGAATATGCGAAACATACACGAAATGAAAAGAAGCATCTTAATTATGTTCATGGCAATCACGCAAGGACAGTAGAAATTTTAAAACCTAAGTAATGCTTCATGTTATTGGAAGCATTACTGTCAACTACGACATTCGTCAAATATGGGATTACTTTAATTGTGGCATTGCTTGTTTACGGACATGATAAATCAACAGCAGCTAAAGAGTTGGTTTAAGGGCATGGGACCATGGGGACACCAGGTCACTCAGCAGCGTAAAGAAGCAACTTACTTATCATACTTGGGAAAACAGCAGGAGTACCATTTGTTAACACAGTTTAATTGCATCATATCACTAGAGGCATTAGATTAACAATAACACTGGTTAGACATGTCCTTAAGGTAACAGTGTGATCGCTTCATTTACATGCATCTTTACATTAACAATAGCAAAAGGTTGGTATAAGGACATCCGACAGTGGACGCATCAACACAATGTACCTACAAAGAGGCATAAAGTGGTGATGCCGAGTTTCTTCATGCTCTGTGAGGGCAGCAAATCTAATCCTGGAAAACTTTTACTGTGCGAGGGCAGCAAATCAAATCCTAGAGAACTTTTACTATGTGAGGGCAGCAAATCTAATCCTGGAGACCTTTTACTATGTGAGGGCAACAAATCTAATCCTGGAGACCTTTTTACTATGTGAGGGCAGCAAATCTAATCCTGGAGACCTTTTACTGTGTGAGGGCAGTAAATGTAATCCTGGACATACTCAATTGACCTGTCCACCAGCCGCCACTTTCTATCTATTTTTCAACCAATAATAGATTTGTTCCATATCCAGTTTGTACTGAGTTTTCCCATTATTTCCCTTTTCAACCAAGAGACCGGTTGGGTACCCGGTCTCTACCACTTTCCCCCAGTTATTTCCTCTTTGATTCAAGTCCTAGATTCATGCTACGACTTTCCCCCCTTCCTTTGTTGTTTGAACCAAGTCATATATTCGAATGCATGAAGTAGCTTTACCTCTAATAATACTAAAAATTTAGGTGGATTGGGAAGAGCTGGTGGAAGTAGAAAAAGATGCACATGCAGACACGTTGGGAGCTGGGGCAGTAGAGCAAGGCCACTTTCGAAGAACTTGTACCTGACGTTCATCAGGATGTCGGCGGCAGCAGGGAGGAAGAAGAGTCGGAGGACCTCCCGAGCCGGGGATGTGTCGGAGAGAACGGCACGGGCAGAGGATCAGGCCCCGCCGGCAGCTATAGGTTTCCTCCCTCGGCGGCGATGACCGCGTGAACGATGCACCTTTTAGTCCTCTACACACACTGGCCGAAGGGATTCGGCCGGATCTGTGACCAGCGGTGAGCAGAGAGGAAATGTCGCTACCTCTATCTTGTTTAGATCTGGAGAGGATGACAGAATGAAGAGAGCAACCCTAGTAAAGCAAGCGCACAGCCCCCTGCGTACATATATAGTGGAGTGATTATCTTTTTCTCTCCACAACAAGCGTTTCAATTTGTGTACATGGCATTAAAGAAAAGAAACTCTCTATTTAAGGTGACTACTGTACGACTCCTACTTACTACTAGTAGTACTAGAATTGTTCACTTGTGCTCCCCACCCCTCCATTCATTGAACAACCCCACGGGTGAATAAACATACAGTAAGTATTTATATAGAACGAACAAGCTTGAACTATTTTCACGTAGTTGAAAGTTGAGGGCGGGGCTTTTCCCGGGTAGTACACGTGGCAGTTTTCGGGTAGGCAGTTTGACAGAGAGGCGAGGAGGGTGAGCGAGTGGCGGATTCTCAAACATACTACTGGAAAGGTCGGGCTGTGCGATTTGACGGTGCGTTACTGCTGGAAAGACTTGTGATATGACTACTCACTATAGTCATGAATTACTGGCGCTACGACCGGGGTGATGCCCCCCTTCCGTTCCGCACTCTAATCTGGTGCATGACACGTCGACCCGGATGCTGGCTCTCCCACATGTCGGCGAAATACTACGTAGTTGTAAGAAGGAGCAAAGAATGATGCGGTATATACTACAACTACTACTCAGGTTGGAGGAGTGCGAACCACGGCAGCCCAGTGAACCAGCAGTGCGAACCACGGTAGCCCAGTGAACCAACAGTAGAAAACAATGTGGTGATATGTCCATAAAAAACAATTTGCTATGGTCCACACTGGAATATGTACAGTACTACTCTTTGTTTGGATCCCTTAGTTAGAGCTAGTTTGGGCGGAAATAGCCTCAAATTATCGAAACATGAGGGGTTAGTTTGAGCTAGTTTTCTCTAACCCAGCTAAAAAAACTAGCCCGGTGGAAAGGTTCTAATTGAGTTAGTTATCTTCGGGCCCACTAAAAGAGAACTAAAAAAATCTCCCCTGCCCGCACCAGACCGCTCCCCCCCCCTCTCGCATGACTCCTCTCTGTTCCCCATAGGGTCGCCCGCCCAAGCGTCGCTCGCCCCTCTCTCCTCCGGCCGCCCTCTCCTTCTGGCCTCCGCCACCCTACTCCGGCCGCCCTCCCCCTCCGGCCTTCGAAGGTCGCCCCGCTCCCCCTTCACCAGTTGTTTTTCTCCCTTTGTCGATGCTGTGGCGGCGCATCTACCAGGAGGTCGCAAGAGGGGTGAGTTTGTTTGTTCCTTCTCTGTCTCACAGCCATATCGTTGATCTTTCTTGCTCTAGCGCTAATTCTGATTTGGAAAAGTAGATCCTGATCAAACTTGGTATAGATTTGTGGTGCACGCATGGAATTGTTTGATGCTGCTTGAGGAGGTAATAAATCTTTCTAGAGTCCCAAAGGTTCAGTTCACCTTTCTAGGTATTTCAGTTTTAGGCTTGCATTATTTCTAGAGGCCCAAAGATTCAGTTCACCTTTCTAGGTATTTCATTTCAGGCTTGCATTATTTCAAGAGGCCCAAAGATTCAGTTCACCTTTCTAGATATTTTAGTTTCAGGCTTGCATTATTTCTAGAGGCCCAAAGATTAAGTTCCCAGACGGCGGCAAGCGGCCCTGCTACCCATGCCGGTGTCGACCTAAACTCGCAAGGGCCAGTGTCGGACGGGTTCCCGGGGCTTGGACTCTACAGAGCCTTCCTCCAGAGCGACGATGGCGAGCTCCTCCCTTGGTGCGTGAGGGGCTCCGGGCTCCCTCCATATCGTCAATGACTTCCGCGATGAGTTAGCTCATGCTTTGATTCATGGAGTGTTTTTTTTGTGAAGCTTGATTGATGACTTTTATGTTTAAGTGAGATATGTCATTTTTATTGACAAAGTAAAAATTATCATGTTTTGCATGCTTGATTCGTAAAGATGGTTCGGTTATGTCAATTGGGAGCAGGAGGAGGCCACACAAGAGCAGGCCACACCAAATCCGGCAGGAAATAGGGTCCAAAGTAGTCAAATGGTTGAGAAAGAGCATTTATTATCAATCTAACCCTGCCATCCATACACCTCTTTGGTTTAGAGTTAGTTCAAGGTTAGAATCTAAGGGGCTGCTTGGTTCTAGGCCTTGCATTGCCACACTTTGCCACACATTTTGTCATGTTTGCCTAAGGTTTGTTCATCAAAATGAGAGCCACAAGTTGGCAAGCCTAATTGAATCTTGCCACACTTTTTGTGTGTATGCCATGTGGGACCCTAGTGTGGCTTGCCTAAGGTGTGGCTTGAACCAACCACTCACCTAAGTTAGTCAAACTTGCCTAACCTTAGGTGTGGCAACCTTTGGCAAAGTTAGTCACAAATCAAACAGCCCCTAACTCTAACCTCTAACTGAGTTAGAGTTCTCCTCGTCTCGGTTCATCGCCATCATACTTTCCCCATTCCTATGCTTTCAGTATCCTGCGAATCAAAGAGGCCCTTTTTTGCGGGAAAAATCAAAGAGGCCCTTAGACTGGTTTAGGTTCGGTCATTTTTTATAAACGTGTTATGTCCAAAATGTAATGAACGTGCTCCGGTTTCTACGAAAATAATCCGGTTTCATGTAGTAATTCATTTATTTATTTATTCTTCTGCGGGGGGGTTTGCATGTAACTTGTGAGGTCTGAAATGTAAAGTACCCCGTCATATGCTCCGAGTCGTGCATGCACTATGACCCAGATGCTCTATTCCCACATGTCGGCGAATGGAAGCACGTGGAAATAGCCTAGGAGTACATATAGGAGGAAAAATGCGTGAAAAAAATATGTACTGTGAAGCGTAGCTGCGGTTCGAAAAGGAGACCTACAGTGATGACAATTATAGGTAGCACGCACCCAACTAGTGGTACTGGACATACGACTAATTTTTCAATTAAAAAAAGAGGTACAAGTGCTCAGTACTCCTATTCTATCAACACGAGTCCCATCTGACAACAGCGTTTGTGCTACAGCTAGCTCTCCTCCCTCGTTTCTCTCTTCTAATTCTAAACTCGGCCGACGCCCGGTGGGCGGGGTGGGTTTGCTCAACTGCGGCCCCACCTCACAGTGAAAATGTTACGACTAGAATAAAAATGCCATATACTCCCTCCGTTCCTAAATATAAGCCATTTTAGATACTATTTCAAATGGAATACCACATACAGATGTATGTAGACATAGTTTAGAGTGTAGATTCACTCATTTTACTCCGTGTGTAGTAGTCACTTGCTAGAATCTTTAGAAAGACTTATATTTGGGAACGGAGGGAGTACTATACTAATAAAACATTAAGGCCATGAGGCGATGCAGTGCTAGTTACAGGAGGCAAGAAGAAGAGATGCATCCATCGATGACATCCACCTCCTCGACTCAGGGCGCCGACCAACCGAACGACGCCTAAGTAGCAGCCGCTGGACAATGGCGTTCAAAGATTCCAGCCGCTGGAAGAAGGCCAAAGTCTTTCTGTCCTCGCTTGCCTTGTAGTGGCCTATGTAGACGATTTCCTCGTAGACGTGGATGTGCAGGTCGAGGGTTTCTTGCATGGCGAGGCGCTGCGCAGCGAGCGCGGCCTTGAGGTGCACATTCTTCATCGTGACCTCCGGCACCTGCAGGGCCACCAGGGCTTGAAAGAGTTGGTCACCATGGAGGCCGATGAAGGTGGCAGGCAATGAGGAGCCTGGGCGCGCGGGCTGGAGCAGTACGGCAAGATCGTCCGTGCGCTTCTTGACGGCGGTGAACTTGCGGATGGAGTTGACCATCATGTCATCCATGCGAGACGTGAAGCCGGTCTCGGCGGGGGCTACGATGCCGGCGGTCGCCAGCACCGTTTGGAAACGCTGAGCGGTGCGGGGCCGCAGGACGGTGCCTTGGATGATCTGGCACAACCGACTGCCGCTCGCGTCCATCGCCTCCATCGGTGCTTGTGGCTTCTGGTCACTTGGCCTTGGATTGGAATGAGCAGTGTTGCGCAGAGACTTAGGAGTAGATGGATTGGAGTGGTGGGGCGCCCTTATATGAGAGTCCAAACTTTGTTGCATTCACATCGAGCTGGCTCTATTCTGCTTCTCCAATTAATTCCCTCTGCATGTAATTGAGGATGCATCATTGACCGTTCAACATCTCGGGAACCGCTACCCTCTCCCTCCTTGGCACTCAAGCACCTGTGGAGGCGACTGCCACTCGCGTCTATCGCGTCTCAGGAGACGTTCCCGTCGACGACGAGGTGCCTATGGTGACTTCGTAAATTTCAAGATGACAGTGACGTGCGTGTGTGCGTTCATAGGGGTGAGTGTATGCGCGTGTATATGAGCGCTTGCGTCTATACTGTGTCAAAAAATTGTAAATGCGTGTCAAAAAGAGACTAGTCAGTATACTCAATATTGTGCACCTCGGAGATGAAAATGAGAGAAGTACGTATTTATTTACGGTGCAAATTCACTCATTTTGCTCCATATGTACTCCGTCTCGGTGTAGTCTAGTCACTTGTTCAAATCTCTAGAAAGGCAAATACTCCTTTCTGGTTTACAGGTCTATACTAGCAAGTAGTAGTAAGTACTACTCCCTCCGTTCCTAACTATTTGTCTTTCTAGAGATTTCAACAAGTGACTACATACGGAGCAAAATGAGTGAATCTACATTCTAAAATATGTCTATATACATCCGTATGTAGTAGTCCATTTGAATCTCTAAAAAGACAAATATTTAGGAACGGAGGGAGTAGTACAATAGTGGGCTCACATAGCAATTTTGTCTCATGCAAGAGCCTGGCTATATGCGTGCTCCAATGTTCGCAACTGCCACATTTAGGTTGTGCTTGGCTCTTCGCCTCTTCGAGAAGACGAACAATGATGTTACTACTACTACTTCTACAGTGTCGAATCCACTGCTGCATGTCCGTCCACCGCGAGCGGGAGGGTAGCTTGTTGTAGTAGCCTCTCCTTGTTTGCAAGCAACCGCGTGCATGGGCGAGGGAGAAGGCGTGTAGTAGTAAAATCAAGCTTCTCCTCGTTGTACGAGTTAACGCGACACCTCATAGCACTGGCCCCACATGCTTGCCTCTAAACTTGGCTGAAAGACCCGCAGCGTACAATATATTTGCTGCAACCTCTAACATTTACCCACCACAAATTAAAATATATATTCCTGTCTTGACCAGATGAGCGTGCAAACTACAATCACCAGGGTGACAGGTAGGGCCAGAAGACTATTTTAATTTTCTTAAAAAAAACTTCGAGACGGCCACATAGCATGGAGCCGACCCCAACGATTTTAAGCTTACATGGTACACGCTATCCTAGACTACTCTACACATGAAATTGCCACACGAGCGTCCGGGCTACACTTGGCTCTTCGCCTCTTCAGGAAGTCGAACAATAGTACTACTACATTGGAGGAGTACTACAGTATGCTTCTGGCCGTCTAACACCGATTGAACTGCTACATGTCCACCGCGTGCGGGAGGGAGAGCATGTAGCGAAAGCTTCTCCTAGTCTTGCCAACCACCACGCTCATGGGCGAGGGAGGGACGCTCCTGCCTTTGCGTGTATGACAGGTGAGCCCGACAGGTGGGTGGCCAACCTGTCATACAGCCAAAGGCAGGTGCAGTTAAGTCCGCGAGGGAGAGGATAATCAAACTTCCCGTTAATGTACGAGTTGACGCGACACATCAAAGCACCGCACTCGATATATTTCAATAATTTGCGTTTACCGATGCATTAATTACAACGCATGCATGCATGCCGTGACTCTCCTTTTGATACTTGCATGTGTTGATTTAATGCACCTTGAAGTTGTATAAAATATGTGACTATAAAGCTTTGTAATGCCTCGGCCCAAGCGACAGATGGTTGTGCACGAGGAGGGCGAGATCATATAGACGGAACAGGACCCGATGATGGAGCTCTCTAAGGTCTTGATGGACCCCACAGTGCTCCACTGCCCATGTGCCTCCGCCCCTTGAAGCCTCCTGTGTATGAGGTTCGAATACACCTCGTCTGTTCGGCTGATTGAGCAAGGTGCAGGTTTCTTGATTATTGTGTTGTTCGATTGATTTCTGTAGTGGAAGGGAGGGCATGCACTTCGCCTGTGTGGACTGCCGCATCGAGCACCCCAGGAACCAGTGGCAGTGCCATAAGTGCGAGCACGGCGGTGGCTTCGACGTGCGGAACACGGCGGTGGCTTCGACGTGCGGAACACGGCGGTGGACTCCGTCCTTTCATCGATGAGGGTGGAGTGCCCGCATGAAGGCTGTGGGCTCTACGTCACTTACCACAAGCTCGCCGATCACCAGAGCGTGTGTCCGCTCGCGCCCTGAAAATGTCCCGTGCCCATCTGCGGCTACGAAGGCCCGTCGCCGGCGCTCTACCACCACATCAGCACCGCGCATCCCATGCCCATGCACAGGATCCAGTACGGCAAGGTGCTCCAGCTGCAAGTGCCACTATCGGAGCCATGGCTCTTCCTGTTCGCGGATGAGGACGGTCGCGCATTTTTCTTGGTCGGCGCCGTGCTCAACATCGGCGTTCCTATCACTGTGTCGGACATCGGCATCAGAGCGGGGGAGTCCCCAGTGCCTCACTACGTAGCCAAGCTGTGGGCGTACTGCCCGCCGGGGGAGCCCAAAGGCACGACCGACGCCGTCAAGGTGGAAATGGAGGTGATAAGCAGCAAGGATCCCGGCGACGTTGCCGTGCAGGAGTTGACCTTCTTCATAGTTCCGCCCAAGCTGTTGGTCGGGGCTAAGCTGGTGTCCCTCCACATTCAGATTGACAAGCTCATGTCCTAAATGTTTCTACAGTGCCTTCTGTTTATCTTAGTAATATGCTAATATAGGTATTACCTCGGTCTAATTTAGCTTAAGAAATGGTGGGTTTTGGTGGCGATGTAGCAATTACTTCGACATCAGATCAGTACTTTCCAACAGTCGAACGAATATTTTGTGTCTTTTGGATATAAAGTTCCTTTGGGTAAGAAGTACTACTTGTCATCAAAATGGATAAAAGGGGATGTATGTAGACGTATTTTAGTTCTAGATACGTCCATTTTTATCCATTTTTATGACAAGCACTCCCTCTGTTCCACAATACATGCCTTCCATTTGTCAAAATATATATGATCTAGACATGTTTTAGTATACAGGTACATCCATGATAGAGCCAATCGGATGGTTGACAACACTACAATTCGTAGCTACAGATGCATGTGTGACTCCCAGATGCAGAGGCCGGGGTCATCATCCTCCTTGTCGAGAAAAAACAGACGCGTGTGTGAGAGGACGACTGCGTGCGTGCACCTCTTCTCTTCATGTATAACGTACTAAACTCAGAGTACAAGTTTTTGTGGGCGGCACGATGGTGCGTGCGAGAAGTCCTGAGAGATAGGTTTAATGCGTCTGAAAAAAGACTAGCCTATAGCTCGCCACATGACTATTCCTGTCAAACGCCCCATTAACCATATATGTATATGATGGTGCCAGTTCTTGCACGTACACAGCAGTAGAAAAAGAACTAACATGGCATATGTTACACCACGACCGAGAACACGTGCCCATGTAACGCCATCCGGGAATAGTACCGCACTTCGAAACTAGAAATGTCAATAAATTTTGAGCTTGCGTCTCGTCACATTCCAAATTACTACTACTACCACGCTATATTGAATGGCAAACCTGTTCACACCAATCACAACCTAAACAGTTTCCCACTTAGGAGCATATTAGTACTCGGTTATAAATACTACTATGCCAAGATGACTGCACATTCCTCCTCAACTCCTCATCCACAAAAACAAACAAGTCATTCAGCATCCTTCCCTTGCGTCTACCATGGCCAGCGTGAGTTCTGGGTCGAGACATTACCACCAGGGAGAGGCGAGCATGGAAGCGGAAGCACGAGAGATGTCCCGCCTCGCTGCGAAAGCAGCCGACATGTCCCGCCGCGCGGAAGTAGCAGCAAAGAGGTCCTGCCGCGTTGCCGAAGCAGCACGGAGGTCCCGCCGCGCCGTCGATGCAGCAGACTGGTCCAGCCGCGCCGCGGAAGCAACAGAGATGTCCCGCCGCGCCGCGAATGCAGCAGAGATGTGCCGCCACACCGCGGTGGCCTGGGAAAATGTCTCGCGGGCGAGCGACGACTCTTACAGGCGCATGCATGCGATCGTCCATAGCCAGATGGATCAAATCTCTGGCTGGGCGAGGTTGCGGGACGACATGAAAGCCTCGTTTGAACAGGCTACCGGCGTCATCCGACAACTAAGGGAGGGCAATGAGAGGCTCTGGGCCGAGCGCGACCTGCTGAGGGCGAAGATCGTCGGAAGTGTGGAGCACCAGGAGGAGACCACTGCCTTGTTGAAGAGGACCAGCATCATCATCAAGAAACTTATGGACGAGAATGACATGCTCCGAATCGAGTGCCAAAGGCTGGTGGAGGAATCCGTGGATGTTCTCAAGCAGCGTCTTGATGACATGAAAGGGCTCATCGCCGCTCCCCGCGGAGACTAGTTCCCGCGGCCTGCAGCAACGCATCAAGAAAGTAGAGATCAGCGAGCCAGATCCTTGTCTTCCTTCTTCTTTTGCCCTTGTGTATTTTGGGCGTAGTCGCATGTGGCTTTTTTAATTATCTTCCTAAGTATGTAAGACAATTAATCATCCTTATATATTCATCAGTCTTGCTATAAGTCGCAGTAGATGCTATATAGGTCCGTCGGATCTTACATAAAGATCCGAGCTTTCAGATTTTATTTTTTCTCTCTTAAATCTCAATCGAGTGAGACATAGCCACACCATTAAACAGAGGCTCGGGCGCCATTAATAGAGACCTTGGGAGAGAGGTGGACGGCAGATGGAGGTCAAAGGGCTCTCCTCCCGATAAGAACGTGCAGGGGTCTGCTCGCACGCTTCTCGTAATCAAATAGCTACACTGCATGGCGCCTCCTAGATAATAAAAAAGGGGGCGCGTGGCATCACGTAAATGGTAGTAAATAGAACGCCCACGTTTTCAATAATACTTGTGTTTCCGATTGTAACGTGACAGCACTTGTTCCAAAATGACTTCGTTGATTGTTAATGTGTGCGCCTTCACAAATCGGTCTGCAAAATTACCACAACATGTTGGTGCCATGTCATGGCACCAAGCCAAGTTTCATCATTTCATGCGTGTTTTGGATTTACACGAATTAAAAAACTAAGTTTCTCAATGTTTCCAGCCCAGCCACGACGCCCAGAATTTTGAATTTCATTCCCATTTCTTGCATGGAACCTAAAAATTTACCCGAGGACACACATGTGATTTTTCAACCAACTTTGGTGCATTGGAGCATGTGCTTGTATTTCAAATTTGAATTATGCACACAAAGGTGACACATTCCCTCTCAGATCCACGAGCCTTCTTGAGAGAAGCTCCGGTTTGCAAGAAGCTTATACAAAAATATGTTCCTATTCAGCCAATTTTTTTACCACGTCATGGTACTACCATGACATGACACCATGCCAAGTTTCATGATTTTAAAACCAAGTTTCTCAATGTTCTCGACTGAGTCACGATACCCATATGTTTGAATTTTATTCTCATTTCTTGCATGGGACCTAGAAATTCACCCGAGGACACATATGTGATTTTTGAACCAACTTTGGTGCACGGGAGCATGTGCTTGTAGTTCAAATTTGAATTATGGACATTAAATGGTCAAAAACACAATTAATGTATAAAAAAGGCCAAACAAACCCGGAATAATTCCAAAATTTAACAGGGCACTCATGTAGTTCTATGTTGCCTTTGTAAATAAACTCAAGGGGGACTGCATATATAGTTTCGCACTCGAAGGTGGCACGTTCCCTCTCAGAACCACGAGCCTTCTTGAGAGAAGCTTCGGTTTGCAAGAAGCTTATACCAAAATCTGTTCCTATTCGGACAATTTTTTTACCACAGCATGGTAGTACCATGACATGACACCATGCCAAGTTTCATGATTTTTAGATGTGTTTTGGATTTACAAGAATTTTAAAACCAAGTTTCTCAATGTTCTCGGCCGAGCCACGATGCCTAGATGCTTGAAATAGAAATTCACCCGAGGACACATATGTGATTTTTCAACCAACTTTGGTGCACGAGTGCATGTGCTTGTAGTTCAAGTTTGACTTATGCACATTAAATGACCAGAAACTCAATTAATGTATAAAAAACGACAAACAAAACTCGGAATAATTCCAAAATTTAACAGGGCACTCATGTAGTTCTATGTTGCGTTTGTAAAGAAAATCAAGGGGGGGGGGCAGCGTATACCGTTTCACACTCAAAGGTGGCACGTTCCAAATCTTAGAACCACGAGCTTCCAAATCGGCCCAATTTTTTACCACAACATGTTAGTGCCATGACTTGACACCATGCCAAGTTTCATGATTTCCAGGCAAGTTTGGATTTACATGAATATAAAATGTAAGTTTCTCGACGTTCTTGGTCGAGTCACGACGCCCAGATGTTTGAATTTTATTCTCATTTCTTCCATGGGACTTAGAAATTGAACCAAGGACACACATGTGATTTTTCAACCAACTTTGGTGCACCGGAGCATGTGCCTGCAGTTCAAATTTGGATTATGCACATTTAAAGTCCAGAAACTCAATTAATGTATAAAAAGGCCAAACGAACCCGAAATAATTCCAAAATTTAACAGGGCACTCATATAGTTTTATGTTGCCTCTATAAAGAAAATCAGGGGGGAGGCAGCGTATATCCTTTCGCACACAAAGGTGACACCTTCCCTCTCGGAACCACGAGGCTTGTTGAGAGAATCTCCGATTTTGCAAGAAGCTTATACCAAAACTTGTCCCAATTCAGCCAAAAATTATACATATGAAAACAGGGTTTAGATTATCCCAAACATCACGCTACCTAGACCAATAATGTACTATGATTTGAATTCAACATAAAATAGATACAAATATTTGAATTGGAGATCGTATGGTACATGTAGTTCATAGTGAAATATGATTACTGCTATATGCATGTTTTTTGTTATCAAGATAACTAGCGGTGTGACCCGCGCATTTGCGCGGCTAGATGTCTCAGAAAGTTTTTCATATATTGGCGGGTTTTATCTACCAACATTATTTCATTTGATCTATCGCTATAGCTTATTTATTTAAAAATGTAGGTAATATTTGTATCTACAGTAAACACTGTTAAACCTGCTACACATATTTCTATTATTTGTATAAAGGTATAGGTACATCTTTGGTTGTGTGAAAAACAAAGATCAAACAAACAATGGCATGCCAAACCATAGGCTTTTGTAATAATTAATCGCTAGCTTTCATTGCTCCAGCTTTTCTTAACAATCACCTTGTTATGTGTTGCACTGTCTAAGTCATTGACAATCATATTTTGGATGTATTCTTTTATTAGTTTGATATCATATATCCACATATCCACATATGGGCTTCCACATCGTCTCATCATAATGTAATTATGTATACTGATTCAAGTCTGAACAAACATAATGATGAATGGTGGGTAAATTGGCTATAATGTTCTTTCACGGACCTAGCCAGAGCTTGTAACTAATGATGCCTACTTTCTTTGCATGTAATTGTATTTTTTAGAAAAATGAGGCACTTCACATTTGACATGAATTAGTTCTTCATTTTTACCGTAGTATTCTCTATCGTTCACTATACTCTATTTATTATATTTGATTTTCTATTAACCACCCGTATTTCTCTAGCAATATTTAATTTTTATAAAAATTATAATATATAAAATGTGCATCTTCAAAAAAGATAAGACCCGGGGACTCTGCATTTAATTGTATTATTCTTGGAAGACATATTGGACTGTGATAAAGGTCAGCGCCGTACAATAAAAAAGATTTATAATTCCATAATTATCTTCTGATTTCTCTCTTCGACTACTCTATGTCAATTTGCAATTCCCCTCACGTAGCCTAGTGTTAACCAAGTTGCGACGTTACAATTGATATATTATCTTGGGGAAACATGATCAAACTCCGGCTGAAATCATTATGGTAAATGTATTATTATTGTTAAAGTCATTGGCGTGTGATAAGTGGTGACTTCTGATAGCTTAGCCTCCTACCAAGCGAAATCATCTCATCCATAATTAAATGTATAGATTTTATGTCATCTTCCTCTATCTTCATCACTGTCTTGCAACTTCGTTTTGAGATGGCACAATACCATGCACGTAGATCTTCCACACATGCTTCTAAATGCCCATGACACTACCCTCTTACTCTGAGCCTAAGTAGCTATTTGTGTATATCATAAAAAGTTAGTATTTAATATTTGGTCTTCCTGAATCTTGTGATAGATTCTTTTGTCTATTCTTCACAAATTTATAGTCTGAACGGGCTAGAATCACATAAGATTTGCTTGAAATTACATGTTCACATTTATGGGTAATTTTTGTATTTTAGCTCTATAGATAAATTTTATATAATGAAAATTCCTTTAACACTATTAGTGTGTATCTTAAAGAGTTTGTATTAATTTTTATTATCTTGTTGAATCTTTTCGTAGGTTTTTTTGTTTACGTATTGTTCTGCGTCAACTTATATTCTAATCTGGCTGGAATCAAATTATGATTTATTCAAATTTAAATACATGTTCGACCTTATGAGTTAAAATTTATATTTAAGCACTACAGATGAATTATAGAAGTATATATAAAAGTATATATTTTAATTTAAATATTTAATTTGGTGGCTTATCTGTTTATCCGGGCTTTCGTTTTAATTATGTACAGATGTACAGTACATGATATTGGTATAGGTATGTGTGGCGTGCCTCTTTTTTTCTTCTCATTAGAATCCAAATCAGAGTTGATTACTTGTTCCTTTCTTTCCACGCACAACTCTATTTCCACGTAGTTGGGATTATAAACTTTTAGCTGTCCATCTGATCCACGTGGACGGTGGTTGCACTTTTCAACAAAGATACATGTACGTGACAGCTTTGGTATGTTCCAGACGTGCTATATTTTTCTTGAAATTAACCATCCGTGTTTTGTTTTTCGAGAAATCACCCATACCTGCTAGTTACTTGCCGATTCATGAATCATCTATTTTTTCCAGCTTTTATTAACACACCTTAGGCGTGTCGGTTCAATACACGCTTTTAGGCACGTAACATAATATCTTTAAATCTCAGCCGTAATTATTACAGATCAATGGTGCATATTATTTTAACGTATGTGGAAGAACGCGGTGTCTTATTTTACTTCTGTTTTAAGTATATAATAGATATTTAAATTATTGTATAACTTGACAACAATCATATTCAAATAAGGAGAATTGATTCAAATTTAGTCCATATGGTAGACGACAATATATATGTTCACATGGTGGATTAAAATGTTTATATATGATGGAAGATCAAAATGTACGACTACATCAATTATAAACCGCAAGGTCACCTAACGATATATTCGAATTCAACATAACATGGATTCGAAACTTGAAATTCGAGATCCTGGCATTTGTAATCATATAAAAAGGGACATTACTCTTTCTTTTGGTGGGAACTGATTAGTTTTTTGTTGTTGTTGAGGGAAGTGCGAATCGATTTGGTACTGTACAGGATAATCTTGTTCTACTGATTTTTTTTACATTTTTCTTGTAATTTTTTCAATGGCATCTATAGCTATATAGTAAAAGGGGGCATGACTCTCTTGTGTCTTGTATGAATTGTTTGTTTTTTACACGTTAAGTTTGTTCTGCCGAACAAGGAACCTGGACCTTGTTATCTGAAATTTTCAAGCTCGAGTACCTTTTGTCTCACATGCTTTGAAACTCCCGCCTCTTCAACCCGCGCCACGCCTTGTTATCCCGAAATTTCGACGCGCGCGAAAACTCCCTCCTCATCCGAAATTGGTCCCGTAGCCTATACACGCGAAATCCCCCTTCTACCCCTTAGCCAGAAATGAAGCTCTACGTTGCGGTGTCAAAACCGGTGGGGTATGCTGGTAACTTACCCTACATTTCGGACAAGCGCGTCCCTAAGCTTGGCTCCCCCCTCCCTTCCCCTTCGCCCCCCCATTCGTACACCGAGGCCGCCAAAACCCACGAAACCCCACGCTCCTCCGTCGGCCTCCCGACCGCCGCCCAGCCGAGGACTCTTCCCTGACTACGTCGTCCACCGCAACAGCTCGCCGTCCCTCATCCACCACACCGAATGAGGATCCGTTATCGATCTCGTTGTCCTGTCGGATCAGTCGCCCCATCCTCCACCTCCAAGGAGCTACCCCGATGTTTGCCTCGTCTATCGCGCCACCTCAATCCCCACACCGCCGTCTTGACCTGCCCCACCGGAACTGCAGCACCCTCACCAATTCCTCCGATGAAGCCGAGGTCAACTCGGCGCCACCAAGGAGGTTCTGCACTCACTGCTGTATTTTATATTTTATTCGATCTCACGGGGCTGCCAGTGCTTGATACCGAGCAGCCATGGCGGGTCTCCATCGACGGCGCTGTCGCCGGCCACATCATCCACGACATCTCTCCCCCATGTCGTTGCTTCCTCGGCGGCGACTTCCACACCGCCACTAGTTGCAGCTGCTCCAGCTCTCGCTCATGTTGTGGCTCTGTTCTTGCTGTCGGTCGCGCTACTACACTGCTCTTGCTTCCGTTTGTGCTGCTGCTCTGCTCTTGCTCTCGCTTGCGCTGTTGCTACTGCTGCACGACCTCCGGCAGCTACACGAGTTGCTGCTTTAGCACTCACTCGCGGTGCTACTGCATGACTTGCTCTTTGCTAGTGCGTTCCCTGCTCGAGCGTCTGCTGATTTAGATCACTACTTCTCTGCTACTAGTGCTGGAACGTCCTAAACATCTATTGCAATGCTCTACTACTAGTTCAATCAGTTTCGACAGTAAAATTCAGTTTCGACTTTAAAGTTGAGTTTCTTCAGTTAAGTTCAGAGTGAACAGTACTTACAGCATCTGTCGGAGCGGCCGTGGCGCGGCTGATGCGTTTTACATCTAGAACTTTTTGGTGATGTATTTTACATCATTTATTGCAGATGATATTAGGGTCCCACTTCAGATTAACGTTGTTTTTCTTGTCCTGCTTCAGCCTCGCCGCCGTACACCTCACCGGAGCTGCTCCAACGACGGAACCTTCCATGACAGCGAAGCAGTACCCTCAGCGCCGTTTCCAGAGGCCTCGGATCTTCTTCCCCGCCTCCGACAGTCACACCAGCATTACCATCCTCCACGTCCAACCCAATGATGCTGAGGTCCACAAGGCTATGCCAAAGAGGTTGTACACCGTCACATCACTTTGTTACTCTGCAATCATGTCGATCCCTCAGGGATCCTTTGCTATGGAACTACTATCCGTGCATTTGGTTAGAAGGAGTGGAGCAAAGCAAAACTGGAGGATTTTTTTCCTTTGGTGTCTCTTTCGAAGAAAAAATGTAGGAATTTTAATGTTCACATGGACGTCCTTTTCAAATTAATATGCATGAAGAACAGAACTAATTGCATTACTGGCATAATAAGATTCTTATTTTTTTTCATTTTTACATGGTTTGACTTTAATTTGACCACGTTTCTCCATTCCTATGTTCTTTCAATTCATGTGAACCAAACACCCAGGTAGACTGAAATCCTATGTTTCCAAATGTTCTGTTTTGCACATGCATTCCTATCCTATTCATGTGTTTTTCCTGTCCCTGCGTTTATAGAATCCTCCAATTCTAAGGAGCCCTTACAGATTTACTTCATTTTCAGATAGGCGTCAAAGAAAACTCTGTGTGTTTTGTCCTGCTCTTGCCGTGCCGTCATCCACCCCACCTGAGGTGCACCATCGACAGAAGCGTTCACTGCAGCAGAGATCCCCCCTGCAGACTTTCGTTCACCGCCTCAGATCATCTTCCCCGTTGCCGGCAGCCACGCCAACTGCATTACCATCATCGATCGAAAGATGAACCCGAGGACTACACAGTCCTAAGAGAGGTCGCAGTCTTTCGTGTTTGCTTACGTTATACATCGTTTATTATTACCTGCTACTTTATTGTTCAAACTTGAGTTTTGAAATGCCCCCGGGTCTCATATCAAGGCAGCAACGAATAGTATCTGTCTACTATCTGGTTCATCTGGGGTCTTCTATGTGGTTCATGTTCGGTGGGCAACAAACAATAGATGATCCATTGTCTATCTTTTTAAACTGAAGCTATAATCCACCTGCTATCATTAGTTTTGGATCCATCCACTCGTTTGCTACCATCAGTCTTGATTTTTGCATGCACCCCTTAGGCCTTACAAAATATAACTATTTTTTTAATATGCATGTCAGATATTGTCCACAATCGTACTGAACATGTAGAGAAAAAGAGAAGACCGTTGCGTGGGAATATAATGTCATGCAGATGGCGCTCCATGGTGGGCGAATTGCCCCCCCTGCATTTCCAGATTGTATTCCAGAGGAAGATAACTGTTCAGATGGGGATTCAGAAGGAGCCGACCATGCCTGTTTATCAGCTGAGGTGTTTGCTCTCACCTAGCATGCTGATGTTGGTCATATCATGCATGTGGCGCCTCGCATTACTTACATTATACATCTTATATGTCATCAGCTTAGTTTAGATTTGCTTTGTGTGAATGCCGCCTATTTGGTTTCTATATCATACTCCCACCATTCCTAAATATTTGTCTTCTTAGAGATTTCAACAAGTGACTACATACGAAAAAAATGAGTGAATCTACACTCTAAAATATGTCTATATACATCCGTATGTGGTGGTCCATTTGAAATCTCTAAAAAGACAAATATTTAGGAGCGGAGGGAGCATATGGGAATTATGCAATGCCATCTTCTTTAGCCAGGCACCATATACGTGAATCATGCAATGCCATCCTGTTTAGCCAGTCATCGTATATGTGAATTGTATCGTGCCATATTTTTTTCTATAATGTATTCCATTTGTCAACAATGTTTATACATTCATCTACTCTTCCTGTGCATCAGCCATTTGAGTCGGTCATGGGAAAATCTGGAGTGAAAACAAAGTCTTCGATCGATTGCTACACTGTCGATGCATTTCTTCTTTGGTTATAGATAGCTCCTCAGAGGAGGATTCGGAGACAGATGACCAGTCGTATCCCCCGAGGTGCATGCTCTAACTTGGCTGGGTTATATTGCTCATATCATGCATATGGTGTCTTGCATTGCCATGCCGTCTGCTTAGATTAGACATGCTTTGTGTGAATGCCTCCTGTTTGCTTTCTATATCAGATATGTGAATTATGCAATGCCATGTTTTTCAGCCAGTTATCATATATGTGAATTATGCACCGCCATGTAGCCAGGCATCATATATTTGAATTATCTCATGCCATCTTTTTTTTCATTACGTATTCCATTTGTCGACAATCTGTGTATATTGAACTACTCTTCATGTGTATCAGCCATTTGAGCCGGTTATGAAAAATCTGGAGTGAAAACAAGGTCTTCAGAGCAGGCAATGGTAACTGTTGGCATATATCTCGATGGTTATAGGGAGCTCCTCAGAGGAGGATTCGGAGACAGATGACCAGTCCTATATCCCGCGTAATGTGTATGCTCTAAGTTGCAATGTTTATATTTCTCATATGATGCATATGGTGTCTTGCATTGCTTAGTTTAGACATCATATGCACAATATTGAATTCCATCTGCTTAGTTTAGAGATCATACATGCGAGTGCCAGCTGCTTAGTATATGAATCAATTATGTCAATTATATCATGACATCCTGTATACTTAGACAACATGTATGTGAATTATTTCATCCCAACCTATTTTAGAAAGTCATCATATAGTTTTGTCATGTCATCCTGTTTAGATAATTATGCCATTATATCATGTTAAGTTATCCATCATATATCTGAAACTGTGTCATGCTATATTGTTTAGTTAGGCATCATATATGTGAAATTGTGTCATGTTGTCCTGTTTGGTTAGACAACATATATGTGAATTACCACATCTGTCTATCATACAATGTCTGTACGTTCAATTTCTTTTCTTGTTTATCAGCCATTTCAATTAGAGGGGGTGATGGCTGTATCTAAGGGAGCAAAAATCCTTTCTTCACAAAAGACAGTGCTACCCGTCGATGCAGATAGAACCATGGTTGTACTGGCACACAAACTAGCCCCACCACACATAATCGAGAATCTTCCAGATTGCACACTTACACCGTTGGGCAGAGAACCAGCTACAACCCATCTAACCGCAACCCTAGCGGATAGTAACCCACTTCTAGTTGACAAAGCACCATGTCCACCATAGAGTACCCCCACACGAGCAGTTTGTAAAGCTACTGCAGTGCCCAAAGCACGAAGATCACCACAGCTAACCCAAACTCCATGTTTAAAGCAGAAGAGCAACTATTCTCAGGTCAGATTCCGTAGCTATGGTCAATACTCCTTTGTTGTTGCATCACTGTATTTACTCATACCAACTACTTCCGAATTTGAAGGTCCAATTGAAACTCCAATGGCGCAACAGGTGTGTTTTAAACCTATTTCTTTAATTGGATTGCTGTTCTAACTTCTTGCTCTATGTTGATTTCAGTTTAAGTTGTATAAACAGTTATGTTCTCATGTGATGCACATTACAAGTGTTGCCAATCTTTGTGTAGTTTCTCACACTTATATTCTGTCTATGCTGTTGTGTCTTAAAAATATATGAGTTGAACTGTGTCTCTATCTTGATTAGGCAACATAAACTAGAATGGTATGGACAATACAGTGACCATACTACATAGATATATGTTTGTTTCATGCTATTATCTTGTCCACCTTACTACTGAACTGGTTTACCAAAATGAGTTTCTTATACTACAAGCTAAACCTGTGATGTGTCTCCTTGTTTCTCTTGTAGTATGCAAACAGAATATTGGAGAAGAGCACCCCACTATGCAATGCTAGAGAAAGTAATGCAGATAAGGTTCAAGATAGTGAGACAACCCTGTTGGTTTCCAAGAAAGGTGATAAAAACGATCTTGTAGACAGTGAGAAAACCCCACAGTCATGCGTTGATGTAGTGTTCGAAATTCTTGGCGATCAGACCGTTGGCACAAGCTCTTGAACTCGCTGCACTGAATCACTTGACTTCTTCAGTCTTAGCTTCTGGTGAAAGGCATCAGACAACTGTGCGGCTAGAAGTCAAGGACCGAGGAAGTCCTGCAGATTTCGGATCGTACTTTCTTGTGCAACAAAGAAGTTACTGGAGGATTTAAGCGCCGAGCAAGAGAAAGTTAATAAGCTTGCTAAGCATCTTGCCAGCATTATGGGTACCCAGGATATTGTTTCTTGAGCTCTTCTGAAGTGGTTTCAGTTCTGGATTTGTTTTGCTGTGGCGTTTATATGCTGCTTTGTTCCCTATATTTGCACTGGTGGCAAACTTTGATGCCCAGTGGATGTAATATGTGTAATAGCCGTGATAGCCTAGCATAAGTTGCTTGCTTTTTATTTCCTTGTTGTCTTGGTTTTTTTCTTGTAGTCAGTGCAGTTCTTTTTCCGCGGTTTGCTAGTGGCTGCAATAACCTATTTTTTGAAACTAGGCCACAATAACCATGGGCTACATATTTACTGTAGTGACACTGGGCCTCCTACCGGCTATTGAAACAATGGGCCTTCTACGGGCGGTATAAACAAGGGGCTTTCTACGGGCCGTAGACACAATGGGCCTTCTACGGGCCGTATAATTAATGGGCCTTATATGGGCCGGATGATCGATCGCCAAATATGGGCCAATAACAGACGGCATTATGGCCGTAATCGGGCTAGAGTTGGACTCATCCATTCATGGGTCGACCATAACGGGCGGTCGTTAATAGGCCGTATTTGATGACGCTATGAAGACGGCCCAACGTATTAACGGGCCACAAACGGGTCTACTGTAAGATCGGGCTGAATTTGGCCCACAAGTAGAAAATGACAGTAACGGGCCGTAACTAACCGAATGCTGGAAATGAGCCCAAGAATAAATGGGCCCTGAGAAGGCCAAAAGATAACATGGGCTGGAAACAGCCGAATGGAATAATGGGCCGTTAATGGGTATAAAGTGATACACTGTTCATTACGGGCCAGTTTCAGCACGGGCCATTAATGGGCCAAGAGTTATAAAGGGCCTCATATGGGCCAAAAGACGTCATGGGCCATACATGGGCCGGAGTTAAACGGGCTGGAATCATATTGGACGGCCCAGATGACGGTACTGGGCCTAATTCAGATTGGCCGTAACGGGCCCTGTGTTTGCGGGCTGTAAATGGACTATATGCGAACAGGCCGTTAATAGGCTTTCCGTGGGCCGGCCCGCCACCTTTTGACCAAGTCAAACGGGTCGGCCTTTTCACAGGAATGGGCCTCTGTTGGGCCGTGCCACGTGTCGATGTATCATAGGTGCCTTCTGTCCAATGAGTGGATGACATATGTCCCAACGATTAGCCGACACGTGTTTCCTCCAGTCAATGATGATTTTACACGTGGAAAATCCCCATAGGTCGGGCTGTTAACAGGTTATTGGATCCAAAACCCGACCCGATAGCTTAACAGCGTTCCGTTATGGTGCATGCCACGTGTCGGTCACCCTTGACAAAAGCACTTCTGTGACGTGCGATTTATCGTCATGGAAGTGGACACTTCCGTGATGATAATTTTGGTAATGTCATGGAACACTTTTGCGACAGCACAGGTATGATTATCTTGATTCTGTCATAAAATCGTCATGGATGTACATGCATGACAAAAAACGCGACCTACTGTGACAAACACATATCATCACGGAAGTGTATTTTTTTGTAGTGTATAGACTTGTGTGGTTAGTAAGGTCGTGGCCTACACCCACATCGGCTTTCGCTTGAAGTCTGTCGAGCACATGTCATGTGCAGACGCTAAGTGGTGGAAACATGTGTGAAGAAGTACACCCCTGCAGGGTTATAAATGATCTATTCAAATAGCCGCGTCCGTGGTAAAGGACATGTGGGTTGCCTATACAGTTCATAGACAAGTGAAAGTGGATAATCTAAAACACGCAAGATAAGCGTGAGTGCTATGGATGGCGTTCTCGTAGGGAGATGGGAGCGCATCCATAGTGGTGTATTGATATGGTGAATATGTGGACTCGTGTGCGCCACCTCAAAAGAGTTACTTGCAGTCGTAGTTCAGGATAGCCACCGAGTCAAAACTGGCTTGCTGCAGTTAAACCCCACCATCCCTTTGGTTGATAATGATGCATGTGTACCTAATTCTGATGTCAGTCTTGCTGGGTACATTTGTACTCACGTTTGCCTATTTTATGTTTTTGCATAGAGACTTCAGTCTCACTAGTAGTTCCACATGGACTTCAACGTTTAGCTTGTACCGCAGCTACGATCCTGTGCCTCGGCAGGGTCTTGTAGATAGTCAGGCTTTTCAGCCCTTTTCTTTTGTAGTTGTCTTTACTCAGACATGTTATGCTTTCGTTGATTGTATGCTCTCAGTGTTGGGTCATCAGACCCATGTTTGTAATACTTGGCCCCTCGGAGCCTATTGAATAAATACTTTGAGTTGTAGAGTCATGTTGTGATGCCATGTTGTATTTGCGCATATCGAGCATATTGTGTGTACGATTATTGAAATGCTTGGTATGTGTGGGATCCGACAACCTAATTGTTTATTCTTGGTAGCCTCTCTTACCGGGAAATGTTTCCAAGTGCTCCCACTGAGCCATGGTAGCTTGCTACTACTCCGGAACACTTAGGTTGGCCGGCATGTGTCCTTCTTTGTTCTTGTGTCTGTCCCTTCGGGGAAATGTCGCACATTGCTCCTTTAAGTCCATGTAGCTTGCTAGGACTTGGGTTCATACGTTGTTGATCAACACGTTCGTTGCTGGGTCATGTATGCCTGTCCCTGTAAGTTAGCGCCACTTTGGGTTTATGACTAGTCATGTCCGCCCGGGTTCTTTGTCATGTGGATGCTAGTAGCACTATCATATACGAGAGGCAAAAGGCGCAAACGGCACAAGGCCAGGTAAGGTGGCACCCGTGGGAATACCGTGCGTGAGGCCGCAAAGTTATATGATGTGTTACATGCTAGATCGGTGTGACTTAGGACCGGGGTCCTGACATCTTTGGTATCAGAGCCTGACTGCTTGTAGGATTTCCAAGCAAAACTGGTGGAAATTGAGTCTGGAAATTCTTTAGCTATATAAGGGAATTGATTGTGGATGGGAACGTAAGGCTCTTTTTACTCCTTTACCTTATGCCCTTCTGATCTGTGTCATCCTATCTTTCCTACGGGGTTAGGGAACTAGGCCTCCTCTTCTTTCTATTAGGATCACGTGTTACTAATCCGTAGACATATAGGATTGATGGACTCAAGCCTCAGTTCAGTCTCTACTACTTTCGTATGTTGACCGTTCATCTCGGAACCTTGATATTGTGCTCCTGAGTAGTTATGCCACCATTTCTGCAGCATGTCTTAAATCCTTATGAGCATTTATATTCGTTCTGCTGTCCGAGTCATCCCAGGTTTCTAAATAGTCTGATGCATTTGCAAATCCTTTCCTCCCGTTCCCGATGTTCCTTTGGTCAGATTAACCACACTAGTCAGTGGGTTGAGGTACTCTATAACCTCGGCATTTATGTTGGAGCTATTATTATGACCCTACGTGTCTAGAGTATCACCTAGTAATCTAGCCATGTTTTGTGTTCCCAGTGTGATGATTCTGGCCTTTATTCTCGAAAGCATCCCGTGATGCCATTTAGTTAGTAGGCATTCTATTCCTGGGTTTTGAACCCAAGATTCACCCTACCTACTTCATGTTGATAGTGTTTGCTTGTTCCTTTAGGTTATTAGTAACCTTTGCATTACTCCTTGAGGTTCATGGTTTTTCCTTCTTCAAAATACCATGAACTGCTCATGGCAGAAGTTCTTGAACCAAAATATCACAAACAGAGTGCTCTTGATGCGATTCTATGTTGCGACTCTGCCAGTTCTACCTTTCTGCATGGGTTATCCGGAAGAAATGTGTTGAACTCGTTTGACATGCTAATCTATGCATCCATAACTCAGAAAGTTATATGTTCCTTTCAGTTATCCCTTTTTAGCTGTTTTCTGGCCCTCGTCTATCAATTGATAGTAAGGAGTAGTTATGTAATCGTGTTCATCGATGCCTATTACTCTTGTGGTCCGTCAAGCCATTCTATTCCGAAATGACTAGGAGAAACAAACTCCAGAACCTCATCCATATCCAGGATCGGGTCAAAGCAGTTGTAATCCGCAAATCAAAATGCCAATCCAGCTTTTGATTCTGTTCTACCCTGGAGTATTACCATATTTATATTAACAATATCATGGGAATTGCATACCATCCTATGAACTCTTGATATAGTGATACTTCTCACCATCATCGTTCATTCCCCGCTCCCCGTGTGTTGCAACCGGAATGCCGACAGGTGAACCATGATGTGTGAAATCAATACTCCTAGCAACCTTGCTGCTTGGCATTTAATGGACAACAATTTCATTCTTAGCATGTTGGTTCTTGAACCACCACTCTAAGATAGATTGTGCTACCTAGTCCTTGCTTTCGGTGCACTCTCCGATCAATGATCTAGGATTGTGTCAACCCCTCGCTCTTTTGATCACATCGTCTTGCCCTGGGCAAGATCGTTCTCGAGCTTAATAACATATCGATAGTTCGTGGTTTTCCAAATATCTTCTCGGAAGTGTTACCAGGTTGTCACCTAACCGCTATGTTGAGTTCGTGATCAAGTTGGTTTCTTGTAAACCAGCCTTCTCCAAGAATCTGTGTTGGATACCCCTGAGCTAGTTGGTTAAGCTAAACAATAACTTGTAGAGTTGG
Organism: Aegilops bicornis; assembly: GCA_021605145.1. Taxonomy (NCBI): domain Eukaryota; kingdom Viridiplantae; phylum Streptophyta; class Magnoliopsida; order Poales; family Poaceae; genus Aegilops; species Aegilops bicornis. Next base: position 83,645,119 of record CM038673.1, read on the forward strand.
AAGATAAAAGCTTGCCTAGCTTAGTTCATTTCAAGGGATATATCTGCGTGTGTTGAAGAAAGATGATATCTTCATCGATTGGTCCATGTGATCAGTTAATGGACCTATCGTCATATCCAATCTTTGATTTGAGCATGGGCTATCGTCAAGTCAAATCAGAACCAACGATATTCGTAATGTTGTCTTACTCGTGGATGATTCCTCGAGCATACACCGTTATATTCTTTGGGTCTGACCAATGCTATCACCGTGTTCACTTAATTATCGAATTCCATTTATATGGACACCTGGATGAATTGTTGTTGAGCCCATCGACAACATCCTTATCTCCTCCATGATTTTATTGAACATTAAGCTAGTGTTGGAAACTTTTGAAAGCATTTCTTCATGCTAGCTCATGAAGCATATGCCGGATGAAAGAAGTGACTTCCTCTAATTCATGTGCATTTGATGCAAGTTGCCGCCATGGATTCGAGAAAGTCAATGTTGCTTCCTCTGGAATCATCCCAAATCGGTCATGCATACGTGTGAACTATTCTGTGGTTTGGAGACTTGCAACCTTCATTCTATATGTATCCTTAGCACACCAAGCCATTGACTATTTGTTCAAGGAGAAGGAGTTCCTTCATAAGATCTAATCCGGACTAATGTAAGGACTTCGATATCCTCGTTGATGGTTCCCAACCACAACTCGGTAGTGTTTCGTTATAAGACTACTACGTGGTCGTGCTTGTCTGGGACATCGTGTTCACATGTATGTAGCAGAACCAGCTCATGTTTTGGAGCTTACTACTGCAGTCCATTTCCCAAGAATCCTGCAACGTCATCTCGTTGATTTGTGTTGCAAACTTTCATTTTCTCTCTAGACTTGACAAGTCTAAAATATCCTGACACCAACTAGATCTGAATCTCAGGCAGTTGTGATCGTTGGGACGTTTCCCAAGAACTATAATATCGGTCTCTCTATAACCCGTTAAAGTGGATGTCTTGGCCAACACACCCAGCCAGAAGACCTATTATTGTAGTATCTTGATTGAGGGAATTGGTCACCTCCACATAAGGATTTCGAAGGATTTACTCCCTAGTTGTTCCTTATGGATTTTTGTGTTTCCAAAGTCCGGCCTCTTACTTGATGCTCTAGATATCTAACCATATCTATGAATGGGTTACGCTAGCACATCAAGGAGAACATTAAAAGCGGAGTGCTAAATGTCTCTCGGTTATCATCCAGATTATGTTTCCTTGGCCTCCCTAAGGTGAAATCTGAGAAGGTGTTATCTTCCTTTGCATCTGCATCGTCCATCACCATTCATCATGGTAGTATGTTGTGTTGCCAGGACTTGACACGGATATTGGTAAAAACTTGATGAATATGGAAATGCTCAAGTTCGTGAGAGCACGCGCAAGCTCTAGGCTTCATCGTCGGCATTAATTGGGATTTGCTCTTAGCTTCATCGATTATGCTATAACCATTCAAACAGTGGAATCACTCTGTACTTTTGAGCTTCTCCCCAGTTACTAGAATCATTCCCAGCATTTGCATTTTGTTCCCAGCTTGCACCGCCATTGTGCCACCCTACCATGGAATACCCTTCTCAGTAATTACTGATCAGGATCATTTCCAAGTGGTCCTACCATGGGTTCTATCCATCTTCGATGATAAGCAAAATCATCCAGCGTTGTCTTCAACAAGGTAATCCACATCATCCATACTAGTCCGAGTATGCCAATCTACCGAACTCCTCCAAATGATCGCTCGAGATTTGCCCTAGGCTGGTGTAGAGAGGCTCAATGATCTCTATATCAAAAGTAATTCTTTTTGCCACTTAAGGTAAAAATTCTACGAGTCATTTTTCCCGAGGTGCCCCGTTATGGTATCATGGCAACTCAACTCCTTGCTACGTTGATAACTGTTCACCACCTTCTTAAGTGTGGAATTGTTGTCTACCTAGTGAACCTCTGTCATCGGTTTCACTCCATCCCTCTAGATGTATGCTTCGTGTCTCAGCTCGCGAGATGTTTCAATGACTCACCCCGTGAGTTGATCCTGAGTTGTTCGATCTTCGAGGAGATCGGTCCTTCTAGAGTTTTTCCTTTCCTCTCGTTGTCATGTTGGTTGGAGTTCTTGGAGCAAGACTTCGAGACAAAGATGGTGATCGAATCTACGTTCTTATGAAATGCAACCTGGATCATGAAGATTGTGTTCTTTTGTGTTCCCCCTTCCATCTTACCCTACGCTTGAATCTCGGGATGAGAATCTTGTTTAGTGGGGGTGAGTTGTCACATCCCTGGTTCTGGTAATGCCTAGTCACTACAAGAAATATGTCAACTTGTGACCTTGACTATTGGTCACTGAAAGGTCATTGTTTTTCATTTGCGACCTTTTTTTGACCAAAAACAGAAGGTCAAAAGTTGGCGGTCGTAAACTGAAATTAACGACCTTCTCTGTGAGAAGGTCATGGACGTTTACGACCAAAATATGCCTATTGCTTTTTTTGGTCACTAGCAGCCTCCCCAGGCCACGTAGGCATCCGACGTGGTAATCTGATGTGGCACAACAATCAGCCCGGTCCAATTCGGTGTTTTACATGGGTCGAGCCCATTAATTCAGCCTTTTTAACATATATTTTCTGTTTATTTTCGGTAGCTACATGGGCCTGGCCCAACATTTTAGCCTTTTTATTTCATGGATCATGGCCTTTTTGTGATCTATTTCGTTTTTGGTCCTAAGCCCTTTTCTTTACTTGGCCATCGCCTTTCAAAATTGATTCTTTTAGTAATTTTGTTCATTTTTCCTGAATTGTTTGATATGTGGCCTTTTTAGGGCCCAAATAGTAAATGTTTCATTTCGACATATCAACAATAAAGTAACCGATATTTTGGTCCGAGCCACAATCACACAAATTTTCATAAATGGCGACCAAAATGAGTATATTATATATATTACGATCATGCCATAGTTCACATCATCCAGGAATTTAGAACAACTACAAAAGTGCTGCTATGAAATACTATAACAACCATTCACATCATCCAAGAACATATAATTAGCTACAAAGATGAGGCGTTCCGTTTTTCTAACTTCTTGAGCCTGGAGCTCCTGTAAAAGACAGGAAACGATCATTATCATGGCTGTGAATTCAGAATGAAAGCAATATCCTCAAACATACAACAGCTAGGAAAAGAATATTGAACAAAATAATAAACAAATACACAAGCAGCTAATGCATGAGGGCACGGATAACAGTAGCAACCATGAGTAAATATTAGCAAATATTATATTGGTGGAAAAAAGTAAATAACAGCAAGCTCTAAGAAGACCCCAAGAAATTGATGGCTCACAATACAATCATGATTTTGACAACAAATACTACTAGAATTAAGGCGCAGAACATATTCTAAGCAGTGTTAGCATCATGGCAGTAACAATTAACAGTAGCAGCTAGCAGGACATCAATCAAGCACAACAAAAGTACAACACCACACTTGGGATCTCGCTCGGAGCAAGAAAAAGATCATGTTGCTTAGGAGCTGCCACAAATGATACTGATCAAGGGCAAAAACAAGTTGGTATGATATCATTCATTCATTCGTTCTCATCACGATCATACATTGAATTCGTTAAAGGTTACAGATTCATTTTTTGACATAGCATTGCAAAATCACAAGAATAGTATATGAACCAAAGTGTCCAGATAAGTAGATAACACATGGAGGTCACAATCACATAGCAAAGGAAGAGTGGGACAGACCGAGGACTTACCCTCTGGACAAATCAAAGACTTCATGCTTCCTCTTCCTCGGTGGACAAATCAATGACTTCACTTCCTCTTCCTCATGCACCAACAGGAAGACCATCTCAAACACCTTGGTGCCAACAAGAAACTGTACTCACACAGTGAATAGAACAAAAGAAACGAGCACACGATATATCTTGAACAAAAGCAACAACCAGGAATAGATGACTTAATAGTTCATGTTTGTTAACAAAACAAGTGTGGACATCTCACAGTGAGTTAACTATCTGATGACTTTAGTAAAACACATACTAGCATTTGGTGCTACAAGAGACAACAGGAATCCAACTATCCCAACATCCCAACTTGGTAAATCCATGCTACTAAAAGGCCAATCCTAATCGGGTTGGAACTGGACCTGGTTTCAAACATGTGAGCTACAACTATTATAATACCACAGCCCAAAAAAACCTACAGATCCATCAAACTATTGCTTGTAGGTCTGGCATCAGTGGTGTCACAACGTACAGTCCACTTACAATCATTTGGGACAAAATTAAAGTGATAATTAGACTGCCATTACAATCTGCTGGTAACTTGTAGTCTACTTACAGCTACAATGATATCTTAAGAGTTACAGTCTAAATACACAAAACTTAAGAACATGGCAATAAACAGACCAACCCCCACATTCCAATAATTCAAACACTCGGCAGTCAAATGTGTATGCGTGTGCATGTAAATGTACCGAGGTTATGCAAAAACTATAGTGCATTCAAACTATGAGATCATTTGGTCCGCACATTTAGATCATTTAACACAGAGAAAAGAAAAATAACAGAGGACTGCATATGAATGTATGTGTCGTTTCCAGGATAAGTTGGCACATAGAATGCCACCAATCAGGATATACCACACAATAGAGAATAGCTTGTAGCGTTCGAGACTAATCGCCATGAGGAACACAAATCATCCTCAGGAATTGGTAATGGACGCACATCAATCAAAACAAAGAACAAAAAAAAACAGATGGAATTTGTGTTGTCCCTGCAAGTGCCATAAACCTGCAGCAACAGCTTCTTCCTGTCGACATTTTATTAAACTCAAATCAGTAAATGAATGAACAGTTGACACTGCATAATGCTTGCCTCACACTGACCAATAAATCAGTTGCAAGAACAAGCCACAATTAAACTCAAATGGCCATGTTATTATGATATTTGTTTTGTAACAGAATACCTCTCACGCAACCACGTGCATAAATTGATTGATGGGAGAGTTGCAGCCAATCCATTTCGATTTCCCCAGATAGATGTAAGCAAAATATGAGAAGCTCAATTAACATCAACTAAATTTTGCCCCGTACCAACTAAATTCTAGTACAATCCAACAATATACAGATAGAAAATGAAGCAGACAGCTGCCAACAACAAATTATAATTAGTGCCTAACAAGTCGGTTTCTCTGGTGTTCAAAGATGGTTTGTGATCTACAGATGGGGAAACACCTTGATTTCTAGGTATCAAAACTATTTGGACATCATCTGTACTACTTCACAAACTAGATAAACATGACAAACCAATCCACCATAAGATCAGACAAGCCGTTTCATCGGCATATTGACTTATAGCACTATGCAGATGCGATGTGAAATTAGGAGCAGAGAACAAGCAGGTACTCCCGTGGCGAAAAGCGGCAACCAGGAACTGGATCAGATAATCAATCCTTGCATACAACTAAGAAATCAAGTTGAGTTTCTCAATCGTTCTCACCTTGCGGTCTAGGAACTTGAGGAGATCGAGCGGCACGGCATGGTAGTGATCGTAGACGGGGCCGACGATGGCCTTGACCGTCCCCTCGACCTGGTCGACGCCGGGGCGAAGCGGGCCGGCGCCCTGCTTGGCATAGGCGTAGGCCGTGGCCGCCAGCACGACCGCTTTCGCGCCGCCGCTGCCGCGAACTCGAGGTACCTCAGCCTGGCCGCCTCCTCCTCGGGCGTCCTCTCCACCGTCACCTCCTCCTGCGTGCGCGCCAACAAACCACAGATCAGCCCCAAAACAAAAGGAAATTAATAAAAACCGAAAAAAAATCTCGGAACGAGATCCCTTACTGCCGCGGGCTGGGTGCTGATCGGAGCAGCGTCGCTGTTGCCGGACTGCGCCATCACTACCGGGATGCGGAGCGAGGTGGGAGGGAGGGAGTTCCTACCAGATCTGGCCACGACATGGGCAGCTCGAGTCGATCTAGGAGGAAAGGGGAGGGGCTGCCGGCGATGAGGTTGGAGGTCGCCGGTGCGACTGGAGAAGAGGACGGCGACGGATTGGGTCTGGCATTAGGGAGAAAGGCGGATAGGGAGACGACCGATCGCGGCCTCCGTCGTCGCCGTGGACGCAGCCACCATGAGGGTGGCGGCGGCAGTGACGCGGTGGCGCCACAAGGACGGGAGGAGGTGGCGGCGGCGAGGAGCCGAGGAAGGACGAGTGCGGGTGCAGCTTAGGGTTTGGGAGGGATGGGATCGGGGGTGGGTGGGAGACGAGAGGAGGGATGGATCGGGGTGGGTGGGTCGGTGAGGTTTCCCCTTTTCATTTTCTTTTTTCTTTTTTGTTATCTATAGATAAATGGATGGATGGATGTGGGATGATGGATGGATGGATGGGCGCCATGTCATCAATCCGTGTCAAACCAACTCCACCAATGGGAATAGATATGTGATTTGTGTATTTTCTTTTGTTTTTCTTCTACTTTTACACATGAAAAAAATAAAAAAAAATGGTCTCATATTGTGCACAAGTTTGTATCTTGAATGGCAAACAATGTGACTAAGGAATTTTTCATTTTCTTTGCACAAAAATTTTGTTTTCCATTTTTTGAGTGTCCAAAATGAGTTTTTTTGTGACTGACGTACCAAAAATTTGTTGCAAAATTGGACCAAATTATTTTTATAAAATATTAGTCCATATTAACTGCATAATTTACCAAATGGTTGGGTGCCAAAAGGTTTCAATCCACCTCTCGTGAAAAAGACAAAACTATGCTGATTCAGGTGGAAGCGGGTCAAATTTGAACTAGAGGTGCCTCATAGTCTGCTCATGATTTTTTATAAAAATCATTTTTAGGTAAAGAAGTATCTATTTAATCAGAGATCCAACAAAATTTTGGCAAGATTCAACCCCTAGCTATGAACGGTCATGCCCGCCGTTTCGACCGCATTTTGAAATGGGCATAACAAATTAAAAAATCAAAAAATGCAAAACCTTCGTGTTGTGTCATCATATGTGACCAAGTTACCAGAAAAAATAATAAACTTGTAATGCAGTAATTATTTTAAAAAAGTGTTCTCAGAAATGAGCTACCATGCGTGAAGATTCATGGCTTTCAAGCCAAATGATCACTCTTATGGCCACATTCATGGCATAGTTTGTTCAGATGATCTCATATTGTGCACAAGGGTGCATCTTGGAATTCCAAACAATGTTTCCTAAGGGATTTTTCATTTTCTTTGCACGAAAAATTCATTTTCTATTTTTCGAGTGCCCGAAATGAGGTTTTTTGGTGAAGGACCTACTGAAGGAAATATGCCCTAGAGGCAATAATAAAGTTATTATTTATTTCCTCATATCATGATAAATGTTTATTATTCATGCTAGAATTGTATTAACCGGAAACATAATACATGTGTGAATACATAGACAAACATACAGTCACTAGTATGCCTCTACTTGACTAGCTCATTAATCAAAGATGGTTATGTTTCCTAACCATAGACATGTGTTGATTAATGGGATCACATCATTAGGAGAATGGTGTGATTGACATGACCCATTCCGTTAGCCTAGCACTTGATCGTTTAGTATAATGCTATTGCTTTCTTCATGACTTATACATGTTCCTGTAACTATGAGATTATGCAACTCCCGTTTACCGGAGGAACACTTTGGGTGCTACCAAACGCGTCAACGTAATCGGGTGATTATAAAGGAGTACTACAGGTGTCTCCAAAGGTACATGTTGGGTTGGCGATTTCGAGATTAGGTTTTGTCACTCCGATTGCCTGGAGAGGTATCTCTGGGCCTTCTCGGTAATACACATCACATAAGCCTTGCAAGCATTACAACTAATGAGTTAGTTGTGAGATGATGTATTACGGAACGAGTAAAGAGACTTGCCAAGAATGAGATTGAACTAGGTATTGGATACCGACGATCGAATCTCGGGCAAGTAACATACCGATGACAAAGGGAACAACGTATGTTGTTATGCGGTTTGACCGATAAAGATCTTCGTAGAATATGTAGGAACCAATATGGGCATCCAGGTTCCTCTATTGGTTATTGACCGAGAATAGTTCTAGGTCATGTCTACATAGTTCTCGAACCCATAGGGTCCGCACGCTTAACGTTACGATGACAGTTTATTATGAGTTTATAAGTTTTGATGTACCGAAGTTTGTTCGAGTCCCGGATGTGATCACGGACATGACGAGGAGTCTCGAAATGGTCGAGACATAAAGATCGATATATTGGAAGCCTATGTTTGAACTTGGAAACGTTCCGGATGAAAACGGATTTTACCGAACACCGGGTTACGGAACCCTCCCGGGGTCAGTGGGCCTTGATGGGCCATAAGGGAGAAGAGGAGGGCGGCCGGGGGCAGGCGCCCCCTCCCCTCTAGTCCGAATAGGACAAGGAGAGGGGGGGGGCGGCGCCCCCCTCCCTCTTCCCCCTTCCCCAAGACCTAATCCAACTAGGAAAGGGGGGGGGCGGCGCCCCCCTCCCTCTTCCCCCTTCCCCAAGACCTAATCCAACTATGAAAGGGGGGGAGTCCTACTCCCGGTGGGAGTAGGACTCCTCCAGGCGCGCCTCCCTAGGGCCGGCCGCACCCCCTTGCTCCTTTATATACGGGGGAAGGGGCACCCCATGACACACAAGTTGATCTACGGATCGTTCCTTAGCCGTGTCGGTGCCCCTCCACCATATTCCACTTCGTCATATCGTCGTGGAGCTTAGGCGAAGCCCTGCGTCGGTGGAGCATCATCATCGCCACCACGCCCGTCGTCTTGTGGAACTCATCCCCGACGCTTTGCCGGATCGGAGCCCGGGATCGCCATCGAGCTGAGCGTGTGCTGAACTCGGAGGTGCCGTGCGTTCGGTACTTGGATCGATCGGATCGTGAAGACGTCTGACTACATCAACCGCGTTGTTATAACGCTTCCGCTTCTGGTCTCACGAGTACGTGGACATACACTCTCCCCTCTCGTTGCTATGCCATCACCATGTTCTTGCGTGTGCGTAGGAATTTTTTTGAAATTACTACGTTCCCCAACAGTGGCATCTGAGCCAGGTTTTATGCGTTGATGTCATATGCACGAGTAGAACACAAGTGAGTTGTGGGCGATATAAGTCATACTGCTTACCAGCATGGCATACTTTGGTTCAGCGGTATTGTGAGATGAAGCGGCCCGAACCGACATTACGCGTACGCTTACGCGAGACTGGTTTCACCGCTTCGAGCACTCGTTGCTTAAAGGTGACCGGCGGGTGTCTGTCTCTCTCACTTTAGTTGAATCGAGTGTGGCTACGCCCGGTCCTTGCAAAGGTTAAAACAGCACCAACTTGACAAACTATCGTTGTGGTTTTGATGCGTAGGTAAGAACGGTTCTTGCTTAGCCCGTAGCAGCCACGTAAAACTTGCAACAACAAAGTAGAGGACGTCTAACTTGTTTTTGCAGGGCATGTTGTGATGTGAAATGGTCAAGACGTGATGCTATATTTTATTGTATGAGATGATCATGTTTTGTAACCGAGTTATCGGCAACTGGCAGGAGCCATATGGTTGTCGCTTTATTGTATGAAATACAAAAGCCATGTAATTGCTTTACTTTATCACTAAGCAGTAGCGATAGTCGTAGAAGCAATAGTTGGCGAGATGACAACGATGCTACGATGGAGATCAAGGTGTCGCGCCGGTGACAATGGTGGTCATGACGGTGCTTCGGAGATGGAGAACACAAGCACTAGATGATGATGGCCATATCATATCACTTATATTGATTGCATGTGATGTTTATCCTTTATGCATCTTATCTTGCTTTGATTGACGGTAGCATTATAAGATGATCTCTCACTAAAATTATCAAGAAGTGTTCTCCCGAGTATGCACCGTTGCTAAAAGTTCATAGTACCCGGACACCACGTGATGATCGGGTGTGATAAGTTCTATGTCCATCTACAACGGGTGCAAGCCAGTTTTGCACACGCAGAATACTCGAGTTAAACTTGACGAGCCCGGCATATGCGGATATGGCCTCGAACACGGAGACCGAAAGGTTGAGCGTGAATCATATAGTAGATATGATCAACATAGTGATGTTCACCATTGAAAACTACTCCATCTCACGTGATGATCGGTTATGGTTTAGTTGATTTGGATCACGTAATCACTTAGATGACTAGAGAGATGTCTGTCTAAGTGGGAGTTTTTAATATGATTAATCGAACTTAAATTTATCATGAACTTAGTACACGATAGTATTTTGCTTGTCTATGTTTCATTGTAGATAGATGGCTCGTCCGTTGTTCCGTTGAATTTTAATGCGTTCCTTGAGAAAGCAAAGTTGAAAGATGATGGTAGCAATTACACGGATCGGGTCCGTAATTTGAGGATTATCCTCATTGCTGCACGTAAGAATTACGCCCCGAAGCACCGCTGGGTGCCAGGCCTGCTGCTGATGCAACTGACGATGTTAAGAACGTCCTGCAGAGCAAAGCTGATGACTACTCGATAGTTCAGTGTGCCATGCTTTACGGCTTAGAACCGGGCCTTCAACGACGTTTTGAACGTCATGGAGCATATGAGATGTTCCAGGAGTTGAAGTTGATATTTCAAGCAAATGCCCGGATTGAGAGATATGAAGTCTCCAATAAGTTCTATAGCTGCAAGATGGAGGAAAATAGTTCTGTCAGTGAACACATACTCAAAATGTCTGGGTATAATAATCACTTGATTCAACTGGGAGTTAATCTTAATGATGATAGTGTCATTGATGTAATTCTTCAATCACTGCCACCAAGCTACAAGAGTTTCGTGATGAACTATAATATACAAGGGATGGACAAGTCTATTCCCGAGCTCTTCGCAATGCTAAAAGCCGCGGAGGTAGAAATAAAAAAGGAGCATCAAGTGTTGATGGTTAACAAGACCACCAGTTTCAAGAAAAAGGGCAAAGGGAAGAAGAAGGGGAACTTCAAGAAGAACAGCAAACAAGTTGCTGCTCAAGAGAAGAAACCCAAGTCTGGACCTAAGCCCTGAAATCAGTGCTTCTACCGCAAGCAGACACCTTTGGAAGCGGAACTACCCCAAGTATTTGGCGGATAAGAAGGATGGCAAGGTGAACAAAGGTATATGTGATATACATGTTATTGATGTGTACCTTACTAATACTCGCAGTAGTACAGGTATTTGATCTGGTTACATTGCTAATATTTGCAACTCGAAACAGGAACTACGGATTGCCGAAGATTGGCTAAGGGCGAGGTGACGATGCGCGCGTGGGAAATGGTTCCAAAGTCGATGTGATCGCGGTCGGCACGCTACCTCTACATCTACCATCGGGATTAGTTTTAGACCTAAATAATTGTTATTTGGTGCCAGCGTTAAGCATGAACATTATATCTGGATCTTGTTTGATGCGAGACGGTTATTCATTTAAGTCGAGAATAATGGTTGTTCTATTTATATGAATAATATCTTTTATGGTCATGCACCCTTGAAGAGTGGTCTATTTTTATTGAATCTCGATAGTAGTAATACACATATTCATAGTGTTGAAACCAAAAGATATAGAGTTGATAATGATAATGCAACTTATTTGTGGCACTGCCGTTTGGGTCATATCGGTGTAAAATGCATGAAGAAACTCCATACTGATGGACTTTTGGAATCACTTGATTATGAATCACTTGGTACTTGCGAACCGTGCCTCATGGGCAAGATGACTAAAACACCGTTCTCCGGAACTATGGAGCGAGCAAAGGATTTGTTGGAAATCATACATACTGATGTTTGTGGTCCAGTGAATGTTGAGGCACGCCAAGGGTATCGTTATTTTCTCACCTTCACAGATGATTTGAGCAGATATGGGTATATCTACTTAATGAAACATAAGTCTGAAACATTTGAAAAGTTCAAGGAATTTCAGAGCGAAGTGGAGAATCATCGTAACAAGAAAATAAAATTTCTACGATCTGATCGTGGAGGAGAATATTTGAGTTACGAGTTTGGTCTGCACTTGAAACAATGCGGAATAGTTTCGCAGCTCACGCCACCCGGAACACCACAACGAAATGGTGTGTCCGAACGTCGTAATCGTACTTTACTAGATATGGTGCGATCTATGATGTCTCTTACTAATTTACCGCTATCGTTTTGGGGTTATGCTTTAGAGATGGCCGCATTCACGTTAAATAGGGCACCATCAAAATCCGTTGAAACGACACCTTATGAACTATGGTTTAGCAAGAAACCAAAGTTGTCGATCTTAAAGTTTGGGGCTGCGATGCTTATGTGAAGAAACTTCAACCAGATAAGCATGAACCTAAATCGGAGAAATGTGTCTTCATAGGATACCCAAAAGAGACTATTGGGTACACCTTCTATCACAGATCTGAGGGCAAGATTTTCGTTGCTAAATTCGGATCCTTTCTAGAAAAAGAGTTTCTCTCGAAAGAAGTGAGTGGGAGGAAAGTAGAACTTGATGAGATAACAGTATCTGTTCCCTTATTGGAAAATAGTTCATCACAAGAACCGGTTCTGTGACAACTACACCAATAAGTGAGGAAGCTAATGATATTGATCATGAAACTTCAGATCAAGTTTCTACTGAACTACGTAGGTCAACTAGAGTAAGATCCGCACCAGAGTGGTACGGTAATCCTATTCTGGAAGTCATGTTACTTGACCATGGCGAACCTACAAACTATGAAGAAGCGATGGTGAGCCCAGATTCTAAAATGGCTAGAAGCCATGAAATCTGAGATGGGATCCATGTATGAGAACAAGGTATGGACTTTGGTTGACTTGCCCGATGATCGACAAGCCATTGAGAATAAATGGATCTTTAAGAAAAAGACTGACGATGATGGTAATGTAACTGTCTATAAAGCTCGACTTGTTGCGAAAGGTTTTCGACAAGTTCAAGGGGTTGACTACGATGAGACTTTCTCACCAGTAGCGATTCTATAGTCTGTCCGAATAATGTTTTCTATTGCTGCATTTTATGTTTATTAAATTTGGCAAATGGATGTAAAACTGCATTCTTGAATGGATTTCTAGAAGAAGAGTTGTATATGATGCAACCAAAAGGTTTTGTTGATCCAAAGGGTGCTAACAAAGTGTGCAAGCTCCAAATGATGAATTTATGGTCCGTGCAAGCCTCTCGGAGTTGGAATAAACGCTTTGATAGTGTGATCAAAGCATATGGTTTTATATGCACTTTTGGAGAAGCCTCAGATTTACAAGAAAGTGAGTGGGAGCTCTGTAGCATTTCTGATATTATTTGTGGACGACATATTATTGATTGGAAATGATATAGAATTTCTGGATAGCATAAAAGGATACTTGAATAAAAGTTTTTCAATGAAAGGCCTCGGAGAAGCTGCTTACATATTGGGCATCAAGATCTATAGAGATAGATCAAGACGCTTAATTGGACTTTCACAAAGCACATACCTTGATAAAGTTTTGAAAAAGTTCAAAATGGATCAGGCAAAGAAAGGTTTTTTACTTGTATTACAAGGTGTGAAATTGAGTCGACTCAATGCCCGACCACAAAGCAGAGGATACAGAGAAAATGAAAGATGTTCCCTATGCTTCAGCCATAGGCTCTATCATGTATGCAATGCTCTGTACCAGACCTGACGTATGCTTAGCAATAAGCTTGGCAGGTAGGTACCAAAGTAATCCAGGAGTGGATCACTCGACAGCGGTCAAGAACATCCTGAAATACCTGAAAAAGACTAAGGATATGTTTCTCGTTTATGGAGGTGACAAAGAGCTAGTCGTAAATGGTTACGTCGATGCAAGCTTTGACACTGATCCGGACGATTCTAAATCGCAAACCGGATACGTGATTTTATTAAACGGTGGAGCTGTCAGTTGGTGCAGTTCTAAACAAAGCGTCGTGGCGGGATCTACATGTGAAGCGGAGTACATTGCTGCTTCGGAAGCAGCAAATGAAGGAGTCTGGATGAAAGAGTTCATTTCCGATCTAGGTGTCATACCTAGTGCATCGGGACCAATGAAGATCTTCTGTGACAATACTGGTGCAATTGCCTTGTCAAAGGAATCCAGATTTCACAAGAGGACCAAGCATATCAAGAGACGCTTCAATTCCATTCGGGACTAAGTCCAAGTGGGAGACATAGAGATTTGCAAGATACATACGGATCTGAATGTTGCGCACCGTTGACTAAGCCTCTTCCACGAGCAAAACATGATCAGCACCAAGACTCCATGGGTGTTAGAATCATTACTGTGTAATCTAGATTATTGACTCTAGTGCAAGTGGGAGACTGAAGGAAATATGCCCTAGAGGCAATATTAAGTTATTATTTATTTCCTTATATCATGATAAATGTTTATTATTCATGCTAGAATTGTATTAACCGGAAACATAATACATGTGTGAATACATAGACAAACATACAGTCACTAGTATGCCTCTACTTGACTAGCTCATTAATCAAAGATGGTTATGTTTCCCAACCATAGACATGTGTTGTTGTTTGATTAATGGGACCACATCATTAGGAGAATGGTGTGATTGACATGACCCATTCCGTTAGCCTAGCACTTGATCGTTTAGTATAATGCTATTGCTTTCTTCATGACTTATACATGTTCCTGTAACTATGAGATTATGCAACTCCACGTTTCGGAGGAACACTTTGGGTGCTACCAAACATCACAACGTAATCGGGTGATTATAAAGGAGTACTACAGGTGTCTCCAAAGGTACATGTTGGGTTGGCGTATTTCGAGATTAGGTTTTGTCACTCCGATTGTGGGAGAGGTATCTCTAGGCCTTCTCGGTAATACACATCACATAAGCCTTGCAAGCATTGCAACTAATAAGTTAGTTGTGAGATGATGTATTACGGAACGAGTAAAGAGACTTGCCGGTAACGATATTGAACTAGGTATTGGATACCGACGATCAAATCTCGGGCAAGTAACATACCGATGACAAAGGGAACAACGTATGTTGTTATGCGGTTTGACCGATAAAGATCTTCGTAGAATATGTAGGAACCAATATGGGCATCCAGGTTCCGCTATTGGTTATTGACCAAGAATAGTTCTAGGTCATGTCTACATAGTTCTCGAACCCGTAGGGTCCGCGCGCTTAACGCTACGATGACAGTTTATTATGAGTTTATAAGTTTTGATGTACCGAAGTTTGTTCGAAGTCCCGGATATGATCACGGACATGACGAGGACTCTAGAAATGGTCGAGACATAAAGATCGATATATTGGACGCCTATGTATGGACTTCGGAAAGGTTCCGGATGAAAACGGGATTTTACCGAACACCGGGGTTACCGGAAGCCTCCGGGGGTCAATGGGCCTTGATGGGCCATAAGGGAGAAGAGGAGGGCGGCCAGGCAGGCCGCGCCTCCCCCTCTAGTCCGAATAGGACAAGGAGAGGGGGCGGCGCCTCCCTCTTCCCCCTTCCCCAAGACCTAATCCAACTAGGAAAGGGGGGGAGTCCTACTCCCGGTGGGAGTAGGACTCCTCCAGGCACGCCTCCCTAGGGCCGGCCGCACCCTCCCTTGCTCCTTTATATACGGGGGCAGGGGGGCACCCCATGACACACAAGTTGATCTACGGATCATTCCTTAGCCCTGTGCGGTGCCCCCCTCCACCATATTCCACTTCGGTCATATCGTCATGAGCTTAGGCGAAGCCCGCGCCGGTGGAGCATCATCATCGCCACCACGCCGTCGTCTTGACGGAACTCATCCCCGACGCTTTGCTGGATCGGAGCCCGCGGATCGTCATCGAGCTGAACGTGTGCTGAACTCGGAGGTGCCGTGCGTTCGGTACTTGGATCGGTCGGATCGTGAAGACGTACGACTACATCAACCGCGTTGTTATAACGCTTCCACTTACGGTCTACGAGGGTACGTGGACATACACTCTCCCCTCTCGTTGCTATGCCATCACCATGATCTTGCGTGTGCGTAGGAAATTTTTTGAAATTACTACGTTCCCCAACACCTACCGTATATGTGTTGCAAAATTGTACCAAATCAATTTTCTAAAATACTAGGACATATTTAATGCACAATTGACCAAATGGCTGGGTGTAAAAAGTTTTGATCCACCTCTCGTGAAAAAGACAAATTCCCGCCGATTCAGCTGGAAGCGGGTCAAATTTGAACTGCAGCTGCCTCATAGTTTGCTCTTTAATTTTTCCAAAAATCATTTCTAGGTACATAAGTATCTATTTAATCAGAGAAACACCAAAAAAATTCCAAGATTCAACCACTAGCTAGGAACGGTCAAGCCCGCCGTTTTGACCGCATTTTGAAACGGGCATAAAAAATACAAAAAAATCAAAAAATCAGAAAACCTTCACATTGTGTCATTATATGTGACCATGTTTCCAGGAAAAATAATAAACTTCTAATACAACAATTATTTTAAAAAAGTGTTCTCAGAAATGAGCTATCATGCGTGAAGATTCATGGTTTTCGAGCCAAATGATCAATCTTATGGCCACATTCTTGGCATAGTTTGTTCAAATGATCTCATATTGTGCACAAGGGTGCATCTTGGAATTCCAAACAATGTTGCCTAAGGGAGTTTTCATTTTCTTTGCACGGAAAATACATTTTCCATTTTCCGAGTGCCCGAAATGAGTTTTTTTTGTGAAGGACCTACCATATATTTGTTGCAAAATTGGACCAAATCAATTTTCTAAAATACTAGTCCATATTTAATGCACAATTGACAAAATGGTTGGGTGTCAAAAGTTTTGATCCACCTCTGGTGAAAACGACAAATTCCTGTCGATTCAGCTGGAAGCGGGTCAAATTTGAACTGCAGCTACCTCATAGTTTACTATTTATTTTTTCCAAAAATCATTTATAGTTATATAAGTACCTATTTAATCATAAATACATGGTTTGTTGGCGATATGTCGAGGTTTGGGCAGTAGCGGAGGCCCCCAACTCTAGAGCGCGTAAACTCGCATGCCCGCCGCGTGGTCACCGCGTTGCCATGTGTTCTGGGCAGCCTAGGCATGTCTAGTGGGTTGGGAACTCCCCAGTTAGGTGCTAGGAAGAAAAGTACAACATAATATTCTCACGAGGAGACCGATCGATGCTCAAACATGAATTAGCAGCCAAGTGTTTGATTAGCGGTACGGGAAATGTACATGGCTAATGGGCGTGAGTTTTGGCTGAGGATGATCAGTTACTAAGAAGACCGTCTTCACAAATTTTCAACTCAAAAGGAGGAGCCTAGGTGGTACTTGCTTTGCAAACTACCA
The DNA here is from genome assembly GCA_021605145.1 of Aegilops bicornis. Taxonomy (NCBI): domain Eukaryota; kingdom Viridiplantae; phylum Streptophyta; class Magnoliopsida; order Poales; family Poaceae; genus Aegilops; species Aegilops bicornis. The sequence goes on from CM038673.1 coordinate 83,662,409, forward strand.
CACTAGACATAAATACGAATGTTGAAGCTCGGCTCAAAATAATGAATGGATTGAGCTGGCATTTGGTGGAGGATGGTTATTTGGGTAGAGGAAAGCATCAGAGAAAATGGATACCATTTGGACATGCCAAAGTGGTACTTCCTTCACAAAGTGTATTCTGAATGTAATAGAAAAGTGAATATTTTTGAATTATTTTTGAACTAGGCAAGGAAGGTTTTTACATATTTGTGAATATATGACCCAAAGAATTTATGAGATTTTTTGGGAATTTTGGGAATGATCAAATATAGGTTGCTTCACAACCTAGGGCAAAACTGCCACATGGACATGACACATAGGCAAATCGATGAGGTGGCGCCTAGTCATAGCAACCCACCACAATTTACAAGGTTATGACCATCTATATTGGTCATGATCAGCTACAAATAAGGCAGCGGAGCAGTGCTATCTGCTTTATGACCATTTCGTGTAAGGAAATTACTACCTTTCTTACCAAAATGGTCGTTATAGTTTAGGGTTTGGAGCCCCCCGAACAGCTTTTGACCAATTGGTCTGAAATGGTCATAGATCTATGACCAATTCTTCCAGGGTCACTGACAGAAGGTCACTAGTTGACATATTTCTTGTAGTGAGTGCTAGCCTCTGGTGTTGCATCATGTTTACTTTCCTCAAAAGTTGAAATGGGGACGATAGAAACCCCAGCACCCCCTTAATCCAACTAGGGTTTACTTAAATCTTTTTCAATGAACCTGAAATGCCCTTCTAAAATGTTCACCATCCTTATCCTGGTCTAGAACCTTTGACAAAAATGGTGCACACTTTTCTAGTACAACAGAGGGTCACTGAATTAAATCATATAGTATTTGCATTTGGGCATTTAAATGCTATAAAATATTTTAAATGCCCAAATAATCATAAACGGAAATGTTTACTGTAGAATATATTCCCAACAGTGGGCATGAGCAGTTTCATGATTTTTGGGAGTGTTTAGGTATTTTTAGAAAAGCTACAAAGTTATAGAAGAGAAAAAAAAAACAGAAAATAAAAACGAGGGACTCACCTGGGCCAACTTACCTGGCACCCCCAGCCGGCCCAGCACTGTAGAGGGCCTAGCCCACCACCCCACCGTGTTTTCTTCCTCCTGCCAATAGGAGCAGCTCGTTGTCGCGCGCGCTCGCCCTGGCCACCTCCTACTTCCACCTCCTGCTTCCTTCCCACCCTGGTTCGAGCGCCTGGAGACGCCCAAAGCCCCTGGGTCTTCTTCCTCACTCTCTGCTCTCTCCCTCGCCCTCTAGCCCCTTACCCGAGCTCACCCGAGCGCGGCCATCGTGAAGGAAATATGCCCTAGAGGCAATAATAAAGTTATTATTTATTTCCTTATTTCATGATAAATGTTTATTATTCATGCTAGAATTGTATTAACCGGAAACATAATACATGTGTGAATACATAGACAAACAGAGTGTCACTAGTATGCCTCTACTTGACTAGCTCGTTAATCAAAGATGGTTATGTTTCCTAACCATAGACATGAGTTGTTATTTGATTAACGGGATCACATCATTAGGAGAATGATCTGATTGACATGACCCATTCCGTTAGCCTAGCACTTGATCGTTTAGTATGCTGCTATTGCTTTCTTCATGACTTATACATGTTCCCGTAACTATGAGATTATGCAACTCCCGTTTACCGGAGGAACACTTTGGTGCTATCAAACGTCACAACGTAATCGGGTGATTATAAAGGAGTACTACAGGTGTCTCCAAAGGTACATGTTGGGTTGGCGATTTTGAGATTAGGTTTTGTCACTCCGATTGCTGGAGAGGTATCTCTGGGCCTTCTCGGTAATACACATCACATAAGCCTTGCAAGCATTACAACTAATGAGTTAGTTGTGAGATGATGTATTACGGAACGAGTAAAGAGACTTGCCAAGAACGAGATTGAACTAGGTATTGGATACCGGCGATCGAATCTCGGGCAAGTAACATACCGATGACAAAGGGAACAACGTATGTTGTTATGCGGTTTGACCGATAAAGATCTTCAGAGAATATGTAGGAACCAATATGGGCATCCAGGTTCCGCTATTGGTTATTGACCAAGAATAGTTCTAGGTCATGTCTACATAGTTCTCGAACCCGTAGGGTCCGCACGCTTAAGGTTTCGATGGATGCTTATATTATGAGTTTATGAGTTTTGATGTACCGAAGGAGTTCGAGTCCCGGATGAGATCGGGATATGACGAGGAGTCTCGAAATGGTCGAGACGTAAAGATCGATATATTGGACGACTATATTCGGAGTTCGGAAAGGTTCCGAGTCATTCGGGTATTTTTCGGAGTACCGGAGAGTTACGGAATTCGCCGGGGAGAAGTATTGGGCCTTATTGGGCCCTCAAGGGAAAAGAGAGAGAGGATGCCTTGGGCAGGCTGCGCCCCTTTGCCCTAGTCCGAATTGGGCTAAGGGAAGGGCTGCACCCCTCCTTCCTTCCCTTCTCTTTTCCTCTTCCTAGTCTCCTACTCCTAATACATGGAAGGATCCCTAGTTGGACTAGGAAAGGGGAATCCTACTCCCGGTGGGAGTAGGACTCCCCTATGGCGCGCGCCTCCTCCCTAGGCCGGCCTCCTCCTCCCTCCCTCCTTTATATACGAGGCAGGGGCACCCCATGGACACACAAGTTGATCTACGGATCGTTCCTTAGCCGTGTGCGGTGCCCCCTCCACCATATTCCACTTCGGTCATATCGTCATGAGCTTAGGCGAAGCCTCGCGCCGAGAAGTCATATCGTCATGGAGCTTAGGCGAAGCCTCGCGTCGGTGGAGCATCATCATCGCCACCACGCCGTCAGGTCGACGGAACTCATCCCCGACACTTTGCTGGATCGAAGTCCGGGATCGTCATCGAGCTGAGCGTGTGCGTAACTCGGAGGTGCCGTCGTTCGGTGCTTGGATCGGTCGGATCGTGAAGACGCACGACTACATCAACCGCGTTGTTATAACGCTTCCGCTTTCGGTCTCACGAGTGCGTGGACGGACACTCTCCCTCTCGTTGCTATGCCATCACCATGGTCTTGGCGTGTTCGTAGGAAATTTTTGAAATTACTACGTTCCCAACAACAGTGGTATCAGAGCCTGGTTTTATGCGTTGATGTCATATGCACGAGTAGAACACAAGTGAGTTGTGGGCGATACAAGTCATACTGCCTACCAGCATGTCATACTTTGGTTCAGCGGTATTGTGAGATGAAGCGGCCCGGACCGACATTACGCCAGACGCTTTACGCGAGACTGGTTTCACCGCCCGAGCACTCGTTGCTTAAAGGTGACCGGCGGGTGTCTGTCTCTCTCACTTTAGTTGAACCGAGTATGACTACGCCCGGTCCTTGAGAAGGTTACAACGGAGTCTATTTGACAAACTATCGATGTGGTTTTGATGCGTAGGTAAGAACGGTTCTTGCTCAGCCCGTAGCAGCCACGTAAAACTTGCAACAACAAAGTAGAGGACGTCTAACTTGTTTTTGCAGGGCATGTTGTGATGTGATGTGGTCAAGACGTGATGCTATATTTTATTGTATGAGATGATCATGTTTTGTAACCGAAGTTATCGGCAATCGGGCAGGAGCCATATGGTTGTCGCTTATTGTATGAAATGCAACGCCATGTAATTGCTTTTACTTTATCACTAAGCAGTAGCGATAGTCGTAGAAGCAATAGTTGGCGAGACGACAATGATGCTACGATGGAGATCAAGGTGTCGCTACCGGTGACGATGGTGATCATGACGGTGCTTGGCGATGGAGATCACAAGCACAAGATGATGATGACCATATCATATCACTTATATTGATTGCATGTGATGTTTATCCTTTATGCATCTTATCTTGCTTTGATTGTCGGTAGCATTATAAGATGATCTCTCACTAAAATTATCAAGAAGTGTTCTCTCGAGTATGCACCGTTGCCAAAGTTCAGAGTACCCGGACACCACGTGATGATCGGGTGTGATAAGTTCTACGTCCATCTACAACGGGTGCAAAACAGTTGCACACGCTGAATACTCAAAGTTAAACTTGACGAGCCTAGCATATAATGTATATGGCCTCGAGCACGGAGACCGAAAGGTCGAGCGTGAATCATATAGTAGATATGATCAACATAGTGATGTTCACCATTGAAACTTCTCCATCTCACGTGATGATCGGACATGGTTTAGTTGATATGGATCACGTAATCACTTAGATGACTAGAGAGATGTCTATCTAAGTGGGAGTTCTTAAGTAATATGATTAATTGAACTTTAATTTATCATGAACTTAGTCCTGGTAGTATTTTGCAAATTATGTTGTAGATCAATAGCTCGCGTTGTTGCTTCCCTATGTTTGTTGCTTTCATATGTTTTGTTCCTAGAGAAAACTGTGTTAAAAGATGTTAGTAGCAATGATACGGATTGGATCCGTGATCTGAGGTTTATCCTCATTGCTGCACAGAAGAATTATGTCCTTGATGCACCGCTAGGTGACGGACCTATTGCAGGAGCGGTCACGGGCGTTGTGAACGTTTGGCTAGCTCAATATGATGACTACTTGATAGTTTAGTGCACCATGCTTAACGTCTTAGAATCGGGACTTCAAAGACGTTTTGAACGTCATGGACCATATGAGATGTTCCAGGAGTTGAAGTTAATATTTCCAGCAAATACCCAAGTTGAGAGATATGAAGTCTCCAACAAAGTTCTAAAGCTAAAAGATGGAGGAGAATCGCTCAACTAGTGAGCATGTGCTCAGATTGTCTGGGTACTTCAATCGCTTGAATCAAGTGGGAGTTAATCTTCCGGATAAGACAGTGATTGACAGAATTCTCTAGTCACCATCACTAAGTTACTAGAACTTCGTGATGAACTATAGTATGCAAGGGATGACGAAAACGATTCCCGAGCTCTTCGTGATGTTGAAATCGACGAAGGTAGAAATCAAGAAAGAGCATCAAGTGTTGATGATTGACAAGACCACTAGTCTCAAGGAAAAGGGCAAAGGGTAGAAGGGGAACTTCAAGAAGAACGGCAAGCAAGTTGCTGCTCGAGTGAAGAAACACAAGTCTGGACCTATGCCTGAGTCTAAGTGCTTTTGCTTCAATGGTACTGGTCAAGAGAAGCGAAACTACCCCAAGTATTTGGCGGATAAGAAGGATGGCAAAGTGAACAAAGGTATATTTGATATACAGATTATTGATGTGTATTTTACTAGTGTTCGTAGCAACCCCTCGGTATTTGATATTGGTTCAATTGCTAAGAGTAGTAACTTGAAACGGGAGTTGCAGAATGAACAGAAACTAGTTGAAGGGAAGTGACGATGAGTGTTGGAAGTAGTTCCAAGATTGATATGATCATCATCGCACACTCCCTATACTTTCGGGATTAGTGTGGAACCTAAATAAGTGTTATTTGGTGTTGAGCATAAATATGATTTGATCATGTTTATTGCAATACGGTTATTCATTTAAGTAAGAGAATAAATTGTTGTTACTTTACATGAATAAAACCTTATATGGTTACACACCCAATGAAAATGGTTCATTGGATCTCGATCATAGTGATACACATATTCATAATATTGAAACCAAAAGATGCAAAGTTAATAATGATAGTGCAACTTATTTGTGGCACCGCCGTTTAGGTCATATTGGTGTAAAGCGCATGAAGAAAAACTCCATGCCGATGGACTTTTGGAATCAGTTGATTATGAATCATTTGATGCTTGCGAACCGTGCCTTTTGGGCAAGATGACTAAAACTCCGCTTCTCCTAACAATGGAACAAGCTACCGACTTATTGGAAATAATACATACCGATGTATGCGATTCAATGAGTGTTGATGCTCGTGGCAAGTATCATTATTTTCGACCTTCACAGATGATTTGAGCAGATATGCGTATATCTTCTTGATGAAACATAAGTCTGAAATAGTTGAAAAGTTCAAAGAATTTCAGAGTGAAGTAGAAAATCATCGTAACAAGAAAATAAAGTTTCTGCAATCTGATCATGGAGATGAATATTTGAGTTACGAGTTTTGTCTTCAAATAAAACAAAGTGGAATAGTTTCACAGCTCACGCCACCTGGAACACCACAACGTTATGGTGTGTCCGAACGTCATAACCGTACTTTATTTTGATATGGTGCGATCAATGATGTCTCTTACCGATTTACCACTATCATTTTGGGGTTATGCATTAGAGACAGCTGCATTCACGTTTAATAGGGCACCATCTAAATCCGTTGAGGCGACACCGTATGAACTATGGTTTAAACAGTAAACCTAAGTCATCGTTTCTTAAAGTTTGGAGTTGTGATGCTTATGTGAAAAAGGTTTCACCTGATAAGCTCGAACACAAATCAGAGAAGTGCGTCTTCATAGAATACCCAAAGGTAACAATTGGGTACACCTTCTATCACAGATCCGAAGGCAAGTTTTTCGTTGCTAAGATGGATCCTTTCTAGAGAAGAAGTTTCTCTCGAAAGAAGTGAGTGGGAGGAAAGTAAGAGCTTGATAAGGTAATTTGTACCTTCTCCCGAATTGGAAAGTAGTTCATCACAGAAACCAGTTCCAGTGATTCCTACACCAATTAGTGAGGAAGCTAATGATGATGATCATGAAAACTTCAGATCAAGTTGCTACCAAACCTCGTAGGTCTTCCAGAGTAAGATCCGCACTGTAGTGGTACGGTAATCATGTTCGGAAGTCATGTTACTAGACCATGATGAACCTACGAACTATGAGTAATAGATGATGAGCCCATATTCCGCGAAATGGCTTGAGGCCATGAAATCTGAGATAGGATCCATGTATGAGAACAAAGTATGGAGTTTGATTGACTTGCTCTATGATCAGCAAGCCATGTTAAATAAATGGATCTTCAAGAGGAAGATGGACACTGATAGTAGTGTTACTATCTACAAAGCTAGACTTGTCGAAAAAGGTTTTAGACAAAGTTCAAGATGTTGAATACAATGAGATTTTCTCACTTGTATCGATGCTTAAAAGTCTGTCCGAATCATGTTAGCAATTGCCACATTTTATGAAATCTGGCAAATGGATGTCAAAACTGCATTCCTTAATGGTTTTCTTAAAGAAGAGTTGTATATGATGCAACCAGAAGGTTTTGTCAATCCTAAAGGAGCTAACAAAATGTGCAAGCTTCAAATGATCCATCTATGGACTGGTGCAAGCATCTCGGAGTTGGAATAAACGCTTTGATAGTGTGATCAAAGCATATGGTTTTATACAGACTTTTGGAGAAGCCTGTATTTACAAGAAAGTGAGTGGAAGCACTACAAAGATTTTCGATAAGTATATGTGAATGACATATTGTTGATCGGAAATAATGTAGAATTATTCGCAAAGCATAAAGGAGTATTTGAAAGGAGTTTTTCAAAGAAGTACCTCATAGAAGCTGCTTACATATTGAGAATCAAGATCTATAGAGATATATAAATACGCTTGATAATTTTTTAAATAAGTACATACCTTGTCAAGATATTTAAGTAGTTCAAAATGGAACAGTCTAAGAAAGAGTTCTTGCCTGTGTTACAAGGTGTGAAATTGAGTAAGACTCAAACCCGACCACGGCAGAAAATAGAGAAGAGAATGAAAGTCATTCCCTATGCCTCGACCATAGGTTCTATAAAGTATGCTATGCTATGTACCAGACCTATTGTATACCTTGCTCCGAATTTGGCAAGGGGTACAATAGTGATCTAGGAGTAGATCCTTTGGACATTGGTCAAAGACATCCTTAGTGAGGACTAAGGAAATATTTCTCGATTATGGAGGTGATAAAAGAGCCCGTCGTAAAGGGTTACGCCGATGCAAGTTTTAACACTAATCTAGATGACTCGGAATCTCAATCCGGATACATATTGAAAGTGGGAGCAATTAGCTAGAGTAGCTCCGCAAGTAGCATTGTAGATATAGAAATTTGCAAAATACTCACGGCTCTGAATGTAACAGACCCGTTGACTAAAATTATCTCACAAGCAAAACATGATCACACCTTAGTACTCTTTGGGTGTTAATCACATAGCGATGTGAACTAGATTACTGACTCTAGTAAACCCTTTGGGTGTTGGTCACATATCGATGTGAACTATGGGTGTTAACCACATATAGATGTGAACTATTGATGTTAAATCACATGGCGATGTGAACTAGATTATTGACTCTAGTGCAAGTGGGAGACTGAAGGAAATATGCCCTAGAGGCAATAATAAAGTTATTATTTATTTCCTTATTTCATGATAAATGTTTATTATTCATGCTAGAATTGTATTAACCGGAAACATAATACATGTGTGAATACATAGACAAACAGAGTGCCACTAGTATGCCTCTACTTGACTAGCTCGTTAATCAAAGATGGTTATGTTTCCTAACCATAGACATGAGTTGTCATTTGATTAACGGGATCACATCATTAGGAGAATGATCTGATTGACATGACCCATTCCGTTAGCCTAGCACTTGATCGTTTAGTATGTCGCTATTGCTTTCTTCATGACTTATACATGTTCCTGTAACTATGAGATTATGCAACTCCCGTTTACGGAGGAACACTTTGGTGCTACCAAACGTCACAACGTAATCGGGTGATTATAAAGGAGTACTACAGGTGTCTCCAAAGGTACATGTTGGGTTGGCGATTTCGAGATTAGGTTTTGTCACTCCGATTGTCGGAGAGGTATCTCTGGGCCTTCTCGGTAATACACATCACATAAGCCTTGCAAGCATTACAACTAATGAGTTAGTTGTGAGATGATGTATTACGGAACGAGTAAAGAGACTTGCCAAGAATCTAGATTGAACTAGGTATTGGATACCGACGATCGAATCTCGGGCAAGTAACATACCGATGACAAAGGGAACAACGTATGTTGTTATGCGGTTTGACCGATAAAGATCTTCGAGAATATGTAGGAACCAATATGGGCATCCAGGTTCCGCTATTGGTTATTGACCAAGAATAGTTCTAGGTCATGTCTATATAGTTCTCGAACCCGTAGGGTCCGCACGCTTAAGGTTTCATGGCGATGCTTATATTATGAGTTTATGAGTTTTGATGTACCGAAGGAGTTCGAGTCCCGGATGAGATCGGGGATATGACGAGGAGTCTCGAAATGGTCGAGACGCAAAGATCGATATATTGGACGACTATATTCGGAGTTCGGAAAGGTTCCGAGTCATTCGGTATTTTTGAGTACCGGAGAGTTACGGGAATTCGCCGGGAGAAGTATTGGGCCTTATTGGGCCCTGCGGGAAAGAGAGAGAGGATGCCTTGGGCAGGCTGCGCGCCCCCTTTGCCCTAGTCCGGGTGGGCTAAGGGAAGGGGCCGCACCCTCCTTCCTTCCTTCTCTTTTCCTCTTCCTAGTCTCCTACTCCTAATACATGGAAGGATCCCTAGTTGGACTAGGAAAGGGGAATCCTACTCGGTGGGAGTAGGACTCCCCTATGGCGCGCCTCCTCCCTAGGCCGGCCTCCTCCTCCCTCCCTCCTTTATATCTGAGGGCAGGGGCACCCCATGGACACACAAGTTGATCTACGGATCGTTCCTTAGCCGTGTGCGGTGCCCCCTCCACCATATTCCACTTCGGTCATATCGTCATGAGCTTAGGCGAAGCCCTGCGCCGGAGAAGTCATATCGTCCACGGAGCTTAGGCGAAGCCCTCGTCGGTGGAGCATCATCATCGCCACCACGCCGTCGTCTTGTGGAACTCATCCCCGACACTTTGCTGGATCGAAGTCCGGGATCGCCATCGAGCTGAACGTGTGCGTAACTTCGGAGGTGCCGTGCGTTCGGTGCTTGGATCGGTCGGATCGTGAAGACGTCGACTACATCAACCGCGTTGTTATAACGCCCGCTTTCGGTCTCACGAGGGTACGTGGACGGACACTCTCCCCTCTCGTTGCTATGCCATCACCATGGTCTTGCGTGTTCGTAGGAAATTTTTTGAAATTACTACGTTCCCCAACACAACGCTGCCGTTCGCTATAGCCGCAGCAGCAGCCATCTTCGAGCCTCTCTGACGCGCCCCCGGGCTCCGTCGTGCCGCCCTCGTCCTCTCCGTCGTCTCACGCGACCAGAAGAGCCCCGGCGCGTCGTCCCCGACCCCTCCTTCCTCCTTCGTCCATGGAGCTCGCCGGTGACTTTCCGCCGTCACCAAGTCGTCCCCGAGAACGCCGAGATCACCGACCACCTCGCCGTGAGCTCCTCTACCAAACCCTCTCTCCCCGCTATCGACCCCCTTCTCTAGCTGCACTGACCACCACGGCCGAAGCTCGCCGCCATCGTGCCTCGTCTTCGGCTTGGCTAGAGCCACAATAGCTCGAAGCCGAGCACACTGCCGTGCTCAGCACGGCTCCAGGAGCCCGTAGCGCCCACCAGCTCCTCCTCCCATGCACCGTAGCGCCGAACCCGTCCTTGCCCGAGCTCCGGCTGCCGCCACGAGCTTGACACCGGCGAGCTCACTCCACCGCAGCCTCTCTCGCTTGCTCCAATGGATGCGCAAGAGTGCCAGCTCTCTGTAGGTGGTCTTGGCCGCTAGTTAAGTCACCGGAGGGCTAAATCCGAGCCCTTCCGTCGTCTCGGCCTTGCCGGTGACTCAACGCTGGCGGCTTTGACCCTGCTGACCCGGGTTTGACCCCTGTTTGACCTCTCCTGGGTCGCCAGCAAGTGGGCCCAGGCCTCTGCTGATTTAGGTTAAGCGCTAACTAAACTTAATTAGCCATGTTAATACTGACATGTGGCCCTAGTGCCTTAACTAGTCGAGATTAGTATTAGTTCAAAGCTAATTAACTTGGGTTAATTAGTCAGACACTGACATGTGGGTCCCAGCCATCAGGTTTGACCTGGGCTGGCGCCTTTGACCTGCTGACATCACACTGACATCATGCTGACGCAGTAAGTCATTTTCTGGATTAAATTTAATTCAGGAAATCCCAGAAAATGCTTTAAACTTCTAAATCTTAGAAAATAAACTATAACTCCAAATGAAATAACTTATATATTAAAAATGATTAGAAAAATCAAATCTATCCATCTATACTGTTTTCATGCATGTTACAACAACTTATGACTACTATTTAGGACAAATGGAATGAATGGCATTTAAATAACCACATGTGGAGTTTGAATTTGAATCTTGGATCCAAACCAAGTTCATTTAACTTATTGCTAGTTGCATTAGCTCAAACCACAGCATATTGCCATGTCATGATCATACATCATATTGCCGCACTGCATTGATTACGTTTCCTCTGTGTTGCCGGTATTTGTCCCCTCTCAGTAGACGACGTTCCGACGATGAGTTCGATGACACCGATGAAGAACTACACTATCTTAGTGCCAGGCAAGCAAAACCCCATTGTTCATTCCGATATAATCCCACTCTCTCGCTCCTGCTCTCTTTTACTGCATTAAGACAACAACGATTCAACTATTACATGATGCGGTAGTTGAACCCCTTTCCTCTGCATGACCTGTCATTGCCACAGTAAATAGATGAAACCCACTAGAATGAGTAGGAGTTGCTTGAGCCCTGATGTACCTACTCATTCATGCTTGTTTGTCATGGCTACTACTGCTTAGAGTTGAGTCAATTCTGATTCATCGGGGATGAATTGGAACAGTCACTACAAAAAAAGACACATCCGTGACATTTTGGGCCGAACGAATTTTTTTCCTGTCATACATATGACACTTCTATGACGATAATTGTGACAAAACCCGGTATCATCATAGATGTGGTGGGCTCCTACTTCTATGACAAAAACTCATGACAGAAAATGGGCTTTTCATCACAGGCGGGCCGGAGACGCAGCCTGCATGACATTCTTTGGGCGTCCATGACGGAAAAACCGTGGTAGAAGCGAGGGGGGGCTTTGGATGAACAGTGGCGGTGGCGTTGCCTCTGGATGAACAGGACCCGTGGTGTGGAGGGCTGGATGAATAGTAGACGGTGGAGGGGTGGCCGTGGAGGGGTGGTTGAACAGGAGCCCGTGGTGTGTAGGGCTGGATGAACAGTAGACGGTGGAGGGGTGCCCATGGAGGGGTGGTTGAACAGTAGCCGATGGGGTAGCGCGCGGTGGTGGCTGGATGAACAGGAGCCCGTGGAGGCTGGAGGAGGTCGACAGTAGCCCATGGAGGCTGGAGGAGGTCGACGGTGGAGATGAACAATATCCCTTGGAGTCCAGTTTTGCGGTACGCCACCCCCCTCCCGATGAACAGGACCCCCGTTTCAACCGTAGCGCTCCAACACAAGTCTGTTTCGTCCGTTTTGCGGTACGCCACACACCTCCCGATCAACAGGACCCCCGTTTCGACCGTAGGAGGTCCGTTTCCTCTGTTTTGCGGTACGCCACACCCCTCCCGATCAACAGGACCCCCGTTTCGACCGTAGGACGTCCGTTTCCTCCGTTTTGCGATACGCCAGGCCCCTCCTGATCAACAGGACCCCGTTTCGAACTTGGCCGGTCGAACACAAGGCCATTTCCTCCGTTGTGTGGTACGCCAGGCCTCATTTCCATCGTCTGTTCCGTCCAAGCCCTCCCGATGAACACGACCACGCATTCCGTTCCGACCCAGCCGGTTGGCTCCCCATGAACACGACGACGACGCTGTTACTCCGTTCCGACCCAGCCATGTACGTATGCGCGATAGGCATTCGAGACCCTAACCGTATGTACGTATGTGGCCGTATTTTCTTTCTTGCACCCTCGCCGTTGTACATGCGCGCCTCTACTACGACACTTGTGCGCCTCTACTACGACACGTGCGTGCCTCTACATCCACCAGTATATATGTACGTACATGTTCGCGACCAGAATGACAACGCTACGTACGCTTCGACCAGGTGGGTCCCGACTATCAGGCATGTCGGGACCCCGATCCTAAGTCACACCGATCTAGCATGTAACACATCATATCACTTTGCGGCCTCACGCACGGTATTCCCACGGGTGTCGCCTTACCATGGCCCGGGACCGTTTGCGCCTTTTGGCTCACGTATATGATAGTGTCGCTAAGCGTCCATATGATGAAGAACCGGGCCGACATGACTAGTCATGAACCCAAAGTGGCACTAACCTATGGGGACAGGCATACATGAATCAACATCGAGCATGTCGGTCAGCGTGCGAATCCGGGCTGTAACCTTTGGGCTAACAGGACTCCGGGAACCCCGGGCTGTAGCAGGCTAAGGCAGACTCCGGATGTCACCGCGTGACATTTCCCGAAGGATGTACAGAACGAAGTGAATCACATGCCGCCAGTCAAGTGTTCCGGAGCGATAGTGCTTTGGGCTAGCGGGACTCCGGTGAACCGGCTGTAGCAGACTACCATGGCTCGGTGGAAGCACTAGACTACATTTCCCCATAAGAGAGGCTACCAAGGATAAACAACTAGGTTGTCGGATCCCACACATAGCAATACAAGTTACACGTACGCATAACATGCAAGTATGTGCTGTACAACATGGCATCACAACATAACGCAAACTCATATAGGTAAAGGCCCAGAAGAGCCACATAGCATCTAATACAAACAGGGGTCACATGACCCATCATTCAGAGCATACAAGCAACAAACGGAAGCATTACATGTCTGAGTACAGACAACTACAAAAGAAAAAGGCTGAGAAGCCTGACTATCTAGAAGACCCTCCCAAGGATACAAGATCGTAGCTGAGGTAACAAGCTACTCGTCGAAGTCCAAGCGGAACTACTAGTAAGACCGAAGTCTCCGCTGCAAAACATAAATAAAGCAACGTGAGTACAAAGGTACTCAGCAAGACTTACATCAGATCCTATTATACATGCATTAGTATCAAGAAGGTAATGTGGAGTTTAGTTGCAACAAGCCAGCTTTGACTCTGTGGCTATCCTGTTCTCGACTACCGTAACTTCTTTGAGGTGATATAGGCGCTGCAGGTCCACTAGTCACCACACAATACACTACTATGGATTCATTCCCGTCTCCATACGAGTAGGCCATCCATAGCACTCACACTTGTCTTGAGCATTTTAGAGTATCCACTTCAAGTTGTCTATGTACCATGTAAGCATCCAAGAAGTCCATAACCGAGGACACAGCCATTCGAATAGATCATGATAACCCTGCGGGGGTGTACTTCTTCACACACGCTCTCGCCACTTACCACCATGTACACGTCGTGTATGTCGGCAACCTTCAAGCGGAAGTTGGCGAGGAGTCGGCCACGACCGACTAACCACACAAGACTCAAGTCCAGGTTTACCGCCTATTCGGGTTCCATCCGCAAGGAGATCCGGCCGGGGTGTCGCTCACGGCCCCAAACTATGTGAGCAGGGTTCCCAAGCCCACCATCCGGGTGCCACTTGGTACACCGTGCCACCGTGCCTAGTCTGTCCCAAGCCCACCTATACCGGGTGCCACTTGGTAGAAAAATAGCACTACCTACAAACACCAGAAACTAGTTGCGACTCCTGGACAGAGATCAAGTTGGTTAATAAGTTGAGAGGGGCACTTAAGCATTCCAATGTGTGGTAGTAGCTAGTCATTGGACAACATACACAGAACTCAGTGCTTAAGGACGGTTCCAGTGAGACAACCCACCATGTACTCCTACATGGCCTCTCACCGCTACCTTTACCAAATCGTGTTCACACACTTCACTTTCAGCATCGGGACATATCGTAACACTCCAATTCATTCCCAATGAATCAGACCTGACACAACTCTAAGCAATAGCAGGCATAGCATGGTAGGAACACAACATGGCTCAATCAACTCCTACACATGCTAGTGGGTTTCAACTATTTACTTTGGCAATGACAGTCATGCAGAGGAATGGGTTCAACTACCGCAACACAAAGTAGCAGATGAATCGTTGTTGTCCTAATACAATAAACGAGAGCAGGAGCGAGAGAGTAGGATTGTATCGGAATGAACAAGGGGGTTTGCTTGCCTGGTAAATCAGCAAGGGAGGCACTGCTTCACAGACAGGTACTCTCGAGCACTCTCCAGAGATGGACCTATCGAGAAGGAACGGTGCCAACAATCAATACACAAGCATATGCAACAATATGATGCATGAACATGGCATGTAGATGTGATGCTATTTGAGCTAATGCAGCTAGAGTTCATTTGGTTGAAGTCCATTTGAACCAAAGATTCAAATGCATCTCCAAAATAAGCTCTTTATATAAGCCATTTTAGTGTTTCACTTATACAGCAGGTATAACTTGGTTTTTGATGCATGAAACTGGTACAGATGGATAGATTGCATTTTTCTGATAATTTTTCATATATAAATTATTTCAATCTGAGCTACGGTTGAATTTATATGAATTTTTGAAGTTTTGAACATTTTCTAGAATTTCCTGATTAAATTAAATCCAGAAAATAAATAATTGCGTCAGCATGATGTGATGCCTGTGTCAGCAGGTCAACGGTGCTGACCAGGTCAAATCTGACGTGTGGGGCCACACGTCAGTGTCTCAGTTAGTTAACAGGGGGGTTTATTTGGTCTAATTAGGATTAGAGGGCGCCGCCCTGATCGATGTCTGGGTGGTTAGCAAAATGGTGATTAGCGCCTAACTGCGACCACGTCAGCCCGCCGGTGTTTGGCCGGCGGCGACCTCAAACCGCGGTGGATGTTCGCCAGAGATGCTGTTCCGGCAGCGGTTCTACGCGCTGAGGGCACCAGTGGAGAGCTCTCGCTCGCCCGCATCTAGGGGAGCAGGTGGGAGGCCGCGGGGGCGCCGGAGCTCGCCGGAGCGCAGCTCGCGGCGGCAGCCGGAGCTCGGCTCGAGCGGGTTAGGTGCTAAGGGGCACTAGGGGGGTTGCGGTTGGGTGCAAACGACGCGCGGGAGGGCACTGAGAACGGCGGTGAGCTCGGTTGCGAGCTGTGGCAGCTGTGGCCACGGTGGCGCCATGGCCGGCGGCGATGAGGTCTCGGGCGCGGCAGCTGAGCTAGCTAGGCGGGGCAAACTAGCACGGGGAGGAGGGGGAAATGAAGTAGAGCTCACGGCGGATCCAGCGGAGGGGTCGACGAGCTTGGGGAAGCACTGGTGCGGCCGGAGCGTCGTCGGTGATCTCGGGCAGCCGGTGACGAAGACGATGGCGATGGCGGCGCTCCAGGGCCTCCCGCGTCGCGTGGCTCAACGGAGAGGTAGCTGACGGCGGCGCGAAGCTTGCAGACATGAAGAGAGGGTGAGGGGGAGACGGTGGCTATGGCAACGGCGAGCGGCGGCGACGGTGGTGTTCGGGCGTCGCGCGAGAAAGTGAGGGAGAGGAGAGGGGAGGCCAGGGGAGAGAGACAGATCGGTGCGGGGCGGCGCCTGGCCTCGCGCGGGGCATCCAGGCGTCGAGGGAGAGGGGCAGGCAGGCAGGTGGCGTGGCGCCCATGCGCGCGCTGGCGTGGCGCGCTGCCGGCCACACGGCTGGCCGACCATCGCCAAGAGGACGACGGTTGTGGGCCGGGCTGGCTGGCTGTCAAGACAAAGGTCCCTGCAGGTAAGTGGCCCGGGTAGGTTTTCCCTTTTTGTTTTCTTTTCTATTTTTCTGACATTTGTTTGGTTTAATAAAAATACTAAACCATTTTATTCACTTATGCCAATTTTTGTAGGGGCTAGTGGTATTATTCCAGAGCTCCTTAATAAATGGCATAATTTTTGGACAATATTATATATATATAACAATATATATCCAAGGCAAATAATTACTGCATTAATTCCAAATGCCCAAAATAATTACTTATGGACTCCTAAAAATATTGGTTTGAATTTTATCTCTGTCCAATATTTTCAGAGAGCAACATGAGCATTTTCTTGGACCTTTTTGGAGCAATTTTTACTTGGGTCAATTTCCAAAAGTGATTCTGAGGGTTTCACAAATCCTCATTTCAAAATTAAATGGAATTTAAACATGATGCACAAATGACTAGCTAGCCTAGGTCATACCAGAACTAGGGATGTGACAAGGCACTTCCTTGCGTGCGAAGATGTAGCTGGTGGGTCCCAGCAGTCAGGGGGGCGAATTGTTTTTTTTCGGACACACTTCCTTGCGTGCGAAGATGTAATTGGTGGGTCCCAGCAGACAGGGGGAAACTTTTTTTCACTAAATACGGTGGCCCGTCTGGTGGGTCTCCGCTGTCAGGTGGAGGAATAATTATTTTGCGCGTAATAAGGAGGCACTTCCTTGCTGCGGCCGTGGACCCAGTTGTCAGCCTCTCCACATACAGTCCACGTCCGATGGAAGCCATTCCTTGACCACGTTGACCACGCCGCGCCGAGAGCACCAGGGCGGTGGACGACGGCGAGGCCTAGGAAGGGGACGACGCGAGCCGGGAAGACACGGCGGTGGATGCGCACGCAGCGTGAAGGAGTATGAGGGTTCACCTGCTCACTGCGGTGTGAGGCTGCCGTCGTCGCAGAATAACAGGGGTTGTGGGTGCGTAGAGGGATGGCCTGGCCAGCGGTGGGAGTAGTAGGGGCGGTGAGGCCTCCGCGGCATCACAGCCGGCCACGGGCGGCATGAGCAGGCGGCACGACCGGCGCTGCTTTGGGCGGCTGGAGCAAGAAGACGAGAGGTTGAAGAAGCACTACGGCCGTTGGATGGACATCGTACGGTCACTGGAGCTATAATCGTTCATATATTGACTAGGGTTGACAAAGACCTCCGTCCCAGTCAACTTAGTAGGCCCACAAGTCAGCCTCCCACTAAGGCTGGTCCCAGCTAGCAGGGGGTATTCATTTTTTTGTGCGTAATAAGGAGGCACTTCCGGTGGGTCCGAGCTGACAGCGGGGGGAACTTTTTTTTTGCAAAATACGGTGGCCCGTACTGTGGGTCCCAGCAGTCAGGGGGAAACGTTTTTTTCGCGAAATACTGGTGGCCCATCCGGTGGGTCCCTGCTGTCAGGTGGAGGAATAATTATTTTCCGTGTAATAAGGAGGCACTTCCTTGCGGCTGCCGTGGACCCAGCTGTCAGCCTCTCAACGTACAGTACTCTTCCGATGGAAGTTGGTCCTTGACCACATTGACCACGCCGCGCTGAGAGCACCACGGCAGTGACACTCACATATCTCTACTCTTATAAAAAATTATTGTTGGTGATGATGGTGTTCCAGCCATCCTGCAATATAGGCCATCCGATTTATATCCGACGGACAGGAAGGAAAATATGGCAATTTTGCAAAAAGATACCCACACCCCTCTCCGCATTTGCAAATAAGGCATTCCCTTGTTCATCCTTTTCTCCCACAAGATAAACTTCTCATACAAATGCATCTTGATGTTCCGTGCAACGCACATGGGCATCTTGCTAGTAGGGAGAAGGAATTTGTGTGACACATATCTAGCTATATTAAGGGATAGGTAGATAGCATATGGGTGAGAGACATTATTATACTTTGAGACATTAGTTGCTGTGGGTGGGCGGAATTAAAGGGGTGGGCATGTTAGACATAGAGAGCGTGTGTGTTTATGTGTGAGAGACTTGTAGGACGGGGTAGAAAGACGAATTTAACCCTGACGGAGGGAGAGAAATACACGAAGTGCGCGTGTGTGATTCCGATGCCCACAGGGAAATGAGATATGTATGCGTGTGAGAGAGATTGCACAATTCATTCACGTATCACTATCTAGCGATCGTGGACGTGCATCGCTTGAACATAAGTCAATATCTACTTCGTGTCGTGGCCAAAGGTACAATATCGATTCAACGCTATAAAGATTGGACACTCACATATCACATTTTTTTCTATTTAAATAAACCTTTTCAGTTGTGCATGCCAAAGTTACAGTGATGTTTCTTCAAACAACCAATGTAGCTATCATGCACATGCACCCTTGTCACTCTTGCATTCAAATTCATTAGTCTCGGATGATTTAAGTTTCTATTTTGAAGTAATATATGTCATATTCATATATGAATTCAACGGGTACGCAATTTATGAAATGGAGGCTATGTAATTATATGAGGTAACACTTTTAAGTAGCTAACTACAATATCCATTTCTCTTTGTGCGCCTCTACACTAACACGCCAATGCAATATGTTTAAAGTAATAACCAATGGCACTAAATTATCTATTTACACGAGAAATACATAGGCTGAGCGTTTGATCCCTTTTTTGTGAACGCGCCACTACACCCGTACGATCGGTCGCGCCCGTGTGAACGGCCAAGTTATCGGCGCATCATCCCGAGTTATTGTCTTTTTTCGGGTGGACTTCACACCAGTTATTAATCAGACGCTGCGTGCCCGTGTACACAGTCTAGCATGACCTTCCCGCTAGCACGGTCCAAAATTAGTTGAAACTAGATACGAACAATCCTGCATGCAAAATCTCCGCCTCCTTCTAAAATTTCCGCCACCTTAGTCTTTAGCATGTGAAATCCCCCTTTTATCCTTGGTGCACGGAGACCAACAGTTACAATACCGTCCTCATCTACATGATAGGTCGGGGCTGCTTTGGTAACTTCCGGTTCCCTCCACTACACGGCACCCCCATTTCCTCTCCCCCTCCCACAAAAAAGACTAACTCCACAACACCAGAGCATCTTACATCACGCCGTCCGTACTTCATCGCCCTTTCTCCCCTCCCCTCTCGGAACCCTAGACTGCTCATCCACCGACATACCATAGCCCATTCACTGCCAGCGGCGTCCACCTCGCTAGATCTTGCGGCCGCATCTACCCCTCCCACCTCCCCTAGAAACAAGTAGACTGCTCATCCACCATTGTACCATAGCCCATTCAGTGCCGGCCTTGTCCACGGCGTTGTATCTGCTTCGCCGGTACTCTCGTCAACCGCCACGCATCTGCCGCGGCTCATTCGTACTCCCCACCAGACACGCTTTGTCCACACCCCCCGGAGCCGCCCCACCGACGCCCCCGTCGACGGCCTCTGATCCTCTTCGCCGACACCTTCCTCAACCCTACCAGAGCCGCTTCGCTGACACCTTCCTCAACCCTACCGGAGGCGCTTCGCAGACACCAGCGTCAACCCTACCGGAGTAGCTTCTCCTATACCATTCTCAACCCTACCGGGGCCGCTTTGCCAACTCACAAGTCCACGGCCTCAGATCCGCTTCCTCGCACCCTCATCCAACCTACCGGAGCATCTTCTGACACCCCGTCCATGGCCGCAGATCCGCATCGTCGACACCACCCTTAACCCAACCACCGGAGCAGCTTCTGACGCCCAGTCCACGGCCGCAGATCCGCATCGTCGACACCATCCTTAACCCAACAACCGGAGCAGCTTCGACGCCTGGCCCATGGTCAGCAGATCCGCGTCGTCGACACCATCCTTAACCCAACCACCGGAGCAGCTTCACCTACGCCCTCGTCCACGGCCACAGATCTGCTTCGCCCACACCGTAGTCCACCCTACCGGAGCCGCTCCACAAACACCCTACTTGACGGTTCTAGATCTCCTTACCGGACCCCGACAGCCAGCGCAGCGTCATCACCCTCGACGTTTCTAACCTGATTCCCACCGTCTGGAGAGATGCCAAGCACCCGCCACGGCCTAGGTACTTGTCACCTTTAAACCCATCCAGCATCACCTGCCTGATGTACTTCAAATATACTAACCGGTCGCTGTTACCTGTTATGCAGCTGGCAAAAACTACAAGGACGATGTTTCTTCTAGATCTAACAGCTTAGCCCACCAAGATCTTGGACCGAGGCATTGCTATGATCTTGTAAGCGCGTCTCTCTCTCTTGTATTGTTCATGCTCGCCAAATGCTTTGCTAGGATTTTCGACTAGTAAACCCTTTGTGCAGACAATGATTTCTACTACTGGCTGCTAAGTTAGATATGTAGATGTCATACATGATACTACCTCGTACCTCTGTTCCTAAATATAAGTCTTTCTAGAGATTCCACTATAGGCTACATACGGAGCAAAATGAGTGAATCTACACTCGAAAATGCATCTATATACATCTCTATGTGGTCCATAATCGAATCTCTACAAAGACATATATTTAGGAACAGGGCAGACATTACACAAAATCGTAGGTGGCATGTAGGAATTCCAAAGGCACTACATTAGGCTCCCTTAGAGTGCCCGCCACCCTGCATACAGAGTCATGGCTAGTTTATGGTACGCACACAATCGTTAATTGGTGGTTTAAATATGCAAGGGATATGCAATGTACTATCATGTAGAGATGTCTCAAATTAGCCGTGTCAACTTGCGTATAGGGTTACACAATGAAAAAGTACAAGATGTATGTGGCAATTTCATGGAACATCGCAAAAAGGAGAGGCAGCAGTTAGCCTATACAAGGTGCTATGGTACGTCACTCCTCCATTGCAATCATCGTGACATGTTATTTGTATGCCAGTTCTATTAGCAAAGTTTCTTAGGGACAGTTATTACGAGTTATCCTAAGAAAATAAGCACCTGTGAATATAAGCTCCATGTAATATGCCAACCAGTTCTTTTCATTGCGTTTTCAGCTTATGATCAGTTGAAAGTATAGATTGCATTATATATATTTTTCATTTTGCTGCCCATATGCAAATTAATTTGACTTGCAAACATCACAAATTGAACCCAGTGCAGTAATTAATATGATAGGAAAACAGACCATCACTATTTGCTCAAAATGCAAATACAAAGATACCATCTACGGAGCACAATCTACTTTGGTCAATGATTTCCATAGAGATCCCATTGCCTAATTTAAACAAAGAACTTATGACCCACATTTAAATGAAGAACAATTATTTATTGAAATTCGATGGTCCAAGTGGCTGGTTATTATCATATAGCAGCACCACCTGAAAGCATCATATAGCAACAGCAGCAGCTCATAGCAACTCATCATCTAGCAGCAGCAGTCTGCAATTCATCATATACCAGCAGCAGCTCATAGCAATTCATCATATAGCAGCAGCAGGAGCAGCTCATAGCAATTCATCATATAGCAGCAGCAGGAGCAGCTCATAGCAATTCGTCATATAGCAGCAGGAGCAACTTGTAGCAACTCATCATATAGCAGTAGCAGCAGCTCATAGCAATTCATCATATAGCAGCAGCAGCAGCTCATAGCAACTCATCAAGAAGCAGCAGCAGCTCATAGCAAGTCATCATATAGCAGCAGCAGGAGCAGCTCATAGCAATGCATCATATAGCAGCAGTAGAAGCAGCTCATAGCAATTCATCATATAGTGGATCAGAATGAAAATTTGGTAAAAAATTAGAGGAGATCCTCACCTTGTTGGATGAGCTCATCCTTCAACAGCACCTCAAGGCCATGGCCTGGGAGGAGGGGAGGGGGAACAAGGTGCCTTCTGCCGTAGTGTGGCATCAGCCATAGTTGTGCAGCGCCCTCTGGAGTAGTGCGTTGGATGAACCACAGTGATGCAGCTGCTGGAGACCATGAGAATGAGGGGCGGCGCTAGAGGGAGGAGCAGCCAGGGAGATTTGCCCCTACCCGCCGGCCATGTAGCCTAGCTGGACATAGCATCGTCGAGGACCAGGCGGATGGGACCGGGGCGGCAGTCACTGGAGGAACCCTAGTGCTGCAGTGCAGGGATCGAGGTAGAGAGAAAGGGAGAGGAGATGCAAGCGGGCAGTGCAATGAATGCTTGCGTGTTTGTTTTACTTGAGGGTCGTGGTGTGACACAGGCGTCGTGATTGCATTTTGAGTGTAATATAGGCGGCACAGAGTCATTTCACTATTCCCTTCCCTTCAATTTTTAGTGAGGTTCTACCCAAACACCCCTCCTAAGCGAAATTAGTTACGCCCAAGCCCGTAACTCAAAAGTGACTTCTTTACATCTTTTTGGCTTATTTTGACAATATGCCCGAAAAGGCGGAATCGAATCGCCCTTAACCTGCAATTCAATTGTGCATGCAATGATGAATCACTCCTGCCTGCTATAGCGTACATTTAGGCATCATCATACATGGCATAACCTAATACATGTGCATTCCATTGTAGAATCTGGAATATGCAATGTTTATGTTAGTTCATACGTTGCACATGATGTTTAAATGCCCCTTAAATCTGGTCAGTCAAGTGATGGTCTTTAAGCCTCCTTCTTTGCTTCCTTTCTTGATATGTAAGATTTGCTCACACATCTGTTCAATTGCTTGTTTGCACCAGCCAGCCATACTAGGACTGTTTGCTTTGATTACTTGCTGTTCTTGACCTAACACTCTAACAGAGCTTGTCAACAATTTAAACACTAAGGGCTGCTGTAGTGGGGCCTTGTCTAACTCATAGGTGACATAAAGGTTTGGCTGTACACTACATTAGGCTCTCCAAGAGTACCTGGAGATCCAGTTTGAAGGTATGCCTAGTTTTTACATAGTGCAGACATAGTAAATGCTCATTTCATTGTGTGCAAGTGCAAGAGATGCGGCATGTTTCATTATGTCACTACTAGGAAAAGGGCTATAGATGGAAATGACACTAATGGCGCACCGGAAAGATGGTGCGTCATTAGTATATACTAATGGCGCACCACCATCCGATGCGCCATTAGAGTCTAAACTACTAATGGCGCACCATGCTTCGGGTGCGCCATTAGTACCAAATTTTTTTTTAAACTAGTGCGCCTGTCCAAACATACTAATGGCGCATCCTGCCCAAGTGCGCCATTAGTAGTTGTAACTACTAATGGCGCACCAATGTGTGTGCGCCATTAGTATATAAACTTTTTTTGAACTAGTGCGCTTGTTCAAACATACTAATGGCGCACTCGCACTGGTGCGCCATTAGTAGTTGTAACTACTAATGGCGCACTGTGGTGTGGGTGCGCCATTAGTATAGAAACTTTTGAACTAGTGCGCTTGTCCAAACATACTAATGGCGCATCCTGCTTAGGTGCGCCATTAGTAGTGGTAACTACTAATGGCGCACCATGCAAGAGGTGCGCCATTAGTAAGTGGGCAGCAACAAGATATTTGGGACAGCCTCTCCTACCCACACACTCACTTTCTCCCCACTTCATTCTCTCCACCTCCTCCTTGTCTCGGGTGCCTCCTCTTTTTCACCTCATTTCCACCATAGATTCATTCAAATTAAGTGGTTAAATTACCTTGTTTTAATAGGTAAGTAAGTGGGGAAGCTATATTTAGGTTGTTCTCCTTACAACAATGTGCACATGCACTTTTTACGGCCTAGCTAGATCTATGTTTGTTCGTGGTGTTGCATATGTTTGTGGTGTTTGCATATGTGTTTGTGTTTGGAGGTGTACCGGTATTTGAAATGCGATAGTTGCCAATATTTTGCCGGAATGTTGATTCATTTCCGTTTTCAAGTAGAATTTTGGCATTAAGCATCCTTTTGGTCCTATTTTTAGGGTAAGTAATTCCAAATTTTTTCTTGGTTCTAAAATATCGTTTTGCTCTACCCCGCAGGCGACCATGGTCCGCACGATGACCGAAGGCATCGTGAATAGGTTTTTGAGGTCCGCGAAGGCCGTGATGCTTCAAAAGAACGAGACGGAGATAAGATGTCCGTGTCGAAGATGCAAGCTGAAGAGCCGTATTGCGGACCCGGATTCCGGGCAGGTGCGGGACCACCCGCTGCTATGCGTGGTTTCATGGATGGCTATCGGTGGCAAGGTGATGAAGATGACTACGAAGTCGTCCATGCGGGCCGGGCAAGAAATGAGGAAGGGCAGCAAGACAACCACCACGGCTCGGGCGGGCGAGAAGACGAAGAATCCCCAGGAGATGATCACGACTGTGATGTCAGTATACGATCATCATGTAGAAGATGCAGGACATGATGATGAGGAAGATGCCAGAGCAGGCGACGGGCATGATCATGAAGATGATGATGCCGGAGCGCATTTACGCCGACCATCGATGGGCTGGGTGCAGGACCCTCATATTCAAGAGCTGCTTCTCAAGCGACGGATAACGCAAGAGCTGCCGCCCGAGAGAAAGCCAAGATGGATCAACTTGAGTTAGACGCGGTTACTCCATTGTATGAAGGATGCAGGCCCGAGGATACCCGCCTGAAAGTAACGCTCATGGCCCTGGAGATGAAGGTAAAACACAAAATGACCGACGCATGCTTCGACGAGAACATGTCATTCTGGCACGAACGTCTTCCCAAGGGGAACAAGTGCCTGACCAGTTTGGAGGAGGCGAAGAAAATCGTGTGTCCTCTGGATTTACCGCACGTGAAATACCATGTGTGCATGAACAATTGCATCATTTATCGGGACGAGCACGCTGAGTCTACCATATGTCCGGTGTCTTGGCGTCACTCGATACAAGAAGAGGAAGAAAGCTCCTCGAAAAGTGGTGTGGTACTTTCCGATCACTCGCTCGCAGCGCTTATTTCGCGGACCCTAAGGTAGCAAAGCTCCTGCTGGCACGCCGGATAGGGAGGAGAAGAAGCGGGAAGATGACGCAAATGATCCGGAGATAGATAAAAAAGACAAGATGCTGAGTCACCCTAAGGATGCGAGCCAGTGGCAAGCGTTGAACTTCAAAGACTCGGAATTTGGGAACGATCCAAGGAACATCGTGCTGGGCACGAGCACCGATGGAGTCAATCCGTTTGGCAGCCAGAGAAGCACACATAGCACCTGGCCTGTGTTTGTGTGGATGTACAACCTTCCCCCTGGTTGTGCATGAAGAGGAAGTACATTCACGTGAGTATGCTAATTGAAGGGTCGAAACAACCAGGGAACGACATCAATCATATCCGGGCTGCTGAAAGAGGAGCTTGACACGCCGTGGAAAACGCCACCAATACGTGGACGCCGCAGAGAAAGAATATTTCCCTATGAGAGCCGTGACCGCTCACGACGGTGCACGACTATCTTGGTTACGGATATGTCGCGGGGCAGGTAGTCCACGGATTTTCTGGATGCGTAAGGTGCATGGATGACACAACGTATCGCCAGCTAGATAGAGATCCCGGGTCTTCGAAAACCGTGTTCATGGGACATCGAAGGTGGCTTCGCGACGATGACCCGTGGAGGAAACGCAAGGATCTGTTCGATGGTGAAACCGAACTCAACGCCTGTACGAGGAGCGGCGAGGAAATAGACAAGCTGTTGGAAAATTGGAAAGACTGCCCACCGCCGAAAGAAGCAAAAGGCGCCAGAGCCGGAAAGAAGCGAAAGGCGCCAGAGCCGCTGGAAGGTATGGAAAACGAGGTCTGTTTTTACGGGACTTGCCGTCTTTGGAAGATCCACTGTGCCTCACAGCCTTGATGTCATGCATATCACGAAGAACGCAGCGAGAGTCTGCTTGGTACCCTGCTCAACATGCTAGAGAGGACCAAAGATGGGCCGAAAGCAAGGGCGCATTTGAAATCAATGGGCATCGTGCAGGAGCTTCACGCTATATGATGATGATGATGATGATGATGATGATGATGATGATGATGATGAGGCGAAGCAGGACACGTAAAGTCGTCGCAAAAGCAAAAAGGCCAAGAAGACCGGAAATGACTACCTCCCGCGTGCTTCACTCTAAGTCGAGGAGATCGAGCAGTTTTCACCTGCCTCCTAGGAGTAAAACTTCCCGACGGTTACGCTGGGAAGATAAGCGAGATACCTAGACCCAGCGAAGCGAAGTTCAGCGGATGAAGTCTCACGACCGCCACGCGGCCGATGACGCAGATACTTCCAGTTGCAATCCGGGATCATGGACGCGCACGTCCGTGAAACGCTATTTGGCCTATGCAACTTCTTCGACGTCATCTCTCGGAAGTCGATTGGCGTGAGGCAACTCGAAGGCTACAGGAAGAGATCGTGGTGATACTATGCGAGCTTGAGATGTACTTCCCGCCGCATTCTTCGACGTTATGGTGCATCTGCTGGTCCATATAGTGGAGGATATCATCCAACTCGGGCCGACGTTCTCGCACAGCATGATGCCGCTCGAAAGGATGAATGGTGTCATCAAAGGATACGTTCGCAACATGTCACGCCCGTAAGGAAGCATAGCCAGGCTTTCGACCAAGAGTGCATCTCCTATCGCATCAATTATCTAGGCATCGAGAACCCGTTGGTCTGCCCGTCAACAGGCACCTCGGCAGGCTTGCTGGATGGGGTCACCGTGAGGGTCGCCGCGAAATGCATGTCGACTTCGAGGGTCGACTCGCCGACTTTGAAAGAGCAAACCTAGTCGCGCTACAACACATAGACGTGGTCGATCCTTGGGTGGTAGAGCACAAAACCTTTATTAAAAAGGCATACAATGACCGAGGCCAACAGAGGACGGACGGAGATACACTCAAAGAGCACAACTCATGTTTCACGCGTTGGTTCAAGCATAAGCTTCGTACCCTTTACATGAGGATTCTTCCGCGGAAGAACAACTCATATTCGCCTTGTCACAGGCCCGAGCACAACCTCGATGACCTATGAGGCGTCATTTATATCAACGGCTACACATACTACAACGAGGCCAAGGACATCAAGAGCCATGGTAAACAGAACACCGGGGTAACGATGGAATCCTACACAGGTAACGACAAGCAAAGAAATTACGGAAGGATCTAGGAAAACTGGGAGCTGATCTACGCTGGATAGAAGGTCCCGATGTTCCGTGTCGAGATGGGCCAAGAACGTCATAAAAGAAGACCGTATTTCACCACCATGGTTATACCCGAAGCCAAATCAAGATCATGGGCGCAAACGTCACCGCGAAAAAATGAGCCATGGGTACTGGCTTCCCAAGTGGACCAATGCTTCTTCATTACCGACCCGCCAAAGCCCGGCCGTGTTGTCGTGAGGAGAGGCAAAGGAAGATCATCGGAATGGATGGAGTAGCCAATGAGCAAGACTTCGACAAGTACGGGCGACCGAGGATCGAACATGACGCACGATGATGAAGTAGCAGCATACACCACAAGAAGAAGCAGGACCACCCTACCTAAAGGACGTCCGTTCCACGTAAGAACTCCATTTTGCGAAAAAGAAGGGCAAGAATATTGTGAACAGATAGCTAGCTAAGATCGATTGTATTTAAATCGTAGCCTTCATTTCTCGATTGTATTTCATGGGTACTTTTTGAACTATCATGAATATTTTTAAATTTCATGGACACTCGATCTCGATCCCCCTCCATCTCGATCGCTATCCCACCTCGCCAGATCCGACCCCCCGCACCCTCGATTCCCCTACTCAACCGCCACACCGCACCCCACAAGACCGTCTTATATAAAAAAATAAGTATCAAACAGCTTTTTAAATGCTACTGCCTTTTATAAAAAATATTATCTGTTATTATTTAAACAAGTTTGAACATTTTTAAACACAAATAAGTATCAAACAGCTTTTTAAATGCTAAAAAAAATTTGTGGAGCCCACCTCGATCCCCTCCATCTCGATCGCTGTCCCACCTCGCCAGATCCGTCCCCTCGCCGAAAGCACCCCCAGTCCACCGGCCCGCCACACCCCCGCACCCTCGATTCCCCTACTCAACCGCCCGCCGACCCCCGCACCCAGCGTGCCGTCTTATAAAAAATAAGTATCAAACAGCTTTTAAATGCTACTGTCCCCCAGTCCACGGCCGCCGCCACCCCGCACCCTCGATTCCCCTACTCAACCGCCGTCGCCGACCCCGCACCTCACAAGACCGCCTTATAAAAAATAAGTATCAAACAGCTTTTTAAATGCTACTATCTTATAAAAAATATTACTGTTATTATTTAAACAAGTTTGAATATATTTAAACATAAATAAGTATCAAATAGCTTTTTAAATGCTAAAAAATTGTGGAGCACAGGAGTCGAACCCAGGACCTCCCGTGTGAGAACCGGAGGTCGACCAATGAGCTAGTATAGTGGGCTTGACATGGATAGGTTCTGGTAGTACATAACCCATTGGCTTGAGTGGAAATAAAAAAAATACTAATGGCGCACCACGGTGAGGTGCGCCATTAGTGTGGACATGCTAATGGCGCACCGCGGTGAGGTGCGCCATTAGTATTGTGGCCCCCCTTCGCCCGATCCCCCCTTCGCCCGATCCCCCTTCGCCGCTGCCCTCGCCCTCGCCCTCGCCCTCGCCCTCTCCCTCCCTCGCCCTCTCCTCTCGCCCCGGGCCGCCCAGACGCCTTGACGCCGCCACCTCGACCCGCCCCCCGCCGCCCGGGCCGCCCGACCCGACCCGCCCGGACCTCGCCCGACCCGCCGCCCGACGCCCGACGCCTCGACCCGCCCGACCCGCCGCCCGGACGCCGCCCGACCCGCCGCCCGGACGCTGCCCCGACCCCGCCGCCCGGACGCCGCCCCGACCCCGCCGGCCCGTCACCAGCCGCCATAAATACCCGCCCCCTTCCTCGCCTCCGAAGTCCACCTTCTCGTCGAATCCTCCTTCCCCACCGCCTCAAGGTACGGCGATTCCTTCCCCTCTCCCTGTACGGCGAATCCTCCTTCTCATAAGCATGCCAACAGCTATATAGAAATCCGTGAGAAAATTGATTATCGAGATATGCATGAACCTATTTGCTCGCTGGTATCTCTTTGATGATTATAAGTACATCCAGGACACATAGGCAACCCAAATCCAACATTTCAGTAAGATTTGCACTTTCTCAAAATTCACTCATGAACTCTGAAATTAGTACATTCTCAAAATTCAATAAGATTTGCTCATTATTGTGCAAGATCGAGTACCCAACCAAATTTTGCTCATTGTTGTGAAATTTATTTTTCTTCCTAGGTTTTGCTAGCAGATGCCTCTTTTACTGTTTTCATACTCCTGTCTGGGTATTATGTTGTGTAACTAAAATGCTAGGATGCACAAGCTGACATTTGGTTGGCCAAGCAAACTATTAAATTTATTAGCCCACCTCTTTTTCTGATGTTGTCAACTTCTCATGAACTCTTATGTTGTCCACCAAACTTCATTTAGTTTCAGTTCAGCTTAACCAGGTTATCAATCATGGAGTACATTGTGGCTCTGCAGTGTCTGGCCCATCGACGACGACAGCTCCTCCTCGTGCTCATCGGCCTTGTGCCCAAGTGCTCTGCAAGTCCGCATAGGGTAAATTCTGAAGTTTTGATCTTTACTATACCAAAATTCACTAAACTTGTGGGTACAGTAAGTTAGTGTTCTAAGTTTGTCTCTGAAATTCACTAAGCCGATCGGTGTCAAATTTGTCTCAAAAGCAAGAATTAATCTACTGCTTCAAGTTTGCTTCAAGTTAGTATCTCAAGGGTTAAGGGCTGTGCTGCTGTATTATGCCTATAAAAACACTTGTTTGGTCAATTAAACAGGGCATTGAAAATTGATAGGGCATTTCTTATTAGCCCTCCATTCATCGCGAAATATCGTGTTGTTCAATACTTTTGTGGTTGAACAATTTCAAACTGTCAGCGTCTTGGGGGGGCATTAGAATATGTTCTGGTTGTCAATCTTGAAAGAAAGAAAAGAATATGTCCTGGTTGTCAATCTTGAAAAAAGAAAAGAATATGTTCGTTGTTAATCTTGAAAAGAGAAAAGAATATGTTCGGTTGGTCATTTGTTCATCATGCATAACTCGTGGAGGCAGATTTCTCAACTTAGGTGCAGTAAAAATTTAAACTACCACTTACCACTTGTTAGCCGTCCATTCATCGTGAATCTTTGTGTTGTTTGATACATTTGAGGTTGAACAATTTCAAACTGTCACTGTCTTGTGAGTCATTATAATATGATCTGGTTGTCAATCTTGAAAAAAGAAAATAATATGTTACGGTTGGTCATTACTTCATCATGCACAAGTCATGCAAATATGCAATGTCACTTTCTTGTACTTCTCGGTGTCTCTCACCATGGGTTTGCCATTGTGTTTCCTACGATCTTTCATCTTGTTCTTGTATGGTGCGGCGCAACTCCATCAGCATGATCTCTCGTGGATGTTTCTCCTTTTATTTTCTTTTTATTACCTCATTCGCTATAGCTGATACCGCAAGTTGTTATTATTTGGAAACACAAAACAAACGCAGACTCTCCATCGAGCTCATCTTTGAGGCACATTGTAGGTGATGATTTCGTTGATTGACACTATGTTTTCTCAGTTCGGAGTGCTAACCATATCAGTTAGATCTTAACCACGAACAATCAGGACCAAAACATCAATGGTGGGACCGCAAGCTCATGCCTAATTGGTGCAGGCATTGTGTAGGCGATCTAGTTGTGCACAAATAACAACAGCCCATGTTGTTCTGACTGAACTTTTCTGCTTTAGTTTTGCTGTGTACTAGTTTATCTTGATATCATCTTGAACTGAAAGCAGGAAAGTTTCATTTGCCTTGAAATGATACTTATATCCTGCCAGGGTTACTAGAAAAATGGCTTCAAGTCATAATAATATTGGTTATTGCTTTGCCTTATTTACCTAAAATGTGTGCTAAGCAAACATCTTGTTCACTAAACCGCACTAGTGGCAGCTTGAGACATAATAATATAAAGCTATAGATGATGTTGTACTTGTGATGATGCTACTTGTGATCTTCTGAAATGACCCATTGGCGACTTCATTACGCGGGGATAATGATATTGCAGGTACCCCAAGAGGCCCTTGAGTTTGCCGGAATGTCGATTAACTTCCGTTCCGGCAAATTCGGGTACTCCATATGTCCTATTTTTAGCAAAGTCATGCTATCAAGTGCCCCGGCGTACTTGTGACTAATGCATGGCTTTTAGGGTGCCTCGGTGTCTATAAAAACCGAAATGATGAAAAGTTAGGCTTTTAGGGTGCCTTGGCGTCGAAAAACCCTCAATGATAAAAGCTTAGATTTTAGGATGCCTCGGTGTCGACAAACCCTAAATGATGAGACCATGATCTTGTTCCTTGACAATAACCAACTTTTTGACCAAACTTTGTTTCTATTTAGAGAGAAACATGGCCCACAACGATGAGGCCGGGGTTCGGGCGGCAAGGCATTCTCGAGTTGTCCCAGAGATGGAGGAACAACCTCACTTGTATGAGGCCGCCGCCTTCCCCACCGATCCTCGAGACCACGGATGGTGCCGCCGAGGATGACTACACCGATGCCACCACCGATGGTGCCGCCGAGGATGCCACCATCGATGATGGCGGCGCACGACAGATGGCAGCCAGTCGAAGAGGCAACGGAAGGATCGGCGCCCGATCGTGCTCCGCACCCTCAAGGAGGAAGTTACTCAAGTGGACTCCAACGGGAATCCAACGGCGCCCAAACGAATAGTCAAGGGTACTCGCTTCAGCTCGGGTGCATTGTCCAGAGCACCGCCTCGATCAACACCGAGAACCCGAGGCATCCCGACCGAGGGAATTTGCGCAACCTCCTCTTCACGGTCTGCACGAACGATACAAGTTCCCCGCTGAATTTGAAAACACAAGCCTCAAAGCGAATAAAGTGAACAATGCTGCCCTCACGAAGATGAGCAAGGCCCTGTCTACTTGGAAAAGCAATGTGAAGAGAATGATCGAGAAAGGTGAGAGTTATGAGACGATCAAGGAGAAAAATCCTTCGATCACCGAAGATGACTACAACGACTTCAAGATCAATTGCTCGAGCACCGCAAGCTCCCAATCAAGTGAGTGGGGGAAACAAATGCGGAGCTGAACATAGGGGAACACACACTCGGTCCCGGCGGTTACAGAGTGGCGGAGCCTATATGGGACAAGGAGGAGGCGGACCGTGCCGAGCAAGGCCTACCGCCTCTTCGATACATAATGGCGGTGACAAGCGGACCAGGAACTTTGTCGGGCCCGGTACAAGAAGGACCCGAAAACAAAGGAGCTTACCACGGATCCGAAGACCAGGCAGCTTGAGCTTGTTCTCGTAAGGAATACACCACCGCGTAATTAGCTCCATATGGTTGCATTCTAATTAATGAAGCCGAATTTCTAAATGGTTCACATTCCTTCCGCAGGCGACTGAAAGCAGTAGCGCGGGGTCGACTCAGAGCAACCCTTGGGACACCACTCTAAATAGGGGTTGAATGTAATGAAGAACAAGGATAAGCTCAAGAAGTCGACGCCACCTGGTCGTGGTGGCCGGCAAAGGCTTGTCGACAAAATGGGGGTCATACTATACCGCTGGTGTGCGGAAGGAGAAAATACCAGCTCGGAAAGCCAGCGCGAGAGGTTCAAGAACTCAAGGAACAGGTGGCGCTGGATTCCGGAGATTGTCCAAGAGCAAGTGGAACAACGACTCGGAGCGATTTATCACCGCCTCTTGTGCCTACTCTTGATCTCGGGTTGAGTCGTGGATTGCGGGCGGCCAACAGGCCGCCCGATTCCTAGCTTCACGGCCAGCAACTCGCATAATGCGATGGCGGGGCCATTGGTGCCTCATGAGGCGGCATTGGTGTCTCCGACGCCGCACGGGAGCTTAATCCACCCGGTGTACGACGGCCGCACCTTCGCAGCAAGCGGCCCTCCGTCAATCGCACGCTACCGCTGGCGGTGCCTCTACATTAGCCGAGCTCGACGCCATCATCATGGTAACTAATTAAGCCTCTCTCGCCGAGGACTTCATCTCCTTGCCTTTGACTAGGCATCCCCGACGCCCTACATGTTTTCGCAGGGCGCCGCCGACGTTCCGTGCACTCTCCTCCACTTCGTGAACAACGAGTTGGTCGATGTCGCCAAGGGCAAAATCGCTCAACCGGCAACCCCTTGTTCCACGGTACCCAGATGCCACCCAACTTGTTTAGGGTTCAACTGGTTCGGTGCTGCCAGGCTGCGACGACTTGTTACCTCCGAATCGACCCGTCGGGGCCGACGATGATGACGTGATGACCCTCGGCCGCCTGAGCTGGCCCTCGCTGGCGAAGAGCCAGATTCGCTTTGGGGCGGGGGACACCACCCCAAAGACAACACCGCCAGTCGTGCCGGCGCCAAGTCGGCCCCATGGCAAGACCGCCACAACGGTGCCGGGCATCCCTATGCCACTGGATCCAAACATGCATATGGCACAGGATCGTAATGACGACGATTTACGACTATGATACATTTGGTAACGCCGATCAAGACTTTGCCGAGCATGGGTACGATGGCGACTTCATGGGGCCTCCTTCTCAAGAACCAAACCTAACAAAAGGACGTGTGCGGTCTAGCTCGTGC
This sequence comes from Aegilops bicornis, assembly GCA_021605145.1. Taxonomy (NCBI): domain Eukaryota; kingdom Viridiplantae; phylum Streptophyta; class Magnoliopsida; order Poales; family Poaceae; genus Aegilops; species Aegilops bicornis. The sequence continues at coordinate 83,696,480 of CM038673.1, forward strand.
ATGGAGAAGCCAAGTTGCAACAGCGCCATCTCGGCGTTCAGCTCTCAGAGACGCCTCCAGCTGCCGACTTCACCGAGCCTCGGATAGGCGAGGTGCGAAATATTATCAGCCCCAACACACTCAAGAAGGCGGTCTGTGAGCAAAACTCGGTCCCATTACAGGAGAAGAAGAAGGCACGCAAAGAAAGACTAAGAAGGGTGCGAGCCAGCCGGCACCGAGTACGATCCGTGCTCAGGACGGGCCACCTTCACCGCAGGATATCTCGAGGAGGGTGCATGTGGCGGGTAGGGCGATGCTACCGACAAATATGCTCAATGCTGCAACCGGTGCTATGCGGAGTCTGCATGACAGTGTTCTTTCTTTGGAGAAGCAGCGTCTCAGGGAGAAGGATGTGGCATACCCGGTTTTCGCGGCCAAGGTGCCAGAGTGCAAGGGCTTTGTGGATAACTCCATCGGGCGTACGATCGTCCTGCGTTTTGATAACATCCACGCTATGTTGAACCTTCATCCGCTGCACTACACCTTCGTTCGGCTATTTTCACTGAGTATGGAGATGCGGATCATTCGCGACAAGACCCCGGACATCGTGATAGTCGACCCCTTCTACATGCGTGCCAAGATCTTGGGCAGCGCTGGGACCGCAAGTCGCGAAGTTCTTACCTCAAGGCGCCATTCGCAAACCAAGATAAGGATAACTTCCTCGTGCCTTACTTTCCCGAGTAAGTCCTCCCTCAACCGCCCGTAACATATGAATTCTTACATTTCGATCGCTTTTCTTTTAACATTCCGTGTTTTCTGCAGTGAAACACGCTGCACGCCATCCTCCTAAGCCCTAAATATTCCATGGCCACGTATTTCGACCCGGACCGTCAATGAACGTAGACTACACAAATGTCAAGAAGGTTCTTGATGATGTTCTCCTGCCACGCCAAATCTGGAGGCACCTTCACCAGGCCTATTCGTAAGTACGGCAAGCACGTGTTCTCCCACAATACGACGCTCGCTGCGTCAAGCAGTCACCGGGCGGTCGAAGGGTGCCTACTACGCCATCCATCACATGCGGGCGATCGTGCGGGACCATCATCAACTTCGCTACCGAGTAAACTCCAAGATTGGGCCGCGGCGTGTCGGCAATCCAGACGCGGACCTCCGACAAGAATTCTTTCGCATCCAAATGGAGTTTGCGGAAATCATCCATCAAGATGTCCTTCGTACCTCGGGCAGTTCTACCTCGTAAATCAACCGTCCAACAGTGACATCGACACAATGCTACAAATGCAGGATGACAACTCCCGTTCTTTCATGACTCCCACAATAGACGGCGGCTTCATCCACGCCCGTCCCTTGAGTCGAGTTGTCTAGTTCTCAAACATCGATTGGGTCATGTTGTAATTAAACTTTAATGAACTTGTAGTATGTCTCTTTGGTTTCGAGAGTCGCTCAACTTAGATGTAATCGATGCTATTAATGTCTTGCTTTTCTCTTCCGATCGCTCTGTTGCATACTTATATATTGCTTATGTATTGTCTGTGAATTGGTACTAACGCTTCGCTTGGCTAGTGCATAGCGATGCCGACGTATGTCGGTACAAGGGTAAGGTTCCCTGAGTCTACGATGACTGGGAGGAGTGTCGGAGACAGGTTCACCGATTCAGCGGTAACATACAAAGGGTACACCACTAGGGCCGAGGCCGAATCTAGATACGCCCGCTATCTAGCGGGAGAGGGAGGGAGCGTTGGAGGAACCGGATGAAGACGAGTTTCATCGTGATGATGCTCATCGTGATGACCGCAGCTCTCTTCTATGTGATGGTAGTTTAGATGATCGATATCGACTTGTAATGCGAAGATAAACTTGCTACTCGCGGTCTCGAGACTTGTAATATAATGTTCTATCTTTGTTCGGTCTTTTCAATTCGGAGACTAATATGATCAATTGTATTCGGAGACTAATATGATGAATTGTATTCAAGGACTAATCTTCTATTGTATTTGATGAATCTATTGTTGATGTGTGCTGTCTATATTTTGTCAAATTATACATTTTGTAACCTGTGCAAAAAACAGAAAATAAAAAATAAAAACCTAATATTCATACTAATGGCGCATCACATGATAAAGGCGCCATTAGTATGACAAAGGCATACTAATGGTGCATCACCGGAAGTGCGCCATTAGTATGCTGCGTTACTAATGGCGATTCGGGGTGGTGCGCCATTAGTATGCCAAAGCACTGGTATACATGCCCCCGGGAGGCATACTAATGGCGCACTTTGCATATACTAATGGCGCACTAGTGGTGCGCCATTAGTATACCAGATACTAATGGCGCACTGTGGTGCGCCATTAGTAAAAATTACTAATGGCGTGCTGTCAACGGCGCACCTCTGATGCGCCATTAATGGCCATATTAGGTGCGCCATTAGTAGTGGTATTTCTAGTAGTGTGTGGTGTTGTTTTGTTAAAATCTCATCCTTTTGTGTTCACAGACTGGAAAGTATGCATATTTATCTTCCAAGGAGACGAGTAACTAGTTTGTGTCACCTTGCAGAGGGGGTGCAATGAAGATAAGATTGAGGATTTCCAAGTACAAGATGTTAGGAAGGAGCCTTGCAAGAGAAGTAGGAGCTGCGCCGAGCCTCTTCAACCTGCTAAGGTAAGTCATCAGATGCATCTCAAGAGTTCAATTCCTTGTTTGTTTCAGGCATAGTTAATTTTCTTTTCAATTGCTTTATTTGTCCTCACTTAATGAGATGCCCAAATAATTATGCCTGATGTTCGGTACTTGTATCACTATTAGTTGACATAATTAAAGGCCTTACCATTTAATGACTCTCGCCAAGTGTGCCTGAAGCTTTGAAGTCTATTAACCAACTATTATTGCATGAGGCTCACAATCTAGTTTATACTACGCTAATGATTGCATAGTTTTGCCTGCTGTAGTATGTTTGTATGAAACCCTCTGCTGTTCATTATGCTCCCTAATACTTTAATTGAGGTACAGAATGGCCAACTGCTTGCTTACTTATATGCAACATGCTGTCTAAATTTGTAACTTGTCTGTGTTTTCAATTGGGCCCCAACATCATGCTCCTCTGGTGAGCTAAGAGGGATTTCTGTATGCAGGCTGCATAGACTATCTTTTTTATAATTTTTAAAATATCACCTGCTTATGCTTCATGACGTGTAACATTTTTTGTGAAAGTGACGTGTAACATTATTGTTAGTCCTGTTTTGCCATGTAGTACAAAATAGTGTCTTGTTCGCTTCATCGTTGTAACTATATTTTTGCCCTAGTCATGTGTACTTACGTAAACATTTCAGATGAAGTGACATCAACACAAAAATCTGCGGCAAAGGCGGCATGGCCATTACCGAACGATTATGGATTGGAATTGGAATGTGTCATGTTCTCGAGCATCAACTAGAGGTGGCAAGACAACGTGTACATGATTGTCAACGTATAATCAACAAGTTGAGACTGGACATGCAGGTATTATATGCAGGAGTCGAAAAATGAAACAAGACACTGAGGTAACCATGAAGGAATTGGAGATTTTGCAGATTGAAATTTGTGCTATCTGAATCCGGCCAATCCTATTTTCTGAAGAGATTATAGTTCAAATGGAGTTAAGTTGATGTGCGTCCATGATGTATGAGCCGTATTTGCCTAGTGTAAGTAATTTGTTGTTTGTGTATGCTTTATCATCACCTGTGTCGTACCATAATGCCAAGTGGGTATAATCGGCTGTAATTTCTTTATTGTATAGTGTAGGATTATTCTACTTTTCTATGCCTTGATCTCTTTGTTGTATAGTGTATGCTTTTTAGTAGGATAATTCTTTGAATATGCTATGTTGTTCAAACGGGGGCCAACTCGCCCGACCATGGGCCTTCTACGTCTCGTAGGATCCATGGGCCTTCTATGTCTCGCAGGATCCATGGGACTTCTACATCTCGCAGGATCCATGGGCCTTCTACGTCTAGCAGGATCCATGGGCCTTCTACGTCTCGCAGGATCCATGGGCCTTCTATGTCACGTACGACCCATGGGCCGCCGACTCATTTATGGGTCTTGTACTGGCCTTTAATGGGCCGTAGACGGGCCTATAATGGAAATCATATGTTTTATGGGCTGACCATAACGGGCCGTTAATAGGCCGTGTTGGTGATGCTATGAAAATGGCCCAACAGACTAACGGACCACAAACGGGCCGATCAGAACGACGGGCTGAATTTGGCCCACAAGCGTAAAATGACAAGAACGGGCCGTAAGTAACCGAATCGCGCAAATGAGCCCAAGAATAAATGGGCCCTCGTAAGGCCAAAAGTTAACTTGGTTGAAACGCCCAACGGAATAACGGGCCATTAATGGGTATAAAGTATTACACCGTTCATCACGGGCCGGTTCACCGCGGGCGCTAATGGGTGTAAAGTAATACACTCGTTCATTACGGGCCGATTTCAGACGGGCCGCTAATGGGCCAAGAGTTACAAAGGGCCTCATATGGGCCGAAAGACGTCATGGGCCATACATGGGCCAGAAGTGAAAACAGGCTGGAATCATATTGGATGGCCCAAATGACGCTACTGGGACTAATTCTCATAGGGCGTAACGGGCCTTGGATTAGCGGGCTGTAAATTGGCTATATGCTAACAGGTCGTTAACAGGCTTTCCATGGGCCGGCCCGCCAGCTTTTGACCAAGTCAAACGGGCCGACCTTTTCACAGGAATGGGCCACTGTTGGGCCGTGCCATATGTCGACGTATCATAGGCGCTTCTTTCCGAAGGAGTGGATGACATCTGTCCCAATGATGAGCCGACATGTGTTTCCTCCAGCCAATGATGATTTTACACGTGGAAAATCCCCATTGGTCGGGGATGTTAACGGGTTATCGGATCCAAAACCCGACCCGATAGCTTAACGGCGTTCCATTACGGTGGATGCCACGTGTCGGTCACCCTTGACGAAGCACTTCAGGACGCGCGATTTATCGTCATGGAAGTGGACACTTCCGTGATGATAATTTTGGTAATGTCATGGAACACTTCTACGACAAAGACAGTATGACTATCTTGATTCTGTCATAAATTTGTCATGGATGTACATGCATGACAAAAAACACGACCTACTGTGACAAACACGTATCATCACGGAAGTGTATTTCATTTGTAGTGAGTGATGCACATGTCCTACTGTGTGCGAGCTAAGTGTGTGAACACGATTTGGTAAAGGTAGTGGTGATAGGCCATGTAGGAGTACATGGTGGGTTGTCTCAATTAAGCCGTCCTTAGGAACTGAGTTCTATGTTTGTGATCCATGAACAGCTACTACCACACGTTGGGCCCTGAAATATGATCCCGCTCGACTTATTAACCGCCCATGTCCTCTGTCCAGGAGTTTCAAGTAGTTTCTGGTGTTTGTAGTTTGCTGGAGGCCGTGCATAGCACTGACCCGAGGGATGGGCTGTGATGTGGTAGGCACGTGACACGGTGTACCAGGCGCCCGTTTGGTCATACATTGGGCACAACGCTGACCCGAGGGGTAGGCTACGACTTGGGTCCATACATTGTTGATCGACACGTTCGTTGCTGGGTCATGTATGCCTGTCCCTGTAAGTTAGCGCCACTTTGGGTTTACGACTAGTCATGTCCGCCTGGTTTCTTTGTCATATGGATGCTAGCGGCACTATCATATACGTGAGCCAAAATGCACAAACGGTCCGGGCCAGGTAAGGTGGCACCCGTGGGAATACCGTGCATGAGGCCGCAAAGTGATATGATATGTTACATGCTAGATCAGGGTCCTGACAGCCGTAACCCGCCCCGTGGGCATGACCCTCCACGTGATGATAACAATACTCAGACTCTAATGGATCAAGCAAGGGCATGTCAAGAGGCGGAGCTGGCGGCTCAGATAGCGGCTCATCAATGGCTTCAGTTGAACCCTTCGGCATCTGTAGAGGCCGGGATGACCTCCAGGACGGTTGGTGTGCCATGTTTAGTGCCGGCTCTATAGAATGAGCGCCTTCCCAAAGATTTTAAAGGCCCTCGCAAGGTGCCAAACTACCCAGCGGATCTTCCGCCTGAGGGCTGGACTGAGAGCTATGAGCTGGCTATGGAGATGTTGGATGTTAACGATGCTGTGTGCGCCAAGTACTTCACCATGATGTTGGATGGGCCGGCTCGCACCTGGCTGAAGGGATTGCCCCCCAACTCTATTAATTCATGGGCAGAACTGAAGGCGTGTTTTATTCAGAATTTCAAAGACTCGTGTAAGCAGCCTCTGTCGATTATCGACCTAGACACTTGTGTCCAGCGCGAGGATGAGTCAACCAACCACTGGGTCCGCTGGGTCTCGGCTATTATCCACTCGTCGGATAGCATCAATGCTGGTTCTGTCGTCCTAATTTTGGAGAAAAATTGTCGGTTCATCCCCCTCAAACAAAAATTGGGGCGGCTTACATGTCACTGCAATGACATGGGGGAGCTCATGGCGGCTATCATCAAATACACCGACTCAGACAACACTAAGGACCCTGATTCAGATGAGGAAAAATCCAATAAGGGGAAGAAGAGAGGTAATGGAAAGGGGCAGCAACCAAATATGGCAGGGTATAACTAGGGAAGTAATGGTAAGCGCACGCAACATGACGGCGGGTCAGATTTTGTGGCCAATACAAATGCGCAGGATGACGGACAATGCTGTAAGGGAAACCACAACCCTGGTTTGGAGGGCCAAAGTTCAACCTTTAGGCAATGTTGAACCAACCTTTCCCAAAGCATAGTCGTCCCGATAGACCGTCGACTCACATGTGGAAAGATAGTTTCATCATGAAGGAGTATAAGAACTCCGGCTTTCGTCAGGACCACCATAACAATAATGGCCCGCACAGCGGGTCAGGATCTGGCTCAGACGGGCCCGGCTTTGGAGGTGGCGGCTCCGGTTTCGGATTTCAAGGTCAGGGCAATCAGGGCGGTTTTAACCAGCAGCCCAGTCAAGGCGATCAGCAACAACAGTCAGGGTATCAGAGTAATCCAAAGTAGCTTAATAGCGGCCAATATCATGTTTTCACCACAAGCCTGTGCAAGCGAGATCAAAAGGTTCATAAACAAGCGGTAAGTGAAGTTGAGCCGGCCGTACCTCGATCCTTATGATGGTCAGAACAGCCAATTGTATGGAGCCATGAGGATCACCCGCCCCGGGTTGACAATCCGGGTCAACTGGCTTTGGTGGTAGCCCCTCAGGTTGGAGGCTACAAGTTCACTAAGGTGCTTATGGATGGAGGCAGTAGTATCAATACCCTTTACTATGATACTTTTCGCTGTATGAATTTGACACACAATGATCTTAAGACATCATCTAAAGTCTTTCATGGTGTGGTGCATGGTAAGTCGGCATACCCAATGGGCAAGATAGCCTTGGAAGTGGCTTTTGGCAATGAGCATGAATACAGGGATGAGACATTGAACTTTGAAGTGGTTAAGATCAAAAGCCCCTATCACGCTTGTTTGGACGGCCGGCTTATGCTAAGTTTATGGCGTGGCTGTAGGTATCAAAACCGGCGGATCTCGGGTAGGGTGTCCCGATCTGTGCGACTTAGGCTGATGGTAACAGAAAGCAAGGGACACAATGTTTACCCAGGTTCGGGCCATCTCGATGGAGGTAAAACCCTACTTCCTGCTTGATTAATATTGATGATATGAGTAGTACAAGAGTAGATCTACCACGAGATCGTAGAGGCTAAACCCTAGAAGCTAGCCTATGATGATTATAATTGTGATCGTGATCGGCCTTCTAAGGACCAACCTCCCCGGTTTATATAGACACCGGAGAGGGCTAGGGTTTACATGGAGTCGGTTACAAGGAAGGAAATATATTATCCGGATCGCCAAGATTGTCTTCCACGCAAAGGAGAGTCCCATCCGGACACGAGACGGAGTTTTGAGTCTTGTATCTTCACGTTTCAATAGTCCGGACAAAGTATATAGTCCGGCTGTCCGGATACCCCCTAATACAGGACTCCCTCAGCAGCCCCTGAACCAGGCTTCAATGACGATGAGTCCGGTGCGTAGTTCTGTCTTCGGCATTGCAAGGAGGGTTCCATCTCTGAATACTCCAAAGTACCTGTTACGACGAATAGTGTCCAGCTTCCCATCAATGTTGTACTCCTCGGCTTTTGTGCCTTAATAATGGACATCTCCATGTGTAGAGCGAATGCGAGGGGCCAAGGCATTTTTGCATTTGCCATGCCCGATCTAGCAGGTTGACCGTCTATTTGAGGAGACGGGGATCCTCAGATCCCAACCTTATCCTCTTCCCTCGAGCAAGCATTCAATAGAGTGCTCTGGAAAAAACCATTTCAACATGGCCGGTCGTCGCAGCCCTTCTTCTCGCTCTCCTTGCTCTAAGGCGGGGGAATGGGAAGAGTGTTCAGTTCCTCATAGCCGTTTGATATAATTACAATTCCAAGGGTTTCTTCCACCGGCGTTCGTGGTCCCTATCCGAGCCGGAATAGCCACCTATAATGGCGGGGAGCAAGCGGAGGGATCTCCTAATCCATCTCCAGAGGAGCGAATATGCCTCATCCCGCATCTGCTAAGGGGCGTCGGGTTTCCTATCCACCCGTTTCTTAGCGGGCTCCTGGAGTTCTACGGCCTCCAGTTGCACAACTTCACCCCTGCCTCCGTGCTACATATAGCAGGATATGTTGCCCTTTGCGAGTTGTATCTAGGCTGCGAGGCTCACCTCGGGTTATGGAAGAGGTTGTTCTGCCTCATCCCTCGCAACCAGGGAGAATCCCTATGTCAAGTGGGCGGAGCCGAAGTATGGCGCATCGCCGAGACCGGTGTAACATCCCAAATTTCCTATTTGGAATGTTTTACAATTATAGATAAGCATCCTATGCATTCTGTTTGAATTTGATTGTCATTTGAAGTTTCAGAGCAAGTTGAGTTTGAATTTGAATTTCAAACTTTGGCATGTGGGAAACAATTCAAAAACCAAGCCTGATAAATACTTGATCAAAAGTATGAGAGGAGCAAACATGACACTCCAAAAATATCAGAGGAAACAATGCCAAAAGATTTGGATTCAAATCTGAAATTTATTTGAATTTGAAAAATAGATTTTTATGAAGTTTGGATTTTGCCTTTGGAAAAATGTTCAAATGAAAGGGAATATTCCCCTGATCATTTTGGTATATATATACCCTATATAAAATATTTATAGATATTGTTTTATTTCTGTTTTTGTTTTATTTAAAAAAATAAAGAAAAACCCCCTCGGGCGCCAGCTAGGCCACCCCAGGCCCAGCCAGCGCCGCACCCCTCCGCACCCCCGCGCCTGGCCCGGCCAGCGGCCCACCAGGGCTAGCCCAGCGAGCCACCGACCGGCCCAGCTCACCCTCCCTCTCACCCGCGCCCGAAAACGCTTGGCCTCGGCCACCCGACCCCCTCGCCTCTCTCTCTCCCGCGGACCGTGGGACCCGCCCCTCTTCTTCCCCTCGCCACGCTTCGACCTCGCTGAGATCGACTGATCCCGAAGGATCCGGGATCCCCCGATCGCCCCGATCGACCCCCGAAGCAAGGCCCGACCCCCAGGCTATAAAAGCCGAGCTCGCCGCACCCCATTCCCCCCCCCCCCCCCGAGACCTCGCCGCACCCCCTCTCCCTCCCGCTCGGCGTCGCTGAGCCAAGCTCGCCCGCCGCCATAGTCGCCCGCCCGTCAGCCGCCCTAGTCCACCCGACCACCCCGACCCCACCGAACCACCCCCGTGCTCCCCGCGTCCTCCCGACGACTCCTTGAGCTCACCGACCTTGGACGCCCAGCCTCTACTCTCGCCGCCCGCCCGCCCGAGTCCGGTAAGTCCCCATCCCCTCCACCGTCCGATCTCAATCGAGCGGCCTAGATTAGAAGCCCCAAGAAATAGGTTTTATTAATAAAACCGGCCGGTCCTGTGGTTTATTTTTAGTGTAGGTTTATTTTTTTAGGCCCGGTTCTTTTAGTTTAAACCCTAGAGCCCGTTTAGCCTATCTAACGCACAGGGCACAGTATAGGCCCATTAGGCCTTTTTCTTTTTATTTTGATTTTCTGTTTTAGCCGAATAGTTTCAGTTTTCAAAAATGTATATCTTTTATTCTGTTTAATATTTTTTGATGATTCTTTTTTTGTTGGATTGCAAATTTTGTGTAGTTTCTGTAGATTATATATTTAGCCATGTTAAAAACAATTAAAAATGCTTTAATATTGTTTTAGCCAGAATAGTAAATCTGCTATAACTTTAGTTAGAAAAATTATTTTTGCATGATTCTTTTTGTCACCACTTTATTTTGACATTGCCAAACCCTAGAAATTGATTTGGGTATTTTAGGATTAATAAATAATTAGTTCTAGACAGAATCCTATTAATCCTAATTAATTAACTAGTTCCTGTTTTCCTAATTAATTAATTAGTGAATTAATTTATTTTTAACTTGTGATTAGTTATTCTAGGTTAGTTTCTGTCATTCTAATAGATGAACTTTTATTTATAATTAATAAAAGTTCTAAATTAATTTTCTTAATAGAAATTGGATTAGGCCTAAAATGAGTTTTATAATAGCTTTTCAATTAATTCCTTTTGCTCCTAGTTGCTTAGTGAATCCTTTTCTGTTAAGTTAACTTAAAACCATGATTAGGTTATATTAAGGAATTTTTGTTATATAAAAACTATTTCTAGCTATTGTTGAAGTAGGAAACTTTGAGTGATTTTTCTTTGAGTTTTCCCTTGGATTTGGTTTTGGTTGCTTTGTTGTGTTATGTTGTGTTATGTGATCCTATTGTTTTGCTTACTGTGTTCATTGTTTGTCTCGGTAGAGTTTCCGGAGTGCGAAGCTTGCTACTACGACTCTTTAGCTTACGAGGATCATCAGCAAGGCAAGTTTTGATCATGTTATTTCTATACCTATGTTTTTGTGCATTAGTAGTTGTCACCACCCCACCATGCATGCAGTAGTGAAATCTTGAAGTCATTAAACTTGAGTAGTATCATGTGGTAGGATGAACCAATCCCCTTGTTACCATGACCCCGGGATGTAGTAGTTATTTTGCTATGCTCGTAGACGGATTTGGTATGAGTGATATTCATAAGCAAGATGTGAGAGTCAATGATGATGATAACCCCATGAACTACAATGATCAAGATGGACTTGAAATCACTCTTTGGGTGGAGGACGGTTGACGGGCACCACTGGAGCACCCAGTGGTGGCCGGGATGCATGGAGAAGCGCCATGACATCCTCATGGAAAGCTTCACCCAGCCACGAAGAGAAGGATGGATGCCCCATGACCGGAAGCTTACATGCAGCCGCAAGCCATTATGGGCTCTGGCTGGGTTGACCCTAGTAGTGACGCTGGCTGGGCGGTACTACGAGAAGTAGACGAACGGTAGGATTGGATGGGTACCGGCGGTGGCGAAGAACTCTTTGGAAGACCCTGTTTCATTCGTCCCGCCTTCAAACACCATGAAGTGCGAAGACTCTAAAGGAGGGAATGATTCTTGCGGGAAAGTGCGCAAACCTCTGCAGAGGGTTATAACCTAATCGATTAGCCGTGTCCCCGATTCACGGACATTTGAGCCTCTGGAACTTGGAAGTATTCGGATATCTCAACACTAAAACTAATGAATTAATTTGAGGGTTTATGACTTAATAATTGGGAACGAGATATTGGTTGGCGGAACCATCTCAATAACTACCAACAATTTGTAGTAATTTGCAAATAAGTCCACTGTAGTAGGATAAAATTGGCTTTACGCAAAATGATGAAACTTAGAGCTCCACAGCCAAAAATGCATATAGTGTAGTAACTTTATTATTGTTATTCTTCATGACTTGCCAGCTTATTCCAAAAGCTGACCTACATGGCTGCAACGTATTATGTTGCAGAGATATATTTCGATCGGGAGTGAGGCTACGCTCGCTTTCGGCGATTGCCCTTTGGAGTCGGATGGACTCGCTTATCTTCGACGCTTCAGCAGCATTAGTAGTTTATTTCTCATGAGTTGGCCTTGAGCCGAATTTATTCCCTTGTAATAAAGACTATATATGAGAATCGTTTAATGATATTCAGGTGTGATTGAACTTTGATTACTTTATCGATGTACTGTGAGTACCAGCATGATCTTGGGATGGTACAGACACAGAGACTTGACCGATGTTGGGTCAGGTCGCTACAACCGGATACCTATCCGGCACTCCCAAGAAGGCACCAGAGAACTGGCCTTCAGAATGGTTTTACGTTGATGACGTTCCCCTTCCGGACCCAGTCCGGACAGGTCTCCCCAAGTTCAGTAACGCCCCGCCGAGGGCACGTCGAAGCTGGCGCCCTCGGGGCCCCCAAGAGGAGGATACTAGGGAAATACACTTCCTGATGAGCAGGATCAAGTTACTGGCCAAATCCAGACTGACGATAGTCGAAGTTATGGCAATATGCATAATGCGAGGGGTGCAACCGCTTCACTATCGGGGGAAGCCCATGTGGCACTTCAACCGGGAAGATGATGCCACCCGCTGCGGCCGTAAGGGTCCGGACTCCGCCACTACTCTGGCGAGGATATTATCCGACCTGTATAAAGGAGAAGAAGAAGAATCCCTTCACATTAAACCGCGGGATGGGTTTTTTATGTACAACCCCCCAATCTGGGTAAGTCGTTATACTTTTCCCCAATTCACTTATTGTGGCGTTCTTCAGTAAGATTATCTGCCTCGATATTTTCAAGCAGGAACTGAGGAGGGCCGTAGAAGGGATCTCCAGCCCTTCCCCGCAGCCAGAGGACCCCGGAAGGGCCCTCGATCCAGGACTCGAAGAAGATCCGGATATTACTGTGGAGCTTGTCAACGGGATATTTTATCAGGCGAGCTGCGATGGTGCCTCAGTGGCTATTATTGCCGACTATCCCGGACTGCTACCTACGTCGCGTGTAAGCCAAGCCGAAAACTCTATCCTCCGAAGAGGACTCCATCCTGATGTCATGCCTCACCCCTGAAGTGTCGTGCTTTTGCAGAGATGACGGTCAGTGTGCGGGGCCGAGCCCCTAGGGATCCGTCGGCAACGGGCGTCCGGATTGGGCAGGTTTAAGAGGAAGGCGATTAGGGTCGAAACGCCTCTACAGAGGTAAGGTAAAAACATGCTCTGCGATTATTGATTGTGAAGTGTAACAGCGCCCTTTGTGTCCTGGCAGGAAGAGGAGTAGCCGGACTATATCCGGGGACCCTGCCAATCATGCCTCCACCAGCCGGATTCCGGAACCGGCTTCGTGAGAGGAGGCGGACGTGGGGCCGATGCCTCATAGTCCTCCGACGGAGGACGCAGATATGCTCTCTACCACAAATTCCAAAGTAGAGAGCGCCATGAATCACCGGCGCCGACGGGCCGTACTTCGCAACAACATCTTTTCCGAAGAGGCATTTAACGCTTTCAATTCAGGAGACGCATAAATCCGAGCTGCTCAAGGCGGGCTTGCCCGAGCGACGGACCAGTATACCAAAGATATACGGGTAAGAAAATTTGATAACCATGTATGGTAGTAGCCCCTGAGACTTGAAACGGTTGGAACAACTGTTTTAAGGATCAATATATGCATAGGTCCTTATAGATAAGAATGAGGAATTATCTCGGGAGCTGGAGCAGTACAAGGCCCAGCTGAGGGCCACGGTTGCCAAGCTAGAGGAATCCCAGAAGGCCTCATCTGGTAACATTTATCTCAATTGTACGAAGATGCACCAGTTAGTAAGTGGCTTGGTATGACAAGTCTAACAGAAAATTCTGCATACAATCCCGGGGTGAATCCGGAGGGCGTAAGAGATGACGAGTCGCATCTCAAAAGGCGGCTAAAGGCTGGCGAGCGCGTTCTTACGCAAGTTAGGCAGGAGAAGAACAATCTTCAAGATGCTAATGTCCGGCTGGACGTGGAATTAAGGGACGTCCGCGCTCAGCTGCGGACTCCATAAAGGAGAAAAAAAGGCTTCGTCGCGGCATTTATGGTAAGTGCCCAGACGAACTGTAGTACAACTCGGCGAGGAAGCATATTGAAATAATTTTTACTTGCAGGTATGTTAACGGGCTGCCCTGAATAGGAGGTGCCCGCGTCTCCAGGAGATTTACTGCAAGACCTCTCACAACTGCACGAGCGAGCTCGGCGGGTGATGCAGGGCGTTGCTCAGGCCTTGTTGCCATCAAGCTTCCTGCCGAAGGGCATGGGGGAGCTTGTTGATATGCTTCAAGGAGCACGGCGGCGCTTCCAATTGTGGAAGATGTCAGCCTGCCGACAAGGTGCAAGAGAAGCCTGGGCTATGGTGAAGACGCTACACCAAGCTGGACCCGAACCATATGGTCAAGTCGGACGGCGGGGCCAGATGGGCAAGAAATTCCCGTGAGTCTGGTGTATGACCAGATAGCGTTAGCCGCAAAGTATTCCCAACAGGATTGTAAGCTAGATAGCCTGTTGGATGGTATAGAGGAGGAATATATTCAGTCCAAGTGACTATGTAATTCAATGGACATAAGTAGCCCCTAGCCGGATTAAAATCATTTGTCTTGGCGGACCTTTTCACTTCAACCCCCGGATCCGATAGTCCGGGGTGTATCCGAATACCCGCTCAGTTATGCAGAACCGGGGTATGCATGGAAACCAGGCGTTGGGGTCATAAGTGTTTGAATAGACATGTACCCAACTAGTTATATTATATTACATGGATACTAAGAAACATCTTCCAGGGAGAATAGTTCCGTTAGGGGTTCCTTTCCCTGGGTACGCATGCGATGATGCACATGTCCGGACTGCGAACAAGGATGTAGGATACAAAACTTCTGGGATTTACGTTGTAATAAACGAATACATCTTTTGTTCACCAACCGAATATTCCCTTAAGGACACTATCTTTCGGCTTCACCCAGTCTGAGGTACACATCCGGCTGAACCGGCAGTAACAATCGCAGAGGTGCTTCCCTTATGCCCTAGCCGAATTAACGGGAACGTAGGGCATAAACACAAGAGCCAGGCAACCCAGCTTGGCCACATCTTAAGTCATATCGATGCATATAATGGTGAAGAAAAGGCACATATGGAAAAAGAACGCATATGTGATGGGCAAAAAGCCATTAAAGTAATTGTGTTTAGCTTCCGTATGGGAAGCCCCCAGGTATTGCTTACACACATATTGCGGCCGGAGTGATCCGGGCGTCCGTACTGTATTAAGTACTTTGTGTGAAGAGGAAAAAAGGTCGAGAAAGGAAAAGGAAGGGAGCATAATTAAAAGAGGAGGGGGTAAGGAGACGAACACTGAGTTCGGCGCTAGGCGTAGAATCTCCGGAGTCTGGCCGCGTTCCATCGGTTCGGCTCGAGTCTGTTATCGGATGCATTACGTAAGTGGTACGCTCCTCCGGTGAGAACTTTATCAATGACGAAGGCGCCTTCCCACTTAGGTTTGAGCTTGTCCTTCTTCTTTGGTAGGCGTAGAATGAGTTCGCCAATATTATAAGTTTTGGCCCGCACTTCTCTGCTTTTGTACCATCGAGCCTGCTGCTGATAGAATGCGGAGCGGGCTTTTGCGACGTCGCGCTCCTCCTCCAAGGCATCCAAGTTATCCTGCTGATCTAACTCGGCTTCCTTCTCTTCGTACATGCGTACGCGAGGCAAATCGTGTATTATGTCACAGGTTAGTACTGCTTCCGCGCCGTACACCATAAACAATGGTGTATATCTAGTGGTGCGATTCGGCGTGGTCCGGAGCCCCCAGAGTACGGAGTCGAGCTCTTCGACCCAATGCGTGTCCGACTCTGTCAAGGATCGCACTAGTCTGGGTTTGATGCCGCTCATGATGAGACCGTTTGCCCGTTCGACCTGGCCGTTTGTTTGGGGATGGTAGACGGAAGCATAGTCGAGCTTAATGCCCATTTTGCCGCACCAGGTTTTCACTTCATCGGCTGTGAAGTTTGAGCCATTATCAGTGATGATGATGTGGGGGACGTCGTATCGGTGTACGACCCCGGATATGAAGTCTATTACCGGTCCGGATTCGGCCGTTTTGACTGGTTTGGCTTCTATCCATTTGGTGAACTTGTCCACCATGACCAATAAGTATTCTTTCTTATGGCTTCCCCCTTTAAGAGGTCCGACCATATCCAGTCCCCAGACCGCGAAGAGCCAAGTTATGGGGATTGTTTGGAGAGCGGTAGGGGGCATATGACTCTGATTGGCAAAGAGCTGGCAACCGACGCAATGTTGGACAAGGTCATGTGCGTCTGCTCGGGCCGTCGGCCAATAGAAGCCTATACGGAAGGCCTTGCTGACTAGTGATCGAGCCGCGACGTGGTGCCCGCCCAGTCCGGCATGGATTTCAGCCAAGAGCTGTCGCCCTTCCTCTTCGGAGATGCACCTTTGGAGCACTCTGGTCGCACTTTTCTTATAGAGTTCCCCTTCATGGACTTTGTAAGCTTTAGAACGCCGAACGATGCAACGTGCTTCATTTTGGTCTTCGGGGAGCTCCTGCCTATTGAGGTAGGCCAAGAAAGGCTTAGTCCACGGGGCGATTACATCCATGATTTCGTCGGCCGAAGACGTTATTTCGGTGGTGGAGCCTCCGATTATGTCTGATAGTTCGGAATCCGGGTGTGTATTCAGATCAGTGGTCGTATTGCCTAACTCCCCTTCCCATACTACAGATGGCTTGAACAGCCTTTCCAGGAATATGTTAGGTGGGACAGGGTTGCATTTAGCGCCGATGCGGGCGAGGACATCTGCCGCTTGATTGTTTTCTCGAGCCACATGGTGGAATTCGAGCTCCTCGAACCGAGCTGACATTTTGAGGACGGCATTACGGTAGGCTGCCATTTCCGGATCCTTGGCATCAAAGTCTCCGTTTATTTGTGATATTGCGAGGTTTGAATCCCTACGCACTTCTAGGCGTTGAATGCCCATAGAGACTGCCATCCGAAGACCGTGCAACAGAGCCCCATATTCGGCTGCATTGTTGGAGTCTGTGTATAATATTTGGAGGACGTACTGGACCGTGTCTCCGGTGGGAGACGTTAGGACTACACTTGCTCCCAATCCGGCCAGCATGTTAGAGCCGTCGGAGTGCATGATCCAGTTAGAGTACGCGCCGTACTCTTTAGGGAGTTCGGCTTCTGTCCATTCGGTGAAAAAGTCAGCCAGTACTTGCGACTTGATGGCCCGCCGTGGTTAGTATGCTATATCAAACGGAAGGAGCTCGATGGCCCATTTAGCAATCCGGCCCGTAGGGTCGCAGTTATTTATTATGTCATTGAGTGGTACTTCGGAGGCCACCGTAATCGAACACTCCTGAAAGTAGTGTCGTAGCTTTCGGGATGCCATGAAGACCTCGTACGCTATTTTTTGATAGTGTGGGTATCAGGATTTGCATGGGGTGAGGACCGTGGATACGTAATAAACCGGCTTCTGGAGCGGGAATTTGTATCCGTCAACCTCTCGTTAGATGACGAGCACTGCTCTTACAACATGGTGTGTTGCATCTATGTACAGCAGCATAGGTTCGCCAATATTTGGCGCTGTTTTGACTGGATTACTGGCCAATAAGGTCTTTATTTCGTCCAGTCCGGTCGTGGCTGCATCCGTCCACACGAAGTTTTCGGTGCGCCGAAGAAGGCGGTAAAGAGGTAGTGCCTTTTCTCCTAACCTGGAGATAAAGCAGCTTAAGGCATCCACGCATCTAGCTAGTTTCTGGATGTGCTCGAGGTCTGTTGGTATAGCCAACTGCGACAGTTTCCTAGAGGGGACGCGGAAAACACATTTTTCCGAGTTCAGCTTGATGTTGTATGTTCGGAGGTTATCGAACGTAAGCCTCAAGTCGACTATTAGGGTTTTGATGTGTCTTGTTTTTATGACCACGTCCACATATGCCTCCACTGTTTTGCCGATTTGCTTTTCCAAGCATGTTTGAATCATGCGTTGATAGGTTGCGCCGGCATTTTTAAGCCCGAAAGGCATAGAGTTGAAGCAGAAAGGACCATATAGCGTCATGAAAGCTGTTGCAGCTTGGTCGGACTCTGCCATCTTTATTTGATGGTATCCGGAGTATGCATCGAGGAAACACAGCGAGTCGTGTCTGATACGTCTCCAACGTATCTATAATTTTTGATTGCTCCATGCTATATTATCTATTGTTTTGGACTATATTGGGCTTTATTTTCCACTTTTATATTACTTTTGGGACTAACCTATTAACCGGAGGCCCAACCCTGTAATTGCTGTTTTTTGCCTATTTCGTTGTTTCAAGAAACGGAATATCAAACGGAGTCCAAACGGAATGAAATCTTCGGGAACGTGATTTTCTAATCAGATAAGACCCAGGTGACTTGGACCCTCCGTCAAGAAAGCCACGAGGCCGTCACGAGGGTGGAGGGCGCCCCCCCTAGGGCGCGCCCCCCTGCCTCGTGGGCCCCTCAAAGCTCAACCGACGTACTCATTCCTCCTATATATACCTACATACCCCCAATAGATCAGATACGGAGCCAAAAACCTAATTCCACCGCCGCAACTTTCTGTATCCACGAGATCCCATCTTGGGGCCTGTTCGAGTTCACGGGAAGGATTCCACCACGGAGGGCTTCTACATCAACATCATAGCCTCTCCGATGAAGTGTGAGTAGTTTAGCTCAGACCTTCGGGTCCATAGTTAGTAGCTAGATGGCTTCTTCTCTCTTTTGGATCTCAATACAATGTTCTCCCTCTCTCGAGGAGATCTAGTCGATGTAATCTTCTTTTTGCGGCGTGTTTGTTGAGACCGATGAATTGTGGGTTTATGATCAAGATTATCTATGAGAAATATTTGAATCTTCTCTGAATTATTTTATGTATGATTGAGTTATCTTTGCAAGTCTCTGCGAATTATACGTTTGGTTTGGCCAACTAGATTGGTAGTTCTTGCAATGGCAGAAGTGCTTAGCTTTGGGTTCAATCTTGCGGTGTCCTTACATAGTGACAGAAAGGGTTGCAAGGCACGTATTGTATTGTTGCCATCGAGGATAACAAGATGGGGTATTTATCATATTGCATGAATTTATTCCTCTACATCATGTCATCTTGCTTAAGGAGTTACTCTGTTTTCATTAACTTAATACTCTAGATGCATGCTGGATAGCAGTAGATGAGTGGAGTAATAGTAGAGGCAGGAGTCGGTCTACTTGTCTCGGATGTGATGCCTATACACATGATCATACCTAGATATTCTCATAACTATGCTCAATTCTGTCAATTGCTCAACAAGAATTGCTCACCCACCGTAAAATACCTATGCTCTTGAGAGAAGCCACTAGTGAAATCTATGGCCCCTGGGTCTATTTTCATCATATTAATCTTCCTACGCTTTATTATTAATTTTCTCTTTACTTTGCCTTTTTATTTTACTTTGCATCTTTATACCAAAAATACCAAAAATATTATCTGTCATCTCTATCAGATCTCACTCTCGTAAGTGACTGTGAAGGGATTGACAACCCCTATTTGCGTTGGTTGCGAGGAGCTATTTGTTTTGTGTAGGTACGAGGGACTTGCGCGTGGCCTCCTACTGGATTGATAACTTGGTTCTCAAAAACTGGGGGAAATACTTACGCTACTCTGCTGCATCATCCTCTCCTCTTCGGGGAAAACCAACGCAAGCTCAAGACGTAGCAAGAAAGATTTCTGGCGCCGTTGCCGGGGATTCTATGCAAAAGTCAGCATACCAAGTACCCATCACAATCCCTTATCTCTCGCATTACATTATTTGCCATTTGCCTCTCGTTTTCCTCTTCCCCAGTTCACCCTTGCCGTTTTATTCGCCCTCTCTTTCTCAATCTCCTCCTCTCTTTTCCATTCGCCTTTTCCTTTCTTGCTTGTCACTATGGCTCTACCTAGATTTGGTGATCTCCACCTTAAAAAGTTGGAAGGGATCGAAAGCAACGTCAGGAGTTTTATGGTTTTGCAATTTGAGCATGATAATTTCTTCAGAAACGAGCTTAAGGAACAAAAAAGTTTTATGAGTTATTTGAATAAAGAGCTCGATGATATATCTAAAGAATTTAAAGGTTTAAGATCCCAAATTTCTCGTCTTGAGAAATTGACTACTGAAATATCTGATAAGCAAGCTGCCTTGGTCAATAAGATGGCTGCTAAACCTGATTTCCATGAAAATCAAGATGAAGATCTAAAAGTTATTGATGTTTCTCCCATTAAATCCTTGTTTTGCAAGATGAATCTTGATAATGATGAGATTGAATATGAGTCACCTTTACCTAGAAGGCATTCTAAAAATTCGGAGCTTTTAGAGTATGATGCTAAAATTGATAAAAGTGGGATTGAAGAAAGTAAAACCTTAGATGTTGCTACACCCACTATTTTGGATTTCAAGGAATTTAATTATGAAAGTTTCTCTCTAATTGGTTGTATTTCCTTGTTGCAATCCGTGCTAAATTCTCCGCATTCTTATAGTCAAAACAAAGCGTTACTAAATATATCGTTGATGCCTTGATGCAATCTTATGAGGAAAAACTTGAGTTGGAAGTCTCTATCCCTAGAAAACTTTATGATGAGTGGGAACCAACTATTAAAATTAAGATTAAGGATCATGAATTTTATGCTTTATGAGATTTGGGTGCTAGTGTTTCCACTATTCCCAAAACTTTGTGTGATTTGCTAGATTTCCGTGATTTTGATGAATGCTCTCTAAACTTGCACCTTGCGGATTCCACTATTAAGAAACCTATGGGAAGAATTAATGACGTTCTTATTGTTGCAAATAGGAATTATGTGCCCGTAGACTTTATCGTTCTTGATATAGATTGGAATCCTTCATGTCCTATTATTCTTGGTAGACCTTTCCTTAGAACGATTGGTGCAATTATTGATGTGAAGGAAGGGAATATTAGATTCCAATTCCCATTAAAGAAAGGCATTTAACACTTCCCTAGGAAGAAGATAAAATTACCATATGAGTCTATTATGAGAGCCACCTATGGATTGCCCACCAAAGATGGCAATACCTAGATCTATCCTTGCTTTTATGCCTAGCTAGGGGCGTTAAACGATAGCGCTTGTTGGGAGGCAACCCAATTTTAGTTTTAGTTTTTTGTTTTTGTTTCTGTTTAGGAATAAATAATCAATATAACTTCTGTTTAATGTGGTTTTATGTTTTAGTTAGTGTTTGTGCCAAGTTAAACCTATAGGATCTTCTTGGATAATAGTTATTTGATCTTGCTGTAATTTCCAGAAACTTTAGGTTCTCGAAAACAATTGTCAAAAATCACCAGAACGTGATAAAATAGTGATTCCAATTTCTGCTGATCAATAAAAAAAATTCCTAGGTCGTCCTATTTTGTCTGAATGTTTGGAGTTCCAGAAGTTTGCGCTAGTTACAGATTACTACAAACTGTTCTGTTTTTGACAGATTCTGTTTTTTCGTGTGTTGTTTGCTTATTTTGATGAATCTATGGCTAGTAAAATAGTTTATGATACATAGAGAAGTTGGAATACAGTAGGTTTAACACCAATATAAATAAAGAATGAGTTCATTACAGTAACTTGAAGTGGTCTTTTGTTTTCTTTCGCTAACGGAGCTTACGAGATTTCTGTTGAGTTTTGTGTTGTGAAGTTTTCAAGTTTTGGGTGAAATCTTTTGATGGATTGTGGAACAAGGAGTGGCAAGAGCCTAAGCTTGGGGATGCCCATGGCACCCCAAGATAATCCAAGGACACCAAAACTTCAAAGCTTGGGGATGCCCCAGAAGGCATCCCCTCTTTCGTCCACTTCCATCGGTAAATTTACTTGGAGCTATATTTTTATTCACCACATGATATGTGTTTTGCTTGGAGCGTCTTGTATTATTTGTGTCTTTGCTTGTTAGTTTACCACAATCATCCTTGTTGTACACACCTTTTGAGAGAGCCATACATGAATTGGAATTTGTTAGAATACTCTATGTGCTTCACTTATATTTTTTGAGCTTTGTAGTTTTGCTCTAGTACTTCACTTATATCTTTTAGAGCACGGTGGTGGATTTGTTTTAAAGAAACTATTGATCTCTCATGCTTCACTTAGATTATTTTGAGAGTCTTAAATAGCATGGTAATTTGCTTAATAATAATATGCTTGGTATTCAAGATTTGTAAAACTTTCTTTTGAGTGCGTTGAATACTAAGAAAAGTTTGATGCTTGATAATTGTTTTGAGTTATGGAGGTGATAATATCAAAGTCGTGCTAGTTGAGTAGTTGTGAATTTGAGAAATGCTTGTGTTGAAGTTTGCAAGTCCCGTAGCATGCACGTATGGTAAACGTTATGTAACAAATTTGAAACTTGAGGTGTTATTTGATTGTCCTCCTTATGAGTGGCTGTCGGGGACGAGCGATGGTCTTTTCCTACCAATCTATCCCCCTAGGAGCATGCTCGTAGTGCTTTGGTTTTTGATGGATTTTAGATTTTGCAATAAGTATGTGAGTTCTTTATGACTAATGTTGAGTCCATGGATTATACGCACTCTTACCCTTCCATCATTGCTAGCCTCTTCGGTACCTTGCATTGCCCTTTCTCACATTGAGAGCTGGTGCAAACTTCGCCGGTGCATCCAAACCCCGTGATATGATACGCTCTTTCACACATAAACCTCCTTATATCTTCCTCAAAACAGCCACCATACCTAACTATTATGGCATTTCCATAGCCATTCCGAGATATATTGCCATGCAACTTTCCACCATACCGTTCTTCATGACACATTCATCATTGTCATATTGCTTAAGCATGATCATGTAGTTGACATAGTATTTGTGGCAAAGCCACCATTCATAATTCTTTCATACATGTCACTCTTGGTTCATTGCATATCCCGGTACACCGCCAGAGGCATTCATATAGACTCATACTTTGTTCTAGTATTGAGTTGTAATCATTGAATTGTAAATAAATAGAAGTGTGATGATCATCATTTTCTAGAGCATTGTCCCAAAAAAAGAGAAAGGCCAAAGAAAAAAAAGAAGGCCTAAAAAAGGAATAAAAAGGGGCAATGTTACTACCTCTTTTTCCACACTTGTGCTTCAAAGTAGCACCATGTTCTTCATATAGCGAGTCTCATATATTGTGCTTCAAAGTAGCACCATGTTTTTCATATAGAGAGTTTCATATGTTGTCACTTTCATATACTAGTGGGAATTTTTCATTATAGAACTTGGCTTGTATATTCCAACGATGGGCTTCCTCAAATGCCCTAGGTCTTCATGAGCAAGCAAGTTGGATGCACACCCACTTAGTTGCTTTTGTTGAGCTTTCATATATTTATAGCTCTAGTGCATCCGTTGCATGGCAATCCCTACTCCTTGTATTAACATCAATTGATGGGCATCTCCATAGCCCGTTGATTAGCCTCGTTGATGTGAGACCTTCTCCTTTTTTGTCTTCTCCACATAACCCCCATCATTATATTCTATTCCACCCATGTCCATGGCTCACGCTCATGTATTGCGTGAAAGTTTATAGGTTTGAGATTACTAAAGTATGAAACAATTGCTTGGCTTGTCATCGGGGTTGTGCATGATGAGAGCATTCTTGTGTGACGAAAATGGAGCATGACTAAACTATATGATTTTGTAGGGATGATCTTTCTTTGGCCATGTTATTTTGAGAAGACATAATTGCTTAGTTAGTACGCTTGAAGTATTATTATTTTTATGTCAATATGAAATTTTGTCTTGAATCTTTCGGATCTGAATATTCATACCAAATTAAGAAGAGTTACATTGAAATTATGCCAAGTAGCACTCCGCATCAAAAATTCTCTTTTTATCATTTACCTACTCGAGGACGAGCAGGAATTAAGCTTGGGGATGCCTGATACGTCTCCAATGTATCTATAATTTTTGATTGCTCCATGCTATATTATCTATTGTTTTGGACTATATTGGGCTTTATTTTCCACTTTTATATTACTTTTGGGACTAACCTATTAACCGGAGGGCCGGCCCAGAATTGCTGTTTTTTTTGCCTATTTCAGTGTTTCGAAGAAACAGATTATCAAACGGAGTCCAAACGGAATGGAATCTTTGGGAACGTGATTTTCTCATCAGATAAGACCCAGGAGACTTGGACCCTCCGTCAAGAAAGCCACGAGGCGGTCACGAGGGTGGAGCCCCCCCCCTAGGGCGCGCCCCCTGCCTCGTGGGCCCCTCGAAGCTCTACCTACGTACTCCTTCCTCCTATATATACCTACGCACTTCAACAGATCGAATACGGATCCAAAACCTAATTCCACCGCCGCAACATTCTCAGATCCACGAGATCCCATCTTGGGGCCTGTTTGAGTTCCGCCGTAGGATTCCACCACGGAGGGCTTCTACATCAACATCATAGCCTCTCCGATGAAGTGTGAGTAGTTTACCTCAGACCTTCGGTTCCATACTTAGTAGCTAGATGTCTTCTTCTCTCTTTTTGGATATCAATACAATGTTCTCCCCCTCTCTCGTGGAGATCTATTCGATGTAATCTTCTTTTTGCGGTGTGTTTGTTGAGACCGATGAATTGTGGGTTTATGATCAAGATTATCTATGAGCAATATTTGAATCCTCTTTGAATTCTTTTATGTATGATTGAGTTACCTTTGCAAGTCTCTTCGAATTATCCGTTTCATTTGGCCAACTAGATTGGTAGTTCTTGCAATGGCGGAAGTGCTTAGCTTTGGGTTCAATCTTGCGGTGTCCTTACCCAGTGACCGAAAGGGTTGCAAGGCACGTATTGTATTGTTGCCATCGAGGATAACAAGATGGGGTATTTATCATATTGCATGAATTTATTCCTCTACATCATGTCATCTTGCTTAAGGCGTTACTCTGTTTTCATTAACTTAATACTCTAGATGCATGCTGGATAGCGGTCGATGAGTGGAGTAATAGTAGTAGATGTAGGAAGGAGTCGGTCTACTTGTCTTGGACGTGATGCCTATACACATGATCATACCTAGATATTCTCATAACTATGCTCAATTCTGTTAATTGCTCAACAGTAATTCGTTCACCCACCGTAAAATACCTATGCTCTTGAGAGAAGCCACTAGTGAAATCTATGGCCCCTGGGTCTATTTTCATCATATTAATCTTCCTACGCTTTATTATTGATTTCCTCTTTACTTTGCCTTTTTATTTTACTTTGCATGTTTATACAAAAAATACCAAAAATATTATCTATCATCTTTATCAGATCTTACTCTCGTAAGTGACCGTGGAGGGATTGACAACCCCTATTCGCGTTGGTTGCGAGGAGCTATTTGTTTTGTGTAGGTACGAGGGACTTGCGCGTGGCCTCCTACTGGATTGATACCTTGGTTCTCAAAAACTTAGGGAAATACTTACGCTACTCTGCTGCATCATCCTCTCCTCTTCGGGGAAAACCAACGCAAGCTCAAGACGTAGCAGTGTCCTGCTGTGGCATCGATGATTTGGTCGATGCGAGGGAGGGGGAAGGGATCCTTGGGGAAAGCCTTATTGAGGTCTTTGAAGTCGACACATAGGCGCCAGGATTTGTCCTTCTTTGGTACCATTACCAGATTTGCCAGCCAATCCGGATGCTTGATATCTCTGATGAATCCGACCTCGAGTAGTTTGGCTAGCTCTTCCCCCATGGCTTGCCGTTTGGGCTCTGAAAATCGCCTTAGAGTCTGCTTGACAGGTTTGTATCCTTTTAGTATATTGAGGCTGTGTTCGGCCAGTCTACGTGGGATGCCTGGCATGTCCGATGGGTGCCCGGCGAAAATGTCCCAATTCTTGCGTAAGAAGTCTCACAGTGCGGCGTCCATTGCGGGGCTCAACTGTGTCCCGATGAAGCTGTCTTCATGGGGTTCGTTGGATGGACCTGAAATTTGACTATCTTGTCTGCGGGTTTGAATGAGGTGGACTTGGGTCGCTTGTCGAGTATCACGTCGTCCCTGTCCACGACGGCACGCAGCGTTGTTAGTTCTTCGGCTGCTAAGGATGCGGATAATGCTTCCAGGGCTAGTGCTGCGGGTTTTTTTTCGGCGCGAAGCGCGACGTCCGGATCACTGGCTAGAGTGATGATTCCATTGGGTACGGGCATTTTAAGCTTCATGTACCCGTAATGGGGTATAGCTTGAAAGCTTGTAAACGCGTCCGTCACGAAGGGCGTGGTATCCGCTGCTGAAAGGAGCCACTTGGAATGTAATTTCTTCGGACTGTAATTCTCCGGTGCGAATACCACATCGAGTGTGATTTTTCCGCACACCGCGCTTCCCGACTAGGGATAATTCCCCTGAAGGTTGTGCCGCTTTGTTCAATGCGGCTTTTATCAATTTCCATCTTGTTGAGTGTTTCTTCGTAGATCAAGTTTAATCCGCTTCCGCCGTCCATGAGTACTTTAGTGAGCCGAAAGCCGTCCACGATTGGGCTAAGGGCCAGAGCGGCTGGTGCCCGGACTGTCTGGAATCGAGGTTCACCACCGGCATTGACAGTTATAGCAGTGTCGTTCCACGGGTTTATTTTTGCCACATGGCAGATGTCAGCGGAGCTTCGATGAGCTCGCTTGCGCCTATTGTTTGAGACGAAAGTCTCGAAGACTGTTAATATCGTATTGTGTTCATTGGCGGGATGTTGTTCTGCTTTATGGCTTACAAGAAGATCCTCGCCACTTTTTGCAACCTGCCGGAGTATCCAAGATGCCCTAAGGCTATGAGTTGGAGTTGTGTCCGGCGTACTATGGAGTTTGCATGGCCCATTGAGCCATTCTTCCAATACGGTTCCATGACCTGGGGTGGGCTTTGGTTTCTTGGGGATTGGATCGGCCAACTTACGAGAGTTTGCCCGTTTAGCCCGGACAAAGGTTTTGGCGAGAGCCGGAATATCCCAAAATTCTGTTTGGGTTTTCCAGGCGCTTTCCATCACGCAGTACTTCTGTACTATGGTTGCCAAGTTAGCAAAGTGTACTATGTCACGGTGACTTATAGCATTAAGGATTCCTTTGTTCGTGCAGTTTTTGCAGAAAAGTGAGACTACGTCCTCCTCACGACAGTCCTTGACCTTATTTAGCACAAGGAGGAATCTGGCCCAGTAGCGATGTACTGTCTCCTGGGGCTCTTGTCTGATATGGGAGAGACGGTTTAAGTCCGGGTGGGTGGGCGTAGCTGAATCCGGATTCTGATCCGATCTAGCGCCCAGGGGCATGGGAGCTTCCGAGTTTGACAGCTCGATCCAGGGTGCTGCCCAGTTTTTCCGGCCCAATACCCGATTTTAAGTCCGGGACCTGTGCCATGTCTTCCCTTGAGCGGGTATCCGGCTCAGGGAGCTCGGTGATCCAGACATAATTCATCCTCAAAATAGAGGGGTAATCCGTGTGTGGTTCCTCCACTACCGCTATCTCATGGGTGGCCGGCGGGGATTTAATGTCCCTTTGGTCGGGTTTAAGCCTGATCTGGTCATAGTCTTTAGCGACTCCCAAAGCGGCGATGTGATCCAAGAGCTCATTAAGGGAGGAGAGCTCCATCGGATCCATCTGTTCGGCGAGTTCCGAATTGACGTGGAGGTTATGCGTGATGACCCGAGAGGTCATCGTCGGCGCGACAGCCGACGGGGCAGCCATGATGAAGCCGCCTAGCCGGAGAGTTTGGCCTACAGCCAGCGCTCCCCCAGAGGTGATGTTGTCCTTGACAACGAGACGGGCCATCGAGCCTTGCAGCGACGACACATAGGAACTCTCAATGAAAGCACCAATGTCGGTGTCAAAACCGGCGGATCTCTAGTAGGGTGTCCCGATCTGTGCATCTTAGGCTGATGGTAACAGAAAGCAAGGGACACAATGTTTACCCAGGTTCGGGCCCTCTCGATGGAGGTAAAAGCCTACTTCCTGCTTGATTAATATTGATGATATGAGTAGTACAAGAGTAGACCTACCACGAGATCGTAGAGGCTAAACCCTAGAAGCTAGCCTATGATGATTACGATTGTGATCGTGATCGGCCTTCTAAGGACCAACCTCCCCGGTTTATATAGACACCGGAGAGGGCTAGGGTTTACATGGAGTTGGTTACAAGGAAGAAAATATATTATCCGGATCGCCAAGCTTGTCTTCCATGCAAAGGAGAGTCCCATCCGGACACGGAATGGAGTCTTGAGTCTTGTATCTTCACGCTCCAATAGTCCGGACGAAGTATATAGTCCGGCTGTCCGGATACCCCCTAATCTAGGACTCCCTCAGTGGCCTTGTTATGTGTATCTGCAGCTTAAGATGCCAGTCGCAAGGGTACCATCACGGTACATGGTGACGGGAAGATAGCTTTGGAATGTGAAGAGGGCGATGTTGCTTATTCTAAGTCTGCCTGTGCCACGGAAGAGCTGAAGTTTTACAAAGATAATGTTGACCCGGCGGATATGACCCCCTTGAAGAAACCAACCCCAGAGCATGACCCCTTGCTGAAGTTTAAGTCGGCAGAACAAGTTTACTTCATCCCTGGTGACTCATCCAAATAGTTCACTATCAGTGCTAATATGGATCCGAAATAGGAAAGCGTGCTCATCGAGTTCATCCATGAGAACCGGGACATCTTTGCATGGAAGCCTTCGGACATGCCGGGTGTACCAAGAGAACTCGTTGAGCACACTCTAAATATTGATCCCAAATTTAAGTCGGTCAAGTAATTCCTTCATTGTTTTAATGAGGAAAGACGTATGGCCATTGGAGAAGAGGTGGCCCAGCTCTTAGCATCTGGGTTCATAGTTGAACTTTTTCACCCTGAGTGGTTGGCTAACCCGCTGCTAGTACGAATGAAAAATGGCACTTAGTGTATGTGTGTGGATTACACAGACCTTAATAAAGCTTGCCCAGCTAATTCTTTTGCTCTCCCATGTATTGATCAGATCATAGATGCTACAACGGGTTGTGAGCGTTTGAGCTTCCTGGATGCTTATTCTGGTTATCATCAGATTAAGGTGGCAGTTAAAGACTAAGAGAAGACGGCTTTCATCACACCTTTTCGATCTTTCTGCTACATGGCTATGCCTTTTTGGGCTCAAGAGTGCCCAAGCGACTTATCAGCGTTGTGTTCAGAATTATTTTCACAGTCAGATTGGACACAGTATTCATGCCTACGTGGATGATATTGTTGTGAAGTCTAGAAAAAAGGAGACTTTCTTATATGATTTGAGAGAGACCTTTGATAATATCCGGGTCTATGAAATGATGCTTAACCTGGCCAAATGTGTTTTTGGTGTGCCTACAGGCAAGCTATTGGGTTTTTTGGTTTCTATGAGAGGTATTGAAGCTAACCCGGAGAAAATCAAAGCTATCACTTCATTGGCAGTGTGCGTCAATGATGTTCAATGTCTGGCGGATCGTATTGCAGCGTTAAGCCGTTTTGTAAGCCGCTTGGGAGACAAGGCTATTCCTATGTACCAGATGATGAAAAAAACAAATCGCTTTGTTTGGAGTGATGCGGCTAATGAGGCTTTTGAAGCGCTTAAAAAGTAGTTGGCTCAGCCGCCGGTTCTTGCATCTCCCATTGAAAAGGAGCCCTTGCTCTTATATGTGGCTGCTAATAGCAGAGTCATCAGCGTGGCGGTTGTAGTGGAAAGAAAAGAGATGGGTAAGGAATATCTGGTTAGAAGGCTGGCTTATTACGTCAGTGAGGTTTTAATTGAATCTAAACAGAGATACCCACATTAGCAGAAGCTAGTATATGGGGTGTTCATGGCCAGTCGCAAGTTGAAGCATTACTTTCTTGGTCATCCCGTTATTGTGGTTAGCTCTGCTCCCTTAGTCGATATTATTCAAAACAGAGAGGCCACCGGCCGAGTGGCCAAGTGGGCCATTGAGATTGGACCACATGGTTTGAAATATATGCCAAGGCGGCTATCAAGTCTCAAGATCTTGTGGATTTCATCAACGACTGGACAGAATTGCAGATGCCTAAGGAGAAGTCTGATAATACATATTGGACTATTCATTTTGGTTGTTCCAGGCAATTGGAAGGTTCGTGGGCTGGAGTTATTTTGACTTCCCCATGAGGTGACAAGTTTTGTTATGTCTTAAGGCTAATGTTTCCTTGTACTAACAATGCAGTTGAATATGTGGCCCCGCTTCATGGCCTAAAGGTGGCCAAAGAGATGAATCTAGGCCGGGTCAGGTGCTTTGGCGACTCAGATTTGGTGGCTCAGCAGGTCTCTGGCACTTAGGATTTTAAAGACCCACTCATGGTGGCTTATCGTCGGGCGGTTGATAATATCGCTGGTCACTTCAAAGGTTATCAGATGGAGCATATCGATTGAAGGAAGAATGAGGCGGCCGATGCTTTGAGCCGGCTTTGGTCGCAGAGTAAGCCAGTGCCCCCTAATGTTTTTTTGATGTATTACGTAATCCTTCTGTTAACTTTCCATCCGAAGAGGATCTTGCTATTCCTGACCTGGAGGCACAGTTGGTGGCGGCTCTCCATTCCATCCCTGATTGAACAGTTCCCTATTTGGCTTATATGACCCGGGGTGAGTTACCTGAGGATGAAACTTTGGCCACGCAGATAACCCGGCAATCTAAGTCCATGACTATTGTCAATGGCGAATTACACCAATGCAATGTCACATGCGTGTTCCAGTGCTGTGTTTCTCCTGAAGAGGGTCGTGAGATTCTAAGGGAGATTCATGAAGAAGAAGATTGTGGCCATCACGTCGGCTCTAAATCTCTTGTGGCTAAAGCTTTTCTTCATGGGTTTTATTGCTTGACGGCTCATGCTGATGCAGAAGACCTGGTTAGCAAATGTGATGGCTGTCCGAAATTTTCTAGACGAGCTCAGGTGCCTGCTCAAGAATTGAGGATGATTCCAATCACTTGGTCGTTTTCAGTATGGGGGCTTGATATGGTTGGACCTTTCAATAGGTCTAAGGATAGAAAGAGCCACCACTTGGTGGTGGTTGACAAATTTACCAAGTGGGTTGAAGCAGAGCCGGTCAGTAAGTGTGATGCAGCAACGGCGGTCCAATTCATGAAAAAAGTAATCTTCTGTTTTGGTTACCCAAACGGCATAATAACTGATAATCGCACTAATCTATCCAAAGGTGCTATGAAAGAGTTCTGTCAACGAGAGCATATTCGTCTTGACGTCTAATTAGTAGCTCACCCTCAGTCCAATGGTCAAGCTGAAAGGGCCAATCAAGAAATCTTGAGAGGGATAAAACCCCGGCTTATGGTCCCTTTGCAAAGGACGCCGGGTTGTTGGGTTGAGGAGTTACCCTCAGTGTTGTGGAGTTTTAACACCATCCCAATAGATCAACAGGTTACACACCCTTCTTCATGGTTTACAGGACAAAGGCGGTTCTTCCAATCGACATCCGTCATGACTCACCCTGCGTGGCGGCTTACTTTGAAGTTGTTAATGAAAAAGCACGTCAGGATGCTTTCGACATACTGGATGAGGAGCGTGACCTTGCGGCGGCTCACTCGACAATATATCAGCGAGATCTGCATCGATACCATAGCCGCGGAGTCAAAACCAGAACCTTTCAAGAAGGCGACTTGGTGCTCCAGCTAATCCAGGATCAAACGGATATGCATAAGTTATCCCCTCCTTGGGAAGGACCTTTTGTGGTCAGCAAGAACCTGAACAATGGGTCATACTACCTCATTGACATTCGAGAACACAAGGACTCGCGCACATTGGAGGAAGAGACCCGCCGGCAGTGGAACATCGCTCATCTTAGGCCTTATTACACTTGAGCTACTAGCTCTTGTGGTGTACATACTTTCATCCATGTATATATATGATCAATATAGTAAAGCCAGCATCCCTCGTAATTCAGTTCCTCTGTCATTTCACTTCTATGAATCTGAGCCTTTATTGTTTGTTCATAAGGTCATTTCAGGGCTTCCTCTTCAATGAACATAGCTATGCTTACCCTCTTGATCGGGCTTACATGCCTTATTATTGGTCACTTGGGTCTTCCTCCTCAATGAGCATAGCTATGCTTACCCTCTTGATCGGCTTACATGCCAGGTGTAAACACCTTATTCTAGGTTATCCTGCCTGTATGTCATTGTACTCCGCCCAGGTAATCCTGGAATGACCCGCCGCACTCTTGACAGTCAACCTTTTAAATAAGACCCTGAACTTGTTAGGGTTAAAACGGCAGTTTGTCATGTGCGGACCGGCTTACAATGAGCTAGGATTAACTCAGTGGTTGTGCGGCCCGTGAAAGCACATGAGTTTTAGGCGTGGGGGCCTATGTAAGCCTTGTTTTTTCGGGATTTCTGTATTTTTGAAAATTTTGGATTCATATCCTTCTTCCAAGTTAGCATATGGTTTTCACAATTCAGGCCATGTAGCCTTAATTATATGACTCATAATTGAGCATATTGGGTTAATAACCTGCCCTAATAAGCAGACTTTAGGTTTCCAGGATGATTCACCTTGAATAAATTCAAGTCATGATATTTCATGCTTACGGGTTAAAACCCATGTTGGATTACAATTATTCTAGCGTCATTATGATATCAGTCTATAGGTATGACTTTTCATATTTGACGAAATATTTATGGTTTTTTCTAACCCGCCCTGGTTGCAGATTTTAAGTCACCAGAGTATATTATGTTGGAAATTGTGACCCGCCCTCGCTTAAACCACCAGGGTGTATGTTGTTTAGCATATGTGCAGGAACATTGGAAATAATATTATAACTAGCAGAGATGATAATATTTTCTGCAGGCTCATCAGTGACATAT
This sequence comes from Aegilops bicornis, assembly GCA_021605145.1. NCBI lineage: Eukaryota > Viridiplantae > Streptophyta > Magnoliopsida > Poales > Poaceae > Aegilops > Aegilops bicornis. The sequence continues at coordinate 83,729,231 of CM038673.1, forward strand.
AAAATATTTCATCGGGAGTAAAAAGGCTAAACATACACGATGGCATGACAGCTCATTGTTTCAACTAGCCTATTACAAGGCTTTCCCAAGCCCAAAGGATTCAGAGTTTTTCAAAAGAAGCTCTATGCTGCGGTCTGAGAGCCGCCCCTTGGATCAGTTGTTTTGGTCCTGGCGATTTGAAGACTCCGGGTTACCCTATGCCGGTTCTTCTTCTTCGTCCATCGTCTGGAAGTCAGGTGATGTCCAGTTGATGCTAGTTAAGGCTTGGAACACAGCTTCACCATCTATAAGTGTGGACGAATCAACATCAGGAGCAAAAGTATGCTTATGTGTTGGAGGAATGAGATCCACAATCTCATAAGCCGACCCTTTAACTTTTGACTGTTCCATCATGTAAGCCGCCTGATACTTGGACAAATCAGTCTCTTCGGCCAATTTACTTGCCAGAGGGCGCATCTCCCTCACACATTTGGTAAAATTGTCTGCATCAAAGAGAGGATTGTCTTCTATGAGATTTGGATAGCCAGTGGCCATCTCCTCCGGGTCTAGCTCTGCCTGCCATGCTTTCGCCCAGCTCAAAGTAGTAATAGCACCAGCTCTGGCGGATGATTGCTTTATCTCTTCAATCCTTTGGGGCATCACAGACAGTTTGTCCAACACTTCCCTTGTGAGGGTAGGCGGCTGTTTGCTATTGGAGATAGCTGCAAGAGTACGTTGTGTGCCGGTGTATAGCTGCTCCACCAGAGTATAAACGACTTTAAGCTTCATAAGCATATCTTGGCCGAGATTGGAGCTCCTGGGACCTATTGAGAAAACATGCAAATGAGTCACCGGGGGAGTTATAAATTTGGAAATATGTTGACCTAGAAAGGTTAAAAGATTAAGAAATGCTTACCAAAGATAGTAGAGGTCATCTGTGAAATATGAGATTTTAAGTCGGTCAGCTCTACAGTGGTCTCCTTCAGAGAAGCTTCAGCACTTTCTGCGCGTTGCACCAAGGCGGTTTTCTCCTTCTCCCAGGCAGCTCTCTCTCTATGGAAAATCCGGTTTTGAGTTTTTCCGTTTCGTCCAGGCTGAATTTAAATTTGGAATCAGCTTTGCATGTCTCAGCTTCCTGATGATCGAGTGATTCTTCAAATCCTTCAGTTGGGACTCAGTCAAGCTAAGGGTCTCCTGCAAATAAGAGTCAAACAGTTAAAAACATATTTGTCAGGATACAATCTACATACAAGTCCCAAGCACATTGCAAGCAAAGCAATTGGCACTTGGGGACTAATGTGTGCGGAAGTTCTTTTTAAATGGCATTGTTAATACTCTGTTTCATCTTCATCAGCTAAGCGGACGTATAATGGTCGTGATGAGAAGTTATTATTGTCGGATTACTGGTTCCGCAAACCCTTGAGAGGTTCGAACTCTGGGGTGCGTGCAGATATCTCAACCAACCTAGCCTGCCTACTCGCGATCCTCCTAAGCCTAGCGCGTCGGGCTCGAAGAGACAAAGAGACACAACAGTTTATCCTGGTTCGGGCCACCTTGCGGTGTAATACCCTACTCCAGCGTTTTGGTGGACTGCCTCGAAGGGCTGAGGATGAACTAGTATAGTGGATGAGCTGGCCTTAGGAGGTGAGGTGTTCTTGAGCCCAAGAGAGCTAGTGAGGCGGTCCGGTGAGAACGGATCCGGTCCCCCTCTATGGTGTAGGCTAAGTCCTATTTATAGTGGCCTTGGTCCTCTTCCCAAATGTTGGCGGGAAGGGATCCCACAACGGTCGGATTTGAAAGGGGACAAGTAGTACAGCTTATCCTGACAAAAGTAGTCTTCGCCTGCGAAAAGCCCCTAGTCGTGATGCTGCGGTGGGCTCGGTGATGACCTCCGTCCTGCCGTCATGGCGGTCTTGGTCTTGTTGCAATAAAATGGAAACCTTTGGTTGATTCCTCGGGACTCCACGCCTGCAGCTTGCCTCCCTTGCACCGAAGAGGAAACTGGCGCTCTGCGCCCGCTGGCGCCCACCTGGCGCCCGCCTGGCCTTGGTCGTCACGGCTCACGTCAGCTGAGCCTCGTGAGGTGCACCTTGCATAGAACTCTCCGCCCCTCGGGAGCCAGCCTGAAGAGGCTGATCCCCTCAGGGGTCTTGGCGTCGTCCGCCTCGCGAGGCTTGGCCCCTCGCGAGGGTCTTGAGCTGTTGATGTCGAAGCTCGGTCGTACCAGGACGTCGAGGGAGCCATGTGGTGGGCCGCAGGCAGGCAGGTCTGGATACCCCCCATATCCAGAACGCCGACAATTATTTCAACTGATCCGGCTCATCTTTGTCAAGATAAGCTAGCCCATGAGGACTATGGTATGAAATTGTTCTTTCAAAGGTGCTGAAGATGAACCAGCTCATCTTTGTCAAGACAAGCCGGTGCATTAGGGTTACATCTCAAATTTGCAGTAACATATTTTGACAAGTCTTACCCCTACACAATGTATCCTTTCCTATGGATAAGACTTGGGGGCTAGATGACTATATATGCAAAGAGAGCAGGTGTTCATACCTCATATTTTTTGTCACATCCTTTTAACTATGTCTACCTCCAGGTCATGACCAGTATGCGGATGGCTCAGATATCTACAATATAGTTATTGACATCCAAATGTGAGTAATTTGCAATGTCAAGTTTGGCCTTGTTCTTCTCAATTAGCTCCACCTTGGCGGAGTGTTTGGCCAGAATGGTGGGGTTCCCTGGCTCAGTGTAACCCGTGCCAGTGACCACAACACCTTCAGCATTTTCTTCAGCAAGCTTGGGGGAGTTTGGCGGCTTAGCATTCTCTGGGTAAACATCCATTGGTTCCACGGGAGTATCATGGGTCTCTCGCGGTTGATCACTCACAATATCTTTGGGGTTCTGGTTTGAAGCCTCCGATGATGGTGTTTGTTTCTCCGGCTCATTGACTTTAGGATCTTTGGTCGGCTTGCTGATCCTTAGTTTCTTGCTTGGCTTAGCTATGCCACTAGAAACCAGACATATGAGGATGTGAGTATACCAGTTTAAGAATGTGAAAACGAAGAAGATAAATATTCTTAGCCAGGGGCAATCTTGAAGGCAGGCAGGTGAGTGCCAGTAGAGTCGCCAGAGGATGAATGAGAAGTTCCCTGATAATTTGAGTCAGAAGAATTAAGTGGTGATGTCTAATACACAACCTTCTTCTTGTAGACTTTGTTGGGCCTCCAAGTGCAGAGGTTTGTAGGACAGTAGCAAATTTCCCTCAAGTGGATGACCTAAGGTTTATCAATCCGTGGCAGGCGTAGGATGAAGATGGTCTCTCTCAAACAACCCTGCAACCAAATAACAAAGAGTCTCTTGTGTCCCCAACACACCCAATACAATGGTAAATTGTATAGGTGCACTAGTTCAGCGAAGATATGGTGATACAAGTGCAATATGGACAGTAGATATAGGTTTTTGTAATCTGAAATTATAAAAACAGCAAGGTAACTAGTAACAAAAGTGACCGAAAATGGTATTACAATGCTTCGAAACAAAGCCTAGGGTTCATACTTTCACTAGTGCAAGTTCTCTCAACAATGATAACATAATTAGATCATATAACAATCCCTCAACATGCAACAAAGAGTCACTCCAAAGTCACTAATAGCAAAGAACAAACGAAAAGATTATTGTAGGGTACGAAACCACCTCAAAGTTATTCTTTCTGATCAATCCATTGGGCTATTCCTATAAGTTTCACCAATAGCCCTAGAGTTTGTAGTAAAATAACACCTTAAGACACACATCAACTAAAACCCTAATGTCACCTAGATACTCCAATGTCACCACAAGTATCCGGGGGTTTGATTATACGATATGCATCACACAATCTCAGATTCATCTATTCAACCAACACAAAAAACTTCAAAGAGTGCCCCAAAGTTTATACCGGAGAGTCAAGACGAAAACATGTCCCAACCCCTATGGATAAGTTCACAAGGTCACAGAACCCGCAAGTTGATCACCAAAACATACATCAAGTAGATCACGTGAATATCCCATTGTCACCACAGATAAGCACATGCAAGACATACATCAAGTGTTCTCAAATCCTTAAAGACTCAATCCTATAAGATAACTTCAAAGGGAAAACTCAATCCATTACAAGAAGGTTGAGGGGGAGAAACATCATATGATCCAACTATAATAGCAAAGCTCGCGATACATCAAGATCGTGCCATATCAAGAACACGAGAGAGAGAGAGAGAGAGAGAGAGAGAGAGAGAGAGAGAGAAAGAGAGAGAGAGATCAAACACATAGCTACTGGTACATACCCTCAGCCCCGAGGGTGAACTACTCCCTCCTTGTCATGGAGAGCATCGGGATGATGAAGATGGCCACCGGTGATGATTCCGCCCTCCGGCAGGGTGCCGTAACAGGGTCCCGATTGGTTTTTGGTGGCTACAGAGGCTTGCGGTGGTGGAACTCCCTATCTAGGTTTCTTTTCGGGTGTTTCTGTATTTATAGAATTTTTGGCGTCGACTTCACGTCAGGGGGGTCTCCGAGTCAGCCACGAGGTAGGGGGCGCGCCCTCCATCCTCGTGGATGACTCGGGACTCTGCTAGCCCAACTCTTTTGCTTCGGGGGCTTCTTCAGGTCCATAAAAAATCTCCGTAAATTAGGAGGTCAATTGAACTCCATTTGGTATTCCTTTTCTATAAAACTTAAAAACAAGGGGAAAACAGAAACTGGCACTGGGCTCTAGGTTAAAAGGTGTGACAGCCTGGATTTTGCCTTTTCTCTTTTTCTGGACTTCATTTGTCTTTGCTTTGAATTTGGGTTTTTTCAATCAATTCAAATGGACTTAACACTAGGGCATGTCCTTGATTTTCACCCATGTGACCCATCTATCTCTCATTCAACATTCTTTCTCTGAAAAATCCCAAAATGACTCAAGGAATATTTTTCATAAAAGAAAATATTCAATTTCTTCTATGAAACTCAATTCAGAAACTTGTGCTCCAAAGCAACCCTCAATTTTATTGCTCCAAAAATCCTGAGAAAATTCCGAAATATTCTTTGAACCTTGGCCCACCTTCCTGAGCAAAAATGTTGCATAACTTTTTTGGAATATTTTGCTACAGAAAATCATTTCTGTTCTGGCCTCAAAAGGCACTTTTGCACAGCAAGTGTATTTTTCCTTGATCCAATGAAGCTGATTTTTCTTGAGCTTCATTACCCTCTTAAACAAAGCTTAACCCCAGGAGATCAGCCCTAATCACCTTATAGAAGCCCTCCAAACTTCGCGACCAAGTTTCTGACCAGAAACTTGCCAACAAGCTCAAGTCTCATCTGGTTGGCCTGGTAGTGTGTCATCACATTTCCTAGACCTAACACTGCACGAACAACACCCCCAGACATAGTTTAGCATCGCGTGGGCGTTGTCTGGACCATCCCAGGGTGGTGACTGTGTGAAGCCACGGCTCTGGCAACGCGCCCGACGCGCTCTGTGCTACGCCTGTGCGTCTGTTTCGCGTGTGATCGATCCAGAGCGTGCCAACGACTTCCACAACGCGCCACCGTCCTCGTCTCATCACCTTTGAGCTCTCCCTAGTGCCCGCTGATGCCGGAGAAGCCGCAGCGGGCACGGGCACGACGCGGCCAAAACCACAGTGCGCCCCGTGCCTCTGTCCTCTTCCTCCACCGCCTCCTATGCTTGTCCGCACATAGCACAGCTCCCACATGAATGTTGAGCGCCTCTACACCTCGCTGGCACCGTTCATCGTCGCTCATCGGCTTCCAGAGATCTCCGGCGGAGCCACGTACCCGTCTCCCCCTCCGGCTATAAATTCGATCCCCTCCCACATCTCCGAGCACTGAAAACCCACCACCCAACCTCCACAACACCGTAGCATAGCCGCAGCCTGGCCGGGCAGGCCTCTGGCTGCTGTCCCCGACTCGACCTCGTCGGCGATCCCCGCAATCCTTCCTCCTCATCCTGGTGCCCCTCGAGCTTGATCCACCCCTCAGGCGACTCCTTGGAGGTCCACTGGTGCCGTCCAGAGGCGTTGGAGCCCCTGGAACCACCCCTCTCCGTCGTGTTCCTCTCCTCCAGTGAAACCCAACCGCAGTCGCCACTTGCGATCTTGGTTGCGGGCTTCTCCGGTCGTCTCTCCTTGAGCCACGGGTACATGCAGGTGTGCCTCGACCCCCTCTCTCTTTCTATCCTTCTGGATCCGACCAAGGACCACTCCTCGCCGGCGTGAGCTCCGGCGAAGTGCCGCCGTCGCTCTGTTTATTTCCCCCTTCCTCCACGCCTGACCAGTGGGGCCCACTGTCAGCCTCTCCACTCACGCCCGAAGCGGTACGAGTGGAGGCATATTCTGAGAATACGTCATCGACGTCACCCCCCTGGTTTCTGTTAAGTTCAAATTTTATTCAAATATTTGACCAGGAACTTTGACCGGCCACAACTTTTAAACGGTAAGTCCAAATGAGTTGGTTCTTTTTGCATTGTGTTTGTTTTGAAGAGCTCTAGAAGCACACCAAAATGAAGATCTTTCCTTGCTGTCTGGAATTTCTGGTGACTTTCAGAGTGGTTCTTGATATTTTGTTTTGCTGTTTTTAAATATTTTCAGAGGGAGAAGCTTGTCTTGAAGATAACCAGGAGGAGTGTGAACCTCCTCTATGCTAAGGCAAGCCACACCTACATTTGGATGGTGTCATTTCAATATCTATGATTTTTTCCAACTTGAATATGATTTATTTTCATGCATTTCATTATTTAAATAGATATTGCTTAGTGCTAGTTATTTTGTCATGCTTGAAATGCTTGGTTAAAGTACTGGCTAAATGGATGAGCTAGTTTTAGTCAGTAGAAGAAATTTCTATTGAAGTGATTATGCTTTTATGAATAATGATAGTTTCTTTATGTGATAAATTGATTTTTTTTATCATGAGGTAATTAAAAGGATGAATGATAAAAACCAGTAAAGTACAACCAGCAAGGTTTAATGATGAGTAGTGCAAGTAGGAGATTTTGATGATGTTGATCCGTTCACTTTGAGTGGTATGTTTTGCATGTTGAATAGTTTAGTTGCATGATCATGTCATATGATGACTTGTGTTATTTTATTTTCAAGTTAAATCTGATGTTAATCTAACTCGAATATAACATTGATCGAGTCATGGTGCCACTAAATCGAGTTTTTCCCAGTGTGACCACATTTGCCTTTATGGGAAGGTCTTTATTCGGTCCGTTGTCATGCTTCTCGCTGGTGCCTCCAATGAGGGAAGGTTATGGGCGTGCTGTACCCTGGCCCGGTAAGCAGACATAACCTTGTGTGCCAGTTTGTTGTCATGGTACCTTGTCCCCGTTTGGGACCGTTTTTGCCACGGCGGTGGTCGTTGATGCCTTTGGTAGGCACGGGGCCACCCATGACTTAGCCCAGAGGGGAGTTGGTGAGAGTGGCCAGAAGAGTGTCATGGCAATAGAAGGGTTTCGTCGGAATGTCGTTGGTCCACCCAAATGGGATAATGAGGCCATGTATTCCGTGGTGTGGGTAAAGTGCGCTACCTCTGCAGAGTGTATTTAATCTATCGATAGTCTCGTCCTCGGTTACGGGCATAGCTCATGAGTAAGTCACACCATGGATCAACATTAATAAGTAATGTTGCTCACTAAAGATTTATTGTTGGCACTGGTTATGTGATGATTTGTGGAATCATGAGATGATTGTGGTTGGCATCAAAGTGTTGGCTTCATTTGTGATTTGGGTATGATCACCGTTCGATTACGAGGTAACCCGTCTGGTAAGAGAGTCCGAGGGACTCGGTGCACAAGTTGATTTCACCGCCTCAGTAGTATGATTTGCCTTGCATTAATCTGAGTAATTGTCATGATATGGTTTGCCATTATGCTTGTATTTGTTGTGAGCTTGCAAGTACATTCAATGTACCGAGCTGGCGTGTCATGCCAGATTTCAGGAAATCCGTATCGGATCGGAGAGCTTTCTTCGTCTAGATCATGTCCACATCGGTGTCCCTGTGCTATGGAGTTCCACTTCATCGTCATTCCGCTGTCGCGTAATTATTGTGATCGAGGCCCCCTTCATGCTCATTAAATAATGTACATACTATTCAGCAGCACCGTCTGTGTTGCTTGGCCTCGCAACTTGATGTAATATTAGACCTACGTTTCCGCTAGCATCAATAAAGCTATTGTTTTCTGTACCATGTTGTTGTGTGTTGCCAAAAGACTTGATCTCTGGGCTGGCAATGCAAGGTAAACCGGTTTCTCTGAGCCGGGGTGCCACAATAGGTTAGTCCCAAAAATCTTATAAAATAGCATATAAATGCATATAAAACATCCAAGATGGATAATATAACAGCATGAAACAATCAAAAATTATAGATACGTTGGAGACGTATCAAGCATCCCCAAGCTTAATTCCTGCTCGTCCTCGGGTAGGTAAATGATAAAAACTGAATTTTTGAAGTGGAATGCTACCTAGCATATTTATCAATGTAATTTTCTTTATTGTGGCATGAATGTTCAGATCCGAAAGATTCAAAACAAAAGTTTAATATTGACATAAAAACAATAATACTTCAAGCATAGTAATAAAGCAATCATGTCTTCTCAAAATATCATGGCCAAAGAAATCTATCCCTGCAAAATCATATAGTCTAGCTATGCTCTATCTTCATCACATAAAATATTTAAATCATGCACAACCGCGACGACAAGCCAAGCAATTGTTTCATACTTTTGATGTTCTCAAACTTTTTCAATCTTCACGCAATACATGAGGTTGAGCCATGGACATAGCACTATAGTGGAATAGAATGGTGGTTGTTGAGAAGACAAAAAAGAGGGAGATATTCTCACATCAACTAGGAATATCAACGAGCTATGGAGATGCCCATCAATAGATATTAATGTGAGTGGGTAGGGATTGCCAGGCTACGAATGCACTAGAGCTGTAAGTGTATGAAAGCTCAAAAGAAGAAACTAAGTGGGTGTGCATCCAACTTGCTTGCTCATGAAGACCTAGGGCATTTGAGGAAGCCCATCATTGGAATATACAAGCCAAGTTCTATAATGAAAAATTCCCGCTAGTATATGAAAGTGACAAAACAAGAGACTCTCTATCATGAAGATCAGGGTGCTACTTTGAAGCACAAGTCTGGTAACAGGATAGTAGCATTGCCCCTTCTCTCTTTTTCTCTCTTTTTTTTGTTTTTTGGGCCTTCTCTTTTTTTTGGCCTCTTATTTATTTATTTATTTATTTATTATTAATTTTTTCGTCCGGAGTCTCATCCCGACTTGTGGGGTAATCATAGTCTCCATCATCCTTTCCTCACAGGGACAATGCTCTAATAATGAAGATCATCACACTTTTATATACTTACAACTCAAGAATTACAACTTGATACTCAGAACAAAATATGAGTTTATATGAATGCCTCCGAGGGTGTACCGGGATGTGCAATGAATCAAGAGTGACATGTATGAAAGAATTATGAAATGTGGCTTTCCCACAAATACTATGTCAACTACAAGATCATGCAAAGCAATATGACAATGATGAAGCGTGTCATAACAAACGGAACAGTGGAATGTTGCACGGCAATATATCTCGGAATGGCTATGGAAATGCCATAATAGGTAGGTATCACTACAAAAAAATACACTTCCGTGATGATACGTGTTTGTCACAGTAGGTCTTGTTTTTTGTCATGCATATACATCCATGACAATTTTATGACAGAATCAAGATAGTCATACCTGTGTTGTCGTAGAAGTATTCCATGACATTACCAAAATTATCATCACGGAAGTTTCCACTTCCATGATGATAAATCGCGCGTCACAGAAGTGCTTTCATCAAGGGTGAACGACACGTGGCATCCACCGTAACGAAACACCGTTAAGTTATCGGGTCCGGTTTTGGATGCGATAACCCATTAACAGCCCGGACCAATGGGGAATTTCCACATGTAAAATCATCATTGGTTGCAGGAAACACGTGTTGCCTCACCGTTGGGACAAATTTCATCCACTCATTGGACAGGAGGCGCCTATGATAGGTCAACACGTGGCATAGTCCAATAGTGGCCCATTCCGGTGAAAAAGGCCGACCGAGTAAAAATTAGCAGGCCGGCCCATATAAGCCTACTTGTGTCAGGTCCATTTAAGCCCACGACCCACACGAGATGTGCCAATTCGGCCCGTCAACGGCCCGTTAAAGATTTGACACCATTGCAGCCCATCGTCAGTTCGAGCCCGTTAATAGCCGGCTATATATTTTGGCTCAATATCGGCCCGATGAGATTTTGGCCTGTTAATGGCCCATTCAATGGATGGGCCAATTTTTAGGATGTATATCTTTCGGCCTTTTAGCAACCCATTTAAATGTTGGGCTAATTTCAGTCCCGGTGTGTCTTTCAGCCTGTTGACGGCCCATAAATCTGATGGTCCATTTGTAGTCGGACCTGAGTTTCAGCCTTTTAGCGGCCCATTTAAGTGTTGGGCCAATTTCCAGCCCGGTGTCACTTTCAGCCTGTTGACGGCCCATAAATCAGTTGGGCCATTTGTAGACGGACCTGAGTTTTGGCCTTTTAGCGACTCATTTAAGTGTTGGGCCAATTTCCGGCCCTGTGTGCCTTTCAGCCTGTTAACGGACTATAAATGAGTTGGGCCATTTGTAGTCGGACCTTATGTCGGTGTCAAAACCGGCGGATCTCGGGAGGGGGTCCCGATCTGTGCGTCAAGGCTGATGGTAATAGGAAGCAAGGGACACATATGTTTACCCAAGTTCGGGCCCTCTCGATGGAGGTAAAACCTTACTTCCTGCTTGATTAATATTGATGATATGGGTAGTACAAGAGTAGATCTACCACGAGATCGTAGAGGCTAAACCCTAAGAGCTAGCCTATGATGGTATGATTATAATTATGATCGGCCTTCTAAGGACCAACCTCTCCGGTTTATATAAACACCGGAGAGGGCTAGGGTTTACATGGAGTCGGTTACAAGGAAGGAAATATAATATCCGGATCGCCAAGCTTGCCTTCCACGCCAAGGAAAGTCCCATCCGGACACGGGCCGAAGTCTTGAGTCTTGTATCTTCATGCTTCAATAGTCCGGACGTTGTACACAGTCCGGCAGTCCGGATACCCCCTAATCCAGGACTCCCTCAGTAGCCCCTGAACCAAGCTTCAACGATGATGAGTCCGGCGCGCAGTCTTGTCTTCGGCATTGCAGGGCAGGTTCCTTCTCCGAATACTCCAAAGTGCCTGTTACGACGAATAGTGTCCGGCCTCCAATCAATGTTGTGCTCCTCGGCTTTGGTGCCTCAGTAATGACCATCTCCACGTGTCGGGCGAATGCGAGGAGTCGAGGCATTTTTGCATTTTCCACCCTTGATCCTCCGGGCTAACCGTCTATTTGAAGGGACGGGGATTCTCAGATCCAAACTCACTCTCCCTCCCAGAGCCAGCATCCAACAGAGGCGCCTCGCTAAAAGCCATTCCAACATGGCCGGCCGTCGCAGCTCTTTTGCTTGCCCTTCTCGTTCCAAGTCGGGGGATTGGGGAGAGTGTTCAGTTCCTCATAGCCGTTTGATAAAGTTACAAACCCAAGGGTTTCTCCCACCAACGTTCATGGTCCCCGTCCGAGCTGGAATAGCCACTTATGACGGAGGAGACCAAGCTGAGGGATCTCCTAACCCATCTCCGGAGGAGCGTATATGTCTGATCCCTCATTTGTTGAGGGGCGTCGGGTTCCCTATCCACCCGTTTCTTCGCGGGCTCCTGGAGTTCTACGGCCTCCAGTTACACGATCTTACCCCTACCTCTATTCTGCACATAGCGGGGTATGTTGCCCTTTGCAAGCTGTTTTTAGGCTGCGAACCACACTTCTGATTATGGAGGAAGTTGTTCTGCCTCGTCCCCCGCACCCAGGGGGAGTCCCTATGTCAAGTGGGCGGGGCCGATGTATGGCGCATTGCCGAGACCGGATACCTGTCCCACACTCCTGAGAAGGCATCAGAAAACTGGCCTTCAGAGTAGTTCTACATAAACGACGTCCCCCTTCGGGATCCAGTCCGGCCAGGTCTCCGCAAGTTAAGAAAGGCCCCGCCGAGGGCACGCCTAAGCTGGCGCCCCCAGGGCCCTCAAGAAGAGGACACAAGGGAAATATTCCTCCTGATGGACAGGATAAAGTTACTGGCCAAATCCGGACTGACGATAGTTGAGGTTATGGCGATATGCATAAGACGGGGAGTGCAGCCGCTCCAATATCGGGGGAAGCCCATGTGGCATTTCAACGGGGAAGATGACGCCACCCGCTGCGGACGTAAGGGTCCGGACTCCGCTGCCGCTCTGGCAAGGATATTGTCCGATTTGTACAAAGGGGAAGAGGAGGAATTCCTTCGCATAAAAATGCGGGACGGATTCTCCATGTACAACCCCCCAGCGTGGGTAAGTTGCCATTCTTTTTCCCTACTTTACTTACTCTAGCGTTCTTCTGCTAAGATAACTTGCATCAATGCTTCTGGGCGGGAACTAAGGAGGGCCGTAGAAGGAATCTTCACCCCCCCGAAACTAGAGGACCCTGGAAGGGCTCTAGATCCGGGACTTAAAGTGGATCCGGATATCACTGTGGAGCTTGTCAACGGGGTATTCTATCAGGCGAGCTGGGATGGCGCCCTAGTGGCCATTACGGCCGACTACCCTGGACTGCTCCCCGCTTCGCGTGTAAGCCGAACTAAAAAACCCTATCCTTCGAAGAGGACTCTTCCCAGGTATTACAATTTACCTTTGAGGTGTCGTTCTATTTGCAGAAACGGCGGCCGGAGCAAGGGGCCGAGCCCCTAGGGACTCGTCAACCACGAGCGTCCAGATCGGGCAGGCTCAAGAGGAAGGCGGTGAGGGTTGACACACCACTACAGAGGTAACACAATGACCTGTCTTGTAATTATATAATTTAAAATATGACAACGCCCTTTGTGTCTGGCAGGAAGAGGAATAACCGGACTATATCCGGCGACCCTACCAATCACGCCTCCACCAGTCGAGTTCTAGAACAGGCTTCGGGGGTGGAGGCGGAAACGGGGCGAGCACCGCATAGCTCTCCAACAGAGAGTGCGGATATGCTCTCAGCCACGAATTCCGAAGTAGAGAGTGCCATGAATCACAGGCGCCGACGGGCCGTACTTCGGAACAACATCTTTTCTGAAGAGGCATTTGATGCCTACAATTCGGGAGACGCATACATCCGAGCTGCTCAAGGCGGGCTTGGCCGAGCGACGGACCAGTATACCAAAGATATAAGGGTAAGAATATTTGATAAGCATGTGTAGCAGTAGCCCCTGAGACTTGAAATGGTTGAAACAACAGTTTTAAGGATCAATGTATGTACAGGTCCTTGTAGAGAAGAACGAGCAATTGTCTCGGGAGCTGGAGGGATGCAAGGCCGAACTGAGAGCCGCAGTTGCCAAATTAGAGGAACCCCAAAAGCCCTCATCTGGTAACAATTGTCACAATTGCACGAAGATGCACCAGTTAGTAAATGGCTGATGTGATAAGTCTAACAGAAAATTCTGCAGACAATTCTGGGGTGGATCCGGAGGGCGTAAGAGAGGACGCATCGCATCTCAAAAAGCAGCTAGAGGCTGGCGAGCGCATTCTTACGCGAAAGAAGCGGAGAAGAACGATCTTCAAGATGCCAAAGTTCAGCTGGACGTGGAGTTAAAAGATCTCCGCGCTCAGCTAGCGGACTCCGTGAAGGAGAACAAGAGGCTTCGACGCGACATTTATGGTAAGTGCTTAGACGAACTGTTGTACAGTTCGGCGAGGAAGTATATTGAAAGAATTTTGCTGTCAGGAATGTTAACGGGTCGCCCTGAAGAGGAGATGCCCTCATCTGCAAATGATTTACTGCAAGACCTTTCACAACTGCACGAGCGAGCTCGGCAAGTGATGCAGGGTGTTGCTCAGGCTTTGTGGCCATCAAGCCTACTGCCGAATGGCATGGGGGAACTTGCGGACCTCCTTCAAGTAGCCCGGCGGCGCTTCCGTTTATGGAATATATCAGCATGCCGGCAAGGATCAAGAGAAGCCTGGGCAATGGTGAAGACGCGCTACACCAAGCTGGACCCGAACCATATGGCCGAAGTTGGACCGGCGGGGCCCGATGGGCAAGAAATTCATGTTAGTCTGGTGTATGACCAGGTAGCGTTAGCCGCTAAGTATTCTCAACAGGATTGTAAGCTAGATAGCCTGTTGGATGGTATAAAAGAGGAATGTAATCAGTCCAAGTGACTGTGTAATTTAATGGGCATGATGAGCCCCTAGCCGGATTAGAATCATTTGTCATGGCAGACCTTTTCGCTTCAAATTTCGGATCCAATAGTCCGGGGTGTGTCCGAATACCCGCTCAGCTATACAAAACCGGGGTATGCGTGGAAACAAGGCGTAGGGGTCATAAGTGCTTGAACAGACAATTAAGTACCCAACTAGTTATGTTATATTACATGGATAGTAAGAAACGTCTTCCAGAGAGAATAGTTCTGTTAGGGGTTCCTTTCCCTGGGTACGCATGCGACGATGCACATGTCCGGACTGCGAATGAAGGCACGGGATACAAGAATTCTAGGGATTTATGTTATGATAAACGAATACATCTTTTGTTCACGGACCGAATATTCTCTTAAGGAAGCTAGCTTTCGGCTTCACCCAGTCTGAGGTACACATCCGGCTGAACCGGCAGTAAAAATCGCAGAGGTGCTCCCCTTATGCCCTAGCCGAATTAAAGGGAACGCAGGGCATAAACACAAGAGCCAGGCAACCCAGCTTGGTAACATCTTAAGTCATATTGATGCATATAATGGTGAAGAAAAGTCACATATGGAAAAATAATGCATATGCGACGGGCAGAAAGCCATGTGAGTAATCATTTTTAGCTTCCGTATAGGAAGCCCCCAGGTATTGCTTACACACTTAGTGCGGCCGGAGTGATCCGGAAATCCGCACTGTATTGAATACTTTGTGTGAAGGGAGAAAAAGGTCGAGAAAGGAAAAGGGGATGGGGCATAATTAAAAGGGAGGGGTTAGGAGACGAACACTGTGTTCGGCGCTAGGCGTAGAATCTCCGTAGTCTTGCTGCGTTCCATGGGTTCGGCTCGAGTCTGTTATCGGATGCATTATGTAAGCGGTACACTCCTCCGGTGAGAACTTTGTCAATGACGAAGGGACCCTCCCACTTGGGATTGAGTTTGTCCTTCTTCTTCTCCGGTAGTCGTAGAACGACCTCGCCAATATTGTAAGTTTTGGCCCGCACTTCTCTGCTTTGGTATCATCGAGCCTGCTGCTGATAGAATGCGGAACGGGCTTTTGCGACATCGCGCTCCTCCTCCAGGGCATCCAAATTATCCTGCCGATCTAACTCGGCTTCCTTCTCTTCGTACATGCGTACGCGTGGCGAATCATGTATTATGTCACAAGGTAAGACTGCTTCCGCACCGTACACCATAAAAAATGGTGTATATCCGGTGGTGCGATATGGCGTGGTCCGTAGCCCCCAGAGTACGGAGTCGAGCTCCTCCACCCAGTGCGTATCCGACTCTGTCAAGGATCGCACTAGTCTGGGTTTGATGCCACTCATGATGAGACCATTTGCCCGCTCTACCTGGCCGTTTGTTTGGGGATGGTAGACGGAAGCGTAATCGAGCTTGATGCCCATTTTTGCGCACCAAGTTTTTACTTCGTCGACTGTGAAACTTGAGCCATTATCGCGATGATGCTATGGGGACACCAGACGGTGTACGACCCCGGATATGAAGTCTATTCCTGGTCCGGATTCAGCCGTTTTGACTGGTTTAGCTTCTATCCATTTGGTGAATTTGTCCACCATGACCAATAAGTATTTCTTCTTATGGCTTCCCCCTTTAAGAGGTCCGACCATATCCAGCCCCCA
Source organism: Aegilops bicornis (assembly GCA_021605145.1). Lineage (NCBI taxonomy): Eukaryota > Viridiplantae > Streptophyta > Magnoliopsida > Poales > Poaceae > Aegilops > Aegilops bicornis. The sequence goes on from CM038673.1 coordinate 83,745,180, forward strand.
GTCCGCAAAGGGCCAAGTTATGGGGATTGTTTGGAGATCGGTAGGGGGCATATGACTCTGATTGGCAAAGAGCTGGCAACCGACGCAGTGTTGGACAAGGTCTTGTGTGTCTGCTCGGGACGTCGGCCAATAGAAGCCTGCACGGAAGGCCTTGCTGACTAATGCCCGAGCCACGGCGTGGTGCCCGCCCAGGCCGGCATTGATTTCAGCCAAGAGCTGCCGCCCTTCCTCTTCGGAGATGCATCTTTGTAGTACTCCGGTAGCGCTTTTCTTGTAGAGTTCCCCTTCGTAGACTTTGTAAGCTTTAGAACGCCGGACAATGCAGCGTGCTTCATTTTGGTCTTCGGGGAGCTCCTGCCTATTTAGGTAGGCCAAGAAGGGCTCGATCAACGGGGCGATTACAGCCATGATTTCGTGGGCCGAGGATGTTATTTTGGGGGTAGAACCTCTGACTATGTCTGATGGTTCAGAATCTGGGGATGTATTCGGGTCCGTGCTAGTATTGACGGACTCCCCTTCCCATACTACGGATGGCTTGAACAGCCGTTCCAAGAATATGTTAGGTGGGACAGGGTCGCGTATAGCGCCGATGCGAGCGAGGACATCCGCCGCTTGATTGTTTTCTCGAGCCACATGGTGGAATTTGAGCCCCTCGAACCAAGCTGACATTTTGAGGATGGCATTACGGTAGGCCGCCATTTTCGGGTCCTTGGCATCAAAATCTCCGTTTATCAGTGATATTGTGAGGTTTGAGTCCTCGCGCACTTCTAGGCGTTGAATGCCCATAGAGACTGCCATCCAAAAACCGTGCAACAGAGCCTCGTATTCGGCTGCATTGTTGGAGTCTATGTATAATATTTGGAGGACGTACTGGACCGTGTCTCCGGTGGGAGACGTCAGGACTAGACCTGCTCCCAATCCGGCCAGCATTTTAGAGTCGTCGAAGTGCATGATCCAGTTTGAGTATGCGCCGTACTCTTTAGGGAGTTCGGCTTCTGTCCATTCGGCGACGAAGTCCACCGACACTTGCGACTTGATGGCCCGCCGAGGTTTGTACGTTATGTTGAACGGGAGGAGATCAATGGCCCATTTGGCAATCCGGCCCATAGCATCGCGCTTATTTATTATGTCATTGAGTGGTACTTCGGAGGCCACCGTAATCGAACACTCTTGAAAGTAGTGTCGTAGCTTCCAGGATGCCATGAACACCGCGTATGCTATTTTTTGATAGTGTGGGTATCGGGATTTGCATGGGGTTAGGACCGTGGACACATAGTAGACCGGCTTTTGGAGTGGGTATTTGTATCCGTCAGCCTCTCGTTCAACGACGAGCACTGCGCTTACGACTTGATGCGTTGCAGCTATGTACAACAGCATAGGTTCGTCAACATTTGGCGCTGTTAGTACAGGATTACTGGCCAATAAGGTTTTTATTTCATCCAGTCCGGCCGCGGCTGCATCCGTCCATACGAAGTGTTTGGTGCGCCGAAGAAGGGGGTAAAGCGGTAGTGCCTTTTCTCCTAACCTGGAGATAAAGCGGCTGAGAGCAGCCACGCATCCGGCTAGTTTTTGGATGTGCTTGAGGCCTGTTGGTATGGCCAACTGTGACAGAGCTCGGATCTTTGCCAGATTCGCTTCAATTCCTCTGTTGGAAACGATGAAGCCGAGTAGCTTCCCTGAGGGGACGCCAAAAACACATTTTTCTGGATTCAGCTTGATGTCGTATGTCCGGAGATTGTCGAATGTAAGCCTCAAGTCATCTATTAGTGTTTCGACTTGTCTTGTTTTTATGACCACGTCGTCCACATATGCCTCCACTGTTTTGCCGATTTGCTTTTCCAGGCATGTTTGAATCATGCGTTGGTAGGTTGCACCGGCATTCTTGAGCCCGAAAGGCATAGTGTTGAAGCAGAAAGGGCCATATGGCGTTATGAAAGCTGTTGCAGCTTGGTCAGACTCTGCCATCTTTATTTGATGGTATCCAGAGTATGCGTCGAGGAAACACAGTGAGTCGTGTCCAGCTGTGGCATCGATGATTTGATCGATGCGAGGGAGGGGAAAGGGATCCTTGGGGCAAGCCTTGTTGAGGTCTTTGAAGTCGACGCATAGGCGCCAGGATTTGTCCTTCTTTGGTACCATCACCAAATTTGCCAGCCAATCCAGATATTTGATATCTTTGATATATCCGGCCTCTATTAGCTTGGCTAACTCTTCCCCCATTGCCTGTCATTTGGGCTCTGAGAATCGCCTTAGGGTCTGCTTGACTGGTTTATATCCTTTTCGAACATTGAGGATGTGTTCAGCCAGTCTGCGTGGGATGCCTGGCATGTCCGATGGGTGCCAGGCCAAAATGTCCCAATTCTCGCGTAAGAAATCTCGTAGTACGGTGTCAATCGCGGGGCTCAGCTGTGTCCCGATGGAAGCTGTGTTCGTGGGGTCCGTTGGATGGACCTGGAATTTGACTATCTCGTCTGCAGGTTTGAATGAGGTGGACTTGGGTCGTTTATCTAGTATCACGTCGTCCCTGTCCACAGTGGCCCGCAGTGTTGTTAACTCTTCTACCGCTAGGGCTTTTATAATGCTTCCAAGGCTAGAGCTGCGGTTTTATTTTCGGCGCGAAGCGCAACATCCGGATCACTGGCTAGAGTGATGATTCTATTGGGTCCGGGCATTTTAAGCTTCATGTACCCATAATGGGGTACAACTTGAAAGCTTGTAAACGCGTCCTGCCCTAGAAGGGCGTGGTATCCGCTGCTGAAAGGAGCCACCTGGAATGTGATTTCCTCGGACCTATAATTCTCCGGGGTACCGAATACCACATCGAGTGTGATTTTTCCCGCACACCGCGCTTCCCAAGTAGGGATAATTCCCCTAAATGTCGTGTCGCTTTGTTCAATGTGGCTTTTATCAATCTCCATCTTGCTGAGTGTTTCTTCATAAATCAGATTTAATCCGCTTCGTCCGTCCATGAGAACTTTAGTTAGCCGAAAGCCATCTACAATGGGACTAAGGACCAGAACGGCTGGTGCCCGGACAGCCCGGAATCGAGGTTCATCACTAGAAATAAAAGTTATAGTAGTGTCGTTCCAAGGGTTTATTTTTGACACACGGTAAATTTCAGCGGAGCTTCGACGAGCTCGCTTGCGCCTATTGTTTGAGGCGAAAGTCTCAAAGACTGTTAGTACCGTATTGTGTTCGCTGGCGGGATGTTGTTCCGCTTTATGGCCCACAAGAAGGTCCTCGCCACTTTTTGCCACCTGCCGGAGTATCCAACATGCCTTAAGGCTATGAGTAGGTGTTGTATCCGGAGTACTGTGGAGCTTACATGGTCCGTCGAGCCATTCTTCCAATACGGATCTCCGCCCTGGAGTGGGCTTTGGTTTCTTGGGGGTTGGGTCGGACGACTTACGAGAGTTCGTCCGTTTAGTTCGAACAAAGGTTTTGGCGAGAGCAGTACTATCCCAAAATTATGTTTGGGTCTTCCAAGCGCTCTCCATCGCACAGTACTTCCGTACTATGGTTGCCAAGTCCTCGAAGCATACTATGTCGCGGCGGCTTATAACATTGAGGAGTCCTTCGTCCGTGTAGTTTTTGCAGAAAAGTGAGACCATGTCCTCTTTGCGGCAGTCCCTGACCTTGTTAAGCGCAAGGAGGTATCTGGCCCAGTAGCGATGTACGGTTTCCTGGGGCTCTTGCCTGATGCGGGAGAGACAGTTTAGGTCTAGTTTAGAGTCGGATTTTGATCCGATCTAACGCCCAAGGGCGTGGGCGGTCCCGAGCTAAACAGCTCAGAATCCGGGTGCCCAATTTCTTCGGCCCGACGCCCGATTTTAAGTTCGGGACCTGGGTCAGGTTTTCCTTTGAGCAGGTCTTTGGCTCAAGGAGTTCGGTGATCCGAACACAACTTGTCCTCAAAGTTGAGGGGCAATCCGGGTGTGGTTCCTCCACTATTGCTATCTCATGGGTGGCCGGCGGGGACCTGATGTCCCTTTGGTCGGGTTTAAGCCCAATACGGTCGTAGTCTGTAGCGACTCCCAGAGCGGCGATGCGATCCAAGAGTTCGTTAAGGGAGGAGAGCTCCATTGGATCGATCTGTTCGGCAAGTTCCGAATCGACGCGAAGGTTATGATCGATGACCCGAGAAGTCATCGCCGGCGCCATCACGCTGGCGGCGCGGCCATGATAAAGCCGCCGAGCCGGAGCGTCTGGCCTACATCCAGAGCCCCCCTCCGAGGTAATGTCGTCCTTGACAATGAGACGAGCCATCGAGCCTGACGGCGACGACATAGAGGGACTCTTAATGAAAGCACCAATGTCGGAGTCAAAACCGGCGGATCTCGGGTAGGGGGTCCCGATCTGTGCGTCAAGGCTGATGGTAACAGGAAGCAAGGGACACAGATGTTTACCCAGGTTCGGGCCCTCTCGATGGAGGTAAAACCCTACTTCCTGCTTGATTAATATTGATGATATGGGTAGTACAAGAGTAGATCTACCACGAGATCGTAGAGGCTAAACCCTAAGAGCTAGCCTATGATGGTATGATTGTAATTGTGATCGGCCTTTTAAGGACCAACCTCTCTGGTTTATATAAACACCGGAGAGGGCTAGGGTTTACATGGAGTCGGTTACAAGGAAGGAAATATAATATCAGGATCGCCAAGCTTGCCTTCCACGCCAAGGAAAGTCCCATCCGGACACGGACCGAAGTCTTGAGTCTTTTATCTTCATGCTTCAATAGTCCGGATGTTGTACACAGTCTGGCAGTCCGGATACCCCCTAATCCAGGACTCCGTCACCTTAGTTTTGGCCTTTTAACGGCCCATGCCCTTCATGGTCCAATACCAGCCCGGTTTCTCTTTCGGCTTGCTAAAGGCCCTCAACACAGTTGGGCCATTTACAATACGACCTGACTTTCGGCCTCTTAGCGACCCATGCTCTTCATGGTCCAGTACAAGTCCGCTGTCTCTTTCGGCCTGCTAAAGGCCTACAGTATAGTTGGGCCATATGTATCCCAGACTTAGTAACAACCTGTTTTTGACAATTAAAACAGTAGGAGAGGCTCCTACTGTGTATATTAAAGTATCAAAAAAGTTCTTACAAGGTCATAACCTTACATCCATAGCCTGTGAAATAAATTGGGCCCACCTGTTGCCCGCTTCGATGTCGGCCTGTTAACGACCCGGGAGGTAAGAGGGCCGACCATTAACTTTCGCCCTAGTAACGGCCCATTAACTTAATGGGCCCACTAAAGTTCGTACATGTCTTTAGGCCAAATTAGATAATTTGAACCCATTACGACGAGCAATTATGCACATGACCAAAACCGATCAAGCAAAGGTACTGCATACAGGGAATAACGTTGCACATCCAGCATATATTACAGGAAATTATATCCACTAGGCAATCAAAGATTGATGCTAGTGCAAATAAATGAGCAGAACCTAACCATCTAGAAAGTCACAATCTGCAACCTCAGCACATATGACGCCCATAAGCATGTGGGCAAGTTCTTGCTGCTTCGCTACACTGTCTCTGAAAACATTGATCAGTTGTTGTGTCGCATGAGTCTGCACCTCTGATTCATCCACTATTTCCATCATTGCTTCGGCCATTAATTGGTTCACAAACATACATTTATTCGATTGCATTCGAGACAGAGGATACTGAATAGATTCAGATGGCGATTTTGGCAGGCTTGTATTATTGATAGTGGAGAGTGTCTCGACCACTGCATCATAACATAAATTAGGAGGGAACCAAACAGATTAATCATGAGTTATTGCCATATTACCTGGCCTAGATTTACTAGAAAGAAACAATGGGGTTGCCTTGCTGTTTTCAGAGTTTGTCTTCTTATCTTCAGCAGCCTGCACAAAATTAACACACTAGCATTGCTATCATTGGCCAAGTCAGATAATAGGAAAACAACATTGACACAATGAACGTTTGGGCAACTAGCCTACACCAAATTAACACAATATGGCACAGCTATCATCAGCCAGTAAGGTAATACGAAAGCAACATTGACACAATGAATGAATGCGCAACCAGAGAAGCACTACAATTCAGTAATGTGCGTGATATGAGATAGTACACTCATGCAGCTCAGTATGCAAAACTACCATGCAGTTGTCCTTACAAAAATCAACATTGGCGCCTTAAAAATTTTGCTACAACTAAATTTAGATCAGATAAAGGTTAGATTCACGCCGATTAAGAAAATACATGTTGATGTAAAAAATATAGTGATATACAACAGGTACTTACATCAGCATTGGAGCACAGAGAATTCCCGCAAGATATTTTCCTCGAATACGATCCCAATGGAGGAAGTCTTCTATTGTTTAATCTTATTTTCTAAAAGAGAGGTGGGTAAGAAACGTGTAGAAAATATGATCAGAATGCTATAAATTTCATGATGCGAGGATACGCACACGCTTCTTAGAATGGAGTTGACATTCTTTTGCTGGACTGGAGCAGACTAGTTCTTTGGCCACTGGAATGTGCTTATTATCAGTGGGAGTTGGGTTTCTCTGTGCTGGAGCAGTATCTATGAAAAATGGAGTTGGTTTATTATCTCCTTGCGTTTGGATCTTTTGCAAAGACCTGGTTTATAACCCTTCGGATTCTAACATAGTCGTCTTCCCCTTGCATGCCTTATATAGAAGAATGGTGATTCAGTTATAAAACATGCTACAGCAGAGATGGAATAGGTATCAAGAATGTAAAGGCATGACATATTGACATGTATTCCCTCCATCCGAAATAAAGGGATGGGTCTAGGCGTATTTCAGTTCTAGATACATCCAGTTTTATCCATTTCTGCGACATGTAATCCGGACGGAGGGAGTATGATGTAAGAGCTAGGGATACAACAAGACAACACAGTAAAAAACACTGAAAGCCCACTGCAGAATCAAAGTATTCAAACCCACTGATATGAGATAGTACACTCTTGCAGCTCAGGATGCAAAACTACCAGGTAGTTTTCCTTACAAAAATCAACATTTTGGCCTTTAATCATACATTTTGCTACAACAAATTTTATATCAGATAAAGGTAGGATTCACGCTGATTAAGAAAATGCATGCTGATGTAAAAATATAGTGATATACAATAGGTACTTACATCTGCATTGGAGCACAGAGAATTCCTGCAAGAATATTCCCTCACATACGATACCAGTGCAGAAATTCCTCTGTCTGTTAAGCTTGTTTTCTAAAAGAGAGATGGGTAAGAAACATGTAGAAAATATGATCAGCATGCTATAAAATTTCATGATGCAAGGATATGCACACGCTTAATTCTTAGAATGGAGTTGACATATTTTTGCTGGACTGGAGCAGACTAGTTCTTTGGCCACTAGAATCTGCTTATTATCAGTAGGAGTTGGGTTTCTTTGTGCCGGAGCAGTATGTATAAAAACTGGAGTTGGTTTATTGTCTCCTGGCATTTGGATCTTTTGCAAAGGCATTGTTTGTAACTCTTCAGATTCTAACATAGTCGTCTTCCCCTTGCATGCCTAGTATAGAAGAATGGTGCTTTAATTATAAAACATGCTACATCAGAGAGATGGAATAGGTACTGAAGAATAGAAAGGCATGACATATTGACATGTATTCCCTCCATCCGGAAAAAATGGATGGGTCTAGGCGTATTTTAGTTCTAGATACATTTTTTATCCATTTCAGCAACATATAATCCGGACGGTGGGAGTATGGTGTAAGAGCTAGGGATACGACAGGACAACACAGCAAAAAAAACACTAGTTGAATCTAAAACTGTATGCTAGTGGAATACGTAAAAAAAATAACTAAGGCAACATACACGTGTACGATTGGGAAACTAAGATGGCATTGCAACAGAGCACTAGAACAGCACTGCAATGTAAAAAAACATGGTATGGTAGACAGATGAAGTACATACTGATGAATAACAACGTATAAGATATTTAGAAGCATGATGTCCAAATTAATGAGATGGCATTGCGATATTGTAGAATGACAGTACTTGAATTTGAAAACATGTTATCATGAATGGAATAGGTACCGAAAAACAGGAAGGCATGACATATTTACATGCATGATCAGCATGCTAAGCACATGGCATTGCAACAGAGTAGATACACTCCAGGACATTATATGCATGTTGTACCCATATCACAGGCCAAGTTAGAGTAAGGACCTTGTGTTGTGAAGAGGATTCATCATCTCTCTGCAAGAATTCTGAAGAACTGCCTTTACATGTTCCATCATATTGGGTATCATTGAAATCAAGTTTATTGGCCTTTACATTGCTCTGTGAGGTTCTTGTGGATATATTAGTGTGTGCAATTATATCTGACATGCATGGAAGACAAGTAGTAGTTAGATTTATGTAATGAGTGCCTGTAGGAGACGACATAAATAGTAGGACTGGGGTTAACTAGCAGCAACATGTCTTATAAACTAAAGGGAGAACACAGATGAAAGCTACAGAATATGTATCGTTTGTACTCGAGATTAACTAGATGGCACACAAAAGTATTAAAGAACAACATAGGTAATACTAGAAGTGGTATAATACTATAATCACCAGCCTGTGGGATAGCATTGGCTGATGGATGATAACTATGGAACAACGTTACCTAAATAACAAGTATCTTAGCTGAACTATGGAACAACGTTAACTCCTGAACAAGACCCGTAAGAGATCAGCATGAATATACAGTGAAATATGATGATCTATTTTCCATGCTTAGATGAATAACAAAGCCATAAATGTTGCACACAAGTAAGATGAGGGTACAACCTATCTGGTTGTCATCCATAGGAGTGAGCATCATGTGCTGACTTGTCGATGGCCCTGCAGTTGTTGTGGCTGGCCATGTCGGGCACGCGCATTCGATGCAGGGAACTGTTGAGTGGGGACTATATCTCCCTTCTAGTGTATGCTTCCCTTGTTGGAGCAGCTGCGGTGATTCGGAAGACGGTGTGTCTGAAGATGCAGATAACGCATAATGTTAAGAACGACATATATCTTTGATCTGAAGAAATACACTAAGAGATCAACAGCAAGGTACGAGAGTGGTCACACGTCTGTTGACTGAAGAATAAATTGGGGTCGCACGATTTTATTTTATTTTGGTACTGTCCGATCTACGCTGGATGGCTTGATGGTCGTCTTGTGCCTGTCGGCTGACACTGTTCGGAATCTTCCCCGAAGAGCCAGCGACCAACGGCAGAGCAGCCTGCCTTCGTCGTCCGTGGCCCCGGCCAAAACCCCGCTACCCGCCCCACCGCACTGCCATGGTTGCGCCGCCCCCGGGCCAATCCACAAAGACTCCCCATCATCCAGATCCGGCGGTGGCAGTACCTTCAACCCAGGCAACTCTAAAAGATAGCCATCTAAGTGGTGCTTCCGCGGTGAACTTGCGGCCCCGCACCCTTACGTTAGACACCAGCCAACCGGCAGCCTAGGAGCTCCGCCGCCTCGAGGGGTGCTGCTTCCCATTGGGAATCAATTGGTCCAGAATAAAAATTCAGACAAGTGACGCCTAAATAAAGTGATTTGAGATGAGGGTGCGACCCATATGGCGGCATGGTGAAGTAGGCAGGTCTAGCTGCCGAATCGGTGAGGCCGGCGCAGTTGCATTGGCGACCGGCGGCAGGGAAACAGCGATGTCGCGACGGTCGACGGCTACGGGGAAGCAGCGTCGGGACTCTGGACGGTTCAGAAGTTGGAGCCGCTCCGGCGCCATGAACAACGATGGGGGTGAATCGGTCCGGTACGGTTAATGCGGCCGTCGTCGAGGCAGCTCCAGCAGCACGGAGTAAGAGGCACACGGCCCAGTGCACAACGGCAAATGGACAGCGTCTCCAGCATTAGGGAGGAGGGCGGCTGTGAAATTGGTGCGGTGGGGGGCGCCATGGAGGAGGGGCTGAGGTTTCATGGCTCGGGAGAAGGGAGCTTCCCGGGGAGAAGGTGATTTGGCGTCCACGAGGTATGAATGGGGGGGCGGGGGAGGGGGGAATTGGGAGGGGAGTGGAACCATGTCTTCCGGACGCATTTGTCCGAAATGTGAGGGGGGGTTAAAGTTCTACCCCTGCCTTTAGGCTTCTCGGCTTGGGTCTGTGTACTGAGGGTCGGGAATAGTAGAGTAACTTTGCATCTCCCCAAATAGTGGGCGGGAGCGATTTCGGGCGAGGAGGGCGTGTTTTGAACTATAGTGGGCGCGAGCGATTTCGGGCGTGGAGAGCGTGTTTTGAAATAGTGGGCGCGAGCTATTTCGGGCGAGGAGAGCGTGTTTTGCCGACCATGGTTTATGAATTATTCGGCACATGTCATTTCGGCCGAGGAGAAGGCGCTTGGATGAAGTTATGAACCTACCCTCGATGTACAACGGGCCAATTGATACGTGTCCCACATAGGACGGTAATTTCGCCTCCCATTTATTTGCTTGGGCGAATTCCACCGAAAGAGGATGTTTAACGGTTCGTTCAAATTTTGGGAGAACGAGCATCCATGTCTACCTTACCAAGTCGATTCGAATCAAATTTTGAAATATTAGCTTGCCACTTTTTTAGATGGAGAGATGATGCTCGGGAGTAATGTGTTTTTACATGCTCGTTGCTAGTGATTTACTATATGACAAATAGTTGACCCACTAAAAATGCGAATCAAACCCAAAATGAAATATCTCGATTCAATGAAATAGCTCGTTCACTAGGTCAAAATAGTGAACTAAATCCAAAATTGAACACCTCAATCGAGTAGCATGTTGTACAGTATTATAGTACTCCATGAACATGTTGAAAGTCAAATTAATGAACTTGTTTGATATACGCATATATCCGTTCATGTGTGGATTGCAGACAACATGTTCTCCAATTTAAATATTTGAATGCAAGTTTATATCGAAACATGGTTTATATCAGTCTTTGACGCATAAAACGCGACCTCCCCCTCTCCTGCACTCATGTTCTCTCTCTCCCTCTCTCTCTCTCTCTCTCTCTCTCTCTCTCTCTCTCTCTCTCTCTCTCTCCGACAATCTTCAATTTTGTCGCACGCATCCGACACAAAAACCTTGTTGGTCCCTCTCCCATTCTCTCCATCTCTCTTTCTCTTTGTGTGTGTGTGTGGGGGAAGGGGGGGGTCTTTCTAGTTCGCATGCATATATACACCATCTATAGGTCTCTCTCGCACACTATGTATGATACTCTAGCTAGTCCAAGCTAGATATCTTGGGTGCACTCATCGTACGCACAAAAATTCCTTTGCTCGTTGCCCGTAACTCTCTCATGCACCACTCTGTCGTCTCGGAGCTCTTCCCCCCTCTCTCAAACTCTCCATCCACCTGGGTCACACATACACATGCATATCTCACTCGCACTCGATAGGCCCATCTAAAACTCTATCTCTCTCCCTCATTCTCTCTCCATCTCACACGCACACACACACAATCTCATGCCTAGCTTGCCAAGTATGATGGTCTCTCACTCAATTGTTGTAGCGACCCAACCTCAGACGGTTAAGCCTCTGTGTTACTGTGCCATCCCTGGATCAGTATGCTGGCACACACAGTACATCAATGTATATATCAAAGTGCAATCACATGTATAAATAACGTAAAACTGATATATACCTCATAATACTCAGTGAAACAATCAAACGGGTGTGGAGTCCCATCAACGCCATCGGCAAGGTTGAGTGTAGACCGTAACCACTGTATCGTAACTCTTACTCGTCGAGGAAAATATCTGCAACATGATACGTTGCAGCCGTGTAGGTCAGTACATTGAATGTACCGCAAGATCACAACATGAATAAACAGATGGTAAAACTATACTATATGCAATTTGGCTTTGTGGCTCAGATCTGAGTTTTATTTGCGTAAAAGCTGATTTTGTTTTCCCTACATCAAAGGAATAAATGAAGTCTGTACTATGGAGTTTTCTATCATGACATGGTTCCGCCAACCGATGTCTCATAGCCCGTAAATCATCATAAGTTGCCCACAATTAAGTTATCAATCCGGTGTTGAGAGTTCCGAGATAGATCCAAGTCCAGAGGCTCAAATTGTCCGTGAATCGGGACACGGCTAATCGATTAGGTTATAACCCTCTGCAGAGGTTTGTACACTTTACCCGCAAGATTCGATCCCTCTCTTTACGTTCTCGCACTTCGTGGTGTTTGAGAACAAGATGACCAAACATGGTCTTCCAAAGAGTTCCTCCGACCACCGTCCGTACTCCATCCGCCCCACCGTAGTTCTACATCTGCTAGTACCGCCCCAGCCAGAGTCACAACTAAGGTCAACCAAGCGAGCCCATAATGACTTGCGGTTGCACAGTAAGCTTCCGGGCGTGAAGTATTCTTCCGTCTCTTTGAGTCTGGGTGAAGCTTTCCGCAAGATGTCATGGCGCTTCTCCATGCATCCCGCCAACCACTGGGTTCTCTGTGGTGCCCACAACCGTCCTTCACCCAGAGTGTGTATTGAAATCCTGTCTCGAGTCTTGAAGTCTTGAGGTCTTGAAGATGTAGTCCTTGCAGATTCCATCATGGAGTTGTCGTCATTGACGTAGAGTTCTCCTTCTTCACACCACTCTCGAGCACTCATACCAAACCCCGTCTACTATAGCGTAGCATTAAAACAAATAACGTCCGGGCTTGGTAACAGGGTGATGGGTTCCTACCTCATGCATACTACTCAACTACAAGGATTCAATAACACTACTGAGGGGTGTTTGCAATGGTGCCACTAAATGCAATAAAACATAGGTAAGAAAGCATGGTCAAAGTGAACTTGCCTGGTTGACGATCTTCGAAAAAAAACTAGGGTTTCGTAGTAGCAATCTTCGCACTCCGGAAATTCTACCGAGGCAAACAATAACTATAATAAGCACATAGCAATAGGATCACATAACACAACATAACAAAAGTAACACAACAAACAACCAAAACTCAAATCCAAAAGAAAAACTCAAATAAAGGCCACTCAAAGTTTTCCCTACTTCAAACAATAACAAAAATAATTTTATATAATAAAAATTTCTTAATATAACCTAATCATGGTTTTAGGTTAACTTAACAGAAAAGGTTTCACTAAGCAACTAGGAGCAAAAAGAATTAATTAAAAAGCTATTATAAAACTCATTTTAGGCCTAATCCAATTTCTATTTAGAAAAATAATTTAAAACTTTTATTAATTATAAATAAAAGTTCATCTACTAGAATGACAACAACTAACCTAGAATAACTAATCACAAGTTAAAAAATAAATTAATTTACTAATCATTAGGAAAACAGGAACTAGTTAATTAATTAGGATTAATAGGATTCTGTCTAAAACTAATTATTTATTAATCCTAAAATACCCAAGTTAATTTCTAGGGTTTGGCAATGTCAAAATAAAGTGATGAAAAAAGAATCATGCAAAATAATTTTTTAACTAAAGTTATCGCAGATTTACTATTCTGACTAAAACTAAAATAAAGCAATTTTAATAATTTTTAACATAGCTAAATATATATTTTACAGAAACTACCTAGAATTTGCAATCCAACAAAAAAAGAATCACTCAAAAATATTAAACAGAATAAAAGATATGAATTTTTGAAAACAGAAACTATTCTGTAAAAACAGAAAATCAAAATAAAAAGAAAAAGGCCTAATGGGCCTATACTGTGCACTAGGCGTAACTTAGTCTAAACGGGCCTAGGTTTAAACTAAACGAACCGGGCCTAAAATAAAAACCTAAACTAAAAACTAAACCGATCGGACCGGCCGGTTTTATAATAAAACCTACCCCTTGAGGCTTCTAATCTTAGCCGTAGATCTACGATCTCGGACGGGGAGAGGGATGCCGGGGCTTACCGGACTCATGACGGCGGCGGCGGGCGAAGTCGCCGAGGCGTCCAAGGCGTCGAGCTCCAGCGACTGTCGGGAGATGCGGGGAGCACGGGGTGGTTCGGTGGTGTTGGGGGGGGGGGTGGACTAGGCGTCGTCGGGCGGCGACTATGGCGTGATGTGGCGAGCTCGGGACTCAGCGAGCTCGGGAGAGAGAGGGAGAGGGGTCCGCGAGGCTAGGGGGATGGGGTGCGGAGGGCTCGGCTTTATAGCCTGGGCCTCGGGCTCGCCTGGAAGGGGATCGGGTGGTCGGGGATCCCGGATCCTTCGATCCGGCCGATCTCCCATGAGGTCACAAGGTGGGCAAGGGGGAAGAAGAGGGAGGAGGGTCCCACGGGTCAGCGAGAGGGAGAGAGGGGCGAGGGGGTCGGGTGGCCGAGGCCTAGCCTTTTCGGGCGAGCGGGCGAGGGGTGAGGGAGCTGGGCTGGCTTGGCTCGGCTGGGCTGGCCTCAGGCCGGGCTGGCCAAAGCGCTGGGTCATGGAGGGGGGGCGCTGGCTGGGCCTGGGTGGCTCGGTGGCGCCCGGGTTTCTTTATTCTTTTAAATAAAACTAAAACAAAAATAAAACCCAATCTATAAATAATGTATATAGGGTATATATATACCAAAATGATCAGAATATTCCCTTTCATTTGAACATTTTTCCAAAGGCAAAAGCCAAATTTCATAAAAATCTATTTTTCAAATTCAAATAAATTTCAGGTTTGAATCCAAATCTTTTGGCATTGTTTCCTCTGATATTTTTGGAGTGTCATGTTTGCTCCTCTCATACTTTTGATCAAGTATTTACCAGGCATAGTTTTTTGAAATGTTTCCCACATGCCAAGGTTTGAAATTCAAATTCAAAACTCAAAATTTGAAAGAGGGTTCCAAAGCACCTTCAAATGATTTTCAACTTGATTCATTATAACTTCCAACTCCTATTTCATATAATTGAAGAAGTCATTTTATCTTCCCTCATGAAAATCATTGAGTTGCATAAAGCTTTGAATTTGAAAACTTCCCAAATGAAATTCAATTCTTTTTCCAAAACCCTATTCATTTCAAAATGGAAGAAGTCATGTCATCTTCACTCTAGGTTTTGGTGTTGCAATGAACTTGAGTTCAATTGGGATCCAAAAATGCAAAATGAATTTCATTTGGGAAAGTCATTTCATTCCCTCTCATTCAACTTTCTAAAGTTTCAATTTCCACTCAATTCCATTCAATCAATCAGTCAAACAATCAGACAACAACCATAGTTATTTATTTATTATAACATTCCAAAATTTAGAATTTTGGGATGTTACAAACCTACCACACTTAAAATGAATCTCGTCCTCGAGATTCGAAGAGGCTAGAAAGAAAAGGGTAGGGGTTGGGGTTCTCCTAGCAAATGTTTTGGTCAGAAAGGTCAGGGGTGCTACCACACTTAAAAACAAGGTCATGGTTCCAATAAACTCAGATATTTCCTCTGGAGGGTTGACAATGTATGTCTCTTCACATATCTTACAATAGCTCCTTCATTAAAGCTCTTCTGTCAGAAGCATAGAGTTTTCCTCAAAAGCTTGGGTCGGTTCGTCAAAGTTGAAGTTCGTCCGAGACTGGATCTTCTTAGCTGATAGGTCTGTGTCCACTCTAAACAACTATCGAAACACTCATGGTGGTATTCCATTAATGGTTTCTCCTGCAGAAAACGGGTCTGGGTTGATCTTCACCGTATATCCTACGATTGGTAACGACTGCCATGTACATGGGTTTATCATCATACCATTCTAAAGCTTAGGCAAGGCTTCAACGAGCGTCGTCACTTTACTATGGGTAAGTCACTCATATTTTACCATCCCATATAGCAAAGCGAATAATAAGGGTAAGTTGGCATGGTGATCAATCCATCCCGCACCCAAATCATTACCTTGTTACATGGTTTAGCGAATCTCGCATTCTAACACTCGGTCATTCTCACAAGCATTGCAGAATTTCTCTTGTTCTCGAACTGGGTTCGAGTAATTCCATGGTTTCTGCAAGCCAAACAAAACATCTATCGTTACTTCACCACTCTCAGGTTTTTGCGTAATCTCCTACGAAACGTATGCTGATTGGACTGCTGATTCCTCCAATCTATTCCTTTATCAAGGTTACATCAGTTCCTTTTCAAAATCCTGGGTCTGTGGGTTATGAGCCCACGTCAACACTTGTACAGCTTTAACTCATCCTTGGAGTAACTCTCTTGTTACACCTCCTTAAATCCAGTAGTACTCTGTTTCTTCATACCATCATATCAAAACAAAACTCCAACTTATTTTGTCCAGCTTCCTTCTATGGCCGTCATGAATAACACGCTTTCTTTCTTCATTGATCCCGTGGCTTTATAGAGTACTATGACCAAAAGAAGTGCACAAGTTTATCCATAAAATCTCATTAATCTCATATCAATCTTTCATTACATCCTTAACCATTTTCAGAATCCAAATTCCAAAAGTACTTTGTTACAAATGCTGCCACCCACATGGTTTGGTATGGTCAGACATTACTTCCAACTTTATTTATTTATCCTCCTCGAGGATTCTTCAGTCCCACTGGAATTGTGCGACATGAGCCTTGAAATCTTCAATCTTCTGTTTCATCATGGTGGTCTTGAGCTTCACCTTCATTATCTCTGCATGCACTTCGCTTAGGTATTCCTGAGTATAATGGAGTCTTGCTTCAAGTATTTCTCCGATCTGGCGTATGGCTTCCATGGCTGCTTCACGAACGGCATCGAAGAAAATTGCTTGTGGCACACGTGAGATGAAAAAGTAATGCCCCATTCTCTTTGGGCAAACTCCTTTCAAACGGTGGAGGTGTACCTCCACATACCAAAGTTCCACTCCCTTTTGCATGAAAGGGTAGCCTTTGTAGACTGCATCTCCTGGGGCACACATTCATATCAAACAAAACTTCAAACTCAATTTCCAATCTCCTGTTTATGCATCACAACTCACCTTCTTCCATGTTCATCAAGAATATTAATTTCCAAGATAGAATATGACAACTCCTTAAAGTCTTTTCAGCATGTGACATTACAACTTTATTGAGTCATGAACTATTACAATCTCAGAGTAATCTATTACATAACTCAACTCATTGAGCTCATGAAAATGAAATTGCTTTCTACTACTCTTATTATCCATATCAAAATTCCAACTACTCAACTCCAGTTTTCATCTTGTCGGGACATTTAATAGCATAATGTCCTGCCTCCTTGCAGCGAAAACAAATGACTTCCGACATGTATCTGGTCTTCTTTGTGATTATGCGGGCTCCTTGGATTCTTGGCTTCTTTTCTGGCATTTATTAGCTTAAATGACCTAAATCCTTGCACCTGTAATGTGATATGACTTAGGTCCTTCTCTTGCAAAAATTGTGTTGTTCTCGGGTTGCCTTGTTTTTCTCTTCCTGGAATTTTCTGTAATGATCAGAGTTTCTATCTCCAGAGGGTCAAACTTCACTTGTGCTGTCGGGAAATATCCTGGATACTCTTTTCTTCCTTGGTGCAATATTGTGAAAAATGTCCTTCTTCTCCACATGAATAGCGTGCATTGAGTAAAATCTGTTGAGACCTTCTCCATCCAGGTCTTCAACACTTTCATTCATTACTGGTTCTTCTAGGTCTTCCTTGAGGGCTTCTTTCATTCCATCTTCCCGCTTCGAATAATTTGTTGCACCGTGGAGTAAATGTGACACCGCACCGGTAGTGGGTGGTTCCTTCACACAGAAGCAAGTCACCCGACTAGTTGGGCATTCCTCACTGGGTGTTTCTCCTCACAATGAGGGCATCCATCCTTGTGTTCCTCCTGGTGTGTCCTATTTCTCCGCAAATCCTGCAGCACAAGGTTTCTTTCTTGGTGTATCATGGTGCTTCCGGATGAGACGTGATCTCAACAGGGTCTTCTTGAAATCCTCCCAAGTTCTTGCTCCATTAAATCCTGTATGGCTTGATGCATTTTCCACCAGGTTGCAACACTTTCTCAGAAGGTAATCAAGAGCGTATTGGACCTCATACTTCCTTGAAACCAAATTGCTCCCGAAGTGGGTTTCCATGTTCTGCATCCATAGCTCTGCCTCGGGCTGAGTCTTCGGTCCAGAGAATATCAGTCCAACTTCATTCATCATCTATGGGGTTCAAGGGTTTTAGGGTGAGATGAGAGAGAGGTGGGGAGGGATATACACACAATACAAACAATAGTTTTTTGAAGAAACAGGTTTTATTTTGGGGCTGTCGGAAAACATCAAACAAATGACAGCTCACAAATCATCGCTTCTAACGTAAGTGTATAACAGGGGTTTGGTCTTCTAAAGGTCTAATAATTCTTCAGATCTTTCCAAGTCTTTGGAGTCTTCAACTGTTGTAGCTTCTAATACATGGTGAAATCCTCTTTACTCTGAAGGGGTCATCAGTTCTCCGATATCAAATCCTTCTTGGAGCGTCTTCAGTTGATCCTCCGGTGATCAAAGGATAAGGGTAAATTCTAACTATTTGAGGTGAGAGGGTCTATTTGATAAAATCAGAAAAGATGAGGAGTAAGAGTCTTTTGTAAATAAAGTTTTGAGATATCCTGTCCTAGGGCTTTTCCTGTTTCTAGGGTCACGTCCTACAGTCAACATGTGCTCGATACCATCTCTCAGAGCGACCCAACCTCGTGACGGTTAAGCCTCGTATTCTTATGCCATCCCTCGATCAAGATGTCGGGCACACACAGTACATCAATGTATATATCAAAGTGCAATCACATATATAAATAACGTAAACTGATATATACCTCATAATACTCAGCGGAAACAATCAAACGGGTGTGGAGTCCCATCAACGCCATCGGCAAGTTGAGTGTAGACCGTAACCTCAGATCGTAACTCTTACTCGTCGAGGAAAATATCTGCAACATGATACGTTGCAGCCGTAGGTCAAGTACATTGAATGTACCGCAAGATCACAACATGAATAAACAGATGGTAAAACTATACTATATGCAATTTGGCTTTGTGGCTCAGATCTGAGTTTTATTTGCGTAAAAGCTGATTTTGTTTTCCCTACATCAAAGGAATAAATGAAGTCTGTACTATGGAGTTTTCTATCATGACATGGTTCCGCCAACCGATGTCTCATAGCCCGTAAATCATCATAAGTTGCCCACAATTAAGTTATCAATCCGTGTTGAGAGTTCCAGATAGATCCAAGTCCAGAGGCTCAAATTGTCTCAGAATCGGGGACACGGCTAATCGATTAGGTTATAACCCTCTCGCAGAGGTTTGTACACTTTACCCGCAAGATTCGATCCCTCTCTTTACGCTCTCGCACTTCGTGGTGTTTGAGAACAAGATGACCAAACATGGTCTTCCAAAGAGTTCCTCGACCACTGTCCGGCACTCCATCCGCCCTACCGTAGTTCTACATCTGCTAGTACCGCCCCAGCAGAGTCACAACTAAGGTCAACCAAGCCAGAGCCCATAATGACTTGCGGTTGCATGTAAGCTTCGGGCGTGAAGTATTCTTCCGCCTCTTTGAGTCCTGGGTGAAGCTTTCCGCAAGATGTCATGGCGCTTCTCCATGCATCCCGCCAACCACTGGGTTCTCCAGGTGCCCGTCAACCGCCCTTCACCCGGAGTGTGTATTGAAATCCTGTCTCGAGTCTTGAAGTCTTGAGGTCTTGAAGATGCAGTCCTTGCAGATTCCATCATGGAGTTGTCGCCATTGACGAGAGTTCTCCTTCTTCACACCACTCGAGCACTCATACCAAACCCCGTCTACTATAGCGTAGCATTAAAACAAATAACGTCCCGGGCTTGGTAACAGGGTGATGGGTTCCTACCTCATGCATACTACTCAACTACAAGGATTCAATAACACTACTGAGGGGTGTTTGCAATGGTGCCACTAAATGCAATAAAACATAGGTAAGAAAGCATGGTCAAAGTGAACTTGCACGGTTGACGATCTTCAAAAAACTAGGGTTTCAGAGTAGCAATCTTCAGACCGGAAATTCTACCGAGGCAAACAATAACTATAATAAGCACATAGCAATAGGATCACATAACACAACATAACAAAAGTAACACAACAAACAACCAAAACTCAAATCCAAAAGAAAAACTCAAATAAAGGCCACTCAAAGTTTTCCCTACTTCAAACAATAACAAAAATAGTTTTATATAATAAAAATTTCTTAATATAACCTAATCATGGTTTTAGGTTAACTTAATGTAAAAGGTTTCACTAAGCAACTAGGAGCAAAAAGAATTAATTAAAAGCTATTATAAAACTCATTTTAGGCCTAATCCAATTTCTATTTAGAAAAATAATTTAAAACTTTTATTAATTATAAATAAAAGTTCATCTACTAGAATGACAGCAACTAACCTAGAATAACTAATCACAAGTTAAAAAATAAATTAATTTACTAATTAATTAATTAGGAAAACAGGAACTAGTTAATTAATTAGGATTAATAGGATTCTGTCTAAAACTAATTATTTATTAATCCTAAAATACCCAAGTTAATTTCTAGGGTTTGGCAATGTCAAAATAAAGTGATGAAAAAAAGAATCATGCAAAAATAATTTTTTTAACTAAAGTTATCGCAGATTTACTATTCTGACTAAAACTAAAATAAAGCAATTTTAATAATTTTTAACATAGCTAAATATATATTTTACAGAAACTACCTAAAATTTGCAATCCAACAAAAAAAGAATCACTCAAAAATATTAAACAGAATAAAAGATATGAATTTTTGAAAACAGAATCTATTCTGTAAAAAAGAAAATCAAAATAAAAAGAAAAAGGCCTAATGGGCCTATACTGTGCACTAGGCGTAACTTAGTCTAAACGGGCCTAGGTTTAAACTAAACGAACCGGGCCTAAAATAAAAACCTAAACTAAAAACTAAACCGATCGGACCGGCCGGTTTTATAAATAAAACCTATTCTTCTGGGCTTCTAATCTTAGCCGTAGATCTACGATCGGACGGGGAGAGGGATGCTTGGGCTTACCGGACTCATGACGGCAAGGGCGGCGGCGAAGTGCCGAGGCGTCCAAGGCCATGAGCTCCGGCGACTCGTCGGGGAGATGCGGGGGAGCACGGGGGGTGGTTCGGTGGTGTTGGGGGGGGGGGGGGGGCGGGGTGGACGGGGGCGGCGGCGGCGGCGACTTTGGCGGCGGTGGCGAAGCCTGGGACTCCGCGAGCTCGGGAGAGAGAGGAGACGGGTCCGCGAGGCTAGGGGGAATGGGGTGCGGAGGGGCTCGGCTTTATAGCCTGGGCCTCTGCCCGCTCGGAAGGATCGGGTGGTCAGATCCCGGATCCTTCGGGATCCGGTCGATCTCCGGCGAGGTCGCGGCGTGGGCAAGGGGGAAGAAGAGGGAGGCGGGTCCCACGGGTCAGCGAGAGGGAGAGAGGGGCGAGGGGGTCGGGTGGCCGAGGCCTAGCCTTTTCGGGCGAGCGGGCGAGGGGTGAGGGAGCTGGGCTGGCTCGGCTCGGCTGGGCTGGCCCTGGTGGGCCGGCTGGCTGGGCCAGGCGCGGGGCTGCGGAGGGGGGGCGGCGCTGGCTGGGCCTGGGGTGGCCTGGCTGGCGCCCCGGGGGGTTTTCTTTATTCTTTTTAAATAAAACTAAAACAAAAATAAAACCCAATCTATAAATAATTTATATAGGGTATATATATACCAAAATGATCAGGGGAATATTCACTTTCATTTGAACATTTTTACAAAGGCAAAAGCCAAATTTCATAAAAATAAATTTTTTTCAAATTCTAATAAATTTCAGGTTTGAATCCAAATCTTTTGGCATTGTTTCCTATGATATTTTTGGAGTGTCATGTTTGCTCCTCTCATACTTTTGATCATGTATTTACCAGGCATAGTTTTTTGAAATGTTTCCCACATGCCAAGGTTTGAAATTCAAATTCAAAACTCAAAATTTGAAAGAGGGTTCCAAAGCACCATCAAATGATTTTCAACTTGATTCATTATAACTTCCAACTCCTATTTCATATAATTGAAGAAGTCATTTTATCTTCCCTCATGAAAATCATTGAGTTGCATAAAGCTTTGAATTTGAAAACTTCCCAAATGAAATTCAATTCTTTTTCCAAAACCCTATTCATTTCAAAATGGAAGAAGTCATGTCATCTTCACTCTAGGTTTTGGTGTTGCAATGAACTTGAGTTCAATTGGGATCCAAAAATGCAAAATGAATTTCATTTGGGAAAGTCATTTCATTCCCTCTCATTCAACTTTCTAAAGTTTCAATTTCCACTCAATTCCATTCAATCAATCAGTCAAACAATCAGACAACAACCATAGTTATTTATTTATTATAACATTCCAAAATTTAGAATTTTGGGATGTTACAATTGTAGGCACGCGCAGTCCCCCTATATGTATATGACTAGTTAATCTTAGTCTCCATCACAAACATGTGCATGGTCTATCTCGATTTCTCTCGGGGCATCTTTCTATCGCGCACGCACCTCCCTCGATCTCCAACCCATATAGTCCCCTCATGATCTCGAGGGAATATTTCTATCACAAACACACCCTCTCTCCCTCCCCATGCGTCCATGTCCTCCATGTGTCCCTCTCGACCTTTGTTCCTTGTTGGCGAGACCTCTATTGGACATGTGCTACAGGGGTGTCTCTCTCCATTGCAAACAATCACACACTAGCTATCTTCGTGTATCTCCTCGCCTCGCTTTTCTATCTCGGAGATGCATGCGTGATATGTTCGCATAAGAAACGAAAAAACACACACACTCTCTCTAATTTATCGTTTGTTGTCACTTTCTCTTTCACACACATACTCTTTTTGCACACTTACTCATTCTCCATCACACGCACTTGATCTGTCTCGACTTATGCACTCTCCTCGGTCCATAGCATATAGATTTACTGAAAAGTCTAACATCACAAAGTTTGACCATGTACGTGGAGAAAAACAATTACATCTAGAATGGCAAACATATACCATTAGATTCACCATGATATGTAGTTTTGTATGATGTATCTTTGGTATTGTAGATATAAATAACATTTGCGTAAACCTGATCAAAGTTTCCAAAGTTTGACTTCTAAAAAATTTACATGCACTGCATTATCGAGCGGATGGAATATCTCTTTCCCCCTCTCAGCTATCTCACGCACCACTCAGCCTTATCGGGGCTCCTCAATCTCACTCCTCAATCTCTCTCAAACTTTATTAGTCAGTTTGGTTCGTGACCTGACCCTCATGCCTTGAAGGCCAGTACTGCCTGGTGTGGACGTGGGATGTAAAATATTTCTGCCTGGCCAGGCATGTGTGGTGCTGAAGTGTTTCTTTCGTGCCTGGGCCAGGCAAAGCATCAATGTCCCATCAATCAATCCATGCAGAAATTATTTAATGCTAATATCCATCCAGGTTGCTATTAGCCTCGTGGCCACACGACCAGGCACGGCCAGGCGTTCGAAATCGGTCGCCTGGGCCAGGCTACTTGCAGTGTCTAGAGTCTAGCCAGGCTAATTAAAGTGCAAGGGAATCCAGGCCAGGCGGGCTTTCTTTTTCACAAGGTAGCAACCAAACAAGCATGCATGAAATCTAGCCACAACCCTAGGCCAGGCAAAAGATGGTCAGGACACAAGCCAAACTGACCTTATATCTCCCTGGTTCACACATACACATGTCTCACTCGCGCTATACATATAGACCCATCCAACACTCCCCCCCTTGTTCTCTCTCCATGTGACACCCCCCCCCCTAAGTAACATAATCCCTCACTCCATCATAGGTGCAACCACTCCCCCCCTACTAAGTATGATTATCTCTTACTAGCCATCAGAAACACATGTATTGTCTCCTTCCATCCATACGTGTATCTCGATATCTCTCGGGGCATCTTCTATCGCGCACACACCTTGTCACTCGATCTCCCACCCATGTAGTCCCATCACGATCTCCAGGGATCTCTATGACAAACATACACTCTCTCCTCCCCATGTCTGCATTTTCTCCGTACGTCTCTCTCGACCTCTCTCCCTTGTTTGTCAGACCCCTCCTGGCCACGTGCTAGGGGTCTTGCTCCCTCGGTTCCAAACAACCACACACTGTCTCCTCACCTTGCCTCCGTTGTCAAAGATGCATGTGTGATATGTTTTCATAAGACAAGCATGCTTTTTCTCTACTTTTGTCGTGTGTTGTCCATGTCTCTTTCACACACGCACACACACTTTTTTCACTCACACTTTCTCTCTCTCTCTCTCTCTCTCTCTAGTTAGGGACTCTGTCACATCCATAAGCATATGGATGTTTTGAAAACTCAAACCTCAGAAAAGTTTGACCAGGTACATGTGGAGAAAAACATTTACATCTGGAACGATCATTAGATTCATCACAACATGTACTTCATACTATCATTTATCTTTGGTATTGTAGATATAAGTAATTTCTTTATAAACTTGGTCAAAGTTTCAAAAGTTTGACTTCAAAAAAATGTTGGAACTACATTATCGAACGGAGGGAGTAGCTCTTTATCTCCCTCTCTCTCTCATATTTCTCACGGGCCTCCCCTCTCACTCGAACTCTCTATACCGACGCATTATACGCTCACTTTGTCAGCGTATAGCTCCGTATATTGTTTACTTGACCGGTCAACCAGTCCACATGCTGCCTTGTCAGCTCGTGTTCTGTATCTGTGTGTGCTGGCCCATGTGGCAGTGGGTGAAAATAAGTAAACTAGAGGCCCATCTGACACGCTGTGAAGTAAACAAAGTTGAAACCACTCGGGGTAGCACCCCGCACGCTAGTAAATTGAGGGTGCATTGAGGACACACTTCTTGCGCGTGAAGGACGCACTCGCGCACAATTCACCACTACACGGCGACATGCACAGAAGGACGCACTCACGCACACCCAGCACACAACACACACCAGCACACGTGTACACCTGTGTCACCGCTGGTTGAGATGGACGGCAAGGCAGCCAACAAGCGGAGGCGGCTCGAGCAAAAACCGCATCCGGCGAGCCTGGACTTCATCAGCAGCCTCCCCGATGACACGCTGCTCGTCATCATCGGACTCCTGCCCACCAAATCTGCTGTGCGGACCACCCTGCTCTCCCGGCGGTGGCGCCCCCTCTGGCGCCGCGTCCCCCTCAACCTCGCCGTCGACAGCTGCCTCTGCAACGGGGATTGGAAACGCATGGCCGCAGTCTCCAAGATCCTTTCATCGCACCCTGGGCCAGCCAGACGCCTTGACATCCGCATGTTTAGTACCAACTGCAAGGTCCAACCCAAGTTCGACGAGTGGTTCTTATCCCCCGCCCTAGATCATCTCGAGGAGCTCAGCTTTGAAGCTGGACAATGTCGCCTTCGCCGTCATTCAAGGCCCGCCTCACGCCAACGTTGCGTCGCGCCAGCTTCAGCTCTTGCTATCTTCCCCAGATTAATGCCGCGCCCACCCTTCTTCTCCCTCAACTCAAGTAGCTCGACCTCTTCGATGTTGTCATCTCGAAGAAGTCTATGGAGCACCTGCTCTGCAGCTTTACTGCGCTCGAGTACCTTCGTCTTGAGCAGATCCATGGGTTCATTAGCCTCCACATCGCCTCAACGAATCTCCGATGGATTTATGTGTCTTGCTGGACCCGCAAGAAGACATCAATTGGGAAGAGATCACTCCAACTATTCCATGTTATGGTCTTTGAGGATGTGCCTTTCCTTCAGAGATTGCTTGTATCGGATCTAGAAGCTCCAACAAAAATCAGGGTCATTGATGCGCCGAAATTGACAACGTTGGTGTACTCTTCTGCCAAATTATCTGAACTCTTTAGGATCCGTAATCGTTCAGGTACATCACTCATCTTCTTCTCCGTCTTCTTGAAATTCACATTTTTAAATTTCTTCTTGATGTATTTACGACCGTCTTCTAGAAAATGATTCCCACAAGCTTGACCCAGTCCATGCGCACAGTGAAGATCTTGGCACTAAAATCTATCGACCCCAATCCGGATCAAGTTGTTGGATTCCTTACATGCTTTCCGTGCACGGAGAAGCTACTCATCGAGGTGAAACTTCTTTCCTATTAGTAAACGATAATCACAACGTAGCTCAAATTTTTCGTAATTTTCCCAAATTACGATGATAAGTGTAGTGTTCAAAATTGCATCTACGCACACCGAAAGACATGTTTTTAGTATTTTTTTCTCACGTGATCACCTTGATCGTTTTTATGCTGTACTACTATAGTAGCCTAGGCTAGTCATAGTGGAAAGTCACTTAGACTACTCCAGTAACTCTATGGTTACCCTAAGAGCAAGTACTACCTCCGTCCTGGTTTACTCTTCCAATTTTGTAGTATCAAAATTTGACCATAGATTTAATCGACAAAATGTTAATGCATGTCACTAAGAACTATATCGTTGGATTCGTATTTGAACATAATTTCAAATGGTGTAATTTTTAGTGACATGCATTGGCATTTTCTTAGGTAAATCTATGGTCAAAATTTTATACTAAGTATTTAGTAAGATTCTTTCTCGTCTCAAAATTCTTGTCTTACATTTGTTTAGATACGGATGTATCTAACATTAAAATGTAACTAGATACATCCATACTTAGACAAATTTAAGACAAGAATTTTGGGCCGGAGGGAGTACAAAAGTGTTCTATGTAGGCCAAAACACGTGCCAAATTCACTTGTGATGCATTTGGCATTGATGCCCCTACATTGCTCACCTGGCGCCCCAATTTGGATCACCTACTTTGCTCCGGTGCCAAATTAACTCATGCAATGAAAAAACACTGCGTGGGAGAGTGAGCACTAAGGCAATAAAAAACACTTGTTTGGGAGAGTGAGAGGCTGGTGTAGTTGGTTTGATAGATTTGTTTATACATGTGGGTCTTTGTGCACAGCGGTGCCAACTCCCTCACATCGCGAGAGCGGTGCCAAAATCTTTTGATTTGACATCGATGCGTATTATGTGGCATACTTTTGCGAAATATGGCATCGGCCACATAGTGGAAGGCAACAAATGCCCAAGCTCTTCACGTGCTCCTAGTTAAATGAGAGGAAACAGAGAGAGAGAGAGAGAGAGAGAGAGAGAGTGAAAAAATATCACTAGCCAGCAAACCCGATCCTATGAGCGAATGATATTGGTACCTCTTGATGACACGCCAATCTTATACAGCCAGCTGCTCTAATATGTTCTCTTCTTTTGCAGATAAAAAAAGACCCAAAAGTGAAAAATGTGTTGCACTATAACAATCTCATCGAATACCATGATCTCCATCTTATAGAAATTGATTTGATCGACTACCGAGGCAGCACATCTGAGATTAAATTGGCCAGTTTCTTTGTTCTAGAGGCAAGTGTGCTCAAGGTAATGAGGTTTGGTGTTCTCTGGTGCAACAATGAATGGCGTGCTGATCACCGCAAGCGTCTAAGCCTAAATGAGAAAGTCTCCGCAGAAGCTAAATTTGTTTTTGAAACATCAAGTGGCCAGAGACTCGAAAACTTATTTGCCCATTAGTGACTTGTCAGGGCGGTGGATTTTAGTTTGTACGATAATGCTGCATCCACCTAAAGTAACGAAAGTTCTTACGTAAACTTCCTAGTAATTCCCTCTTCGTAGGTGCAGCATTACTCCTAACATTTGTAATATTAGTTTGAAACTTGTAATATTGATGTTTCCTATTCCTGCGTTTTTAAAATCGTGCAAATCAAACAGGTCCTGGTGATGATGTTGTGCCTCCCATCTTTCACCAATAGCCGTCGGATCTAGATCTGACGCATACAAACCAAACTTCTCCATTTTTGCAAAAAGATGCCCGCACTTGTTCCCTATTTACAAACAACTCCTTGTCTCTCACAATCGGCCTTATCTCCTCCCCACCACATCTAGAAGGCCGTGGAAAAATCTGGCGTGATGGCCGCTGCCGGTGCCGTCCACCACCAATCTTGGTGTTCCGTGCAATGCACGGGCATCTACGCACGGGAAATTATGTCGAACAAGGCTAGTTGTAAGCAGGCTAGCTGTACAGCCATGATGATAGTGACTGCAGACGGTGAGGCTGACTATGGTATGCCGAACACGGCGCCTATACTCAGGTGTCATCTCCGGCGGAGGGTCTTGTCACTTCACTGTGAGGAGCAGCACGTAATAATTTGACCAACGGGAAGTATAGTGCTAGTACTCCTACTACATTAGTAGTACTACTACTAGTACTAGTAGCACCACCGTCTGGATTTAGGAGTACTACCACGTCCATCTGGATTTTAGTATTTGACTAGCAATATCTAGTAATGCATGTCACAAAAAATGTACTACTCCCTCTGTAAATAAATACATGGTGTATTGTTTTATTCCTATCAGCGAGAGAACTTAATGTCTTTTTGCTAACTAATAGGATTACATGCAATGAACTAAACACTGCATGTCATGTTTGGTAGTCTCAAGTCATTGAAAGCATGCACGGCCCACATCTCTCATTGGTTGATATGTCACGAAATAAGAAATGAGGAGGGAGTTAATGCACCGTGCCTAAGTGTTTTGGGATTATTTGGTTTTTGTAAGGTGACTTACACAACATTTTTGTTTACATGCATTAACATTTTAATAGTTAAATCAAAGGTCAAAACTTGGCGCAAAATGCAAAGGGGACCAATAAACCAAGAAACATCAAACTTCTCTTGTTTGGCCCCAACTAGAGGTCCGGTGAGATGACTATACTGCACCGCACGGAGGGGGACGCTTCATTGACTTATCAAGAATCGCATTTGGGTGAATGACACGTGTGCCCAAGGGGTGGCTGGCCCACCTATCATACATCCAAAGGCAGGTGCAGTAGAGGGTCGAGGAGTAGTATGAAATCCTACGCACCTACGCACGCTAACCAAGGGCAAGAGTGATCGCTCGAATCGCAAGATCAGTTGACTAGAAGCTAAGCTAGACCCATGGAGGCGATGAGCGCGAGCATTAGCCGGCTGTGCCAGATGGTCCATGACGCCGGCCTGCGGCCCGGCACCGAGGAACGTCTCCAGGTATTGCTTGAGGCCGCCAGGGCGAGGGGCCGCTTGGACGACAGCTTCGTCTCCTTGTTCAACGAGGTTCTCGTTGGTTTCCTCGACAAGTTCACCGTCGTCAAGAAGCTCGCGGACGACTTTGACGTACGCCTCCAGCCGATGCGCCCAGGCTCTGTGATGCCCGCCACCCTCAACGGACACTATGGTGACAACCTCTTCGACGCACTGGTGGCCCTGCGACTGCCCACCATCGCGCCGGAGAATGTCCACCTCGAGGTCGCGCTCACCGTGCAGCGCTTGGCGCAGTAAGACACCATCGACATAATCACCCACGTCTACACGCAAATCGTCAACAAGGACTACTACATGCAAGAGGAGGACGATAGGACGCTGGCCTTCTTGGACGGCAGGGCAACCTTGGACGACATTGTTTAGAAGCACGTTGAGCTCGCCGCCAACGCCGCTGCTGCTCACACGTCGGTTGGTGACCCGGTGCACTAGGGCGTGAGGATGTCGTTGATGGATCCGTATGTATTTTTATCTTTCCGTCAAATCCATGTAGTAGTATATGGTACTAGTAGTAATTATCTTACCTTTCGCATTAGCTTCATAATTTTCGTACCTACTCCATGCATGAACGGTGCCAGAACCAAATTTCTCATTACTCTAGGCAAAATCGTTATTTTCTATCTATCGGTCGCGCCATGGAGCAGAACCAAATTTTACCAGTTACGAGTTCAAAAGGAAAAGCCTGTCGTGTTCGCATCGCACCCCCACACGGTTGGTCCGGCAGGCCGCTCAAGGGGGAATGTGTGCGGTGTTGCATTTTCACTTACAAGTGGGACCGCAGTTGAGCAAACCGACTATCGGCAAACCCCCACCCCGCCCACCGCGTGATGGCTGAGAAAACAGGAGGGAGAAGAGATGGCTGTAGCACGGACTCCAAGAAAATTGGTGTCGGATGGGACTCGTGTGGGTGGCGTGTGCCGTACTGCTAGACGTGAATGCTAGTTATGGCCCATGACACCCCACTATATAGAGCCTATATCGAGGTACGTAGAACAAATTTCCTGGAGTCCGTGCTCAGCCCTCCTCTATCTCTCTTCTGAGGCAGACAGCGGACGCGCGGAGCCCATCGTCTGTTTGCTCACATGCGGTCCCACATGTTAGTGAAAACGCAAGAGGACCCACTGAACCTGCACATCTTTCACCTTGAAGTGCTGGTGATGAAAAACAAATCCAATAAAGATGTTCGGTGGCCGTTTTTGGAGTTACTCAAGAGTAGAAAGATTCTATTTACAGTTGAACCCAAGATGCACATCACGTGGCTTCAACTACCACTCTATTTTCTTGCATGACACGACCTGGATGCTGGATGTCCCACGTGTCGGCAAAAGGAGGAATAACCCGACCAAATCTTCGGTTGTTCTCTCGGATTAGACTAGTTGTGCTAACTTAAAAAAATTATTGTGTACTCCCTCTGTTCCAAAATACTTGACTTCCATTTGTCAAAAAATGGATGTACCTATATAGTAAAACATGTCTAGATACATCTATATTTTGACAAATAGAAGGCATGTATTGTGGAACAGAGGGAGTAGAATGGATGCAAGTTTTGGTATTGGGAATAAGAGTACATCGATATATTGATAGAGAAAAATTTAGTAGATGTTATACCACTTTTAGCTAGCATAGAGGCTACAGATGAGACTAGTGCACTTGTTGATACTCCTACTAGAATAGAGGCTAGACATGAGACTAGATGCGAGGAAGCAACGTCTACTTCTTTACACTCGAAAAAGAAAGAAGCACACAAGATCGAGCCTCCGCAGATCAACAATGAATGCATCGAGAAGGCACTAATCCAACTTACAGGAGCAGTTATGGAAGTTGGATATTTTCTAGTAAAATATATTCTTGTGGTTCTTGTTTTCTTTGGTCTTGCTTTTCTAGTCAAAATTATCGTTGGACTTCACGCAAAACGGAGGTCCGTTTGGGGTCGTGCGTTGTAGTTGGCCTTACAAGTGGGACCGTAGTTGAGGAAACCGACTATCGGCAAACCCCCACCTCACCCGCCGCGCGATGGCTGAAGTTAGAGAAACGATGAGGTTGAAGAGGTTACTCTAGCACGGACTCCAAGAAATATGGTGTCAGATGGATGTCGTGGTGGTGGCGTGTGCCATACTCCTGGACGTGAATGCTTGTTCTGTTGGGGAACGTAGCAGAATTTTAAAATTTTCTACGCATCACCAAGATCAATCTATGGAGTTATCTAGCAACGAGGGGAAAAGGAGTGCATCTACATACCCTTGTAGATCGCGAGCGGAAGCGTTCAAGAGACCGGGGTTGATGGAGTCGCACTCGCCGTGATCCAAATCACCGATGACCGAGCGCCGAACGGACGGCACCTCCGCTGCTCAACACACGTATGGTTGGGAAGATGTCTCCTCCTTCTTGATCCAGCAAGGGAAAGGAGAGGTTGATGGAGATCCAAAGAAGACGACGGGCGTGGTGGTGGATGCAGCGGGGATCTCGGCAGGGCTTCGCCAAGCTCTACGGAGGAGGAGGAGGTGTTGGAGAGGGAGAGGGAGGCGCCAGGGGCTAGGGTGCGGCTGCCCTCCCTCCCCCCACTATATATAGGGGCCAAGGGGGGGCGCCGGCCCCTCTAGATCCCATCTAGATGGGAGGGGCGGCGGCAAAGGGGGGTGGCTTGCTCCCCAAGCCAAGGGGGCGCCCCCCACCCCTAGGGTTTCCTGCCCTAGGCGCAGGGGGAGGCCCAAGGGGGGCGCACCAGCCCACCAGGGGCTGGTTCCCCTCCCCACTTCAGCCCATGGGGCCCTCCGGGATAGGTGGCCCCACCCGGTGGACCCCCGGGACCCTTCCGGTGGTCCCGGTACAATACCGATTACCCCCGAAACCTTCCCGATGGCCGAAACTTGACTTCCTATATATAAATCTTTACCTCCGGACCATTCCGAAACTCCTCGTGACGTCCAGGATCTCATCCGGGACTCCGAACAACTTTCGGGTTACCGCATACTAATATCTCTACAACCCTAGCGTCACCGAACCTTAAGTGTGTAGACCCTACGGGTTCGGGAGACATGCAAACATGACCGAGACGACTCTCCGGTCAATAACCAACAGCGCGATCTGGATACCCATATTGGCTCCCACATACTCCTCGATGATCCCATCGGATGAACCACGATGTCGAGGATTCAATCAATCCCGTATACAATTCCCTTTGTCAATCGGTACGTTACTTGCCCGAGACTCGATCGTCGGTATCCCAATACCTCGTTCAATCTCGTTACCGGCAAGTCACTTTACTCGTACCGTAATGCATGATCCCGTGATCAACCACTTGGTCACACTGAGCTCATTATGATGATGCATAACCGAGTGGGCCCAGAGATACCTCTCCGTCATACGGAGTGACAAATCCAGCCTCGATTCGTACAACCCAATGCACACTTTCGGAGATACCCGTAGTGCACCTTTATAGCCACCCAGTTACGTTGTGACGCTTTGGCACACCCAAAGCACTCCTACGGTATCCGGAGTTGCACAATCTCATGGTCTAAGGAAATGATACTTGACATTTGGAAAAGCTCTAGCAAACGAACTACACGATCTTGTGCTATGCTTAGGATTGGGTCTTGTCCATCACATCATTCTCCTAATGATGTGATCCCGTTATCAATGACATCCAATGTCCATAGTCAGGAAACCATGACTATCTGTTGATCAACGAGCTAGTCAACTAGAGGCTCACTAGGGACATGTTGTGGTCTATGTATTCACACATGTATTACGATTTCCGGATAACACAATTATAGCATGAACAATAGACAATTATCATGAACAAAGAAATATAATAATAACCATCTTATTATTGCCTCTAGGGCATATTTCCACCAGTCTCCCACTTGCACTAGAGTCACTATTCTAGTTACATTGTGATGAATCGAACACCCATAGAGTTCTGGTGTTGATCATGTTTTGCTATAGGGAGAGTTTTAGTCAACGGATCTGCTACATTCAGGTCCGTATGTACTTTACAAATATCTATTTCTCCATCTTGAACATTTTCACGAATGGAGTTGAAGCGACGCCTGATGTGCCTGGTCTTCTTGTGAAACCTGGGCTCCTTGGCAAGGGCAATAGCTCCAGTGTTGTCACAGAAGAGAGTGACCAGCCCCGACGCACTGGGTATGACTCCTAGGTCGGTGATGAACTCCTTCACCTAGATTGCTTCATGCGCTGCCTTCGAGGCTGCCATGTACTCCGCTTCACATGTAGATCCCGCCACGACGCTTTGCTTGCAACTGCACCAGCTTACTGCCCCACCATTCAAAATAAACACGTATCCGGTTTGTGACTTAGAGTCATCCAGATCTATGTCGTAGCTAGTGTCGACGTAACCCTTTATGACGAGCTCTTCGTCACCTGCATACACGGGAAACATGTCCTCAGTCCTTTTCAGGTACTTCAGGATATTCTTGGCCGCTGTCCAGTGTTCCATGCCGGGATTACTTTGGTACCTTCCTACCAAACTTACGGCAAGGTTTACATCAGGTCTGGTACACAGCATGGCATACATAATAGACCCTATGGCTGAGGCATAGGGGACGGCACTCATCTTTTCTCTATCTTCTGCCGTGGTCGGGCATTGAGCCGTGCTCAATCGCACACCTTGCAATACAGGCAAGAACCCCTTCTTGGACTGATCCATATTGAACTTCTTCAATATCTTGTCAAGGTACGTACTTTGTGAAAGACCAATGAGGCGTCTCGATCTATCTCTATAGATCTTGATACCTAATATATAAGCAGCTTCTCCAAGGTCCTTCATTTGAAAAACACTTGTTCAAGTAGGCCTTTATGCTTTCCAAGAATTCTATATCATTTCCCATCAATAGTATGTCATCCACATATAATATGAGAAATGCTACAGAGCTCCCACTCACTTTCTTGTAAACACAGGCTTCTCCATAAGTCTGTGTAAACCCAAACGCTTTGATCATCTCATCAAATCGAATGTTCCAACTCCGAGATGCTTGCACCAACCCATAGATTGAGCGTTCGAGCTTGCACACCTTGTTAGCATTCTCAGGATCGACAAAACCTTCCGGCTGCATCATATACAATTCTTCCTTAAGAAAGCCTTTAAGGAATGCCGTTTTGACGTCCATTTTCCATATCTCATAATCATAGAATGCGGCAATTGCTAACATGATTCGGACTGACTTCAGCTTCGCTACGGGTGAGAAAGTCTCATCGTAGTCAACCCCTTGAACTTGTCGATAACCCTTAGTGACAAGTCGAGCCTTATAGATGGTCACATTACCATCCGCATCTGTCTTCTTTTTAAAGATCCCTTTATTTTCTATGGCTCGCCGATCATCGGGCAAGTCAGTCAAAGTCCATACTTCGTTTTCATACATGGATCCTATCTCGGGTTTCATGGCTTCTAGCCATTTGTCGGAATCTGGGCCCGCCATCGCTTCTTCATAGTTCAAGGTTCACCGTTGTCTAACAACATGATTTCCAAGACAGGGTTGCCGTACCACTGCAGTGCGGAACGTGCCCTTGTGGACCTACGAAGTTCAGTAGGAGCTTGATCCGAAGCACCTTGATCATCATCATTAACCTCCTCTCTAGTCGGTGCAGGCACCACAGGAACATCTTCCTGAGCTGCGCTACTTACCGTTTCAAGAGGTAGTACTTCATCGAACTCTACTTTCCTCCCACTTACTTCTTCTGAGAGAAACTCTTTCTCCAGAAAGAACCCGTTCTTGGCAACGAAGATCTTGCCTTCGGGTCTGAGGTAGAAGGTATACCCAATGGTTTCCTTAGGGTATCCTATGAAGACGCATTTTTCCGACTTGGGTTCGAGCTTTTCAGGTTGAAGTTTCTTGACATAAGCATCGCATCCCCAAACATTTAGAAACGACAGCTTAGGTTTCTTCCCAAACCATAATTCATACGGTGTCGTCTCAACCGATTTTGACGGAGCTCTATTTAAAGTGAATGCGGCAGTCTCTAAAGCATAGCCCCAAAATGAGAGTGGTAGATCAGTAAGAGACATCATAGATCACGCCATATCTAATAGAGTGCGATTATGACGTTCGGACACACCATTTCGCTCAGGTGTTCCAGGTGGCGTGAGTTGTGAAATGATTCCACATTTCCTTAAGTGTGTGCCAAATTCGTGACTCAAATATTCCCCTCCACGATCTGATCGTAAAAACTTTATTTTCATGTCACGTTGATTATCAACCTCACTCTGAAATTCCTTGAACTTTTCAAAGGTCTCAGACTTGTGTTTCATTAAGTAGACATACCCATATCTACTCAAGTCATCAGTGAGAGTGAGAACATAACGATAGCCACCGCGAGCCTCAACACTCATTGGACCGCACACATCAGTATGTATGATTTCCAATAAGTTGGTTGCTCACTCCATTGTTCCGGAGAACGGAGTCTTGGTCATCTTACCCATGAGGCATGGTTCGCACGTGTCAAATGATTCGTAATCAAGAGACTCCAAAAGTCCATCTGCATGGAGCTTCTTCATGCGTTTGACACCTATGTGACCAAAGGCGGCGATTACCACAAGTATGTGGGACTATCATTATCAACCTTACATCTTTTGGTATTCACACTATGAATATGTGTAACATTATGCTCGAGATTCATTAAGAATAAACCATTCACCAAATGGGCATGACCATAAAACATATCTCTCATATAAATAGAACAACCATTATTCTCGGATTTAAATGAGTAGCCATCTCGAATTAAACGAGATCCCGATACAATGTTCATGCTCAAGGCTGGCACTAAATAACAATTATTGAGGTTTAAAACTAATCCCGTAGGTAAATGTAGAGGTAGCGTGTCGACGGGCGATCACATCGACCTTGGAAGCATTCCCGACGCCAGCATCGTCACCTCGCCCTTCGCCAGCCTCCGCTTATTCAAGCAGCTCCTGCTTTGAGTTACAAATATGAGCAACGGCACCGTATCAAATACCTGTGAGCTACTACGAGTAATCGTAAGGTACACATCAATTACAGGTATATCACATATACCTTTGGTGTTGCCGGCCTTCTTGTCCGCTAAGTATTTGGGGCAGTTCCGCTTCGATGACCACTTCCCTTGCAATAAAAGCACTCAGTCTCAGGCTTGGGTCCATTCTTTGGCTTCTTCCCGGCAA
Source organism: Aegilops bicornis (assembly GCA_021605145.1). Taxonomy (NCBI): domain Eukaryota; kingdom Viridiplantae; phylum Streptophyta; class Magnoliopsida; order Poales; family Poaceae; genus Aegilops; species Aegilops bicornis. The sequence goes on from CM038673.1 coordinate 83,781,293, forward strand.
CTGGCTTACCGGGCGCAGAAACTCCCTTGCCGTCCTTCTTGAAGTTCTTCTTATCCTTTACTTTCTTAAACTTAGTGGTTTTATTCACCATCAACACTTGATGTTCCTTTTTGATCTCCACCTCCGCTGATTTCAGCATTGAATATACCTCAGGAATGGTGTTTTCCATCCCCTGCATATTGAAGTTCATCACAAAGCTCTTGTAGCTCAGTAGAAGCGACTGAAGGATCCTGTCAATGACCGCGTCATCCGGGAGATTAACTCCCAGCTGAGTCAGGCGGTTGTGCAACCCAGACATTTTGAGTATGTGCTCACTGACAGAATTATTTTCCTCCATCTTACAACTGAAGAAATTGTCAGAGACTTCATATCTCTCGACCCGGGCATGAGCTTGGAAAACCATTTTCAGCTCTTCGAAAATCTCATATGCTCCGTGTTGCTCAAAACGCTTTTGGAGCCCCGTTTCTAAGCTGTAAAGCATGCTGCACGACGAGGGAGTAATCATCAAGACGAGACCGCCAAGCGTTCATAACGCCTTGGTTCTCTCGATGGGTGCTTCACCTAGCGGTGCTTCTAGGACATAATCTTTCTTGGCAGCTATGAGGATGATCCTCAGGTTCCGGACCCAGTCCGTATAGTTGTTGCCATCATCTTTCAGCTTGGTTTTCTCTAGGAACGCGTTGAAGTTGAGGGCAACATTAGCGTGGGCCATTTGATCTACAAGACATATTGTAAAGATTTTAGACTAAGTTCATCTAATCAAATTATTCAATGAACTCCCACTCAGATAGACGTCCCTCTAGTCATCTAAGTGAAACATGATCCGAGTCAACTAGGCCGTGTCCGATCATCACGTGATACGGACTAGTCAACGTCGGTGAACATCTTCATGTTGATCGTATCTTCTATACTACTCATGCTCGACCTTTCGGTCTTCCGTATTCCGAGGCCATGTCTGTACATGCTAGGCTCGTCAAGTCAACCTAAGTGTATTGTGTGTGTAAATCTGGCTTACACCTGTTGTATTCGAACGTTAGAATCTATCACACCCGATCATCACGTGGTGCTTCGAAACAACGAACCTTCACAACGGTGCACAGTTAGGGGGAACACTTTCTTGAAATTATTGCGAGGGATCATCTTATTTAAGCTACCGTCGTTCTAAGCAAATAAGATGTAAAACATGATAAACATCACATGCAATCAAATAGTGACATGATATGGCCAATATCATATTGCTCCTTTGATCTCCATCTTCGGGGCGCCAAGATCATCTTCGTCACCGGCATGACACCATGATCTCCATCATCATGATCTCCATCATCGTGTCTTCATGAAGTTGTCACGCTAACGATTACTTCTACTTCTACGGCTAACGCTTTAGCAATAAAGTAAAGTAATTTACATGGTGTTATTCAATGACACGCAGGTCATACAAAAAATAAAGACAACTCCTATGGCTCCTGCCGGTTGTCATACTCATCGACATGCAAGTCGTGATTCCTATTACAAGAACATGATCAATCTCATACATCACATATATCATTAATGACATTTTTTGGCCATATCACATCACAAGGCACAAGCTGCAAAAACAAGTTAGACGTCCTCTAATTGTTGTTGCATGTTTTTACGAGGCTTTTATAGGTTTCTAGCAATAACGTTTTTTACCTACGTAAAACCACAACGTGATATGCCAATTTCTATGTACCCTTCATAAGGACCCTTTTCATCGAATCCGCTCCAACTAAAGTGGGAGAGACAGACACCCGCTAGCCACCTTATGCAACTAGTGCATGTCAGTCGGTGGAACCTGTCTCACGTAAGCGTACGTGTAAGGTCGGTCCGGGCCGCTTCATCCCACGATGCCGCCGAAGCAAGATAATACTAGTAGTGGCAAGAAAATTGACAACATCGACGCCCACAACTACTTTGTGTTCTACTCGTGCATAGTAACTACCCCTGTCGGTGTCAAAACCGGCGGATCTCGGGTAGGGGGTCCCGAACTGTGCGTCTAGGCGGATGGTAACAGGAGACAAGGGACACGATGTTTTTACCTAGGTTCGGGCCCTCTCGATGGAGGTAAAACCCTACTACTGCTTAATTGATATTGATAATATGGGTAGTACAAGAGTAGATCTACCACGAGATCAGAGAGGCTAAACCCTAGAAGCTAGCCTATGGTATGATTGTTGTTCGTCCTATGGACTAAAACTCTCCGGTTTATATAGACACCGGAGAGGGCTAGGGTTACACAGAGTCGGTTACAATGGGAGGAGATCTACATATCCGTATCGCCAAGCTTGCCTTCCACGCCAAGGAAAGTCCCATCCGGACACCAGACTAAGTCTTCAATCTTGTATCTTCATTGTCCAGGAGTCCAGCCAAAGGTCATAGTCCGGCTAGCTGGACACCCCCTAATCCAGGACTCCCTCAGTAGCCCCTGAACCAAGCTTCAATGGCGACGAGTCCGGCGCGCAGTTTGTCTTCGGCATTGCAAGGCGGGTTCCTCCTCCGAATACTTCATAGAAGATTTTGAACACAAGGATAGTGTCTGGCTCTGCAAAATAATTTCCACATACCACCGTAGAGAGAATAATATTTGCACAAATCCAATCTGCTGACATATTCCGCAGTGTGACATCACACCACGACCAAGCCTTTATTCGAATCGTTTTTACTGTCCCACCCAATCGTGCCCGTTGGCACGTCTCCTCTATCGAAGGTGAGTCCCAAACGGTCATGGGGAGGGCTCTTGGTATTCAACCTCTTTATAAAGAGACCAAGGCTCTACTCCTTTCTTTCAATCTCAATCGAATCCTCCCCTCGCCTCGAGTTCCAACACCCAAAACTCCAGATTCAGGCGCTTCGGACCTTTGATGATGTCCAGCTCCGACCTTCAAAGCCGGTGGATGCCTTCCTCCGTTACGGAAGAAGACGTGCTAAAGCTAAGAGATGCAAAGTATTTAACCGGCGAAATTTCGCATAGGCTGCCTGCTCAAGGGCAGGTTATTCCCACTCCCAAGCCTGGTGAGAGCGTGGTGTTCGCGTCTCACTTCCTTCGGGGGTTAGGCTTCCCGACGGACCCCTTCATAGGGGGCTCATGTTTTATTATGGGTTAGAATTTCACGACTTGGATCCGGAGTCCATCCTCCACATCTCATCGTTCATTGTCGTGTGCGAAGCCTTCCTCCGCATTACCCCTCACTTCGGATTGTGGCTCAAGACCTTCAAAGTGGAGCCGAAGATGATCAAGGGGCAACAAGCGGAGTGCGGAGGGGCTGTTATAAGCAAGAATGCTGACGCTCCATGGCCCGAGGGCTCTTTTCAAGAGGAGTTCAGCTTATGGCAACGAGAGTGGTTTTATATCACAGCTCCCAGGGGCACCAAGTGGGTGGCGCCTCTTGCCTTTCTCTCGGATCCTCCCCCACGGCTGGCGTCATGGGTCAATAAAGGGCTTGACTGGGGGCCGTCCAAGGACGTGCCCTTGTTACAGGGCCACATTCAAGATCTCCTGGAAAGAGACATCAACCTGGCCGTAGTGGCGCAGGTCATGTTGATTCGCCGCACTTTGCCCTGCAAACGCCGCCCCCTCCGCCTGTGGGAGTTTAATCCGGAGGGACCACGAGCTCTCCAACACTTTACGGGCGTGACGCCCATGGAGATGTATAAATTGTTCTTCGGATCACAAGCAATGTGTCCGGACTTGACCGAGGACGCAGGTCTAAGCTGCAATGCCCGGATACTCTAGTAAGTAGCCCTGTACCCGAACATGATGTCCGTATATTCATCATAACATTGCCCTTAAAAGAATTGTCCCTTTAAACAGGAGTGGATAGTGAAAGAAAAGCTGATCAGGTGACCGGCCCCCTTCCCTGAGACCAGAACGGATCCCGTGTTAACCAGGATGTTGGAGGTTGCGCCTTTGGAAGAAGGCGAAGGGGGGAACAAGGAAGCTACCGTCTCCCCGAAGGAGGCTGTCAAGAAAGGAGGAATCGAGAATCCCTCCATCCAAGGGAAGAAGAAAACCGCCTCTGAAGACCCGGAGACCATGGTCTCAAAGCGGGGGAAGAAATCTTCGTCAGAGGGTCCCGCGCCGGGAGGTGCCCCGGCCGCACTGTGCCCTCAAGGGGATCAGCCCTCCAGCGAGCCGTAAGTAGAGAGGGGAGTTTGAAAATAAGAGACATCCCTATTCTATTCCTGAGAAGGATAACTGAATTTTTACCTTGTAGTTTGGATCTCAGCCCTTTGCAGCAGAGCTCATCTTCAGGGAATCTTCGTCCAGAGATTATGGAGAGCGGAACGCCTCCTCCCCGCTGCATCAGCCTTGCAGGCGGGCGACCCTGAGGTGTCGTCACAGAGGGTTTCTCCGAATCCGGTAGGGCCGGAAAGAAGCCGTATAGCTCCCCAAAGCCCTCCGTGTCCGGCCTTAGAAAAAGGCCATCACGAGTCCTACACCGTCCGGTGCACGGTCGGAGGAGCTGAAGGATCTGCTCGGGCGAGCGTCTATCTCAGAATAACATCGTGCATTGATGGGCACGGTGATTGAAAGGATTTCATCCGCGGAGAGCGGGTTGCACGAGGCCGTCAGGAGTTTACTGACAGGTTTTGAGGTACGCGAAATGACGTACCTTTTGGCAGTTTCGCATACAAAAGATGCACCCTGTATAGATAGTAGCCCCTGAGACTCGGTGAGTTGTCAAAAATGACAGCGCGCCGAGGATCATAATCCCAGGTATAACATGTCGCTCTTCCTATGTAGGTGGCGAAGTGTCTGGTGGCTAGCCGGACTGATGAATTTGAAGAGCTAAAGCGGCAACTTGACGTGGTGGATGCCGACATCGCGCTTGTCAACAAGCGGCTGGACGAGTCACAAGGTATGCAATTTCTCCGCGGACACCTGGTAAGGGGGCTTGATGCCCTTGCCTTACAACATGTATGCTTGATGCAGATGGTGCCGCTGCCATGGAGAACCTTCGGGCGGAACTTGCCCGAGCCAAGGAGCAGGCCAGAAAAAGTGATGCGGCTGCCTTAAAGGCGGCCGAAGAGCTGAAGGCCGAACAGGCTGCTCACTGCTAAAGCAGGAAGGAAATGGCCGAGATGGCTGTGAAGTTGAAGGATGCTGCCGACCGCTGCAAGCTTCTTCAAAGAGAAGGTCGGGCGTAATGTATGATTCGGAGAAGGCCACTACCGAGGCCAAGGATGCTCGCTCTGCAATGAGAGCCATGAAGCAGGAGCTACGTCAGGCCGGAGATATCGCGGCTGGAAAGCCCTTTATGCTGCGGATGAAGTTCGGGGATCCTTTATATGCTTAGTTGGACCAGTTGTGGAGTGCGGCGGATACTTATCTGGACTTAGCGGCAAGTGCCGCGGACGCGGCCAAACACTTCCGAGATCAACAGGATTACGAAGTGGAAAAGCTTTTTTGGTCGCAATTCCACAATCCAGAGCGCCCACTTCCATTAACCGAGCCTTTGGCCGAATGGGCGGAGCTGAATAGGTTATCCGGACTTGCCATGAAGGAAGTCGTGAGTCACCTGTGGCCGGAAAGGCCTGAGTCAAAGAGTTATTTTGGTTTGGTGCAGCAGTTCCTTGGTGCGGTGCCCCATATCAATGCAATGAAGAGGTCAGCATGCATAGAGGGTGTGCGGATGGCTCTTGCCCGTGTCAAGACATACAGGGCGGAGATGAAGACCACCGACGTTGCATCCCAAGATTCGGACGGTAGCCGAGTACCTGCCGAGCACTATTTTTTAGGAAGTTCTGCAGGGCGCTCGTTTAATAGAGACGCAGTGCTCGAAGGATATCATGTTCGAATAACATGTATAATTGTAAAAGTATGTTTCGATGGAATATAAAAGCTTTTTATACTTGTGCCTGCAAGAATTAAAATACCTTCTGTGCGGCCGTTAATGTATATGTGTATATAACCTAAACGATGGCAGTCTTCGGCTTCAGCCCCCACGCATATAATGCGGGGATGTTCGCAAAAGGCGCATTTTCACACTTGATCCAATGTCTTGGTCCTATAAAGGAGGTGATAGCGCAGCGAACTAGGCAACCAGACTCTAATGCTTTATCACTTTCACTTAGCCATAGGAGTTTGATAGTGGGGCTGCTATAGAGCCCCTGGGGGCACCGCGCTCGCCCGAATTGGGGGCGCGTGTGTGCCTGACCGGGAAACGGCCCTTCGTTAATGCGGAGGAATCCTAAAGATTCTGATGGGTCATCGAGTGGTTGACCAGTCTCATGCTATATCATGACAGCTGGCCGCTTTCTCTCGAGGTGCTACTTTGGCCGAACCGGGGCACAATCGCAGTAGTTCTCCTGGTGCCGCCTTAGCCGATAGAGCGGAACATAAGGCAGCAAAACACAGGAGCCGGGCAAACCCAACATTTGACCAAAGACATGATTCAGAGCTGATGCATATAAGGCCAAACTCGCGACGCCGAACACTCCCTAAGGTATTCGGTCTTTATGAAAATGGGTTGAACAACGCCCTTAGTAATAAGCCCTCGGTGTCTGTGCACGCCAAAAATCCTGACGTGGCCATGCCAAGACGCCAGCCTCCACCTCGGTTATAGCAAGAAACCGGCGGATGTGTGTCAACAAGAGACAGTAACAAAGGTTTATGCAGGGTCTTAATCTGAAAAGAATCCTCGGAACGGGTCCGTACTGCACGTCTGCGCATGTGTCTCCGTTGTGCCGTATCCTGGACGGGTGTAGCACGGTGTTCATCTGTCAAAGAGAGGAACTTAGTTGAAAAAGATCATGCGAAAATTTACGTTATATTAAATAAACAAAGTACAATTTAGAAAATTAATAAAATTGGGCTTTATTGTCTCTTGTTGTACATGCGCGGAGCCCCTTGAATGGGGGTATGCGGCTAGTAAGCCCTTATATGTTTACACCGGACTCGTCTAACCATGTCCGGGGTCTGAACGACCTGTTTAGGTGCTTTGATTAGTGAAGCCGGTTTAATGTGTGGCTGTCAAGGCAGCCGCACAACCTCCGTGCTCGAGGAACACTCGATATGTCCCTTTAATGAGATGATGCCTCGTGGACCGGGCATTTTAAGTATTAGGGATGCATAATGCGGTATTGCGTTAAAGCGGGCGATAGCTTCGCGTCCCAGTAGTGCTTTATAGCTACTTGTAAATGGGGCGATGTGGAAGGTTAGCTTTTCAAGCGGAAGTTGTCGGGTGAGCCGAACATAACTTCTAGCAGGAGAGAGCCTGTACAATGGGCATCTGGGCCTGGCGTTACTCCTTGAAAGGAAGTGTTGCTATGGCGAATTTTTGTTGGGTCTATACCCATTTTGCGGATTGTGTCCTGATATAGCAGGTTTAAATCACTGCCGCCGTCCATTAGGACTTTTGTAAAGTGGATTCCGTCAATTATCGGATCTAATACCAAGGCAGTCCGCTCATGCTCCGGATACTTATAGAGTAATCCTCGATGATCGAAGGTGATTGGTTTTAACAACCAAAGCATGGCCCCCTCTGGATAGGCCGTATGGCTGTATGTTTATGGGCGCCACTGTTTCTCCCTTTTGTCACATGAAGTGAATTTACTGTTTTGACTTCTTATGGGACGTTCTTTTGTTTTCCGGTGCTCTGCTTGTGGGGTTCGTCATCGTCCTCGTTTGGTGTGTCGAGCCCCTTGTGTTCGGTGTTGAGTTTGCCGGGCTGCTTGAAGACCCAACAATCTCTGTGGGTATGGTTTGGAGGCTTCCCGGGAGTACTGTGGATTTGACATATCTTGTCCAAGATTTTGTTTAGGTTAGATAGCTCGTCCCTATTATCCTTGAAGGGCAGATTTTTCTGATTCTGCCGAGAGCTTTTGAATCCGGCGTTGACTATCGTGCTCTTCGGGCTGTTTCCCTTGATCCGGCACTGGTCCTTGCTGCGTCGCTGTTTCCCGTTTCCATCCCTAACTTCGGATGTACTTGTGTCGCTGGTACTGCATCTTGCCAACTAGCTATCCTCTCCTGCGCAAAAGCGGTTCATGAGCCTTGTTAGTGCGGCCATTGTTCTTGGCTTTTCTTGGCCGAGGTGTCTGGCAAGCCATTCGTCTCGAACGCTGTGTTTGAAAGCTGCTAAGGCTTCGCATCCTGGACAAATGACTATCTGGTTCTTTTAGTAAGAAATTTGTTCCAGAAGTTTCCGGGCTGACTCTCCGGGTTGTTGAGTTATATGACTTAAATCATCTGCATCCGGAGGTCGGACATAGGTCCCTTGAAAATTTGCCCGAAAAGCATCCTCGAGCTCTTCCCAACTTCCAATGGTGTTTTCGGGAAGGCTTTTAAGTCAATGCCGGGCTGGCCCTATGAGTTTGAGAGGTAGGTACTTTATGGCGTGGAGATCATCTCCTCTAGCCATCTGTATGTGGAGGATGTAATCCTCGATCCAGACTCCAGGGTCTGTTTTTCCATCGTATGCCTCTATGTTTAAGGGCTTGAATCCCGCTGGAAATTCATGATCCAGCACCTCATCGGTGAAACATAGGGCGTGTGCGGCACCCCTATATCTAGGCGTACGGCGATGTTCGGATATTTGATGTGTTGCATTGCTTACTAGAGCTTGCTTCCTTGGCCCATAGATAGATCTGGCTAGGCCATCTTTTTGATGCGAACCCTTGTGTGGATCGCGTGCCGGCTTGTGTGATACGTCCTTTGCCGCACTGTGTTGACCATGGGGTCATTTGTCCGACCGGGTGGCTTCCTTATTTTTTGATTGCAGAGGCTCTAAGGCCTCATCATCAAATTCCGGCAGTAATTTTTGCTTCGGATAGCTCTTTGTGTGGCGATCGTCACCAGTATTTGTCTCATGTGTTCAAGATTTTGCTCCATCTAATTCGAGGGCGTCTTCCACTGTTTTGAGCTTCCGCTTCGCTTTTTCAGGCTACACGCAGCGGGCTTAATGCAGCCTTTTGAGGTTCTTCTGCTCCAAAGAACTTGTCCGGTGAGGTCATCCGGACTGTTGTCTTCGCCGGGACGGGTTATTTATCCAAGTTATCCTGTTCGGACGGTTGCTCGATGGCATGTTCGCCGTCTCACCGGGTTCGCCCGCTCTACGGTTGGGTCTCAGATGGCTGCTTTCTCCGTCGAGGTGGGGTTTGAGCGGCGCCACGCCGCTTTGATTGCTTTTCGAGGGAACGATCCCTTGTTGCGTCCCTTTGTTCCTCGTCGTCGTTTCCTTTAGGTGTATCCACCATGTATACATCGTGAGATGGGGTGGTTTTCCAGTGGCCTATAGGTGCTGGTTCCTGTTCGTCTCCTACAACGTCGTCCATACCGTCGATGTCTTTGGAGTCGAAGTCGAGCATGTCGGTTAAATCATTGACAGTGGCTACAAGGTGGGTGGTGGGTGGGCTTTGAATTTCTTCGTCGTCCTCATCCCAACCTTGCCGACCATAATCCGGCCAGGGCTCTTCTGACAAAGAGAGAGACTTTAGTGATTTTAGAATGTCGCTGAAAGGAGAGTGCTGAAAGATGTCCGCGGCGGTGAACTCCATGATCGGCGCCCAATCGGATTCAATTGGCAGGGGCGCGGAAGGTTCGGAGTCCGGAGAGGTGTCCGGCACTTTGGAGTCACGAGCTTCGCAAAGGACAGATATGGTGTTCGGCTCGATCACCGTAAAGGTTGCAGCCCCCGAGGCGGTGTCCATCCACCCGTCCATGATTGGCGCAGTCGGCTCCGAGCTAAGGGTCGGAGCGGACACTCGTGCTGCCTCCAGGGCATTGTTCGGCGGCAGAGCTAGATCATGCCCATCGTGACAGTGCGGCGCGCTTGGCTATGGCTCGAACCCGTCGAAGATCAAGTCTCCGCAAACGTCGGCCGTGTAGTTCAAACTTCCAAATCTGACCTGACGGCCAGCAGCGTAGCTTTCGATCTGCTCCAGATGGCCAAGCGAATTGGCCCGCAGTGCAAAGCCGCCGAATACGAAGATCTGTCCGGGAGAAAAGTCTCACCCTGGACCGCATCGTTGTTGATGATCGGAGGAGCCATCGGGCCTAAAGATGACGGCATACGTAGGAACTCTCAATGAAAGCACCAATGTCGGTGTCAAACCGGCGGATCTCGGGTAGGGGGTCCCGAATCGTATGCGTCTAGGCGGATGGTAACAGGAGACAAGGGACACGATGTTTTTACCTAGGTTCGGGCCCTCTCGATGGAGGTAAAACCCTACTACTGCTTGATTGATATTGACAATATGGGTAGTACAAGAGTAGATCTACCACGAGATCAGAGAGGCTAAACCCTAGAAGCTAGCCTATGGTATGATTTTTGTTCGTCCTATGGACTAAAACTCTCAGGTTTATATAGACACCGGAGAGGGCTAGGGTTACACAGAGTCGGTTACAATGGGAGGAGATCTACATATCCGTATCGCCAAGCTTGCCTTCCACGCCAAGGAAAGTCCCATCCGGACACGGGACGAAGTCTTCAATCTTGTATCTTCATAGTCCAGGAGTCCGGCCAAAGGTCATAGACCGGCTAGCCGGATACCCCCTAATCCAGGACTCCCTCACCCTCCAAGCCAAGGGGGCGCCCCCCACCCCTAGGGTTTCCTGCCCTATGCGCAGGGGGAGGCCCAAGGGGGTGTACCAGCCCACCAGGGGCTGGTTCCCCTCCCCACATTGGCCCATGGGGCCCTCCGGGATAGGTGGACCCCCGGGACCCTTCCGGTGGTCCCGCTACAATACCGATTACCCCCAAAACCTTCCCGATGGCCGAAACTTGACTTCCTATATATAAATCTTTACCTCCGGACCATTCCGGAACTCCTCGTGATGTTCGGGATCTCATCCGGGACTCCGAACAACTTTCGGGTTACCGTGATACTAATATCTCTACAACCCTAGCGCCACCGAACCTTAATTGTGTAGACCCTACGGGTTCGAGACATGCGTACATGACCGAGACGACTCTCCGGTCAATAACCAACAAGCGCGATCTGGATACCCATGTTGGCTCCTACATACTCCTCGATGATCTCATCGGATGAACCACGATGTCGAGGATTCAATCAATCCCAGATACAGTTCCCTTTGTCAATCGGTACGTTACTTTCCGAGACTCGATCGTCGGTATCCCAATACCTCGCTCAATCTCAAGTTCGACAATTCACTTTACTCAGACCAGTAACGCATGATCCCGTGATCAACCACTTGGTCACATTGAGCTCATTATGATGATGCATTACCGAGTGGGCCCAGAGATACCTCTCCGTCATACGGAGTGACAAATCCCAGTCTCGATTCGTGCCAACCCAATAGACACTTTCGGAGATACCCGTAGTGCACCTTTATAGCCACCCAGTTACGTTGTGACGTTTGGCACACCCAAAGCACTCCTACGGTATCCGGAGTTGCACAATCTCATGGTCTAAGGAAATGATACTTGACATTTGGAAAAGCTCTAGCAAACGAACTACACGATCTTGTGCTATGCTTAGGATTGGGTCTTGTCCATCACATCATTCTCTTAATGATGTGATCCCGTTATCAATGACATCCAATGTCCATAGTCAGGAAACCATTACTATCTGTTGATCAACGAGCTAGTCAACTAGAGGCTCACTAGGGACATGTTGTGGTCTATGTATTCACACATGTATTACGATTTCCGGATAACACAATTATAGCATGAACAATAGACAATTATCATGAACAAAGAAATATAATAATAACCATTTTATTATTGCCTCTAGGGCATATTTCCAACATGTTCTGGCCCATGCCACCCTACTACTCCTACTACTTATATAGTACTGGTATCGAGGATTCGAGGTGTCAAGTTACGTCACACACATTAACATATGGCTACATTAAAAACACCCGCCCGACGCGCGAAGCATGTGAAGCTAGTACAAATAGTGTACTACTATTGTTGGTTGGCCTCATCCGATAACCTGTTGCAATGCACGTAAAGTTATGTATTCGGAAAATATTTTTTTGCCTCGTCGCACCACTCACTCAGAGAAGCGACTCGAAAGCCATTTATAAATTTAGTAAGTTTATCATAGGCATATCATTTTATTACATACAATAGGTCGTCAACCCACTAAAGTTTTCATCACACAACAAATAACAAGCAATGAAACGAACTTCAACTCAACCAATCCTCGGCGTTGGAAACTCTTGCTTTGAAGCACAAGTGATTCTCTAGGACGGGCCATCCATTGTCGATCTCGAGACCAACGCAGGACTGATCATCCAGGCTGAAGCGGCCTACTATATCAGTACCAGGGTAGGGAACCACCAAATGTCCGAGGTATAGACACAGTTGCTTCTCATAAATGGTAGTAATGTTGTGTCAACAGCAGTTGGATCGCCTTTCACCATCATTGGATAGTTTTGTCCAAGGAAGAGCGAGTTTTCTCCAAGACTATCAATTCTGTACCAGGGAGAAGGTGTTGGTGCTAGCACACTAGTATCCATCCCGAATACCATGCAACGGGTGTTGGAATAGGTCCGGAGAGTGCGACCATGGGAGACTACACATGCTTCCTTAGTAGTAACATCATCAGTGGGCTGTATACACACAAGAGGTGATCCATCGGAATTAGTTTCCAGGCGCCGCAGAGTATATGGGCGCTGCTCGTCCTCATGCTCGTGATCATCACCATCGTCATCTCCCCCTTGGTTATAAAAAATTTCAAGTATAGGTGGTGGAATGTTCACAAGACCTTGGAAACACAAGAAGAAGGTTAATTAGTAAAGGGAAACTTGCTAACCCGCATGCATGTGAATGAAACAATTATAATTACGGTGGAAGACAAACGTACCGAAACTACGAGGATCCCATGCAAAAACAGTGCCATGAGTGGTGGAAGCAAACACAAGGCCCTCGTATTGAATTGCATCACAGTACTCATCCGTGTACAGAAACTGATTTTCGAGCAATATCCATCAAGTCGAACCACAAAGGACGGCAACAAGCTTGTCGAAGATAGCAACAACTTCATAGTTGTTGTAATTCCAAGAGCGGTTGGGAACTCGACAAATTGCTATCTTCCGTAGAAGACATTCACCATGATTGCATTTAAACGCATGCATAATACCGGTGTGCTCAACCTCTGGCAGTCTGCTGAGATTTTTGGAAGTGGAACCCGGTCACGAGTGTACACATTCACAAGTTCCCACTCGCAGTTGGACCCAATGTAAACAACCCAATCTCCATTTGCGCCTGCCCAAGCCTTACCCTCAAGCGATGGCATCTTAACATCATACGTATCATTATCAAGCAGCATCAACTTGCACAAGGCGAGGCCTCCGTCGTCCCCGCGCCAGTCATCAACTTGACTCTTGGGTTCCTTGTAATGATGCTATTAGTTGGGTCGAGAATGGTCTTGAATGAACCTGCCATGCTAGCCGAGGTGATTACGTCGCACCGACCAATGAGTTCCTCCATCACGTCATCTTTCAGATCGGGGCAAGAATAACGGGGTCATTTCCGGCCAGTTCCCTCCATGGAGAAGACGATCGAACAATGGCAGAAGGAAGGGTCAAGGGCTGAAGGAAAATGGAGGAGGGAGAGGTAGAGCATGCGACGGCAATTCCAAATCAAGAGGGAAAGGCGAAGAGTCGGTGGACGGTTACCAGTTTGCCACGGTTCACGAAGAGGCGCCCCGGCCTACACGTCCATTCGGAAATACTAGTAGAAAAGGACTCGCCGTCATTTCACTGATATGTTGGAATGGGGCCACATGTCAATGAAACATGGTGTGTAATTTCTCGTGCAAAATGCGATCTGGCCGCGTTGACCCGAGGTGCCGCATTAGTTATCGACCTTTATTTTTGTAATGGCGTGTCGTTCAGTTTTGAAGCATGACTAACTAGTACTGTACGCAGAGAAAATATAAACTACTCTACCACTACTCCACCTCCAGTACTAGTAGCATAAAAAAGATATATAGGCTGGAGCTTCAGCGCTTTCTTGCTAAGGGCTGCCACTTGCTTCTCACACTATCACCCTCTCTCCAGATCTAAAAAAGACGGCCTCTCTCTCCTTCCTCAATGGTGGTCACAGATCCGCCGGGGAAGAAAGGACGTGCAGCGTTGACGCACTAGTCATCGGCGAGCGAGGTCATGCGCGGACGACAAGGCCGGCCTCTCAGACCTAGCGCCCGCGCGGGATGGCCTCCGTCCCCAAGCTCGCTGTCGTAGTGTGTGCAGAGGACGACGACCTTGACCAAAGCCACTTCCCGCTGACCCTCAGGTATGCTACCTCTTTTTGAACCATACCCTTGTTCTATTGCCCCATCTGCCACGTCATTGCGTGTGGATCTTTTTCCACTCCACCATCTTCCCAATTTGCTATCCTCTGCTCTGCTGCCATGCAAACGTAAACCATAATTTGCACTATTAAAGGAAACCCTACTTCATGCAGACTAATCCACGTCCGGGTTGAATAAGGAAAGGAAGGGAGACCGTACTGTCCAAGAGAGTAGGCATCGAACCCCCATCTAGGTTGAAAAGGGGAAAATCAGTAGCTAAGGAACGAGTCTCGTGTCTCTTGGTTGAAGAAGGGTAGAAAGGCATGACAACACAATAGAGAATGACCAGGTCGATCGGTTTGTTGTCCTCACATAGGAAAAAGGTGGCTAAAGAGAACAAAAATGGGACGTAATCCACATATGCTGCCTGGATATTTGTTGCTCCGGGCAACCATACCTCCCTCACCACTCTGCATCCGTGGAGGTACATCGTACTGCGCGCCACCGTCCGAATGGGCCTCCGTGCTCTTATTGCCACTTTTTTGTTGTTAGTATAACGCCAGCAGTCAAGTCAAGCAATGCTACTTCTAAAGTGATGCCACATTTAACTAATGTCGCTCTCAGTCTAATGCCACCAATAAATTTAAGCAATGGCATTTAATGTCACTGGATTATTTCAGGGTTAGCTGTTGATTGTGGATGTATTAAAGATTTTTCAGCTAAGGCATTCTAATGTCAAGCAGTACGCCCAAAGATACCAATGATGGAACTTGTTACTACCTTCAGATTTTTGCACTGTTAATGCTTATAGATTACATATCTCACTTTCATGAGATAAGTCAATTTTTATGTACAGTGTCACCAAAATGCCAAGGCGCTGATGTCATTCTATTTTAGTTAAACTGCACAAAAAATTATGAAGACAAGAGGAAAGGTCAAGAGTGGGCAACTCCTCCTCCGGCTGTTCTCTTGATTCGTTCAATCAAGTTTTTATGTTTGATCGATTATCAAGATTGTGATAGTAATTTTACCTTGGAGGTACATGGTTTGCAATTTTTTTATACTGTCATTAGTTAATAATGCTAGTTACCTTCAGACTTTTGTATTTGGTTTAATGCTCATGCACAGCTAGTATACCAATGCTGAAACTCGTTACCTTTACATTTTGTGTTAACTCTTATAGAAATCTTTCCAAAGGTTAGAGTTTATTGAAATCTGTTCAAGAAAACCATTGTAATTGCATCATGTAATAAACTAACTACTCTACTGTTGCACTAGCCACTGGATTAGTGTATATTTCTAGTATTCGCATGGTGTTGCATTAGCGTATGGACATAAATAAGGTGTGGCAAGCTTTCCCAGATATGTGCTCAAGAAAATTACTACCTGTTTTTTAAATACTAGACGTTTGGGTACTTTACATTGAACCATGAAAATGTCTTATATTAAGGAACAGAGGGTGTAGAGTTCACTCAAATTATCCCGGTAAAGCTAGTCACACCCTTGTTAAAATTAATGTTCATTATGTTATCGGAGGAGGTCTGTATGTTTGTCTCTAATGCCGGTCGACTACATACCTGACATCATGATGTAATGTTAAGTCATTTCCTTTTGTATAGTGTCACTGAATTGTCAAGGCGGTTATGGCATTTTATTTTAGTTGAACTGCATAAAATATGATTAAAAGAAGAGGAAACGTCAGGATTCGATCATTCTTTCAAAAAGAACTATATATGCCTTTCTGACATCAGCCGTTGTTGCCTTATTTATTCCTTCAAACAGGTGGTTAGAAATAGTCTTGCTACCTTTTACACTAAGAAATTGGAATGCTTATATTTCTGAGTCTATGCTTCAACTAGTGTCATTTTTACAGTAATCACACTTTCAATATCTATGCAAACAGGGATGCTCGATTTTAGTGAAACTGCACAAAAGGTCCAACTGGTTCAACATTAGGAGCATGTTTTCTTCCAAACCTTTTGTCGGTGCGGAGACGACACCTATGGGATCACACGAATCCCTACTACGGTTGCGGGGCGCGGGGTCGTGAGAAGAGCAGATCAAACAGATAGCACAGTGTTCTTTATCCAGTTCGGGCCGCTGGCCAGAAACCCTACTCCTGCTTTGGTGGTTAGCTTATTTATGCGTTCTTCAGCTAGCTATGGGGCGTGAAGAGCTCCAAAGGTCAATCCCCTCCCGGTCGCCTTGGGCCTCCTTTTATAGGAAAAAGGGTTGCCACAAAGGCACATGTGAGGTGGAAAGGATACAACATACGAGTCTATCCTTCAGACATTACATGACAAGGCGCCATAAATGCATCTTGCTTAGGTGTCCTTGCTTTATCGGGACGGGAGAGCCCGGTCCTCGTCAGCCGCCTCCCTTTCGTGTTGACACGCCTGTGCCCAGCGGTGCCTGTGGTTCCATGTAGGCAGGCAGGCATGAGGTGGCGCAGCTGGCGAAGTCTCCACGGTTCGCTTGCCGCCACGCAGTGCCTGCCCAACCGGTTGGGTCTCAGAGCTGCATGGTGGAGGCTGACCGGCGCTGGCCCCGATGGTGGCCCTACGGTGTCCTTGGCAGGGCCTTGCCGGGCCCCTGCAAGGGTCTTGCCACGGCGCTGCTGCCATCCCCTGCAAGGCTCTTGCCGGGGCCTTGTGGTCCTCCTTGGCCGTGATCCCGCCAAGGGTCGTCATCTTCTGTAGTATGTATCTGATCTTTGAATGTCTTCACAAAGATCTGCATGCCACCGCGGGGATGTCTCCCGAATCCCTTGCCCCATGGGGGGCAATGGACTCAAAGGTGATCAGCTCGGTGGGCGTGGGGCGAGCCGCCCCGGCAAGGGCCTTGCCGGGTTTGCTAAAACCGCCCCCCGGCAAGGACTTTTCCGGGGGAGTCCGCTTCGTCCCTTTTGCTCTTTGTGGTCTTGGTCTTGGCGACGTTCTGCTTCTTTCAAGCTTCGGCCTTACCTTGGCTCTCCTTCCTTGCTTTGCTTGAGTGTGGCGGCGCCATGCTCAGACTGCCTGCACGGTTAAAAGGTGTACCCTTCTTCTCAGACACCGACAGAGCCCCGGCCTGGGCACACGTAAGCGCTGATCGCTGCTGGGCTAGGCCCAAAACGGTGCGCGGCAGGCAGGTGGTGGTTTTACCATGTAAGTCTTTTTCACACACGCTTCCCACGCCTCCCCGTGTGGCTTGGCGTGGGGAGGTGTGCGTGACGGGTGGCATGCGTGGGGCTGAGCTCAGATGCATGCGCCTGTCAGAGTAAAAGGCCGGGTTCGCGCCTTCCCCATAAATGGAGGGAGGCGGAGGCGCGGCCCATTTACTGAACGGGGCCGGGGCGTGGTCTTCAAGGCGTCTACTCCCCACGATTACGGGGTGGGGAGAGGTCGCCACCACCATTGCCCCGCCCCGCATGCCTGCCACATGGCTCTCATGCGCTCGGGGTGGCGAATGGTGGAGGCGGGAAACCGGGCCGTCGCGGGCCGAGGCAGCGGGTCGGTCCGAGTTCCCTGTGCCTTCCGCATCTTGATTGGCTGAGCGGGGCGGCCGTGCCCCCACCCCGTTCTTTTATAAGGAGCGGGGGGGGGGCAACGGCGTTCCGCACTCTTCCATCTTCTTCTTCCGTCAGCTTCTGCTCCCCCTCCCTCCACCCGCCATGGAGAGAGGGAATCCTGGTCCTTCAACGATGGTGGCAAGGGTCGCCGCTTGACAACGCGTCCTTCCTTCTCCTTCACCTGCGGTGGCAGAGCCAGCCGCGAGGGGAAGGGGGAGGGGGCGAGGCCACGGGCGAGGCTGTGGATGAGGCCGAGGTGCTCAGGGAAGAGTAGAACGGGGTGCCGCGCCGGTCCCGCCTCCGCCAGTAGTTCCTCCTCCCACGGAGGGCCATGTTGGCAATGATCCTTGCGAGTTCTTCGTCAGGCTGCGCTGGCCACCTCGTCGTCGTCTCCGTCTCCCGACTCCATTCGCGAGCGAGATGGAGCCGATCCGCCGGAGTCATTGCGGTTGCACATGAGGGGCTGTTGATCGCTGGCACGCGAGTTCGCGTCGACTTTCCAGCCCCTCACGTGATGTACCTTGGTCGAGGGTGGAAGACGTTCGCCCACATCCACCGCTTGACGGCGGGGCTCACTCTCCATTTCAAGCTGATGGAGGGCGGCCTCCTCTCCGTCAAGGTCTTCGGGTGCTTCGGGACTCGGGCAAGGTGCTTCCTGGAGAGTTCTTCTGATAGAGAAGGCTCCTCCTTGAGCGGGAGTGGCGAGGAGGACAGCGGTAGCGACGACGACGGTTGCAGACGGCAGGATGACGGGTCTGACTAGGCGTCGGCCATCTCCTTGGGCGGCTGGCGTTGGGAGGCTGCGGAAGAGGAAGAGGGCGGGCGGCAAGGTCGCCAACTGGGTACGCTGGCACCGACGCTCGACGCCAGGCCGACGCCCCGCCGCCTTGCTCGAAGCTCGCTTCCGCGCCGCCATCACCATCCAGCCTTTCTGGACGGCCACCGAGATGTTCTCTTGGTGTCTTCTGCCACCCGTAGCTTGTCTAGGGCGCCTTTTTGCCCTTTTTGCCTCCTTGACCTGCCTCCCAAGAGAGGGGCAAGAGCGGGTCACGGGCACCTTATCTTTTTTTAGTTTGTAAACCTTTGGGCTTAGGCTGAACTTAAAAACTTGTAATCCCATCATTCATGTTTTTCATTCTCTATGGACTGTACCTGAGTGGAATGTTTTTAATGAAAAGGGACGCTTGCCGGGTCGTTTGTTCGCGGGTAGAACCCATGACAAGGAATAAATCCTTGTTATCTCTAAGATAAACATTGTATGGCCCAGCAACAGGCCCTGCCGTCTTCCCACTTCACTCGACCTCCCTCACACTTTCGGCGGAGGCAGGGATGAGGCGGGTTCAGGCTCTTCGTTTCATCCCTTTGCTGCCGCGACTACGACCAAACCTGGCCCCGGGAACGGGCCCCAGAGCCTAGAGTTTTTAGGGGAGCACGGTAGCTTGGGAAACAACGAGGTTTCACATACCTCAGTCCATAAGGGAATGCATGATAAGGAATGAAGAACTTATCTGAAGCTGCAACCCCCGGCAACTCTGGATTGCCGTGGCCGAATCTTCGTACTTGCTGCCCCCCGGCAATACTTGTCAGAGTCAAGATACCGATCTGCCCCACCTTTTCCTCCTTCGTCCTCAAGTGGTCCGGCAAGGGTATCTGTGAGTCCTGCGAACCAAAGGAGACAAAAGAATGGCAAAGAGACGCACACTCGACCTCTAAGCTAGGGGTTAGTCGCCACCAAGCACTATCAACCCTAACCAAGGACGAGACTTGACCTAGCATGCATACTATAACTTAGGGCGCCAGCGCTTCATTTATTTATGCTCAGGGCCTGCGCTTTGGCTTTGTACAAAGGGTTACATGCATCATCGGCAATGCTTGTACAAAGATGGCTTGCCGAGGCCCGCAAGCCGCTACCACGGTAAAACTAGCGAAGATGCTCAATGTTCCGTGAATTACTCACCGAACGGCATCTTCGGTCTCCGTGACGGACCGCGCTGGCCCGGTGACTCGTGTTACCCGATAAGGGCCATCCCACTTTGGCGTCAACTTGTTGGAATTCTTGGCCGATTGAACGCGCCGAAGAACAAGGTCGCCTTCCTCAAGGCTTCGGGCATGAACCTTGCGACTATGGTAGCGGCGCAAGGCTTGCTGGCAGCGTGCTACTCTCACAGCCGCCCGAAGACGATCATCCTCAAGGAGCACTGCGTCATCTTGCCGCAGTTGCTCTTGCTCAAGCTCGTCATAAGCGAGCACTCGAGGTGACCCGTATATGAGTTCAGTGGGAGAACTGCTTCGCCCCGTGATACCGTGGTAAAGGTGTCTCCGCCGGTGGCTCGATTTGGCGTCGTCTGATCGACCAAAGAACCGCCGGCAACTCATCAATCCAGCGCCTTCCACTCTTGTGCAGCCTGTCAAAGGTCTTGGTCCTTAAGCCTCGCAAGATTTCAGCATTTGCCCTCTCAGCTTGACCATTGCTTCAGGGTGAGCAACGGAAGCGAAACAGACTTTTGCGCCGAGGTCTTGGGTATATTGCATGAAGGTGCGGCTTGTGAACTGTGGTGCCGTTGTCGGTGATAACCCTGGCACGCCAAAACGGCACACTAGTCCCTTGAAGAACTTGACGGTCGACCGAGCTGTGACCTTCCTTATCGCCTCCACTTCGCCACTTTGTGAACTTGTCGATGCAACGTACAAGTACTCAAAGCCCCCGACAGCGCGGGGGAAGGGGCCCAGTATGTCGAGCCCCTAGATCGAGAAGGGCCAGGAGAGAGGAATGGTTTGAAGGGCTTGAGCTGGCTGATGAAGCTTCTTTGAATGGAACTGACACGCTTCACACCTGGTGACTAGTGTCGTCGCATCCTGGAGGGCGGTGGGCCGTAAGAAGCCTTGCCGAATGCCTTGCGGCAAGGGCCCTTGACCCGATGCGGGATCCACATATGCCTCCGTGTATCTCTCGCCAACAGCTCTAGTCCTTCCTCTCGAGGG
This sequence comes from Aegilops bicornis, assembly GCA_021605145.1. NCBI lineage: Eukaryota > Viridiplantae > Streptophyta > Magnoliopsida > Poales > Poaceae > Aegilops > Aegilops bicornis. Next base: position 83,802,048 of record CM038673.1, read on the forward strand.
ATACACTTCAATTTCACACCGTTCGGCCTCTTTCTCGCATGTGACGCCATCGATTAACCGGTACATGGTAGAGCCGACGGGCTACTTTTTTCCGCATCTTCCCGCTTCCTCGGAAGTTCCCTGCTTGAGGAATCGGACGGTATGTCAGTGCTCACGCCGGAGCTCGGGGCTCGACGGCGAGGACTAAAGGCATTTCTCTCTGCTAAGGGCGGCCGCCTCGACGGCAAGAGCTTGACGCCCGCTGAGCTGCCGCCTGCGTGGCGGGCTAAGTATCCCTGGCAACATCCTTGCCGGCGGCTCCGGGGAGCTCGACGGGAAAGTACTTGCCGGGCCGTGATTTCCTCCTCTTATTCTGCTTTGTTGATGGATCAACGGATGGCTGAGTTAGCTGGAGCACAAAGGTATCTGGTTCCACAGGTAGCTTGAGGGCAGCGCGTTTTGAAAGGTAGTCGGCGATATCGTTCTCCACTCGGGGAACGTGTTCAGCCTGCATACCGTCGAAACGCTCTTCCAGTTTTCTCACTTCATCGACGTAGGCTTTCATCAACGGGCTCTGGTAATCCTTGTTGACTTGCTTGACGACAAGCTGCGAGTCCCCCTCGACGATGAGTTCCTTGATTCCGAGGTCCGGCCAAGCGATCCTAAGACCGGCAAGCAGCCCTTCATACTCTGGCCAGATTGTTTGTTGACACCTCCACAGGGAAGTGCATCTGGATCACGTACTTGAGGTGCTCTCCGATGGGCGCGACAAGCAGTACGCCAGCCCCGGCGCCCTGTAAGGAGAAAGCTCCATCAAAGTACATGATCCAATCACAACTTGCCTCCTTGCCGGGGAGAGCAGTCTCTTGGACTTCTTCGTCAGGCGTGGCGGTCCATTCCGCAATGAACTCCGCTAGGACTCGGCTCGAATTGTCGGCAAGTACTTTCAAACTGGAGGCCAAGCTGGACAGCTCCAAAGGCCCATTCCACAATTCTTCCTGTTGCATCCGATTGTGCAATATCCGCTGCAGAGGGAAGCGAAAGTGACGACAAAGTGATCTCGTGTAATTAGAAGTAGTGACGCAGCTTCCTCGAGGCCATAAGAAGGCCGAAGAGCAGTTTCTGCACACCGGAGTACCTCGATCTAGCCCCCTGCAGGAGGGAACTAACAAAGTAGACCGGGTGCTGCATCATTTTCTTCCTCGGGCTGCACGCCAACTGGCTGTGTCGCTCTGCATTGGTGGTGTTGGGCTCTGCCGCTGCCATCACTCTCGCCGTCAACCTCTCTCGCGCATTGCCAGTGGCGCTGACCACCTGGTCCGCTGCCGCTGTGTATAGCAAAGCAACGGCTCTCGTGGCCTAGGCGCAACTAGTATTGGCGCCGAGGAGAGGTACTTCTTCAAACCTTGCAATGCTGCTTCGCTTCAAGGCGCCCACTCCATCGGGCCCGCTTTTCAGGATCTTGAAAAGGGAAGGTGCGCCGCGCATTCTGAAATGAACCTGCCCATGGCGGCGACGCAACCAGCAAGCCGACGCACATCCTGGATCCGATTGGGTGCTTCAATCTGCTCTATAGCTTTGATTTTGTCCGGATTGGCCTCTATCCCACGCTATGACACCAAGAACCCGAGAAGCTTGCCGGACGGGACGCCAAAGACGCACTTCTCAGGGTTCAGCTTGAGATTGATCTTGCGCAGGTTTGGAAATGTTTCTTGCAAATTGGGTATGAGGGTTGCCCTGTCCTTGGTTTTGACCAATATGTCATCCATATAAGCCTCCATATTTCTATGGAGCTGGGGTTCAAAACCAATCTGAACCGCCCTTGCAAACGTCGAACCAGCACTCTTCAACCCGAAAGGCATCCGCATGAAACAATACGTACCACATGGGGTGATGAATGCTGTCTTCTCTTCGTCCTCTCTTGCCATGAAGATCTGGTGGTAGCCGGAGTAGGCGTCGAGGAATGACAGCAGATCACACCCAAATTGGAGTCAACAATCTGGTCGATGCGCGGCAACGGGAAGGGGTCTTTAGGGCAAGCCTTATTGATATATGTGTAATCAATACACAGTCTCCACTTCCCATTTTCCTTGCGCACCACGACCGGATTGGCCAACCACGTTGTATGGAGCACTCCTCTTACCAAACCCGCTGCTTCTAGTTTCCGGATCTCTTCTGTGATGAACTCTTGTCGTTCCAAATCTTGCTTTCTGACCTTCTGCTTGACGGGCCGTGCATGAGGGCAAACAACAAGGTGGTTCTCAATCACCTCCCTGGGAACACCGGGGATGTCGGAAGCTTGCCATGCAAACACATCGACACTCGCCCGCAGGAAGGTGACGATCGCGTCTTCCTATTTGTCGTCGAGGGTGGAGCTTATGGTAAAAGCTCCTCCCTGCGCCGCCCTCATTGATGTAAACCTTCTTGGTTCCCCGCGGTATGGCCTCGGGCTTCTTGTTTCCGCCGGTGGAGCTCTCTCGCACGTCCTCGACGGCAGCGCTTACACTCAAGAGGTGCGCTTGCCGGAGTGGGTGTCCAAGGTCTCACCGGTCTTCTTCTTCTTCGCTCCCGGGTCCTGCCGCAGAGCAGGTGCCCTAGCGGCGGCAGCTGCAACCGCTTGTCGGTATAGTTGGTCAAGCAAATCAACGCATCTTTCTTGTCGGAGGGGATGGTGATGATCGCCACAGGTCCCGCATCTTCGGGTGTTGTAATGCGCATAGTGTGACGCCGCCATGAACTTGGCCAGCGCTGGCGGCCAAGGATCCCGTTAATAGGGCAAGGGATCTTGGCAACATCGAACATGATCCTCTCCGTCCTGAAGTTCGTGACGCCCCAAAAGTCACGGGCAGCGTGACCTTTCCTTTGGGTTGGCTTCTCCCGGGTTAACCCCCGAAGCGTGCCCGCCTCTTCGAGGTCTCCATCGTGAATCAGGTTTCTCGATCACGGCAGGCGAGATCAAGTTTAGACCGACCGCGCCATCGACTAGCATCTTCGTCACCCTGAGGTTGCGTATTGTTGGTGAAACCAACAATGGCAAGCACCCGACCGCAGTGGTGCGATCAGGGTGGTCCTCAGTGACAAAGATGATAGGTGTGCTGGACCACTTCAGCGGCCTTTGGGCATCAAACGACGGCTCTGCCGCTGTAATCTCTCTCGCCCACTATTTAAGCCGGCGGTGAGAAGTATGCAGCGAGGCGCCACCATCGACGCACATGGCCTCTGTAGCTTTCTGAAACTCTTGGTCGCCGGATTCGTCGTCCTCTTCGTGATCGTCGTCTTCGGCTTCTCACGGCCCGGCGGGCCTCTCTGTTGCTTATCCTTGCCGCGACGGCCGCTTTGGCCGTCATGCTTCTTGCCGGACCCTCAAGACTGCTCTGGGCCCTTCTCCTTGTCCCGCCTCATACTCAGCCCTCGCTTCGCCGAGGAGCTCAACCTGTCGGCAGTCCCGAGAGCATGGCCTTTGGTGCGATGGATCTTGCAATATCGCTTGTCGGAGTTTAATGGCTTCTCGGCAGCCGCCAAGGCCCGGCAGGTGACACATCCGGCAACCTCCTTGCCGGGGTTGTCTGCCTTGGTTTTCTTGGTGGAGCCGGCGTCATCAGATCCCTCGACGGCAAGCACGGATTTTCCTTTGCGCTTCCTGTTGCGGCGCCGGCCTTTCTTCGCCTGGGCGGCAACATCCTCATCTGAGGAGTCGGTTTCCACGCCGGCATCTTCGCCGGGGTACTTCCTTCCCTCTTCAGCTCGGGCGCATTTGTCGCAAGAACATAGAGTTCTCGCTACATCTCTCACCTTGTTCATTGCCAGCTCTTCGCATCTTGCGGATTCGCGCCGCGTTACGATGGAACGCGCGATGATGGCGGCAGGTGAACATCGTGGATATTGTACTGCATCCGGCTGAACCTCTGAATATACTTGCGGAGACTCTCGCCCCTTCTCGGGAATGACGCAGGTGTCGCTTGCTTGGCCATGGGCTTGGTGGCCTCCAAAGAAAGGCGCCCACGAACTCATGGCACAAATCCGACCAGGGGGAAATTGAGTCTACCGGCAAGTGCATCAACCATGACATGGCGTTGGGTTTAAGAGCCAACGGAAAATAATTCACAAGCACCTTATCGTCGCGGGCTCCGGCAGCTTGCATCGCGATGGTGTAAACCCTGAGGAACTCGGACGGGTGGGTCTTGCCATCGCACTTTTCGCCCACGCCGGGTTTGAAGGTGCGGTGAGTGGGCCACCGAACTGCCGCAGATCACGGCTCAAATCCGGACAGCCTACCTCATAAGGTAGGCCTCTGTGGCTCCCGGTGCCGGGTGGCTCACAGCAGGCCTCGCCGCTTGTCGGATTGGTGGCGCTTCCGCCGGGCGCCGATAGTGGTTCGAGCGTCTTCATGTTCTCGTTCCCGAAGAACTTGGCGCTGGTCACAGTGGGCCCGTGGGTCGGATGATGCTACGGAGACCTCGTCGCCCGTAACGTCGCGACGGGCTGGCGTCCACGGTACCGGGCGAGGAGGAGGCGAGTGCATCGTGGTTGTGGTGCCGCCGGCTCTCCTACCACTGGTGCGTGGGACTCTGTCGGAGCGTCGACCCGGGGGCTCCACCGGACTCGGTTCGTCTTTGTTGGCCACCGCAACAAGGCTTCGGATAGTGGCTCTCCATTCGTCGAGTTTCCCCGTAGTGGGAGGAAAATCAAGGAGCAATCGCGCATAGCGCCAGGCTTCACCTGGCGTTGGTGGCAGCGAAACCTGCACGGATCGCGACGCCGCTTCAACTTCGGCCATGTCGGCGAGCTCTATCACGACCCCGCGGTCGCATGCCACCCTCACCAGCGCCTCGGCGAGCGGACATGTCTTCTAAATCCCGGGAGTGGCGCTCGGGGCTCTTTCCGCGGCGACGCTCGGGGTCCTCGGCGTGATTACGCCGTTCGTCGCACGCCGCTTGAGAAGAGCGTGCCGTCGGCGCCGGCGTGGGAGTCTTGGAAGCCCTCGCTTCGCCTGCGAGCGGGGTGGCAGCGATCTTGGAAGGACCCACGCCACCCGCGGAGGGCCTGGCTCTGTCTTTGGATTTGGCGGCGTGCAACCCGTTACCAGGCGCACGAACATCGCCACCTCCCAAACTTCGGCTGCTGGGACGGTGTTGGTGTTCGCGAACAGCACCCCGGGTCCTTTCTGCGACCGGTCCGCTGCTCGCCCGCGTCGGGGCGGGATGTCCGGCTTCCGACGGGCCAACCGCCACCGTCGACTTCTTCTTGGGTGCCATGACGATAAATAAGCGTCGAACTAACTGCTAGAGCCGATTCTAACAACTGCGCCCCCTACCTGGCGCACCAAAGATGTCGGTGCGGAGACGACACCTATTGGATCACAAGAATCCCTACTACGGTTGCGGGGCGCGGGGTCGTGAGAAGAGCAGATCAAACAGATAGCACACGGGTTCTTTATCCAGGTTCGGCCGCTGGCGCGTGAAACCCTACTCCTGCTTTGGTGGTTAGCTTATTTATGCGTTCTTCAGCTTGCTATGGGGCATGAAGAGCTCCAAAGCGAATCCCCTCCCTGGTCGCCTTGGGCCTCCTTTTATAGGAAAAAGGGTTGCCACAGTGGCACATGAGGTGGAAAGGATACTGATCATACGAGTCTATCCTTCGCATTACATGACAAGGCGCCATAAATGCATCTTGCTTAGGTGTCCTTGCTTTATCGGGGACGGGGGAGAGCCCAGTCTCGTCCGTCGCCGCTCCCTTTCGTGTTGACACGCGCCCTGTCCAGCGGTGCCTGTGGTTCCATGTAGGCAGGCAGGCAGCTGAGGTGGCGCAGTGGCGAGTCTCCACGAAGGTTCGCTTGCCGCCACGCAGGTGCCTGCCCAACTGGTTGGGTCTGTAGCTGCATGGTGGAGGCTCGACTGGCGCGGGCCCTGATGGTGGCCCTACGGGTGTCCTTGGCGGGGGTTTGCCGGGCCCCGGCAAGGGTCTTGCCACGGGCGCTGCTGCCATCCCCTGCAAGGCTCTTGCCGGGGGCCTTGTGGTCCTCCTTGGCCAGGATCCCGCCAAGGGTCGTCATCTTCTGTAGTATGTATCTGATCTTTGAATGTCTTCACAAAGATCTGCATGCCACCACAGGGATGTCTCCCGAATCCCATGCCCCATGGGGGGGCAGTGAACTCAAAGGTGATCCGCTCCGTGGGCGTGGGGCGAGCCGCCCCGGCAAGGGCCTTGCCGGGTTTGCTAAAATCACCCCCCGGCAAGGACTTCGCCGGGGGAGTCCACTTCGTCCCTTTTTCTCTTTGTGGTCTTGGTCTTGGCATCGTTCTGCTTCTTTCAAGCTTCGGCCTTACCTTGGCTCTCCTTCCTTGCTTTGCTTGAGTGTGGCGGCGCCCGCGGCTCAGACTGCCCGTGCATGGTTAAAAGGTCTACCCTTCTTCTCGTACACCGACACCTTTATATCCAATTGGTGGCACTATGTGTTGTTCATTACTAAGGTACATGGTTTGCTACTATCTTGCTACTCTTTTTGTACTGTCATTAGATAGTAATACTAGTGGTTTGCATGTGAATTTATTGGCAGGGTGGACCAACATTGGAGGTGCAGGACATGATTCAATGATTGGATGCTCAATTTCGGTTGTATCAATTTCACCTCTTCCATCACTATGAACATGGATATCCTTGGTATGATGAAGAATAGGCGCCATATTTCTGCTCTGAACCAGTAAATCAATTCAGTACGAAATTGTCCAGGGCAAAACATAATCATATCAGTTGTCCAAAGGCGTAATATGACAGATGCTAAGCGGAAGAGAGATGTTTAAACCGAAAATACAAGGTGTGGTATATGTTTACTAGCTGCTTAATATTTGTGCAGACAGAGATGTCTTCCCATTGCTATTTGGCAAACAAACAAAGTGTCCGCAATTATGGTTGAACTGCACAAGAGAATAGTATAGTCACTGCATGTAGTGCCATTTGAAAATAGACACAGAAAGATTGGATAGTCATTTCATGGACTGCAGAAGAGTAGTACTGTACTATTTATTGGCCAACAATAGGTGCTTCATTGCTTTGGTCTGATTATACAACGGGCATCATTTTGCCTAAGTTAAAGTTTCTATTCCGAAAATAGTCTCGCGGTGCGATCGAGAGAAGACCAAATCATATTGCAGTGGATGTTCCTCCATCATGTGTGACTTCACAAGAAAATTTGTCTTTCAGTTTGTACTGAATGTTGGCCAAGAGAAGCATCCATGTTAGTAGGAAGAACAGATGTTTTTTCTAGATCTTTGCTTTTGGAGCTACATATTTGTATATGATCTGTGAATCATTGAGATGCATTAACATGTTGATCTTATGTATGGGAATCGTACTAGTTAGTTTTAGTTGTGACGCAAGATCCGAAGTGGCTGATCTTTGCTTTTGGAGCTACATATTTGTATATGATCTATGAATCATTGAGATGCATTAACAGTTACTTATTTATGTTTGCTCAGTGTTTACAAGTTACTGATCGATCACTAGCTAGCCTACTAATGCGCTCCTGGCAGTCTTATTTGCAACGCAAGATCCGGTGGCAGTTTTTGAATAAAAATGCCTACCTCAAGAAACTTACAAGCTTCCCTATCCTACCTACTCGATCCTACACGGATAAATAGCAGATCACGCACGTACTACCTCCTTTCCGGTTTGCAGGGCTCAATTCAAGAAACGACCTACTCGATCCTACACGAATAAATAGCGGATCACGCACGTACTAGTACCTCCTTTCCGGTTTGCAGGGCTTAATTCAAACCTCTCACCAACCAAGGTACTCCCTCCGTCCGGGTATATTAGTCTCGTAAGCAAAGCGGCAAGACCAAAGGATGGCAATAATTAATGGCATGCAGAAGTTTAAGCCTAATTAATTCCAGCGATTTAAGTGGCTGCATGCGTGCCCTCGGCTGCGACTCGTTGCATGCTGCTCCGCATACTGGCTGCGAGCGATTCTGAGTGCCTGCATGCAGCCGGCCGTAATTAAGGCAGCTAACTGATGCGAAAAAAGATGCGCTTTAATTGTTGCGGGCTTTTTAAATCCGTGGAATCATTATTGACAAGGAGGGAGATGATTCGAGTGCACTCGTTTGACTGCCATTCCGGCGTGCGACCCAGACTCGATGGGACGGCACAGTCATAATTTTAGTTTCTCTAGTTTTCCATTAAAGCTGGCGCGCTAAGCCATGCCTGCTTATGCATTGAATTCCGATGACCGTCGCGCTACCTTCCGCCTATAAGTACTGTTTGCCGTCCTTCTCCGGTGGCACCGTGACCCAACTCGCCATACCCTCATAAACCCCCACCGGCCCGATGACGCTCGCCACGTCCGCCATGCCCCCGCCCGTCCACGGTATGCGACGCCGGAGGCGGTCACCGTCGGAACTAGTGTTCAGTTTTTCACCAGAAGGCAGACGGAGGGAGGAGGCATTCTATCTGTCTTTAGATGGCAATGCGGAGATCGAGGAGTTGTTGGAGCGCGACCGCCTGGCGGAGGAGCATGAGTTGTTTGAGCGCGACCGCCTGGCGAAGCAGCAGCGTATCGCCGATTTGCACCGGCAGCGGGACATGGAGCAGCAGCGCACCGATGCTCTGAGTCGCGAGCAGAACGCCCGCAACTGGGCCGACTACGTGGAGGCTGGCGCTCGGCAAATAGCCCTGGAAGCTGTCGGGCACGCACGCGTTCACGACGTTGATTTTTACTACTAGCTCATCAAGTGGGTTTCCCGCTTGGAAGCCGAAGCTTCGGTGGACCACGCTGGCATGGAAAGGGCCAACGCGCGCGAGCAACGCGCCCTATCGCACATCTTGCAAGTCCGAGGCGAGGCGCAGGACGCCGGTGCCGGCGTTTAGCGTGTACCGTAGATGGCGGTCGGCATCGTCTAGTTAGCTAAGAGTAAGTTAGTACTTGTACGCTACTAGAGTATTAGTGGGAGTAGATAGTTAACTTGGCTATGATGGTTGTCAACGTGGAAGTTTAGTACTCTATATGTGGATCGGACTGTTACTTTGCTCAATGTTGAACTTTCCGATTGAACGTATGGAATGGGCTGTTATTTTTTAAATGGGTTGTATTTGTCCTCCACGGGTTTAGAGGCTGACTTGTGGGCCTACCAAGTTGACGCGTACACAATCAGGAGATGATTGTACATGGAGAGGATGATGACGAGGGACCCGCTTAAGCTCATGGCAAGACGCAAGGCAAGGCCCTTATTTCAAGCCAATAAAAAAATGGCTCCTCCTAGTGGATTTCTGACATCTGGGTCCCATGCCATTATCAACGTAGTCAATAAACGAGAGAATTGCACAATGAGCGGCTGACACCAGGGACCCAGCAGCTCGCCCAGTTATTTTTGTTTTGGGTTAATTTGATAAATGCCACTCCAAATTTGGTGTTTCCGAGAAATGCCACTACAATTTCCAAACTTTGAAAAATGCCATTTCATGCCATTTCTAGTGGCATTTTTCGAAGTCTGGAGTGGTGTTTTTCAAAGTTTGCAAACTGCAGTGGCGTTTTTCAAAGTTTAAAAAAATTGCAAAAATTGCAGTGGCATTTTTCAAAGTTTGGAAATTGCAGTGGCATTTTTATGAATCACCATAATTGGAGTGGCATTTATATGATTTGTTTTGAGACGAAGGTGGTGTCAACTGGGCTGTGCGGGACACTCTGGCCTATCTAGTCAGCCTTTTCTTTTATGTTTACCACAGACCAGCCCAGTAGTTTTTTTTATTTTTGAAAATGGCTAGCCTAGTTTTTTTGTGATTTGTCAAGTAAGTCGTTTTATCAGGTCTGTTGGGCTGCAAATCTCTCAAGACGAGGAGAGCTTCATTCGGCTGGCCGAGAAAATGGACTATCAGTAATGAGAAATGGGTTGTACATTTTTAAAACACATCAAACCGGCAATTAGTTTCAAATATCTTTTTTTCACTTCGAGATTTTAAATTGCATTGATTTTTATGCATGGACCATTTATTTGATTTTATATTGATATACATTTATTTTTAAAATCAGTCTGAATGTGACTCGAAATTTCGGGTTTTAAAACAGTTCAGACCACACCGACATATGCAAAATTTCATATAATTTTTTAACCGTGGCCACAATATGGGATGTAATGCTAAAAAAAGAATATGGGCTCCAAAAAAAACTGTAATAATTAGCAAATGGGCTGTAAATTATTAGAAATATTGGCAGATGGCCTGTATGCTGTTTTCCACGGATTTGAGGCTTTCCTAAAAAAAGGTTGACGCACAAGCAGTGGCTGTTGGATGTCCATCCAACGCCGTCGTGCTTCTTCAATCTCTACCCTTCCTGCTCCAGCCGCTCAAACAAGCGCCGGCGGGACTGCCTACTCCCTCCTCCCCGTGGCCGGCTGTGCTGCGGCGCAAGCCTCACCGCCCCACCGTACTCCCGTCGCTGGCCTAGCCATCCCTCTACTAACCCACACCTGCTGTTATTCTCCGGCGACGGCAGACGAACCAAGAATCCTCGTGACAACAGATTCCTCCGTGTGGGAAACAACTGCAGAGTCTTCCCTGGCTCCGTGTCGTTCCCTTCCTAGGCGTCATCGTCGTCCACCGCCATGGTGCTCTCGGCGCGGCCTGGTCAACGTGGTCAATGAACGACATCCATCGGACGTGGACTGTACGTGGAGAGGCTGACAGCTGGGTCCACGGCCGCACACAAGGAAATGCCTCCTTATTACGCGCAAAATAATGATTCCTCCACCTGACAGCTGGGACCCACCAGAAGGGCCTCAGATTTTGCGTAAAAAATGTTCCCCCACGACAGTCGGACCCACCAGCTATATCTTCGCACACAAGGAAGTGCCTCCTTATTACGCCCAAAAAATGAATACCCCCTGCTAGCTGGGACCCACCATATTGTTGGGCTGACTTGTGGGCCTACTAAGTTGACGGGGACGAAGGGCTTTGTCAACTTAGTCAATACTCCAGTGACCGTACGATGTCCATCGAACGGCCGTAGTGCTTCTTCAACCTCTAGTCTTCGTGCTCCAGCCGCCCAAAGCAGCGCCAGTCGTGCCGCATGCTCCTGCCTCCTGTGGCCGGCTGTGATACCGCGGAGGCCTCAGCGCCCCCTTCTACTCCCACCGTTGGCCAGTCCATCCCTCTACTCACCCACACCCCATATTATTCTGCAGCGACGGCAGCCTCACATCACGGTCGAACCAGTGAACCCTCGTACTCCTCTTTGCGTGGGCATCCACTGCTACGTCTTCCTCGGCTCCGCGTCGTCCCCTTCCCAGGCCTCTCCGTCGTCCACCGCCGTGGTGCTCTTGGTTAACCGTGGTCAATGTGGTCAATGACTGACAGCTGGGTCCACGGCGGCCGCAAGGAAGTGCCTCCTTATTACGCGCAAAATAATTATTCCTCCACCTGACAGCAGGGACCACCGGACGGGCCACCATATTTCGTGAAAAAAACATTTCCCCCCTGATTGCTGGGACCCACCAGCTACACCTTTGCACGCAAAGAAGTGCGTCCGGGCAAAAAAAACAATTCTCCCCCCTGACTGCTGGGACCCACCAGCTACATCTTCGCACGCAAGGAAGTGCCTAACAGTCGGTACCCACCTGGTCAAAGCGTGCGTAGCGTTGTCATTCTGGTCGGGAACGTGTACGTACATACCGGTGGATGTAGAGGTGTAACATCCCAAATTTTCAATTTGGAATGTTATACATTAGGTCATCATGCATATCATATTTTTCTCGCATTTCCGATCCTAGAAAATTTCACGCAACTCAAGGACCCTCGGAGAGAGTTGGAAGTTTCATTATTTTCATATTTGGGATTTCTCAAATTTTGAAAATAGGATCATTTGGATTTATTTAATTATCTTCATAAAGTTTTTCCTAAAAAAATATTTTGAGAGGGAATAACATGACTTTCCTAACATTTAGGAAAAATGAAGATATTATAAATAAATAAAAATTTGGTTTTGGAAGATTTATTTTGTTAGGCAAAAATGAGCATTTTAAAAAAAAATTATGCATGTTTGCCGTTTTAAAGTTCATTTTGTTCGACTCATTTTTAGGAGTCGGGGAAAATTTGTTTTATTTAAATCGGAGTTCATTTGGTTTTTTAATTGCTTTTGTTTTAATTTAAAAAAACGCTTCTGGGCCAAGGCCCAGCTGCCCAGCCAGTCCGGCCAGCGCCCGCCTCCTCTCCTCATACAAGACGCCGCCTCGAAGGGAGCCCCGCCACAAGACGCCGCCTCACGCCCATAGTCCGGCTCCACCACGGGCGCCTTGCCCTCCCATAAGCCACCCCGCCGCCTCCCCTCTTAAATACCCCTGCCCTCTCTCTCACCCCGCCCGCCGACCAGCCCGAGTGCCGCCCGCCCGAACGCCGCCCGCCGTCCCTCGCCCGGCCTTGAGCCCCGCCGCCTCGCCGCCCCTCCCGAACCCGCCACCCCTCGCCCCCGTTGCCCCGCCACCTTGCCGCCATGCCGCCCAGTCCGGCTCCACCCAGCGCCTTGCCCCTCCCCAAGCCACCCCGCCGCCTCCCCTCTTAAATACCCCCTGCCCTCTCTCTCACCCACCCCACCCGACCAGCAGTGCCCGTGCCGCCCGTCGCCCGCCCGCCCCGTCCCTCGCCCGGCCTTGGGAGCCCCGCCCCTCGCCGCCCCTCCCGAACCCGCCACCCCTCCCGAGCCCGCTGAGCCCGCCCGGCGATCACCGGAGGTAGCCGCCACCGATCCGGTTTTCCCTATAAAAACCGATCCGGTTTATTTTAAAAAAAATGTGTTCGGTTTTTTTTTTAAAAAACCTAGATTGGTTTTATTTTTTTCGGTTTTCTTAATTAACGAACGTTCACCGAACCGTTCGTTTCAATGAACGTGTTCGTTGGATTGGTTCTGTTAATGAACGTCCGTTATTTAATCCGTTCGTCGTTTTTCTTTTAATCGGATTTAATCCGTTATTTTTCTGATTCGATTTCCGATCCGATTTCAAAACTGTTTTATTTCTTGCTCGTTTATCGGAATCAGGTGATTCAAGCGCCTGGAGTTTCATATTTAAACCGCCGTTCCGACTAACCTAATTTCACAAGGTTTTGCTACTGTGGAATTTTGACCTAATTTCAGATTGCTAAACCGAGTCGTTCTCTCTCGAGTTCCGACTTTCGATGCTTTATTTGATTCGATTCTTTTGCAACCAGGGTTCTTAAGTTGAACTATCTGGTTAGATCTTTTATTCGAGATTTCCCGTGCATTAGATGAGTACTTATTGTATGCTTGTTGTTTGTCTGCGTTAGATCACCCGGAGTCGCCGCTTGTTACTTCAATCTCTAGGTCTCATGGATCATCGCTAAGGCAAGTAACACTTGATCATACCTTTTCTACTACCCAGTTTTTATGCATTAGATCAAACCCTCAAACATTGCATTGTTTAGGATCTAATTAAATTGTGGGATTGGGAAGTAGATTTGAGGTAGTACCTATTACTTGTTTTACTTATGAAACCTTGGGAGTTACTTCTACGTTTGTTTATTATGCCATGCTATGCTAGTAGACGTGGATTGGGTGAGTGAATATCCATGACAGATGTGAGATTGTTAATTAATGGTTTATCTAAGGTGGCAACCAAAACACACATCCTGGGTGGATTGAGGCACCTGGTTTCTATCAGGACTTGCTCAGATTTCTTCGGACCGCCACCTGTGCTCTAAGGGATCATAAGATTATTCAAACTGGAAACTTCCGTGTGCAGCCACAAGCCAATTATGGGCTCTGGCGTAGTTGACTAAGTTGTGCGAACTCTTACGGGTAGGCTAGCTGATGTAGGGGATGTAGGTTGGTACGGTCTACCCATATGTAAGGTGCTAGCGCTTACGAAGACTATGTCTCGGTCATCCGCTTCTCAAACACCCTGCAGGCGAGAACCAAGCGGAGGCGATCGAGTCTTGTGGGGAAAAGTCGCAAACCTCTGCAGAGTGTATAAACTAATCATGATTAGCCGTGTCCCCGGTTATGGACGTTTTGAGTATCCGTAATTGAATATCATGTGAATCTCAACATGTTACTTCTAATAAATGTATTGGGTTTTTGATGAGTACTTTTTAATTGGGATTGAGGATGTCATCAACCATTCTCAATGTTTAACAACCACCATGATAGTTAAATAAAAGATATTCCTTTGATGTAGGGAAAAACTAGCTTTTTGCAAAAACTGTAACCATAGAGCTTTCCACCAGCCATATATGCATGTAGTATAGGTTTATTCCTTCATTGCTCTTTATGTGTTACATTGCCATATTCCATGTCTTGACCCGTTTCCGCTGCAACTTTCACGCTATGCACTTTTCGACATTTATTTATTAAGGTGTTAGGTCGTGGTTCTATACTCAGTGATGCCGATGGAGTTGATGGACTCGCTTATCTTCCAAGCCTTCCGCTGTTATTATTAGATGGCCTTAAGCCATATTGTTGTATTCAGTTCCCTTGTGGACAACGATGTACTAAGTGTGTGATTGCTACTCTGCTATAAATCCTTCGAAGTACTGTGTGGTGTCGACATTCGATCCGGGGATGACATCGAGCACGTAGACTTGATCCATTCGGGTCTGGTCGCCACGAGAGAATGGTATCGAGCACACGCCGACCGTAGGACACGACCACTAAGTTAAAGCCATAGATCACTACTCTCTTCTCATTTCTAACTCCTCATCTTTTCTACTCCCTTTAGGATGACTGGACGCCAAGATCAAGTACACCCAACCAGATGAAGGCACACCTTTTGGTTTTCACTTGAAGGAAGTTACCAAGTACCAACATTGGACTACCAAGCTTCACCGACTTTCAACGCCACTCTGCTGAAGAAGAGCTGGAAGATTCATGCTCACGCTCCCGGAAGGACATTCGCCCCAATCACCAAGCCTATAGATAGTGTTTTCGGCACCAACTTGGAGTCTGGGAAAGAGCATGGCAGCTCACATCACCATGGGACGCATTGGAGAAGTTTATCAAGAAGACCTCAAGGACACCATCTACCAGATTTGCGGACGCCGAGATGACCAATGGGACATTGTCAGCACCAAGAAGGATAGATCCATTGCAGCTTTCATCCAGGAGTTAAATCAGCACATTCGACGCCAGGAGAACCAAATGTGCAACGATATGTTGGAGTTGCAGAAGACAAAGGGAAGGATCATCGAACTGGAAGGAGAACTAAAGACTACACGCAAGGACTACATGGACGAGATCGTAGCTCTAGCAAGACACAATAACGATCTTAAGTACGAGATCGAAGAACTCAAGAAGAAGTTGGCGCTCAGGAATGAAGACCAGTATGTCGAATACCCAAGCGACTACATCAACATCGACGACACCGATTCGGATCCAAGTGAACCCGACTTTGAAGACGAAGCTGGAGCAGACATCATGGAGTCTTCCACCGGTTCAAATTAGTAGAAGTCCCCCACATATTAGTAGTATTCCCTCCATGTAAACATTATAGTACACGCACTTTTGTGATAGTTAGATCGTTGTAAGCCCTTGTTTGATTGAATGAAGTGATTTCGTGTGCATTTGCTCATGTGCATTTGGGTAGTGATTCCCCTTAGACCTCATTCTACTCTACATTTCTCTTCTTTTCTAAACCCATCAGATGCCTCCGAGACGCGACCCCGGATTCGTTTTCCCGCCAGAGATCACCCAATTGATCCAGCAGCAGAACACCCTGCTTCAAACATTGGTGCAGACCCAGGGAAACAACAACAACAACAACAACAACAACAACAACCCACCACCACCACCACCACCTGAGGATCATCTGACTCGTTTCCTTAGACTGAACCCGCCGGTGTACTCCAAAGAGCACCGAGCCGATTGTAGCAGATGACCTGGCTCCGCAAGATAGGAAGGGAGTTGACCATCGCAGGATGCATGATGGTGAAAGAGTGAAGTTTGCAGCACATCAGCTCGAAGGACCCGCAAAGACATGGTGGGAGAATTTCACAGCCACTTACCCGTGAGACACTGCCACATGGGATCAATTTCAGCAAGCTTTTGACCGCCCATGTTTCAGCAGGAGCCATGGCCATGAAGAAGCGTGAGTTTCGCAACTTACGCCAAGGAGGAAGGACTGTTGGCCAAGACGTGGATGACTTTAGCAAATTAGCACGTTATGCCCCGGATGACGTTACATGGATGCAGCTAAACAGAGAAGTTTCTAGAAGGACTGAATGATGAGTTCAAAGATGCCGTTGATGGTAGCCAGTCTCAACAACTACCAGGAGTTAGTAGACCGAGCCCTCATGATTGAAGGAAAGCAGAAGAATTGAGAACTGCAAGCGGAAGTATGGGCAAGGGAAGTATAACTCGGAGCTCGAGAAACCTCGTTATACCCCTAAATCAGGAATTCAGTTTCAGCATACCCATGGAGGAGGTAATTCGCATACCCATAATGGCACCAAGAATGGGAACGGGAATGGAGGAAGCAACGGACAGAATCGCACCAACCCGTCAACACCATCCAAGGTAGACCTGAGTCATATTACTTGCTTTAAGTGCCACAAGACTGGGCATTATGCAAATGACTGTCCAGAAGGCCAGAATGGAAATGGCAATGGAAGCTCTGGAAAGAAGCCCAACCCTTTCAACAGGGGATGTGAACCACATTGATGTGGAGGAGGTTGAAGACCAGCCCGATGCAAGAATCGGTAAGTTTTTGGTTAAGTCATTTATCGCAGCTTGTTCTTTTTGATACTGGTGCATCGCATTCATACATATCAAGGGGATTTGTGGATAAGTACAAGTTACCAACCCAAGCCCTTTGGTCACCCATGCTAGTAACCTCACCCGGAGCGGAGTACATGGCTAGTAAATGGTGTGATCGACTGCCATTAAGGATTGGACACTATGTTTTTCCCTCAGACCTAATAGTCCTGGAATCCCAAGGATTGGATGTGATATTAGGAATGGATTGGTTATCAAAGTATGGAGGAAACATTGATTGCTCCACTAGATCAATTTTACTCACCACACCAGAGGGAAGAAGGATTAGGTATGTATCACGGCACGAGCCGAGGAGAGCACAAGTTAATTGCTTATCAGGAGTGGTACAGGAAGAAGTACCAGTGGTGAAGGATTTTCCTGATGTATTTCCTAAGAGTTGCCGGGAATGCCACGGATAGAGACATTGAGTTTTTGATCGAGCTGTTGCCGTGAACAGGCCCGATATCGGCCGACCTTACAGGATGCCCGCAAAGGATTTGGCGGAAATCAAGAAGCAGATTAAGGAACTATTTGATAAAGGTTTTATACGCCCAAGTTCTTCACCTTGGGGATCACCCGTTTTGTTAGTGGAGAAGAAGGATGGATCTTTGAGAATGGTTGTTGATTATCGTGGACTGAATGAAGTAACAATCAAGAACAAGTACCCACTACCTATGATAAATGATCTGTTTGATCGCTTGCAAGGAGCCAAAGTGTTTTCCAAGATCGACCTGCGATCAGGGTACCATCAGTTGAAGATTCGGGAGCAAGACATACCCAAGACAGCATTTACCACGAGATATGGATTGTACGAGTATACCGTTATGTCATTTGGACTGACTAACACACCAGCCTATTTCATGAACCTGATGAACAAAGTGTTTATGGAGTTTTTGGATAAGTTTGTCGTGGTGTTCATTGATGACATTTTGATTTTCTCCAAGAATGAAGAGGAACACAAGCAACATTTGAGATTGGTTTTGGAGAAACTGAGGGAACACCAGTTATATGCCAAATTCAGCAAATGCGAGTTTTGGCTAAAGGAAGTTGGATTTCTCGGACATGTTATATCCGGAGAAGGGATAGCAGTTGACCCCACAAAGGTTGAGACCGTAACCAAATGGGAAGCACCAACGACAGTTGGAGAGATTCGAGTTTTCTTGGACTCGCGAGGATACTACCGAAGATTCATTGAGAATTTCTCAAGGATTGCTAAGCCTATGACTGAATTGTTGAAGAAGGAAAACAAATTCATATGGACTGAGGACTGTGAGGCAAGTTTTCAGGAGTTGAAGAAAAGATTGGTTACCTCACCAGTTTTGATATTGCCAGATCAGACCAAGGATTATGAGGTGTATTGCGACGCTTCACGTCGAGGACTTGGAGCAGTGCTTATGCAAGAAGGAAGAGTTGTTCCGTATGCTTCACGACAACTTAAGCCCCATGAGTTGAATTATGCCACTCATGATTTGGAGTTAGCAGCCGTTGTGCATGCCCTGAAGACATGGAGACATTTTCTCATTGGAAATCATTGTGAAGTATATACGGATCACAAGAGTTTGAAGTACATCTTCACACGTAAGGAATTGAATCTCAGACAAAGGAGATGGTTAGAACTTATCAAGGATTATGATATGAGATTGCATTATCACCTGGAAAGGCTAATGTCAGAGCCGACGCATTGAGCCGTAAGAGCCATGTCAATACCCTAATGATGGGAGGAATACCCAATGAGTTAGCCGAGGACCTTCGAGAGCTATGTTTGGAAATAGTTCCGAGAGGCTATGTAGCAGCATTGGAGATTCAAATTACAGCGATGGACAAAATCGGAAGAAGCCCAAAAGGCGAGATAAGGAAGTTGCCTCCATAAAGGAGAAAATGAGCAAAGGAAAAGCTAAAGGATTTCGTGAGGATGAGCCACGATACCCTATGGTTTGAAGACCGTGTTTATGTGCCCAATGACCCGGAGATCGGGGAAGTTGATTTTACAAGAAGCCCATGATTCACCCTATTCGATTCGCCCAGGAAATACCAAGATGTATTTGGATTTGAAGAATACTTTCTGGTGGACCGGAATGAAGAAGGATATTGTGGAGTATGTAGCAGTTTGTGACGTATGTCAGAAAGTAAAGGCAGAGCATCAGAAGCCAGCAGGATTGTTACAACCATTGCCGATACCCGAATGGAAGTGGGATAAACTAGGCATGGATTTCATCACAGGTTTGCCAAAGACCCGTTCAGGATATGACTCGATTTGGGTCATAGTCGGCCGTTTAACAAAGGTAGCTCATTTTATTCCAGTCAAGACTACCTATAGCAGTGCTAAGTTGGCAAAGATATACATGACCAGAATTGTGTGCTTACACGGAGTTCCGAGGAGCATCGTACGGATAGAGGAACCCAGTTTACCTCGAAATTTTGGAACCAGCTTGCACGAGACTTTGGGAACTAGATTGGAATTGATGCAGCTTTCCACCCACGCACCGATGGATGACCGAGAGAGTCAATCCGATTTTGGAGGATATGCTGAGAGCTTGTGCACTAGATCATGGATCTAGCTGGGATGATAATTTGCCGTATGCAGAATTTTCCTACAACAACAGTTACCAAACCAGCTTAAAAATGGCACCCTTCGAGGCTCTGTATGGAAGAAGGTGCAGGACACCGTTGTCATGGGACGAAACTGGAGATCGTCAGTTGTTTGGACCAGATTTGATTAAGGAGTCTGAACAGAAGGTTAAGTTGATTCGAGACAGGCTCAAGGTAGCCCAGTCCAGACAGAAGAGCTATGCCGATTCAAAGCGCAAAGCGATTGAGTATGAAGTTGGAGACAGAGTATATCTCAGAGTATCCCCGCTTCGAGGAGTTAAGCGTTTTGGAGTTAAAGGAAAGTTAGCACCCGTTTCGTTGGACCGTATAAGATTTTTGCAACGCATGGGAGAAGTTTCTTATAAGTTGGAATTGCGGAAGGACTGTCAGGAGTTCATGATGTATTCCATGTTTCTCGATTGAAGAAATGTCACCCGGAGATAGCGGAAGTACCGTTAAGAGACACACAGTGCCACTGGAAGCAATTCAGTTGAAGGATGACTTGACATATGAGGAAAAACCTGTTAAGATTCTCGAGTATGCCAGCAGAGTTACCCGCAGCAAAGTTATCAAGTTTTGCAAAGTTCAGTGGAGCCACCACACTGAGGATGAAGCCACCTCGGAAAGAGAGGAAGTTTTGCTCAAGGACCACCCTCACCTATTTTCTAGCCAACCCGAATCTCGAGGGCGAGATTCATCTTAAGGGGGTAGGTTTGTAACATCCCAAATTTTCAATTTGGAATGTTATACATTAGGTCATCATGCATATCATATTTTTCTCGCATTTCCTGATCCTAGAAAATTTCACGCAACTCAAGGACCCTCGGAGAGTTGGAAGTTTCATTATTTTCATATTTGGGATTTCTCAAATTTTGAAAATAGGATCATTTGATTTATTTAATTATCTTCATAAAGTTTTTCCTAAAAAAATATTTTGAGAGGGAATAACATGACTTTCCCAACATTTAGGAAAAATGAAGATATTATAAATAAATAAAAATTTGGTTTTGGAAGATTTATTTTGCTTTATGAAAATGAGCATTTAAAAAAAAAATTATGCATGTTTGCCGTTTTAAAGTTCATTTTGTTCGACTCATTTTTAGGAGTCGGGGAAAATTTGTTTTATTTAAATCGGAGTTCATTTGGTATTTTTTTAATTCGTTTTGTTTTAATTTAAAAAAAAAATCGCGCCGCCACACAGGCCAAGGCCCAGCCGGCCCCAGCCCGGCCCAGCCCGCCTCCCTCTCCCTCATGGCCTTGCCGCCCGCCCGCCCGGGAGCCCGCCGCCGTCGCCTCCGCCGCCGAGTCCGGCTCCACCCGGCCCCTGCCTCCCCAAGCCACCCCTTGCCGCCCTCCCTCTTAAATACCCCCCTGCCCTCTCTCTCTCACCCCGCCCGCCGACCAGCTGAGTGCCGCCCGCCCGGAACGCCGCCGCCGTCCCTCGCCCGGCCTTGGGGAGCCCCGCCGCCTCGCCGCCCCCTCCGAACCCCGCCACCTCGCCCCCGAGCCCCGCCGCCACACGCCCCCGCCCAGTCCGGCTCCACCCAGCGCCTGCCCCTCCCAAGCCACCCGCCGCCCTCCCCTCTTAAATACCCCCCCTGCCCCTCTCTCTCACCCCGCCCCGCCGACCACTGAGTGCCGTCGCCGCCCGAACGCCGCCCGCCGCCGTCCCTCGCCCGGGAGCCCGCCGCCCCTCGCCGCCCCTCCGAACCCCGCCACCCTCGCCCCGGGCCCCAGCCCGCCGGCGATCACCGGAGGTAACCGCCGCCCCGATCCGGTTTTCCCTATAAAAACCGATCCGGTTTATTTTAAAAAAAAATGTGTTCGGTTTTTAAAAAAAAAACCTAGATTGGTTTTATTTTTTTCGGTTTTCTTAATTAACGAACGTTCACCCAACAGTTAGGTTCAATGAACGTGTTCGTTGGATTGGTTACGTTAACGAACGTCCGTTATTTAATCCGTTTCGTCGTTTTTCTTTTAATCGGATTTAATCCGTTATTTTTCTGATTCGATTTCGATCCGATTTCAAAACTGTTTTATTTCTTGCTCGTTTATCGAATCGGGTGATTCAAGCGCTGGAGTTTCATATTAAACCGCCGTTCCGACTAACCTAATTTCACAAGGTTTTGCTACTGTGGAATTTTGACCTAATTTCAGATTGCTAAACGGAGTCGTTCTCTCTGGAGTTCCGACTTTCGATGCTTTATTTGATTCGATTCTTTTGCAACCAGGGTTCTTAAGTTGAACTATCTGGTTAGATCTTTTATTCGAGATTTCCCCGTGTATTAGATGAGTACTTATTGTATGCTTGTTGTTTGTCCGTGTTAGATCACCCGAGTGCGCCGCTTGTTACTTCGAATCTCTAGGTCTCGCGGATCATCAGCAAGGCAAGTAACACTTGATCATACCTTTTCTACTACCCAGTTTTTATGCATTAGATCAAACCCTCAAACATTGCATTGTTTAGGATCTAATTTAATTGTGGGATTGGGAAGTAGATTTGAGGTAGTACCTATTACTTGTTTTACTTATGAAACCTTGGGAGTTACTTCTACGTTTGCTTATTATGCCATGCTATGCTAGTAGACGTGGATTGGGTGAGTGAATATCCATGACAGATGTGAGATTGTTAATTAATGGTTTATCTAAGGTGGCAACCTAAACACACATCCGGGTGGATTGAGGCACCTGGTTTCTATCGAACTTGCCTGTATTTCTTCGGACCGCCACCCGTGCTCTAAGGGATCATAAGATTATTCAAACTGGAAACTTCCGTGTGCAGCCACAAGCCAATTATGGGCTCTGGCGTAGTTGACTAAGTTGTGCGAACTCTTACGGGTAGGCTAGCTGATGTAGGGATGTAGGTTGGTACGGTCTACCCATATGTAAGGTGCTAAGCGCTTACGAAAGACTATGTCTCGATCATCCGTTTCTCAAACACCCTGCAGTGCGAGAACCAAGCGGAGGCGATCGAGTCTTGTGGGGAAAAGTGTGCAAACCTCTGCAGAGTGTATAAACTAATCATGATTAGCCGTGTCCCCGGTTATGGACGTTTTGAGTATCTGGTAATTGAATATCATGTGAATCTCAACATGTTACTTCTAATAAATGTATTGGGTTTTTGATGAGTACTTTTTAATTGGGATTGAGGATGCTGTCAACCATTCTCAATGTTTAACAACCACCATGATAGTTAAATAAAAGATATTCCTTTGATGTAGGAAAAAACTAGCTTTTTGCAAAAACTGTAACCATAGAGCTTTCCACCAGCCATATATGCATGTAGTATAGGTTTATTCCTTCATTGCTCTTTATGTGTTACATTGCCAGCATATTCCATGTCGACCCGTTTCGGGCTGCAACTTTCACGCTATGCACTTTTCGCATTTACGACGATTAAGGTGTTAGGTCGTGGTTCTATACTCAGTGATGCCGATGGAGTTGATGGACTCGCTTATCTTCCAAGCCTTCCGCTGTTATTATTAGATGGCCTTAAGCCATATTGTTGTATTCAATTCCCTTGTGGACAACGATGTAATAAGTGTGTGATTGCTACTCTGCTATAAATCCTTCGGCATCTTGTGTGGTGTCGACATTCTTGATCCAGGGATGACACTGAGCACAGAGACTTGATCCATTCGGGTCTGGTCGCCACAAGAGGCGCGCACGTGTCATAGTAGAGGCACGCACGTAGCATGTACACGTACGTACAGCGACAAGTGTTCAAGAAAGAAAATACGGCCACGTATGTGTACAGACGGGCGGGGTCTCGAACGCCTACTCGCGCATATGAACGGCCAGGGCTCGTGTACATGGCTGGGTTGGAACGGATAAACTGCATCGACATCGTGTTCATGGGGAGGCAACGGAATGTGTCTTGTTCATCGGGAGGCAACGGAAAGTGTCGTGTTCATCAGGAGGCAACGGAATGCGTGGGAGCCAACCGGCTTGGACGGAATAGGTGATGGAAACGAGGCCTGGCGTACCGCAGAATGGAGGAAATGGCCTTGTGTTCGATCGGACACGTTCGAAACGGTATCATGTTCATCGGGAGGGGTCTGGCGTACCGCAAAACGGAGGAAACGGACCTCCTAAGGTCGAAACGGGGGTCTTGTTGATCGGGAGGGGTGTGGCGTACCGCAAAATGCATTTAAACGGACTTGTGTTGGGCGCTTCTGATCAAAGCAGGGGTCCTGTTCATCGGGAGGGGTGTGGCGTACTACAAAACGGGACTCCACGGGATAATGTTCATCTCCACCGTCGATCTCCTCCAGCCTCCACGGGCTACCGTCGACCTCCTCCAGCCTCCACGGGCTCCTATTCATCCAGCCTCCACCGCTCGCTACTCCACCGGCTATTGTTCAACCACCCCTCCACGGGCACCCCTCCATCATCTACTGTTCATCCAACCCTCCACGGGGTCGTCCTGTTCATCTAGCCCTCCACGGCGTCCTGTTCATCCAGCCCCAACCGGCTCGATCGATCGGGGTCCTGTTCATCCAGAGGCAAGCACGGGGTCCTGTTCATCCACCCCACCGCTCACTGTTCATCCAACCCCCCC
Source organism: Aegilops bicornis (assembly GCA_021605145.1). Taxonomy (NCBI): domain Eukaryota; kingdom Viridiplantae; phylum Streptophyta; class Magnoliopsida; order Poales; family Poaceae; genus Aegilops; species Aegilops bicornis. The sequence continues at coordinate 83,825,924 of CM038673.1, forward strand.
CCCCCCCCCGCAACGCTCACTGTTCATCCATCGATCACTCGCTCAGGTTCAGTTAACAGCCATCGATCGATCGCTCAGGTTCAGTAATGCATAGCTTGCAGTGCAATCGCTCGGGTTCAGTTAGAGCCAATGCCTCGCACACGCAGCGTCGTGTCACGAGAAAGCGTGCATCGCTTCGCCCCGACCGCCCACCGTAACCGGGAACTCCCCAAAATTTTCCTCGCCCTCGCTTCTACCACGGTTTTTTCCGTCATGGACGGCCCAAAGAATGTCATGCAGCTGTGTCTCCGGCCCGCCTAGGACGAAAAGCCCATTTTCTATCATGATGTTTTGTCATAGAAGTAGGAGCCCACCACATCTATGATAATACCGGGTTTTGTCACAATTATCGTCATAGAAGTGTCATAAGTATGACAGAAAAAAAATTCGTTCGGCCCAAAATGTCACGGATGTGTCTTTTTTTTGTAGTGTATGGTGCCTTTTTTGAGGAAGGTATATGGTGGGTGTATGGTACCGGCGAGAGTTGCGCGGCACAAGAAAGGCTAGCAATGCTGGAAGGGTGAGAGTGCGTATAATCCAAGGACTCAACACTACTCATAAAGAACTCACATACTTATTGCAAAAATCTATTAGTTATCAAAAGGAAGTACTATGCGCATGCTCCTAGGGGGATAGATTGGTAGGAAAACACCATCACTCATCCCCGACCGCCACTCATAAGTAAAACAATCAATAAATAAATCATGCTCTGACTTCATCACATAACGGTTCACCATACGTGCATGCTACGGGAATCACAAACTTCAACACAAGTATTTCTCAAATTCATAACTACTCACTAGCACAACACTAATATACCGTCCTCATATCTCAAAACAATCATAGGGAACCAAACTTCTCATAGTATCCAATGCAATTTATCTGAAAGTTTTTATTATATCCCTCTTGGATGTCCATCATATTAGGACTAAATTCATAACCAAAGCAAATTACCATGCTGTTAAAGACTCTCAAAATAATATAAGTGAAGCATGAGATTTCATCTATTTCTTCAAAATAAAACCACCCTGTGCTCTAAAAAGATATAAGTAAAGCACTAGAGCAAACAACAAACTACTCTGAAAGATCTAAGTGAAGATTAATGAGTAGTTGAATAATTATGCAACTATGTGAAGACTCTCTAACATTTAAGAATTTCAGATCTTGGGATACTATTCAAACAGCAAGCAAAACAAAATAAAATAAAATAAAATGACGCACCAAGTAAAACACATATCATGTGGTGAATAAAAATATAGCTCCAAGTAATGTTACCCATGAACGAAGACAAAAGAGGGGATACCATCCAGGGCATCCCCAAGCTTAGGTTGTTGGTTGTCCTTGAATATTACCTTGGGGTGCCTTGGGCATCCCCAAGCTTAGGCTCTTGCCACTCCTTATACCATATTCCATCGAATCTTTACCCAAAACTTGAAAACTTCACAACACAAAACTCAACAGAAAACTCATAAGATCCGTTAGTATAAGAAAATAAATAACCACTTTTGGTATTGTTGTGAACTCATTCCAAATTCATATTGGTGTAATATCTACTATATTCCAACTTCTCTATGGTTTATACCCTCCAATACTACTCATAGATTCATCAAAATAAGCAAACAACACATAGAAAACAGAATCTGTCAAAAACAGAAAAGTCTGTAGTAATCTGTAACTCTTGAATACTTCTGTAACTCCAAAAATCCAGCCAAATTAGGAAAACCAGAGAAATTGTACCAATCCATAACAGAAAGAATCAGATCAAAAGCACATTTCTGTGAATTATTAAAACTAATTTACTGGGCGCAAAAGTTTCTGATTTTCAGCAGGATGAACACAACTATCACCGTAAGCTATCCCAAAGGTCTTACTTGGAACTTTATTGAAACAAAAGATATAAAACATGATTACTATAGTAGCTTAATCATGTGAACACACAAAAATAGTAGGGGTAAATATTGGGTTGTCTCCTAACAATCGCTTTTCTATAATGCCTTTTTAGCTAGACATGATGATTTCTATGATGCTCACATAAAATATAAGAATTGAAACACAAAGAGAGAATCATGAATATTGTGACTAGCATATTTAAGTATAACCCACTTCCTATTCCTAGGGATTTTTTGAGAAAACAATTTATGGGAGCAAGAATCAACTAGCATAGGAAGGCAAAACAAGCATAACTTCAAAACTTTCAACACATAGAGAGGAAACTTGATATTATTGCAATTCCTACAAGCATATATTCCTCCCTCATAATAATTTTCAGTAGCATCATGAATGAATTCAACAATATAACTATCACATAGAGCATTCTTTTCATGATTCATAAGCATATAATTTTTATTACTCTCCACATAAGCAAATTTCTACTCATGAATAGTAGTGGCAGCAAACTCAACAAAATAACTACCATGTGAGGCATAATCCAATTGAAAATTAAAATCATGATGACAAGTTTCATGGTTATCATTATTCTTTATAGAATACATGTCATCACAATAATCATCATAGATAGCAACTTTATTCTCATAATCAATTGGAACCTCTTCTGAAATAGTGGATTCATCACTAAATAAAGTCATGACATCTCCAAATTCACTTTCATAATTATCACAATAAGATTTAACAACCTCCAAAATAGTGGGATAATTACTTCCTAAAGTTGACGCTCTTCCAAACCCACTTTCATCAATATAATCATCATAAAAAAGGAGGCATGCTATCATGATAATAAATTTGCTCATCCAAACTTGGGGGACTAAAAATAGCATCTTCATCAAATATAGCATCCCCAAGCTTGTGGCTTTGCATATCATTAGCATCATGGATATTCAAGGAATTCATACTAACAATATTGTAATGATGCTCATCATTCAAATATTTAGTGCCGAACATTTTAATGCATTCTTCTTCTAACACTTTGGCACAATTTTCCTTTCCATCATTTTCACGAAAGACATTAAAAGGTGAAGCATATGAGGCAACCTCAATTCCATTTTTTTGTGGTTTTATTTTATAGACTAAACTAGTGATAAAACAAAAAATTAAAATATTTGATTGCAAGATCTAAATATATACCTTCATGCAATCACCTCCCCAGCAACGGCGCTACAAAAAAGCTTGATGTCTACTACACAACCTGCTTCTTGTAGACATTGTTGGGCCTCCAAGTGCAGAGGTTTGGAGGACAGTAGAAAATTTCCCTCAAGTGGATGACCTAAGGTTTATCAATCCATGGGAGTCATAGGATGAAGATGGTCTCTCTCAAACAACCCAACCAAATAACAAAGAGTCTCTTGTGTCACCAACACACCCAATACAATGGTAAATTGTATAGGTGCACTAGTTCGGCGAAGAGATGGTTATACAAGTGCAATATGGATGGTAGATATAGGTTTTTGTAATTTGAAATTATAAAAATAGCAAGGTTACTAGTAACAAAACTGAGTGAAAACGGTATTGCAATGCTTCTAAACAAGGCCTAGGGTTCATACTTTCACTAGTGCAAGTTCTCTCAACAATGATAACATAACTAGATCGTGTAACAATTCCTCAACATGCAACCAAGAGTCACTCCAAAGTCACTAATAGCCCTAGAGTTTGTAATACAATAACACCTTAAGACACACATCAACCAAAACCCTAATGTCACCTAGATACTCCAATGTCACCACAAGTATCCGGGGGTTTGATTATACGATATGCATCACACAATCTCAGATTCATCTATTCAACCAACACAAAAAACTTCAAAGAGTGCCCCAAAGTTTATACCGGAGAGTCAAGACGAAAACATGTCCCAACCCCTATGCATAAGTTCACAAGGTCACGTGACCCGCAAGTTGATCACCAAAACATACATCAAGTAGATCACGTGAATATCCCATTGTCACCACAGATAAGCACATGCAAGACATACATCAAGTGTTCTCAAATCCTTAAAGACTCAATCCGATAAGATAACTTTGAAGGGCAAACTCAATTCATTACAAGAAGGTAGAGGGGGAGAAACATCATATGATCCAACTATAACAGCAAAGCTCGCGATACATCAAGATCGTGCCATATCAAGAACACGAGAGAGAGAGAGAGAGAGAGAGATCAAACACATAGCTTCTGGTACATACTCTCAGCCCCGAGGGTGAACTACTCCCTCCTTGTCATGGAGAGCGCCAGGATGATGAAGATGGCCACCGGTGATGATTCCCCCCTCCGGCAGGGTGCCGGAACAGGGTGCTGGAACAGGGTCCTGATTGGTTTTTGGTGGCTACAGAGGCTTGCGGCGGCGGAACTCCCGATCTAGGTTTTTCTCGGGGGTTTCTGTATTTATAGGAATCTTTGGCGTCGGTTTCACGTCAGGGGGGTCTCCGAGTCAGCCACGAGGTAGGGGAGCATGCCCAGGGGGTAGGGCGCGCCCTCCACCCTCGTGAATGACTCGGGACTCTTCTGGCCCAACTCTCATGCTTCGGGGGCTTCTTCTGGTCCATCAAAATTCTCCGTAAATTGGCAGGTCAATTGGACTCTGTTTGGTATTCCTTTTCTGTAAAACATAAAAACAAGGAAAAAAAGAAACTGGCATTGGGCTCTATGTTAATGGGTTAGTCCCAAAAATCATAGAAAATAGCATATAAATGCATATAAAACATCCGAGATGGATAATATAATAGAATGGAACAATCAAAAATTATAGATTTGTTCGAGACGTATCAAGTGGTTGACGGATAAGACCCGCCTTTGGAAAGGAGAGGGTTGAATTCCACGGCACCTCATTTCGGCATGTTCAAGGGACCGGCGTGTTGGGCAAGCCGAAGGAAAGATCCCTACCGCTGCTATTCCGGGTTGTGCGCCGAGCTTCATGTTGTTGTTTCTTCAAAATAAAGTTTGGATCCAAGTAAGCTAATGGGTGAGAAAACCTTACTTTCCGGCTCACTTGTCGAACTTTTTGTCTTGGCAAAGGCTCTCAGTCGGAGGAAATGATAGTTACCTCTTCACCGTCTGCGTGGCTGGCCTCCACGTCATCCTGATAGCAATCAGTGTTAATAAGATGAACATAAAATGAGCCAAGAGAATCAAGTTCTACCTTCTACTCATCATCCAGGGCAAATAGATATGTCGTATTTGTCTTCTTCTTAGTCTTCTTGGGGGCCTTGTTCTTTGCCCTAGCCTTCTTGGCCGGTTTATCCTGAAGTTTCTTGTTCCAGAAAGGACCAACGGTCTGAGGAAAGCAACTAATAGTAAGAAGAAGGCAATGTATGAGAAGGAAGAATAAGTAAAAATAGCTTGAAATACTTACAGCCGGAGACGGATTAAGGGTGTAGAAGGGTTCAGCCACGTCTTGCTACAATTCTCTTATCTCTCCCCGAGCAGCACTTTAGTCATTTTATTCATCGCTTTATCGTTCAGATGTACTTGGTAGTGATGCTGTGGAACTTTGGCGGTGCCAGTATACTCGCACATTAAACCAGGGCAGTGGCTCAAAGGCATGATCCTCCAAGCAACCCAGCATCGAACCAAATCGATGCCAATTAAGCCGTTGGCCATTAAGGCTCTTATCATGCTAAAAGTGGATCCATATTTGGCTCGTTCAGCAGCACTGATCCAGTCTGGAAGTGGATGTCTTGGGTTAAGCTGGCGGTCACAGAAACTCAACAGAGGGTTCTCACCCGTCGGAGAGGTGTCTTGGTAGTAGAACCAAGTCTAATTCTAGTCTTTGGGCTGACTGGGAAGCATGTCCGCAGGAAAGACAGCATGTTTTCGTCTTTGAATAGAAATCCCGCCAAGTTCAAGGCTGGGCCCGTCAGTCATTTCCGTTTGGCGGTTAAAATAGTAAAATTCTCTGAAAAGGTTAACAGTGGGCTCTTCCTGAAGGTACACTTCACAAAAGACTTGGAAATTGCAGATATTGGAGACTGAATTGGGCCTGATATCTTGAGGATGAAGCTGATAAAAATTCAGAACATCACGAAAGAACTTTGAGCCGGGTGGTTAAAAACCCCGGCTCCCATGATCAACAAAAACTATAACTTCGCCTTCCTTTGGATCAGGTCTGATTTCTGTCCCTGGAGCCCGCCAGTGGATAACTTCTATGGCTGATAAGACGCCCACTCGAACATATTCATCTAGAGATTGTTCCGTAACAGTGGAAGCGACCCAATCACATGAGGTGACTGTCTTAGTCATTTTTATCGCGAAAGGCCTAAAAATGGGAGTACTGGCGGGTCAAATTTGTGATGGTAAGCCCCCGATGGTTACACGAAGGCAAATGTACTATAGAAATTTGGTTAATGTGCACAGACAGATTATTATGAGAAAATAAAAGTAATAGCATGGACAAATCAACAAAGCACAGTTGGGTGACATTAACATCAGACAACTGCAGCTGACTTGAATATTTCATGAATAAACTGGCTGGTGTTTGGCGGATCATAAATTAATGTTTGAGCCACCCATACAGTGGTGGTTATGCAAGTATTTTAGGATCTGTGTTTGAGGGAAACTTCACTAAGTGTTCCACAAACAGGTTCCATAGATCGGTTCGACAATATTGGATCTACGGCAGGTTCAAAAAAGGGAAATAATTGCTAAACCTAAAGTATGATGGCGGAAGAGCATGCGAGTTGGCTTTGAATCTCGGGAAGAAGGGGTGCGTCTATGATTGGAAACAAATGCTAAAAACTGCTACGCGCAACTTCCATACTGGCTTTTGGATTGAAGTATGTATTGGCGAAGAAAACTATGATGAACGCCAATGAACACCAACGAACAGAGGAAACCCTAATGCAGATCAAAAGCAAGGACAGGGGAGTACCTGGAAGTGCTGACGGACAGCAGGAAGTCACCACTTTTTCTGGTTTGTTCAGGTTGATGCAGCAGCCGAGTTGATGTAGACGACAGGTGCGGCGGAGCTCTGGTGACGTCGGTCATCGCGAGGAGGAAGAAGAAGAGGTAGAGGTGGGGGTCAAAATGAAAAAGAGGGCCCCCCTGTCCCTATTTATAAGGAGGTGATAAGATGGCATGCGTGGAGATCGTGGATGTAAAATGATTATGCTAAGCAATGCGACTGCCTCGATTTTTGGGAAGCCTATTAAAAGATAAAGATCCGTTGAGATATCCTAGGTCTTGTCCGGGATTAATGCACATGATGTCATGGTGGGTTATAATGATTCTATTTTTATGATGTCATGGCGGGTTATAGCGGTCTGCACATAATTTGCACTGATGTAGTCTATTATGATAAAGGATGAAGATTGATATGAACGAGTTCAAATCAACCTGGGGCCTAATGTTGGGGATATAGCTCCGAGGTATGACCCGCCCAGGAGGGGCCGGATCATACCGTTGGCGGTCCATGGTAAAAAAGGTCCAAGGAGGCCCAAAGTACGAAAGGTGGCAGTTCATAGGAGCAGGCCTGGTGAAAACCCAAGATCTGGGCCTACAAACCATCGTATATTGACTTACCCTGTAAGGCATTGTTAGTTAGAGACCGAGCCAGTCACGTTGTGTGAGCCGGCCAGGACTTTGTAAGCCTCTGGGTCTCAACTTGTGTATATAAAGGTGAGACCTGGCAGCGGGTTAATTCAAGAAACAACAAGTCATGAACTAGGTCAAGTGTATTCGCTCCCTTGTAATCGAAACTCAAGCAATACTACTAGAAGCAGGAGTAGGCTTTTACCTCCACGAAGAGAGTCAAACCTAGGTAAACTCCCAGTGTCCTTTATCCCATTCAGCCCCTTCAAGCTAACCTAGTTGTGATGGCTCCACACCTAAGTCCTTCTGCTAGGACATATGCCATGACAAAACAACGACACCGAGTGTACAACTTCGCCGTAGCTAGGCCCTGCCCTCTTCTACGTACCCCCTACCCTCTACTGTTAAATCTGTTCCCACGACAGTTGGCGCCTACCATGGGGCAGGTGTCTAAGCGACTTCCGGCGAGGTTGCGATCTTTGATCTCCATCAACATGGTTTCCGGCGATGGATTTTCTTTGGGCCGCGAGATCCGTCTCGGCGTGCTCACCTTCATCGCCGATGATTTGGCCTAGATCCAGGAAGCCCCTCTCGACGTAGAGGCGCTCCCTATTCACGGGGTAGCGCACTTCCGTGCGAGTGCGTGCAATGTCCTCTTGCGGCAGCCATCGGCTTAGTATCAGTCGCCTCCGGTGGCGTCTTCCCTCCCTGCTGCTCATCGTCGCAAGCGATCCGGTCGCTCGCGGCTCCAACGGTGGGTGAAGCATGCGATGTCTCATCGGTCGTCCACCCCTCAGATCGTGGCGATCGAGCCCGACGAGTCCCTTTATGGCTTGTTTGATCTGTCAACTGGTCACTCGGATATTCTTTCCGAGTGCGAAAGAAATGATCTCACGCGTCCAGGAATGAGCAGGCTCTCCAGACCCCCGTCGTTGGGGAGACCGTTGAGGCTCAGGCTTTGGAAGCCGCACACGTAGCCATTCTGGCTGAATGTGCGCGTCTGGAGGATCTCCAGAAGTCACTCGAAGACCATGCTCGCAGGCCACCACCGAATCCCAGTCGACGGTAGAGGCAGTTGTTTCCGACTGGATCTCGAGATGAGTGTCAGGTATACCACACTCCAATTCATAATGTTTCAGCAGCTGTTTGTATTGCAGATTCAATCGAACCATCCCGTTCTGAAGCTGGAAGATGCTTAGAGCAGATTCCGACATTGCTCAGAGCAGCTGGAGAGCAAAATTCGGCTGTTTCTCAGTCGCGCAATAGGATTCATAGCAGGTCTGTCAGGGCGGACATGGTCCAGTCTGCCCACAGCCCAAGATCTCCTCCGAGGCGTGAAAATCGTGTTTATCACTACGACCAGTACCTGGATCCAGGCCACGGGCAGTTTGATCCTCGGTATCACCGCGATGACCGCCGTCGAGTGCCTACGCCCCACTACTAGAAAAACCGCTACTAATGGCGCACCTAATTTTGCCATTAATGGCGCATCACTGGTGCGCCATTACTATCACGCCATTAGTAATTTTTACTAATGGCGCACCAGTGGTGCGCCATTAGTATTCGAGATACTAATGGCGCACCACCGGTGCGCCATTAGTATAGGCTACGATGCACCATTAGTATGCCTCCCGAGGCCATGTATACCCAGTGCTTTGGCATACTAATGGCGCACGACCACGAATGCGCCATTAGTAATCACAGATACTAATGGCGCACCACCGGGATGCGCCATTAGTATGCTTTGTCATACTAATGGCGCCTGTCATGTGATGCGCCATTAGTATGAATATTAGGTTTTTTTTATTTTTTATTTTCTGTTTTTTGCACAGGTTACAAAATGTATAATTTGACAAAATATAGACAGCACACATCAACAACAGATTCATCGAATACAATAGAAGATTAGTCTTTGAATACAATTCATCATATTAGTCTCCGAATACAATTCATCATATTAGTCTCCGAATTGAAAAGACCGAACAAAGATAGAGCATTATATCACAAGTCTCGAGACCGCGAGTAGCGAGTTTGTCTTCACATTACAAGTCGATATCGATAATCTAAACTACCATCACATAGAAGAGAGCTGCGGTCATCACGATGAAACTCGTCTTCATCCGGTTCCTCCAACGCTCCCTCCCCTCTCCCGCTAGATAGCGGGCGTATCTAGATTCGGCCTCGGCCCTAGTGGTGTACCCTTTGTAACTGTTACCGCTAAATCGGCGAACCTGTCTCCGACACTCCTCCCAGTCATCGTAGACTCCGGGAACCTTACCCTTGTACACGACATACGTCGGCATCGCTATGCACTAGCCAAACGAAACGTTAGTACCAATTCACAGACAATACATAAGCAATATATAAGTATGCAAATGTAACGATCGGAAGAGAAAAGCAAGACATTAATAGCATCGATTACATCTAAGTTGAACGACTCTCGAAACCAAAGAGACATACTACAAGTTCATTAAAGTTTAATACAACATAAGCCAATCGATGTTTCAGAACTAGACAACTCGACTCAAGGGACCGGAGCGTGGATGAAGCCGCCGTCTATCGTGGGAGTCATGAAAGAACGGGTGTTGTCATCCTGCATTTGTAGCATTGTGTCGATGTCACCGTTGGACGGTTGATTTCGAGGTAGAACTGCCCCGAGGTAAGGACATCTTGATGGATGATTACCGCAAACTCCGACTGGATGCGAAAGAATTCTTGTCTGATGTCCGCGTCCTGGATTGCCGACACGCTCGCGGCCCAATCTTGGAGTTTACTTGGTAGCAGAAGTTGATGATGGTCCCGTACGATCGCCCGCATGTGATGGATGGCGTACAGGGCACCCTTCGACCGCCAGCGGCCGCTTGACGCAGCGTAACGCCTTATTGTGGGAGAACACGTGCTTGCCGTACTTACGAATAGGCCTGGTGAAGGTGCCTCCAGATTGGGCATAGCCGGGGAGAACATCATCAAGAACCTTCTTGACATTTGTGTAGTCTACGTTCGACTGACGGTCCGGGTCGAAATACGTGGCCATGGAATATTTGGGGCTTAGGAGGATGAGCGTGCAATGTGTGTCACTGCAGAAAACACGGAATGTTAAAAGAAAACCGATCGAAATCTAAGAATTCATAGGTTACGGGCGGTTGAGGGAGGACTTACTCGGGAAAGTAAGGCACGAGGAAGTTATCCTTATCTTGGTTTGCCATAATGATGCCTTCGAGGTAAGAACTTCGCGACTTGCGGTCCCCAGCGCTGCCCAAGATCTTGGCACGCATGTATAAGGGGTCGACTATCACGATGTCCGGTCTTGTCGCGAATGATCCGCATCTCCATACTCAAATGAAAATAGCCGAACGAAGGTGTAGTGGAGCGGATGAAGGTTCAACATAGCGTGGATGTCATCAAACCGCAGCAGGACAATCGACGCCCGATGGAGTTATCCACAAAGCCCTTGCCCTCCGCACCTTGGCCACGAAACCGGTATGCCACATCCTTCTCTCGAGACGCCGCCTCCAAAGAAAGAACACTGTCATGCAGACTCCGCATAGCACCGGTTGCAGCATTGAGCATATTTGTCGGTAGCATCGCCCTACCCGCCACATGCACCCTCCTCGAGATATCCTCGGTGAAGGTGGCCCGTCCCGAGCACGGATCGCATTTCGGTGCCAGCTGGCCCGCACCCTTGTTAGTCTTTCTTTTGCGTGCCTTCTTCTTCTCCTGTAATGGGACAGAGTTCTGCTCACAGACCTCCTTCTTGAGTGTGTTGGGGCTGATAATATTTCGCACCTCGCCTATCTGAGGCTCAGTGAAGTCGGCAGCTGGAGGCGTCTCCTGAGAGCTGAACGGCAGACGACGCCTGTTGCTACTTGGCTTGGGTTCTTGAGAAGGAGGCCCCATGAAGTCGCCACCGTACCCATGATCGGCAAAGTACTGATCGACGTTGGCAAATGTATCGTCGTTGCCGCTGCTCGATCCTGTGCCATATGCATGTTTGGATCCAAAGGCATAGGGATGTCCGCACCGCTATGCGCGGTCTTGCCATGGGGCCGACTTGGCGACGGCACGACTGGCGGTGTTGTCTTTGGGGTGGTGTCCCTCGCCCCCAAACGAATCTGGCTCTTCGGCCAAAGCAGGGGCCAGCTTCATCGTCGGCCCCGACGGGTTGAATCGGAGGTAACAACTCGTCGCAGCCTGGCAGCACCCGAACCAGTTGAACCCTAAACAAGTTGGGTGGCATCTGGGTACTGTGGAACAAGGGGTTGCCCGGTTGAACGATTTTTCCCTTGGCGACATCGACCAACTCGTTGTTCACGGCGCGTGAGAGTGCACGAACGTCGGCGCCTGCGAAAACATGTAGGGCGCCGTGGATGCCTACCAAAGGCAAGGAGATGAAGTCCTCGACCGAGAGGCTTAATTAGTTACCGTGATGATGGCGTCGAGCTCGGCTAATGTCGAGGCACCGCCAACGGCGGGCGTGCAGTTGACGGAGGGGCCGCTTGCTGCAGAGGTGCCGGCCGGCGTACACCCAGGTGCATTAAACTCCCGTGCCGGCGTCGGAGACACCAATGCCGCCTCCGCCGGAGACACCAATGGCCCCGCCATCGCATTCTCGCGAAGTTGCTGGCCGTGAAGCTAGGAATCGGGCGGCCCCTGGTCAGCCTGCAATCCACGCACTCAACCCCTGGATCAAGGTAGGCACAATGGCGGTGATAAATCGCTCCGAGTTGTTGTTGCACTTGCTCTTGGACAATCTCCTGAATCCGCGCCACCGTGCCTTGAGTTCTTGAACCTCGCGCTACCGCTTTCCGAAAGCTGGTCTTTTCTCCTTCTCGCACACCAAATGTATAGTATGACCCCATTTTGTGGACAAGCCTTTGCCGCCACACGACCAGCCGACGTCGGCTTCTCGATCTTATCCTTGTTCTTCATTACATTCAACGCCCTATTGAGAGTGGTGTCCCAAGGGTTGCTCTTAGTCGACCAGCGCCATCGCTTTCAATCGCTGCGGAAGGAATGTGAACCATTTAGAAATTTGACTTCATTAATTAGAATGCAACCATATGGAGCTAATTACCCCGGGTGGTATTCCTTACTGTAACAACCTCAAGCGCCTCGGTCTTCGGATCCGTGGTAAGCTCCTTTGTTTTCGGGTCCTTCTTGTACCGGCCCCGACAAAGTTCCTGGTCCGCTTGTCACCGTATTTATCGAAGACGGGCGGTAGGCCTTGCTCGGCACGCCCCGCGTCCTCCTTGTCCCATATAGGCTCCGCCACTCAGAACCGCCGGGACCGAGTGTGTGTTCCCTAAGTTCAGCTCCGCATTTCTTTCCCCACCGACTTGATTCGGAGTTTGCGGTGCTCGAGCAATTGATCTTGAAGTCGTTGTAGTCATCTTCGGTGATCGAAGGATTTTTCTCCTTGATCTTCTCATAACTCTCACCTTTCTCGATCATTCTCTTCACATTGTTTTTCCAAGTAGACAGGGCCTTGCTCATCTTCATGAGGGCAGCATTGTTCACTTTATTCCCTTTGAGGCTTGTGTTTTCAAAAGCAGCGGGGAACCTGTATCGTTCGTGCAGCTTCGTGAAGAGGAGGTTGCGCAAATTCCCTCGGTCAGGATGCCTCGGGTTCTCGGTGTTGATCGAGATGGTGCTCCGGAGAATGCACCCGAGCTGAAGCGAGTACCCCTTGACTATTCGTTCGGGCGCCGTTGGATTCCCGTCGGAGTCCACTTCAGTAACTTCCTCCTTGAGGGTGCGGAGCACGGTCATTCGCCGGTCCTTCCGTTGCCTCTTCTGTTGGCTGCCATCTGTGCGTGCGCCGCCATCATCGATCTTTGGCATCCTCGGTAGCACCGTCGGTGGTGGCATCGATGGGGTCATCCTCGGCGGTACCATCAGTGGTCTCAGGATCGGTGGGGAAGGCGGCGTCCTCATACAAGTGAGGTTGTTCCTCCATCTCCGGGACAGCTCCTGTAATGCCTTGCCGCCAACCCCGACCTCATCGTTGTGGGCCATGTTTCTCTCTAAATAGAAACAAAGTTTGGTCAAAAGTTGGTTATTGTCAAGGAACAAGATCATGGTCTCATCATTTAGGGTTTGTCGACACCGAGGCATCCTAAAATCTAAGCTTTTATCATTGAGGGTTTTTCGACACCGAGGCACCCTAAAAGCCTAACCTTTCATCATTTCGGTTTTATCGACACCGAGGCACCCTAAAAGCCATGCATTAGTCACAAGTACGGGGCACTTGATCCTACTTAATTAACTACTAAGATACCCCGCCCATGCATTAGTCACAAGTACCCCATATGTCCTATTTTTAGCAAAGTCATGCTAAAATTCACGGAAAATTTCAGCATGACCTTTGCTGAAAATAGGACATATGGAGTACCCAATTTGCCGAACGGAAGTTAATCGACATTCCGGCAAACTCAAGGGCCTCTCGGGTACCTGCAAAATCATCACGACACGATGGTCGAGACAAAACCCAGCAAACTAGCACCACAATGTGCCTCTACTTTCATATGGATGAAAAGGCCACAATGTGCCTCTACTAGCACCACAATCTTAGTTAACTTCTCGGGGACATCGTAAAGTTAACATCCGCTGATTATTATGAGGACTTCACTGCCACTGTTTACTCAAACTTAAGTTAGTAATTAAAATATAAAATAGGATAACCCAAAGGATGTGAGTGTTGGTTGATGTCACAAAAAGTTGCTAATCTCAACATGTTCTACAGTTGTTAAAATTATCTTCAGTATTTAGAACAAACTAACACCACAGAGTCTACCAATTCGTAGAAGCCATCATTCATTACAAATTTGAATATATGATATTCCAGAAAATAATCTGTCTACAAAATGAGATACATTCCGTTTGAACTACCAAAAGCTGTAACCAACGTTATTACCTAATTATGAAAAAAGTGCAAGACATATAAATTATTTCATCACCGAGAGGAGATAACCAAAAGTTTCCAAGCAATATGATTAAGAAAATGGGATTTAGGCATCCAAATGCCACAAAAGACCAAATCACATTTTTAAACCAAGTTACACAAAGAAAATGCACCTAAGCACCAAGAGGAACTGTTACAACTCATAAGGTATATCCAAGTCATCGCTACTCATATTCAAAAACCTAACTCCAATATAACCGTAAAGATTGTAAAACATTATATCTCCTCACGACACGAATCGAAAGCGTAACAAAAATACCATCTTATTTTGTTGATGCGTTGGTGTTTTAGAGTAGAGGTAAGAAAACCGGAGACCATATATGTAGTTTCTAACATATGCAAGATTACTTAAAAATTGGAGAGCCATGTCGTTTCTACGGGACCTAAATATAGCTAGCTGCTGGTGTTGAACAATAAACAGCCACACCACACACTAAGACAAGTAACTGAAATGACTCTCTTTGTATTGTAGTAGAAGAAGAAACAAGAGAGAGATGCAAGATAGTAGTATATATAGGTGAGTCAACCTATTATTCTAGGCAGCTGCCTTGCTAGTGATTCGTGTCGTCAAGAATCGATCCCTCCCACTCGACCTGCGATCTTCTACAAGGAAAAAGTAGCAGCTCGACCAACCACCATATAATTATACAAGGAAAAATGCTACTTGGCACAAGTGTAAACGAGAAGCTTGAGGTAGCAGCAGATTGAAGTGATAAAGTGCAAAGGAGAAGCTTGAGCTAGTAAACAATTTCTGAATGTTATAAAGTGGGGAAAGTAAAATAAAATTCATGACTAGTCATGGCACTAGAAAAGAGATGAGATTTCACAAAACCAGAGCCAAGCATAGTCCATAATGTCAAATTTTCAGTTAGTTAATTATTACAGTCCTTTGCTAAAAGAGATGATCCGTCCAAGAAATTTAATACTAGATGCATGCAGTCTGTTGAGGATCTTTTAGTGAATGACTAACAACAAGTAGCCGAGCTTGCCCAAGAAAGATTAGATTCGTAAGTGTTGGCTGCTGCTAGTGAATGGAGTCGACAGGTTATACAAAGTGTCAATTGACAAGAAGTGGAGTGAGATGATCAAAAGTTTGTGCTGAATAGTAGTGGCGGTGTAATGTTAACTAAATACAATTGGCGGTGTATATAGTGTTAATTGACAAAGTGGCTTGTCCTGGATATAACTCATTTTCTAGGTTTACCTTGGGTAGATAGCCCATGAATGCGAATGACAGATACTTACATTCATGCCGTGAGATAAACTTATTTTCAGGTATAAACCATGGACAATTACCCGATGATACAAAGTGCATTTTTCTTCAAAGTGTAAGTCCAAAGTGCATTTTCTTCTTCTTTCGTTGAGTAGCATAAATTAGACCTATCATTGTGTAAGATGCAGGAGTACTTCTTATACTGTGGCATTGCCATACTTAGCCAAGAGTCCCCATTTCTTATATTCTCGTGAGATGCAGTCATCTTTTACTCCATTCTTATAGTATTTTGGAGTACATTGCCTGTTATGCTGCTTGCAAGGTTAGCATAGGTTCAGAAATGGGGACTAAAAACAGTGATTTAATTCTCCAATTCAATTTTCATTTTCAAGTTTAAATTTGAATTTCAACAGTAGTGATTTTACACCCAGTTCAACAGTGATTTTACCTCGATTTCAACGGTAATTTCAGCAGCAGAGTCGGGGGCGGGGACTAAAAAATCTTAACCCTAACAGCATAGTGAACCCTATCCCGAATTGCTTGTCGCAAAAATTCAGGACAGAGGGACATGAAGAAGAAAATAATCATGTTTCCGGCCGGAGAAGAAGAAGAAATTCGCTATTCTGTTTTTCTGGGTATGGTTCTGCCCGTACGAGCGTCACGATCCAATTTCTCCGAAAACATGCATGAATTAACGCCCAGGCACCGATGGACCACGCGATATCTCTCGTTAGATTTGACAGGGGCCGCTGCCCGGCCATTCTCTCAACAAGATTCGCCGTTAGCTGGACGCGTGATAGAGCATTCGAGAAGCAAGCAAGCAAGCAAGCAGATGAACAGGGCGGTTGGCCGTGCTCCTGTCTTCGCGCGGCGCATATACCCATCACATAGAGAAGCAGACAAACGCAGCGTGATGATTCCAGAGCAAAATTAGGGGTCGCTCTCCACCTCCTTTCTCTCCTCCGTGGCTCACACACGCATTTGCATCGTCGTCCACCCAATAATTGTTCTTACCACAGCCGACGACAGGGAGACGCGGACGCGTACGTTCCATCCACTGATCATGGGAAAGATTCCGGCCGACGTCGCCGTCCGTCGCCACTAACTAATCTATTCCGGCCGAGGTCGCCGTCGCCACTAATCTAGCACCGTCTTTTGCTACTTAATTTCCGCGGCACCACCACTAATCTACTTAATTTCCCCTCTCCCCCACAAGACCACCCAAAAAGAAACGGGGAGGAGGGCGGAGGGGATGTGGAGGGCGCGGCGGAAGGGGAGGAAGGGAGGGAGGGAATGGGGAGGAAGGGTGGAGAGGGAGGAAGGAGGAAGGAGGAGAGGTACTGGCGGTGTGCCGGTGGCCGGAGGGTCGGGCGACGGTGGTGTGGACGGGAGAGCGGCGCTGACGCCGGGCCTCAAAGGCGGTGGTTGGAGACGGGCGACAGGGATTTACGGGCGCCAAGCGATGGGCGTAGGGGCAAGGCGGCGGGCGGCGCCGAGGCGGTGGGTGGCGCCGAGGCGGCGGGCAGGGCAGCGCCGGAGAGGAGAGGCGAAGGGATCGAGGGCGAGGGGCGAGGGAGAGGGATAGGTGTGGCCCGGGAGGAAGTATGGATGGGGGCGGCACAATACTAATGGCGCACCACCCCTCGGTGCGCCGTAAGTACATCCATACTAATGGCGCACCTCACCACAGTGCGCCATTAGTATTTTTTTAATTTCTGCCGAGCCAACAGGTTATCTCCCACCTAACCTGATCCAGATCAAGTTCCCTCTACTAGCTCGACCGGGTCAAGAGCAGCCTCACACCAGGAGGTCCTGGTTTGATTCCTGTGCTCCACAATTTTTTTTATGCAAGAAAATGTTGTTTGATACTTACTTGTTTTTAAATCTGTTCAAACTTGTTTAAATCATAACAGTAATATTTTTTATAAGACAGTAATATTTTTTTAAATATCATCAAACAGTAATGCCGGTGGAGCGGGAGGTGCGGGGTGCGGGGTCGGGCGGCGGCGGTTGAGTAGGGGAGGGGTGCGGGGGGTCGGCGGCGGGGGGTGAGTAGGGGAGGGGTGCGGGGGGTCGGCGGCGGCGGGGGAGGAGGGGACGCGAGGGGGCGGGGGGTCGGCGGCGGCGGACCGGATGTGGCGAGGTGGGATAGCGATCGAGATGGAGGGATCGAGATCGAGTGTCCATGAAATTAAAAAATATTCATGATAGTTCAAAAAGTGCCCATGAAATACAATCGAGAAATGAAATCTATGATTTAAATACAATCGATCTTAGCTAGCTATCTCTTCACAATATTCTTGCCCTTCTTTTTTCGCAAATCGAGTTCTTCTATGGAACGGACGTCCTTTAGGTAGGGTGGTCCTGCTTCTTCTTTTGGTGTATGCTGCTACTTCATCATCGTCATGTTCGATCCTCGGTCGCCAGTACTTGTCGAAGTCTTGCTCATTGGCTACTCCATCCATTCCGATGATCTTCCTTTTGCCTCTCCTCACGACAACACGACCGGGCTTTGGCGGGTCGGTAATGAAGAAGCATTGGTCCACTTGGGAAGCCAGTACCCATGGCTCATTTTTTCGCGGTGACGCTTATACCATGGTCTTGGATTTGGCTTCGGATATAACCATGGTGGTGAAATACCGGTCTTCTTTTATGACGTTCTTGGCCCATCTGACACGGAACATCGGGACCTTCTCTCCAGTGTAGCTCAGCTCCCAGATCTCCTCGATCCTTCCGTAGTATCTGTCCTTGTCGTTACCGGTGTAGGATTCCATCGTTACCCCGGAGTTTTGATAACCATCGCTCTTCATGTCCTTGGCCTCGGTGTAGAATGTGTAGCCGTTGATATCGTACGCCTCATAGGTCATCAGGTTGTGCTCGGCGCCCTGTGACAAGGCGAATATGAGTTGTTCTTCCGCGGAAGAATCCTCATGTAAAGGGTACGGCTGTAAGCTTCGCTTGAACCAATGCGTGAAACATGAGTTGTGCTCTTTGAGTATATCTCCGTCTCCCTCTGTTGGCCTCGGTCATTGTAACGCCTTCTTAATAAAGGTTTTGTGCTGTACCACCCAAGGATCGACCACGCGTCTATGTGTTGTAGCGCCGACTAGGTTTGTTTCTTTCAAAGTCGGGCGAGTCGACCATCGAAGTCGACATGCATTTCGCGCGACCCTCACGGTAACCCCATCCAGCGAGCCTGCCGAGGTGCTCGCTGACGGGCAGACCAACGGGTTCTCGATGCCTAGATAATTGGTGCAAGAGGAGATGCACTCTTCGGTCGAAAAGCCCCCGGCTATGCTTCCTTCTCGACGTGACATGTTGAGAACGTATCCTTTGATGACACCATTCATCCTTTCGAACGGCATCATGCCGTGCAGGAACGCCGCCCGAGTTGGATGATATCCTCCACTATATGGACCAGCAGATGCACCATAACTTCGAAGAATGCGGGCGGGAAGTACATCTCAAGCTCGCATAGTATCACCACGATCTCTTCCTGTAGCCTTCTGAATTGCCTCACGCCAATCGACTTCCGAGAGATGACGTCGAAGAAGTTGCATAGGCCCAATAGCGTTTCACGGACGTGCGTGTCCATGATCCCACGGATTGCAACTGGAAGTATCTGCGTCATCGACGCGTGATACCGTGGAGACTTCATCCCGCTGAACTTCGCTTCACTGGGTCTAGGTATCTGCTTATCTTCCCAGCGTAACCGTAAGGAAGTTTTACTCCTAGGAGTCGGTGAAAACTGCTCGATCTCCTCCTCGACTTAGAGTGAAGCACGCGGGAGGGTAGTCATTTCCGGTCTTCTTGGCCTTTTTTCCTTTGGCGACGACTTTACGTGGTCTGCTTCGCCTCATCATCATCATCATCATCATCATCATCATTAGCGTGAAGCTCCTGCACGATGCCCATTGATTTCAAGTCTGCCCTTGCTTTCGCCCATCTTTGGTCCTCTCGGCATGTTGAGCAGGGTACCAAGCAGACTCTCGCACATCGTTCTTCGTGATATGCATGACATCAAGGCTGTGAGGCACACGGTGGATCTTCCAAAGACGGCAAGTCCCGTAAAACAGACCTCGTTTTCCATACCTTCAGCTGGCTCTGGCGCCTTTCGCTTCTTTCCGGCTCTGGCGCCTTTTGCTTCTTTTCCGGCAAGGGCAGTCTTTCCAATTTTTCAACAGCTTGTCTATTTCCTCGCCGCTCCTCGTGACAGGCGTTTTCGAGTTCGGTTTCACCATCGAACAGATCCTTGCGTTTCCTCCACGGGTCATCGTCAGCGAAGCCACCTTCGATGTCCCATGAACACGGTTTTCAAGACCCGGGATCTCTATCTAGCTGGCGATACATTGTGTCATCCATGCACCTTACGCATCCGTAAAAATCCGTGGACTACCTACCCCGCGAGATATCCGTAATCGAGATAGTCGTGCACCGTCGTGAGCGGTGCGGCTCTCATAGGGAAATATTCTTTCTGCGGTGTCCCACGTATTGGCTGGCGTTTTCCACAGCGTGTCAAGCTCCTCTTTCGGCAGCCCCAGACATGATTGATGTCGTTCCCTGGTTGTTTCGCCCTTCAATTAGCATACTCATGTGAATGTACTTCCTCTTCATGCACAACCGTGGGGAAGGTTGTACATCCACACAAACACAGGCCAGGTGCTATGTGTGCTTCTCTGCTGCCAAACGGATTGACTCCATCGGTGCTCGCTACCAAAGACGATGTTCCTTGGATCGTTCCCAAATTCCGAGTCTTGAAGTTCAACGCTTGCCACTGCTCGCATCCTTAGGGTGACTCAGCATCTTGTCTTTTATCTATCTCCGGATCATTTGCGTCATCTTCTCGCTTCTTCTCCTCCCTATCCGCGTGCCAACGCAGGAGCTTTGCTACCTTAGGGTCCGTGAAATAGCGCCGCAGACGAGGAGTGATCGGAAAGTACGACACCACTTTTCGAGGAGCTTTCTTCCTCTTCTTGTATCGAGTGACGCCGCACACCGGACATATGGTAGACTCAGCGTGCTCGTCCCGATAAATGATGCAATTGTTCATGCACACATGGTATTTCACGTGCGGTAAATCGAGAGGACACATGATTTTCTTCGCCTCCTCCAAAGTGGTCGGGCACTTGTTCCCCTTTGGGAAGACGTTCGTGCGAATGACATGTTCTCGCCGAAGCATCGTCGGTCATTTTGTGTTTTACCTTCATCTCGAGCCATGAGCGTTACTTTCAAAGCGGGTATCCTTGGGCCTGCATCCTTCATACAATGGAGTAACCGTCTAACTCAAGTTGATCCATCTTGGCTTTCACTCGGGCGGCAGCTCTGGCGTTATCCGTCTGCTTGAGAAGCAGCTCTTGAATATGAGGGTCCTGCACCCAGCCCATCGATGGTCCAGCGTCATCTGCTCCGCCGGCATCATCATCTTCATGATCATGCTCGTCAGCTTCCGGCATCTTCCTCATCATCATGTCCTGCATCTTCTACATGATGATCGTATGCAAGATCACCGTCGTGATCATCTCCTCGGGATTCTTCGTCTTCTCGCCCGCTTGAGCCGCGGTGGTTGTCTTGCTGCCCTTCCTCATTTCTTGCCCGGCCCCCATGGACGACTTCGTAGTCATCTTCATCACCTTGCCACCGATAGCCATCCATGAAACCACACAAGAGCAGGTGGTCCCGCACCTGCCCGGAATCCGGGTCCGCAATAAGGCTCTTCAGCTTGCATCTTCGACACGGACATCTTATCTCCGTCTCGTTCTTTTGAAGCATCTCGCCTTCATGGACCTCAAAAACCTATTCACGATGCCTTCGGTCATCGTGCGGACCATGGTCGTCAAGGGTAGAGCAAAAGCGATATTTTAGAACCAAACAAAAATTTGGCATGACTTTCCATAAAAATAGGACCAAAAGAATGCTTAATGCCAAAATTCTCGCCAAACGGAAATGAATCAACATTCCGCAAAATATTGGCAACTATCGCATTTCAAATACCGTACACCTCCAAACACAAACACATATGCAACACCACAAACATATGCAACACCACGAACATACATAGATCTAGCTAGGCCGTAAAAAGTGCATGTGCACATTGTTGTAGGGAGAACAACATAAATATAGCTTCCCCTTACTTACCTATTAAAACAAGGTAATTTAACCACTTAATTTGAATGAATCTATGGTGGAAATGAGGTGAAAAGAGGAGGCACCGAGACAAGGAGGAGGTGGAGAGAATGAAGTGGGGAGAAAGTGAGTGTGGGTAGGAGAGGTTGTCCAAAATATCTTGTTGCTGCCCACTTACTAATGGCGCACCAGCACTAAATGCGCCATTAGTAATCCAGGTAACTAATGGCGCACCTCCTGGCGGTGCGCCATTAGTAATCCAGGTAACTAATGGCGCACCTCCTGGCGGTGCGCCATTAGTAGATTTGCAAAAATAAAAAAATTACTAATGGCGCACCCTTGGCGCGGTGCGCCCATAGTAGTTAAAAAAAATAATGGGGCACATCATCAGGATGCGCCAATAGTATGTGTGGACAAAGCGCACTAGTTCAAAAAAAATTTTTTGATACTAATGGCGGACCACTTGCATGGTGCCCCATTAGTAGTTACAACGACTAATGGCGCACTTCTCCGGGATGCGCCATTAGTATGTTTGGACAGGCGCACTAGTTCAAAAAAAATTCTATACTAATGGCGCACCCACTGCCTGGTGCGCCATTAGTAGTTACAACTACTAATGGCGCACCCACTGCCTGGTGCGCCATTAGTAGTTACAACTACGAATGGCGCACTTAAGCAGGATGCGCCATTAGTATGTTTGGACAGGCGCACTAGTTCAAAAAAAAAATTTGATACTAATGGTGCACCCTTTGCATGGTGCGCCATTAGTAGTTTCAACTCTAATGGCGCATCAGAAGGTGGTGCGCCATTAGTATATACTAATGGCGCACCAACTTTCTGGTGCGCCATTAGTGTCAATCCCATCTATAGCCCTTTTTCTAGTAGTGCCCCCTCCGAGGGGTGGTTCATACGCGCCCCAGTGGTATGATGATAGGCGCCCGTATGGTGATGAGCGGAGAATTCCAGTTAACCCTAGAGAGCCAGGGTTTGATGCAAGGTTAGTCCTTGTGCAGGGCCTGGTTAACAGAGGCGGGGCCAACTGAGAAGGTTTGGACAGGGATCGCCCGAGTGGATGCATAGCGTTTGTTTCTGGTCTTGAGTGCTTCAGTAGGGCCATTTGGGCTGCTGAGATTCCTCCCAACTTTAGGTTGGCTGCGGGGGTGAGTAAGTTCACTAGCGAGTCAAAGCCAGATACGTGGTTAGAAGATTACCTAGTGGTTGTGCAGACTGATGGAGGCAATGATGAAGTTGCCATGAAGCACCTTCCCTTGATGCTTGAAGGCCCGGCCAGGGCGTGGTTAGACTAGTTGGCTCCCGCCAGCATATAATGTTGGGAAGACTTGGCCCAAGTGTTTATCAAAACGTTTGAAGGCACTTGCAAGCGGCCCGCAGGTCTGACTGAACTACAACATTGCCTCCAGAAGCTGAATGAAACCTTGAGGGATTATATTCAGCGTTGGACCACGCCTCTCCATGTGGTGCACTACAAAAAAAGACACATCCGAGACATTTTGGGCCGAACGAAATTTTTTTTCTGTCATACTTATGACACTTCTATGACGATAATTATGACAAAACCCAGCATCATCATAGATGTGGTGGGCTCCTATTTCTATGACACAAAATCATGACAGAAAATGGGCTTTTTGTCCTGGGTAGGCCGGAGACGCAGCTGCATGACATTCTTTGGGTCGTCCATGACGGAAAAAACCGTCATAGAAGCGAGGGCGAGGAAAATGTCGGGGAGTTCCTCTCATACCGTACGTGTGTATCTCTCGTATCGTACGCACGTGGGTGCGAGGCGTTGTGCTCTAACTGAACCCGAGCGAGGCGTCGCCTAACTGAACCCGAGCGATTGCACTACAGGCTACGTGTTACTGAACCCGAGTGATCGAGCGATTCCTTCGCTACTGCTGCTAACTGAAGTTGATCGATGCTGCCTCTGGATGAACAATGAGCGTTGCTGGGGGGGGGGGGTGGATGAATAGTGAGTGTTGCTGGGGGGTTTGGATTAATACTTCCTGATAGGAGTGGATGAACAGGACCCGGTGGTGTTGCCTCTGGATGAACAGGACCCTGGTCTATCGAGCCGGTTTGGGGCTGGATGAACAGGACCCCGTGGAGGGCTGGATGAACAGGACGACCCCATGGAGGGCTGGTTGAGTAGTAGCCGGTGGAGGGCTGGATGAACAGTAGCCCATGGAGGTGTGGTTGAACAGGAGCCCGTGGAAAGGGCTGGTTGAACAGTAGCCGGTGGAGTAGCGCGCGGTGGAGGCTGGATGAACAGGAGGCCGTGGATGAACAGTCGCAGGTGGAGGCTGGAGGAGGTCGATGGTGGATGACAGTAGCCCATGGAGGCTGGAGGAGGTCGACGGTGGAGATGAACAGTATCCCGTGGAGTCCCATTTTTCGGTATGCCACACCCCTCCGCTTCGACCCTAGCGCTCCAACACAAGTCCGTTTCCTCCGTTTTGCGGTACGCCACACCCCTCCCGGTCAACAGGACCCCATTTTGACCGTAGGAGGTCCAACAGAAGTTCGTTTCCTCCGTTTTGCGATACGCCAGACCCCTCCCGATGAACAGGATCCTGTTTCGAACGTGGCCGGTCGAACACAAGGCCGTTTCCTCCGTTCTGCGGTACGCCGGGCCTCGTTTCCATCGGTTGTTCCATCCGAGCCCTCCCGTTGAACACAACGACGCATTCCATTCCTGCCCAGCCGGTTGGCTCCGCATGAACACGAGATGACGTTGTTTCTCCGTTCTGACCCAGCCATGTACACAAGCCCTAGCCGTACGTATACGCGAGTAGGCGTTCGAGACCCTACTCGTATGTACGTACGTGGCCGTATTTACTTTCTTGAACCCTGGCCGTTGTACGTACGTGTATATGCTACGGGCGCGCCTCTACTACGACACGTGCGCGCCTCTACATCGACCAGTATGTACGTACACGATCGCGACCAGAATGACAACACAACACTACGTACGCTTCGACCAGGTGGGTCCCGACTGTCAGGCACTTCCTTGCGTGCGAAGATGTAGCTGGTGGGTCCCAGCAGTCAAGGGGGCGAATCATTTCTTTTGCCCGGACGCACTTCCTTCCGTGCGAAGATGTAGCTGGTGGGTCCCAGCAGTCAGGGGGAAACATTTTTTTCACGAAATACGGTTGCCCGTCCGGTGGGTCCCTGCTGTCAGGTGGAGGAATAATTATTTTGCGCATAATAAGGAGCCAATTCCTTGCGGCTGTCATGGACCCAGCTGTCAGCTTATCAATGTACAGTACTCTTCCGATGGAAGTCATTCCTGACCACGTTGACCACGCCGCGCCGAGGGCACCTGGGCGGTGGACGACGGCGAGGCCTAGGAAGGGGACGACATGGAGCCGGGGAAGACGCGGCAGCGGATGCCCACGCATAGAGGAGTATGAGGGTTCGCTGGTTCGCTGCAGTGTGAGGCTTTCGTCGCCGTAGAATAACAGGGGGTGCGGGTGAGTAGTGGGATGGCCTGGCCAGCGGTGGGAGTTGTAGAGGGCGGTGAGGCCTCCGCGGCATCACAGCCAGCCACGGGAGGCAGGAGCACGCGACACGACCGGCGCTGGTTTGGACGGCTGGAGCAAGAAGACCAGAGGTTGAAGAAGCACTACGGCCGTTGGATGGATATCGTACGGTCACTGGAGCTAGAATCGTTCATATTGACTAAGGTGACAAAGCCCTCCATCCCCGTCAACTTAGTTGGCCCACAAGTCAGCCTCCCACTATGGTGGGTCCCAGCTAGCAGGGGGTATTCATTTTTTTGTGCGTAATAAGGAGGCACTTCCTTGCGTGCGAAGATATAGCTGGTGGGTCTGATCTGTCAGCGGGGGAACGTTTTTTTTGCGAAATACAGAGGCCCTTCCAGTGGGTCCCAGCTACACTACAGGAAACAGATAATTTGCCGTCTGTGGATCACAGACGGCAAAGACCTAAATCCAGACGGCAAAGATTTTGCCGTCGAGGAAAGCGAGCAGCAAACTTAGACGGCAAAGATAAGTCGGCAAAGAATACTTTGCCGTTAGCTTTTTATCGGGAAGACGGCAAAGACTTTGCCGTCAGCCAACTATAGATTTGCCGTCTGCCGCAAAAATAACAGACGACAAAAACATGTTCTTTGCCGTCAGTCAAAACTAGTTCTTTGCTGTCATCTAGACTAAAGTACAGACGGCAAAGACTGTTTTGCATTTTATTAAATGCCGTAAGAGCAGAGCTTCTCGCCGGACACATGAACATCAAATCAAAGCTCACATAGATTCTGGGTTCGACACGGCCGTGCTACCTTTCATTCATTGTAGGTGGAGTTACAGAGAACCTGAAACTTTACACAAAGGACCCTCCGAAAACAACTAATTACAAGGCATAGGCAAAATCTTCACTTGCGTTTACTAGTAGTTTGACAATCAATCGTTCAATAATCTGACAATTATCTATGAACACAAAATAACCAGATTACAGGGCTGCCAAGTTCACCCAAAAGCTTGCGCAGCCACCTTCGAGCACGACGGGCAAAGGCTGATGCGGTCACGGTGGCGGAGTGAGGCGCGTCGATGGGGAGGAGGCCTCCGGTGTGCTGCTGCTTGTCGTGTCATGAAGCGTCAATCGGAGGAGGCCTTCCGAGCATGACGGGGGACAAGACATACTCGTCGGGGGCGACGAGGATGGGTTCGGTCATGCCGGTGGCGCGAGGCATCGACGCTGTTTCCTTCTGGCGCATAGAGGCCGCCCGGGTCAGCAGTCACTGGTGGCGCAGGGGCGACGCGGGACCTGGTCGGCTGCAGTGAAGGCAACGGGGGAGAGGCCGGCCGCGCCAAGGCGACTGGTGACAGGGCCGACCATGTCGGGAGGAAGGAGGGAAGGGGCCAGCCGCGCCGGAGGCGACAAGGGAAGGGGCCGGCCGTGTCGGATGCGATGGGGAAGGGGCCAGCCGCGCCAGAGGCGACAAGGGAAGGGGCCAGCCATGCCGGATGCGATGGGGAAGAGGCTGACCGCGCCGGAGGCGATGGGGAAGGGGTCGGCCGCGCCGGTGGCTAGTGGAATGGGGAAGGGGCGGCCGCGCCGGAGGCGACAAGGGAAGGGGCCGGCCGTGTCGAATGCGATGGGGACGTGGCCAGCCGCGCCAGAGGCGACAAGGGAAGGGGCCGGCCGTGCCGGATGCGATGGGGAAGGGGCTGACCGCGCTGGAGGCGATGGGGAAGGGGTCGGCCACGCCGGTGGCTAGTGGAATGGGGATGGGCGGCCACACTGGGGACGTGGCTAGCGGCGCCGGCCGGCGGCCAGAGACGGGCGACGGGGGACGGAGATGGTGGGATAGGCGAGTAAATCGGGAGGTGGGCGAGGTGGTGGGGGTGGGCTGTGTGCGGGGATAAGGGAGAGAGAGATAACGTGCGATGAACGTGGTGGGGTCGCGGTGGGTGAGAAGACCAGGGAGAGATGAGTGGTGGGGCGGCTGAGATGGTGCCACCTCATCGATCCGTGGGATCGATCCGCGAGATGTGTTTTCTCTTTGTCGTCTGCTTTTTTATTTTACAGACGGCAAAGAGTTTATTTTGCCGTCTGTTAAAAATAGGAAGACGGCAAAGACTGTGATGTCTGTATTTTCTTTAACAGACGGCAAAATGACCTCTTTGCCGTCTATAAATAAAAATGCAGACGGCCTGACAGATGGCAAAGTATGTCTTTGTCGTCAGTTGTTCTTTGCCGTCATCACCTTTCGGCAAATTCGATCTTTGCCGTCTTGCCCGATGAAATGTTGACGGCAAAGAGCAGTACTGACGGCAAATCTCCTGTTTCCTATAGTGCTATCAGGTGAAGGAATCATTATTTTGCGCGTAATAAGGTGGCACTTCCTTTTGTGCGGCCATGGACCCAGTTGTCAGCCTCTCCACGCAAAGTCTACTTCCGATGGTGTCATTCATTAACCATGTTGACCACTCCGTGCCAAGCGCATCCAAGGTGGTGGACGACGGCGAGGCCCGGGACAGCAACGAGCCGGAGATGGGAAGATGCGGGAGTAGAGTCGCAGACGGAGAGGTGTACGAGGGTTAACTGGTTCTGGTGCGGTGTGGTTCGGCAGTCGGTAGAGAAGAACATGAGGTGTGGATGGGTGGAGGGATGGCCTGACAACGGTGGAGTAGCGCTTCACAGCGAAGCATGCTAAGCAGAGCTACTAGCAGCAGGAGGTGGGAGCAGGTGGTCCTGGCGGCGCTGGAGGAAGAAGACGAGAGATTGAAGATGGATGTCGGTCGTTGGATGTAAATCCAATGGCTAATGATGTCAGAATCATTTGTTGACTAAGTTGACAACGACTTGCGTTGGCTTCGACCTATTGGCCCACATTTCAGCCTCCAAAAATGTGGCACGTATATTTACAGTCTTTTTTTTGTGGGGTAGAATTTACAGTCAATTTGATCTCTTTTTTTTTGAATTACAGTCCATTAGCTGGGCTGGGTGAATAAATAATGTAACGTCCATGCGGCCCATTTATTTGTTTCCTAAAAAATTACAGGCCATTTGCACTTTCTCGAAATACACGATTTTACTGGGCTGATTCTAATTATAATGTTGGGGTGGGCGCAGCTATATATAAGTGATTTATTATTACATTGGTCCTTAAATCTTACCAAGCTTTTGTACACAATCACCAGGATTTTCGTTGCCAAAAAAATCCAGGATTTTATTGTTAAGAAATTATTTTTATAAGTTAATAAGATGTGGGATATTGTTTTCTTACATATGTAAGTATGTGTTAAATATATGATGACAATAACAATAATATATAATAACATATAAAATAATTTAAATATATATAATATAGTTAGAAGGGAAACATAAGTTGGACCAGGCGTTCCTATTCTTATATAGAAAAATAGAACAGACCTCTGCGTTTTCTTCAAAAAAATACATAAATTGGGCGTTCGATGTTTCAGGAAAAATAAAACCTCGGATGGGAGGTCCATAGGCCGGTCGATACATGGAGGCCCTCAAGAAAATACAAACCGGCATGTCATGGGCTGCACCTGTTAAAAAAGAAATCCTAGACGGGGCAGCCCAAAACCCAGCTGATACTTGCTGACCCACTGATAATAAATGATACCTGCCAGCTCCCCGGCTTCGTTGTGAATTTATCTCCTATAGTAACTATGTTGAAGCACCTAGAAAAATGTAACTATGTTGACAAACCCATGGACCCCAACATCAGTATAGCATTAGGAGGAAGTATTTTTTCGATGAGGCACTTGCTTGCGTACGGCCATAGACCTGGTGGGTCCCAACTGTCCGCCTCTCCACATACAGTCCTCTCCAGATTCCTCTCGTTTGTTCAGCATGTTCACAACGGCAGACAGCGGCGTCGCGGCGAGCGCACAAAAGTGAAGGAGGAGATCCGACCACCTGAGGAAGTGCCTTATTAGTAACGAAACAACTGAGCTAGCCTATTGGCCGAGTGACACTACCCGACAGTTGTTCTGCCCGGGTTCGATTCCACCTGTGCAGCAAAAATATCTCCAAATTTTTTGCCTCTGCCTTTATTGACATGTGGGTCCCCATTGTCATTTACACACACCACGTCCAACACTTGACAAAACATTGTCCCTCGTTTTCTCTATTTTTCGCACACTCGACATTGTGTGTGCATTTTGAAAATAGCATATCGTTTTGACTGTGCATCATATGAAGATGTGCTATGCATGAATGTTGATCAGCATGATGTTAACTGGCTGGTAGTTCCAGTTTCGACCATGAATAAAACTTCCAACATGATGTTAACACTGTTTGAAAAGGCCATGTTAATATAAATGCTCTGCCTCTGAAAGTTGCAGTTTCTTATCTGAAACTGAACTTGCAGTTTCTTATCTGGCTGAAACTTGCGCTTTCTTCTCTGAGCATCACATTGTCTGCACTTTTATACTCCTATGAAACTACAATTTTATAAGTGCTAAAAATAGATATCTAGAATTCATAAAATACTTCATATGCTCAATACTGCAAATCTAAAATTCAGAAGACATTCATATCTGAAAGTACTATCAAAATACACAACACAAAACACAATTCACAACCTGCAAATACTGACAACCCTAAGCTCCCCCTGACAATTCACAACCTGCCCGACTATTGGGCTGGGGGGGGGGGGTCAGTCCCTCATATTCGTCGGCGGCAGACAGCCGCCCCATGAGGCGATGTGAACGGTGAGGGACAGGATGGCGGGGAAGCGTCGTCGGGCCAACTACTTTTCTCCTCTTGCAGTTGGGTTCAATCGACGAAGACTCCACCGGCTCGCTCTGGCACGACACCCTCACAAACGGCACCCTATAGATGCTCGATCCTTCAATCTCTGGTGGATGCTCCATCTGGGATCGATACTCCCACCACCGCTCCCTCAAGATCGGATTTGGTGAATCTGTTTGCTCCATGGCCCAGAGGAGC
This sequence comes from Aegilops bicornis, assembly GCA_021605145.1. Classification (NCBI taxonomy): domain Eukaryota; kingdom Viridiplantae; phylum Streptophyta; class Magnoliopsida; order Poales; family Poaceae; genus Aegilops; species Aegilops bicornis. Next base: position 83,856,187 of record CM038673.1, read on the forward strand.
AGCTCTATGTACTCCCGCATGACTCCCTCCAGGAGTATCGCCGCCTTTTCGCTTTGTTGCAGATATTTAGCCATGGATGTCACCGTCGCCGCTAGTTGGTCCTTGTTGTCAAACCAAGATTGTATCTCCAACACCCTAGCTAGCTTCACAGGGTCGTCGTCTGTGATCCTCACGTATCGATTGTACTCCTCCATCGATCTACTTCTCCACAGCACCTTCACTCGCTGGCGGTAGTTTTTCAATGGAAGAGGAGAGGAGCAGCGCTGGTTTTGGATTAGAATGGGAGAGGAGCGACGCTGGTTTTGGATTCCAACAGGAGAGGAGGGGCGGTGGTTTTGAAATGGAAGAGTAGAGGAGCGGCACTGGATTTAGATTGGAATAGGAGAGGAGCGGCGGTGGTTTAAGAGGAGAAGAGCGGAAGAGCGGCGCTGGTCTTGGTAGTATTTTTTTTGTTTTACGTATTTTGGGTCAAAGTTTGACCACATACTGTATTTGACAAGAAAAATGTGAATGCATGTCAACAAAAATTGTATAGTTTGGTTCGTATCTGAATGTACTTTCAAATTATATTATTTTTGCAACGTATAACATACATTTTATTTGTGAAAATCATGGTCAATTATGACCTAGAATAAAAGGGAGACTAGTTAATGTGGGGTCGCTTTCTTAATTGAAGGTTAAATTTATTTTGATTTTGATCCAGTCACAACGTGCCGGCCCTCTCGGCCAATCCTAAATCGTTGTCGCACGCTCCTCTCCCTCTTCTCCATTGCAAAACCACCTCCTCTCCTCTCCATCATCTCCATTCAAAAACCACCGTCTCGTCTCTCCCTCTTCTCCATTACAAAACCACCTCCTCTCCTTTCCATCATCTCCATTCCAAAACCACTGTGTCGCCTCTCCCTCTTCTCCATTGCAAAACCACCTCCTCTCCTCTCCATGATCTCCAGTCCAAAACCACCGTCTCGCCTCTCCCTCTTCTATATTGCAAGACCATCGTCTCTCCTCCCATCTTCCAAAGCTAGCACCGGACCACTCACAAGGACATCTATGGAGAGGATGCAGCAGCGAATCAAGCAGATCGCCGGCGGCGACCAGGCAAAGTCAGCCAGGTTGAAGGAGATCCTTACTTGGTTTGACAAGGACTGGGAGATTTCAAGGACGGTGAGGGGCATGTGGCAATGTATGCAAAAGAGCAAGACGGCGAAGATGAGGGCAGAGATGTACATGTACTCCTCGGCGGCGGTCACGCCGCAGTCCTTCGAGTTCATCGAGTATCTCCTCTGGGCGATGGAGAAGACGGATTCGCCCGAGGCGGAAGTCAGGCGGAGGTTGTGGGCGTACAGGTCAAAGGTCGAGCACCCAGAGGATAACGAATTGATCGAGTACGGTGTGCCATTCGTGAGGGTGCAGAGCCAGCCGGAGCCACAGGAGTATTCATTCTCCCACCGCAAGAGGAGGTCGTATGGAGCGACGTCGCTTCCCCGACATTCTCCACGGTTCCCTCGACGCTCGCCTCGTTTCAACGGCGGCGGTAGGGTTTAAGGTAAGCTTCGCACTAACCTAATCTTCCACCTTCTCGTGCTTACAATCAGTGTGACAGCTAATGAAAATCATGCTTACAATCAGTCTCCGAGTACTACGACAATCACCCTAGAATAGCTCTGGACCTTTGGGTCAAAGTTGTGACACTGTGTACAAATAAATAAAAATAGATTGGTGCTTCTTTCAGAAAAGAGTACTCCCTAGAAAATTGCCAATATAAGCTACTAGTATTTGGTTAGAGGATTTTCTACCGAGAAAGATCCGTCCACAGAGAGTGCCACACATCCCACTGGTGGTGGTGGATGCCAAAGCTTGCATGGAGCATGGTTTGTGTCGGTAATTTTTACTTGGCACACCTCGCACTCTGCATATATGTCTGTTCCCTCCGTACATTTGTCTAGTTCCACCAAAATGCAGCTGAATAACCCTGTTTGCACAGATAGTGAGAAAGCGTGATTACATTATAGTGGCACTAGTTGATGAAACACACAAAATAAATAGAAGAAAATATTGCGGTAGTATCATTGCACCCCAGTTTGCAGAAACACTTAAACATTAACAATGGGACTAGTTGATGAAACATAAATTAACAAAGAGAAGCACTTTCTTTATCTACATTGGAAATGAAATGATAGAGAGGACACTCGCTCTATTTTAACTATATTATTACTTCATTTTATCAGTGACACTAGGGTCGGGCAGGTGGCAAACGAGGTGTACCGTGCGTCGCAAGGATGAAGGTCGGGGTGCTTAGACTGGGATGATGAAGCTGGCTCTTTTAGTCCCTATCTTCCCCCTGATGTTTCTGTGGTAGCATTTGGGTTGTAATCCAAACTTGGTCGAGCTGGTGCTGCATCCCCCTACCTGCCTAGCTTATGTGGTGAACTTGGCTCCTGCTAGTACTCAGTTTGTTCTAGTAGTAGTTGCCTAACTGCCCGTTTACTCTAAGATGTTTTCGGATAATGGTTCTCTATGGTTGGGTTTCTTTAATGAAATCGGAGGGAACCCCCGCTTTCGATATATAAAAAAACAGTGGCACTAGCGGTGCCAAAACATTGCCTCAAATTAATAGTGCCACTAGATTAAGGTGCAAAATAATAACATCACTGCTTTATCATGGCGATTGCCAAAACAAGAGCACAAGAGCAGGATCAACATGCAGGATCTTTGGCAAATGCTCGCACCAAAAGGAACATACCTCATGATGGGAACCATATCTGCAGTCAACGCCATCGTAGAAGGGATGACACCAGTCACCAACATGGATGATTCAATTCATGGGACCTTTTGGTGCAGTTCACCTAAAATGAAGCAATGTCCCATGAGCTAGCAGCTTCTTCTTCTTTTTTAAGAAAAGGGCTCCAGCCCCGGTTCCATTTCCATCAGAAAACGAAACCCACAGAGCTTCTTCTTCATTAGTTGCAATAAAATTGAGCAACATCAAGGTTGGTCGTGAAGCTCCTGGAATGTTCAACTATAATTTGGATATCATTTGTGCAGTTCAACTCAGATCAAGCATGAAATGTATATCTCTGTTTGCACAAAAACGGTGGAAAGGAGGGTGACTAACAAGTGATGACACATGCATCAAATGAAAAGAAGCATGTTACTTATCTGAATGGCAATCGTACAAGGATAGTAGCAATTTCTAAAGCAGCAGCATTGCTAGATATTAGTGTGGGCATTAGGATTAACTATGACAACCGTTAAATACGACATTACTTCACTACGGGAAACATGAGATTTGCCGTCAGTACTTTCTTTGCCGTCATCATTTCGTCGGGGCAGACGGCAAAGAGAGGGTTTGTCGTCACCAGCAGACGGCAAAGAATTATTAACGATAAAATAGACTTTGTCGTCTGCAAAGAAATTGCAGACGGCAAAGAGCTCACTTTGCCGTCTGCAAAATAAATACAGACGGCAAAGAGCTCACTTTGCCGTCTGAAAAAAAATATATACGGCAAAGATCTTTGCCGTATGTATTTTTTTTTTCAAACGGCAAAGTGAGCTCTTTGCCTTCTGTAATAATAAATCCAGACGGCAAAGAGAAAACACACCACACGGATCGATCACGTGGATCGATGACGTGGCAGCATCTAAAGCCACACAGCCCCGGGCACAATCGCAGCCCACCCCAACACTCTCCCACGCCCGACCCCACCACGCTCTCTCTCACTTATCCCACACAATCTCTCTGCCTTATCCCGCACGATCTCTCCCTCTCTCTCGTACCTGTCTCTCCCTGACTCACGCATGCAGCTCACCCCCACAACCTCGCCCGCGTCCCGATCCACACTCGCCGGCGCCACCAGCCGTGGCTCCTCCGGCTAGCGAACCCTCCGCCACCGTCGGCAGGCCTTCGTCCTCCCATTCCTCTGCTCTGCCTCCTCCGTCTCCCTCCTTCCCCTTGCTGTGGGCAGGGCGGCCAGCACGGGAGGCCGCTTCGGCTCCTCCAGCAAGGCGGGCGGCGTGCTTGGCTTGGGCCGGGCAGAGCGGCCGGCGCTGAGGCCGCCAGCTTCTCCAAAGAGGCGGGCGGCGCGAAAGCAGGAGATGGCTGGTGCGGGCAGAGCGGCCGGGCGCGAGGCCGTCGCAGCTTCTCCAGGCGGCGGGCGCGAGCAGGAGATGGCCGATCTGGCAGAGCGCCCGGCGTGGAGGAGGCCGCTATGCTGCGGCGGGCGGGCGACGGGCGTGCGGCGTGAGCAGGGCACCACCAGCGCGGGAGGCCGCTGCGGGCAGGGGAACATCTCCTGTTGGTGCTTCGGGCCGGCGGGGGCAAAGCGGATAGCATCTCCTCCATTCAGCTCCTATTGGTGTTGTGTGCCGGGGTGGGCAGGGCAAGGCGGCGACAGTGGAATCCCTGTGATTTTTGTCCCTGGCCAGAAGAAGGGCGGCCGGCGGTGAAGTCCTTGTTGCTGTAGTGGAGGACTTGATTGCTTTTATTTCTTACTTTGTAGGGTCCTTTGTGTAAATTTTTAGGACAACTTTGTTTATTCTGTGTAACTCCACCTACGATGAATGAAAGGCAGCACCCCATGTCGAATCCAAAATCTACTTGAGCTGAACCTGCTGTCTTGGTTTGATGTTCATGTGTCCGGCGAGATGCTCTTCTCTGACGTCACTTTTTTTTAAATGAAAAACAATCTTTGCCGTATGTACTTTAGTCTAGATGACCGCAAAGAACAAGTTTTGACTTACGGCAAAGAACAGGGTTTTGCTGTCTATTATTTTTTCGACAGACGGCAAATCTGTAGTTGGTTGCTTCCTGACGGCAAAATCTTTGCCGTCTGTATTTAGGCCTTTGCCGTCTGTGATCCACATACAGCAAATTACCTGATTCCTGTAGTGCTTTAATGGTGTCATTGCCTCATTTTACCAGCAACATTACATTAACAGCTGCTACAGAGTCGGTATTTGGGCACGGGAGAGTGGGAAGACCAGGATAGTTGCATCTCTAACGAAAAGAAGCAACTTATCTTAATGGCAAATTTAGCAGGACATGAAAAAAAGTGTCACTGATTCATATTACTGGAGGCATTACACTGAAAATAACATTGGTTAACCATGTCTTTACTTTTAATAGTGCGACTGCTACATTTTACCAGTGGAATTACATAAGAGTGGCTCGGGGCAACAAACATCAGAAGAGGATATCTGGGTTGGTCCCATTTTTGTTCGGTATAGCCACCTTATATTGTGTGAGGCTCACAAACCTAGTGCTGGACTTACTCTATTGACTTGTCCCCCAGTCCCTACTTTCTTTCCTTTTTGAACCAATAGATCAGGTTTATATTGAGTTTGTACTGCGTTCCCTTTATTTCCCTATTAGACCTAGAGACAATTTGGATAGCCAGTCTCTGCTACTTTTCGCCCCAATTATTTCCTCTTTCGACCAAGTCTTAGATTCAGGTAAAAAATCTTCCCCCACCCCCACCCCCTTTCTTCCTTGTTTGAACCAAGTAGTACTAGATTTGAGTGCATGAACTAGTTTTACCTCTTAACAGTACAAAATTACGTGGTTTTCGAATAGCCGATCGATCCTATCTACGAGGGGGCCTGAGAAATAGTAAAAGATACGAATGTAGCGACGTCAGGAGCTTGGGAACTAGAGCAAGGCCGGTTTCGAAGGAAGTTATACCTGAGGGTCACCGGGATGTCGCTAGGTGGGCGGCGGGAGGCCGGATCTGCCACACTACGGCAGCGAGGAAGAAGGGGTGGGAGGCCCTCCCTCGCCAGCGATGCTTGGGAGAGAACGACAAGGCACGCTGATCGGGACACGCCGGCAGTGGGTAAGAGCCATCACCGAGGACAACCGCGTGAACGTTCCACCTTCTCACCTTCCCCGGCAGAGAGGATCCGGCTGGATCTATGACCAGCGGTGAGCAGAGAGAGAGAGAGAGTGTGGCCACCGCTGTCGTGTTTAGATCTGGAGAGGACGAGACAGTATGAAGAGAGCAACACTAGCAAGCAAGCGTGGAGGCTCCTGCCTATATAGTGGAGTACTAGTTTTCTTTTGTCTATCGGAGTCGGCTTGACCTCGGCAATGACTGTCAAGAAGTCTTCATGCACGTGCCCCGGAGGCGCAGTTGTCGTCATTTTGATCTGAAGCACCGGATTATAACATATAACACGAAAAAATGCCACATGACAAGAAATCATAACCTCACTGCCCAAAGGAGGCAAGATGAGTCCTGACGGACAAACTAGACGAGGATCAAAGCTCAAATTAAAGATAAACTCGTAGAAAAGGGGTCCGTCAATAGATTTCCTAATTAACATAGCCGGCTTGACCTAGATGGTAGCCGAGTAGTCTTCGTGCATGTGCCCCCAATGCCTAGCCCAACTCGGTTGTCGCTGTTTAACCCTCGCAGTGATCCGAAGCACATGACACCTAATTTTGCGAGTGACAAGAAACCTTTTTTTAGATTTCTCACCAGAACTACAGCCATGTACAACACAGCCTGCACGATATGTAGATGATAGCCAATCCAGGCGTGTCTGCTGGAGTCTGGTCACATGCATGGACGAACTGATCTTCCGTGTCTTGCAGGGATCGTCCAGGTACCAACGTATGTACGCGTACAACACTTCTCTAGTACTATCGCTCATCTCTCTCTTCTATTAACTCACCCGACTTGCGGGGCCGGGGAGTGTGGCTATGGTCGGTTCTCAATTGCGGTCCCACATGTGTGTGCAAACGCAATATGACGCGCGTTCCATTCGGAGAGCGGCGTGCCAGACCGACCGACCGTCTGGGGTGCGACGCGAACACCAGGTGTGTTGTATACTCCGTACATGTGTACCGCCATTTTCTTGAGGCTTTTCTCCATGGCGCAATCAATGGATACAAAATTAGTATATTATACTATTTAAAAGTTGAGGGTGGGGCTTTTCCTGCACGGTAGGCACGATAGTTCTGCCTAGTCGGTTCCACGGAAACGCGAGAAGATGAGGGAGTAGGCTGCTGCAAACGTAGGGCTGTGTGATTTGACAGCGAGTTACTGCTGGACAGGTGGGGCGCCATGATTTGACTTGTCATTATCATTTTAACTGCGGCACTACGACCGTCGTGAGTCTCCCGATTCCTGACCACCTCCATACAGCTCTCCCAATGCTCCACCATGTAGAGGCTGGCTCTTGCATGAGAGCCCACTCCTCCACTTTTTCCTTGCCTCATTCCTCCACATATGCAAAAATGCCATGTAAAGCGGGCTTATAGCCCACTATTGTACTTACTTGCTCCTATAGGTGCTAAGCTTGCCACATAGGCATGAAGTCTGATGTGGCAAGTTAATTAAGAAGAGAGAAACAAGTTTGGTGACCCAAGGAAGAAACGATGCTAAGTGCGTGTACCTAGGTGACAATTTTGAGTCTATAGTTAATTAAATGAAGCAAACTTAGCAACAAAAAACTACGCACCTATGCATTGGGGACTTGATTGCTAAGCTATTTAATTCCCTTAGCACCTCATCTAAGCACCATTTCATTGAAAGAGGTCACTCCTTGGCAAATGCAATAAATACTATGAAGAAATGGTAGAGAGAAGTAAAAGGCCTTATAGCTAACCTTGTTGTAGTATGAGTGAATAAGTGATGACTATGTATGGCATGACAACATCAAATAGCCTAGCGCACCGTGTTAAATCTCCAAGGGCGCGACCGCGCGAGCAAGGCGACGGTCGTGGTAGGCGCGACCATGATAAGGGCTACTGGCAGCCCTTGGATCTGAGATCGAACGGTCGCATGCTAAGTTGCTGAAAATTTGCAGAATAACCCTCCAGGATAGGATATTCACCCATAGGTCTACAATCACGCCATGCAACCATTCGATCTCAGATCCAAGGGCTCTCGTAAGCCCGTATCATGGGAGAATGGAAAGCGTCGTAACACCTATAATTTTCCCGACGCTTGACATGACATCGAAACCATTTAATTGGGCGTCGAGTAGACTTGACATCTAATTGGGCCCTCATAGCACTGTGCATGAATCCATTTATCCAGCAGGCAAGCCACTACCCGCCGTCAGACGCCCCACTCAGCATTTTTACAATCGAAAAACCGCTGGCAGTTCGCTCCTACTCGTTCCTGGACGTCCTTTAACATTACGGTAGTTCGCTCCTAGTCGTCCCGTCCTTTCACATTACGGCAGTTCCACTAATCCTAACCCTCCTCCCAAATCCATGGCGTCCCAAATATCCATGATCGGCGGTGAGTACAAGGTTAGAACCATCACCGACGATGAGTTCGAGGTCACCTACACCCGTTCCTCCGCGACGGTGAAAGGATGCCTTGCTCGCTTCAGACGCATGTTCGAAAACTCAAATGATGAGTGGTTGCTGGGCTAGATGTTGAGTACACCACAGTCCTGGGAAAAGACAAGGATCTAAAGGAGGAAGAGAAGAAGAAGCCCGCCGTGATCCAGGTTTGCATGCATGACTTATGCTTGGTTTACTACATATGCCATGCCGACGTTGAGTGCAAGGAATTTAAGAACTTCCTCAAGGGCGGCCCAGTCAAATTCGTTACTGTAGACTTTATGAATGACAAAAGAGTCCTGGGTCAGATAGGCCTCGTTGTAGGCAACCCCTTCGACCTCCAGAAGAATCGGCTACTGCCCTCCCGTGGTCAGCCTTCAATGTTGACCCTGGCAGGAGCCATGGTTCATCCTTCGTACGGTAAACTGGAGAAACCTCCACACACGTTTCATCGTCATGCATGGAAGTGGAATGTACTAGATATAAACCACATCCAGTACGCTGCCATGGATGGCTACCTTTGTTTCAATATCTACAAGGGTTGGATGAAGAGCAAGAGCCAAGTGTGCTGTTCAAGCAAAGAAGTATCGGCCAAGAGGAAGAGGGACAAGGACGAAGTTGAGGATGTGGACGAGGACTCCGAGTAAGGTGGCAATGTCGTTGCTCATGGTGGTTTTGATGCAGTGTCTATCGGATTAGTTGCTTAGTTTAGTTTCAGGTGTGCTTAGTTTAATTTGAGGGGTGTGTTGTGCTGAGCCCCCAGCAGAACTATGTTATGTTTCTTCTCGTTATATTTCCTACATTTCATCTTTTAGTTGGTATAGTACTACCACTAGTTTCTTCACATTATATACGCATAACAATATATATGGCCAACATCATATAGCCAGCGCTTTAGTTGTCAAAGAATTTCGTGGTGCTTAGTTTTGTCAAAGAATCCCAGGGTGCTTAGTTTTATTTGAGGGGTGTGTTGTGCTGGACACCATTAACTTATCATTGTGAGAATCGTCTTATTTCTGTCATGTAACATGGTCAACGGGTTTGACGTGAAAATAACAATGTCTAATGGCATTTTTGAGCAAACATCTAACTTAACGATGGCATTTTTTAGATATCTAATTGCATTTTTGAGCAGGCATCTCACGGATCGATGGCATTTTTTGAGTAGTTGTAACTTATAATGGCAAAACTGAGTAGTGATACACAACTAGTGGCACAAATAATAAGAACCCAAGAATTAAATAGGTATGCTAATTTCTTTATTTATTTAATAGTACTATATGCATAATTTGGCGACGAGCGCTCTCTATATGTACCACCTTTTTTCTTTAATTTAATCTTGTTAGTTTTGCTCCATGGCGCAATCCATCGATACTACTACTGTACAACTGTATACATTTTTTAAAAGGCTAGAGGGCGAGGCAGTCTAGCTTGGTCATTTTCACGAGAGGCGAGGGCCTTTGTGATTTGACGGCTCATTACTGCTGGAAGGCGGGGCCTTGTGATTTGACTTCTCGTATAAATGTGTTGATGACCTGAGGAGGAGCAAAGAACCGTGCGGTATACTCAAATTTTTCACTGGAGTAGTACTACGACCGAGGAGCATGAAACATGGTAGCCCAGTGCCATATGGCGATAAAAATGATCTAATTTGCTAGTCATCTCATTGTTAGCATTGTTCTATTCATGCCTCCTAGAGAACGTGACACATGTGGCAAAACACCCGAAGCAAAAGTAGAAACACAGGAGAAAAAGAAGAAGGAAGATTATCACCCCAAATGATCTAATTCACCGCGGAGTCGTAACTGCTTCTTCATCGCCTCCACGACCTCCATCTCCTTGCGCGTCTCCTCCGCCATCTTCTTAATTCTGTCCATGACACGGGATTTCTCGACGCGAGCCTTCATCATCTATTCCACGGCCGCATTACGTACCTTGACAGCAGCCGGGTGCTCGATGCGGAGCTTCGCCAACTCCTCCTTCTGTTCCATGACGAGGGCCTGTAGCATCTTCATCGAGGAACTACTACCCTCATGCAGCTTCTTCCAGCCGGCATTCTTCTCCTTCAGCATGTCGAGCTCATGGCAGAGCTTTGCCTTGTCCTCCTGAAGTTGCAGGATTTCGCCGATCGCCTTCTTCTCTGAGGCAATGCTCTTCTTCAGCAGCATCACCACGCCGGCGGTCAACTCCCCCTGCTTATTGAGCTCAGCGGGCATGTCGTCGAGGCTCTCCTTCAGCAGCTCCACCAAGCCGTGGATGAACTCCTTCTGCTTATTGAGGTGCTTATTGAGCTGATCAGGCATGCCGTCGAGGGATAACGACTCCAGCGCCGCCAGCTCGGCATGTTCGCCTCCGCGGCTAGGGCACTCCTAGGAGCCATCTCCTGCCCATGAGAGATCTTTCGAGGTCTCTGCGTGGCGGCGAGCCCTCTCTTTTTTTCCACAGCCTTGGTTCCGCTCCCTTGTTATGAGTAGTTCTCGACCTAGAGCTCTGCGCATCGGCCATGGCAAGGACGGACGAAGAAGAAGCACTTATGAGGAGGAAAGGTAGAGTAATTTTTGGTTAGGTAGTTCCCCTTTTTATAACCTAAGTACTAGCACTAGTACTAATACCTGCATAGTCGTAACACGTTCAGGTTTGGTACGTACTAGTAGGTGTGAGCAGGCTTGCACTTAATTGTAGCACTACTACTTTCGAATGTGATGGGAACAAGGTAAAGATAAATTGATGGTTTTGGTTTCGAGGCCCGAAACGGCTCCCAATGAGTTTAGTGGAACATAAATTTCAAGTAGACTACACTACTCAGATGCGTAAATATTATGTTACTGTCAAAAATTGGCACAAAATACGAAGGAGACCAATGGAAGTACTACTAGCAACCCATGATTTAACTACTCGCATGCGCGCAGTGGAGTAGTAATGTCTTTCTTCCACCCTCATGTCCACTCAGTTTGCATGCGATGTATTAATTGACCATCAATGAAGTGAAGGACTTTACACGCGTCAAATTATCACATGGGGTGGATCTTGGTACAAAATTCTGTCCGCCCATGTACCCGCATGTGCGTGCGAGGGAATGAGTGCGTGTGTGGTGTGCGTGCACATCTTCGCTTCATGTATGTACCGCCAGTGTGGCTCAGGGAGGACGAGTACATTCTTCTGGAACCAGCAGCACGCCACTATGATCAATCCACACAAGGATGTCGCGACAACGCCTCCACATGTGCCACGTGGCTTCATGAACTGTAAGAGAGACACTGTGTAGCGTGCCATTGTGTTTTACACATACTTGAAGTACTATTAAGGTACACATGCATTGCACGCGTCAGGTTTTGCAACCAAATTATGAATAAATACCACACTATAGCATGTAAGCTCTGAGTCATATATGCCTGATGTAGACCTTCGTTTAATTATTATAGTTCATCTCATTCAAAATCAATTAGTTTTTATAAAAAAACCAAGGGCCTCTTTGATTCGTAGGATTTCCAAAACGCGGGAATAGGAAAAACATGGGATTAGAGTGGAATGTCATCTTGAATCCTACAGGATTGTATGAGTGTTTGATTGTGCATAGAAAAAACGCAGAATTCTTTCAAAGATGTTTGAGTGGATGGGATGTTTCCTATGAAATCTAGTGAAAATGAATCATATAAAATTCCTATGGTTTATAATCATACGAATCAAACGACCAAGATAGGAAAAATTCCTAAGGATTAGAATCCTCCAAAATTCCTTTGAGAATCCTTTGAATCAAAGAAGCCCTTAATCTATTTTATGATTCATGGAATTGTGCGTTGTAAAGCATAAAGTAAAAAAAAATAATGGCAATTCAACTAAAAAAAGTTTGGGCAGTTATGATACGAAAGATTCTAGAACAAAGGAGAACCACTGTTGTTTTGAGGTTTGTGCATTATGCTTAAGTTCAACCATGGAGTCTGCTAGATTGTACATGTGGCAAAATCCGGTGGGGGGCTAGAAGATGGTGCGAGGGGCCAAGTGGAGGGAGACTATGAAGGAGTGCACAACTGCAACATCGATATTTAGAGAGAGGGGGCGAGAACGTGCGCTGTTGCACGCAGTGGTGAGGCCATGAAAAATGCCCCATGAGCTAGGGGGCCAAGCATTACTAATCCTTTACGAGGAGGGCCAATTCATCAACTTAAACCATTTTTACCAGCAATTGTCTAATGATCACATTCATATTAGCCTCGATATATAGTGATGTTAGGGGGTGCAGGGCCCTTGCTGCCCCATGTCTTTGCCATTATGCGTGAGTCTGAGAGATGAAGCGGAAGGCATGGATGATGAGAGGGGGACGTTGGATATATAATTAATGTGGGTGTATTAGCTATATATGTAATCCTATATCGAGAGGTATAGATTGATTGATGTGGACGTGGGAAAGAGGGTGAGACCTCACTATATATATAGATTGATCGGTTTATGTGGAAAACTATGAAAGACCTAGCTATATACACACACACATAGAGGAACATTGATCGTTGAACATGCACGTGAGAGATAAAGAATGCCCGATATGATGGAGAGGGGGATGTGTGTGTGTGTGTGTGTGTGTGTGTGTGTGTGTGTGTGTGTGTCCCTTCATGGGAGACCGACCTAAAGAAAAAGATTGCATGTGTGCGATGGATAATGCCGACTGGTAGTGTGTGTGCATGCATGCACGAGAGAAAGTTAGTGGTACAATTATAAAGAGAAGACAAATGTGTGGGTGTAAAAGATTAGGTGAGGTCATAATCAATGTAATGTTGAATTCAAATATTTGAATAAGAGATCATGATGTTTGAAACCCATGCATGCATGAATATAACGGAGATTTGCACGGTGTGGTTTAGAAACGAGCATGTTGTAATGTATACACATTGAACAAGGTCAGACTGGTTTGAATTTGAGATACCGATGGCAGACATCATTTGGCCACATTGCATCCGTGCATGGACACACTATTCTAATTGGAGATGATGGGTGGCTTTCGCATCACATATCTATATCTATACCCCTATATATATTATATTTTATATTTTTTATATAGTGTGCGGATAACTTTAACTTTGAAAGATGGTCGTTGGATGAGGCCAATCCGATGGTGCAGAGCTGGCAAATTTGAGCACTACTGGCCATTGGATATCATCTACATTCCACCAGATTTTGCCACATGTACAATCTAGAAGACTCTATGGCTGAACTTAAGCATAATGCAAAAACCTCAAAACACAAGCACTTTTTCTTTGTTCTATAATCTTCCATATCAGAATTGCGCAAAGGTTTTTCTACATGATTTGTTTTTACTTTATGCCTTACAACGCACAATTCCATGAAACTTAAAATAGATTAGCTTTCTTAAACTAGATGATTTTGAATGAAATGAACTATAAGAATTAAACGAACATGTACATCATGCATATATGATTCAAAGCTTACATGCTATAATGTGGTATTTATTCATAATTTGGTTGCCAAATCTCATGCGTGCAATGCACGTGTACCTTACTAGTCTAAATGGTGTTTGTGTGTGTGTTGTGCGTGTTAAACACATTGTACGTAGTATATCATACTAGTCTAAATTGTCTTTTTTGGTACACGTTAAGCTTGTTCTCCCGAAATTTCAAGCCGCGCCTTGTTATGCCGAAATTTCAAGCTAGCGTCTCTGTCTATAGTGCTGCGAACCTCCCGCCTCTTCAACCTACGCCGTGTTACCCCGAAATATTTAAGATATATCTTTGTCTCGTTGTGCTCCGACAACTCCCTCCATCTCAACCCGTGCCTTGCTATTCCAAAATTACAATGCGCGCAAAAAACTCCCACCTCCTCTGAAATCCTGACACGTGAAATGCTCGTGATACCCCTGAACCAAAAGAACCGCCTGAAATCGGTGGGGGTACTTTTGTAACTTACCCCACATTTCGGACAAGCGCGCCCCTAAGCCATGGTTCCCCACTCCCATCCCATCCGCACACCAATTTGTACACCGAGGTCGCGAAAACCCGCAAAGCCCCACACCCTCCTCCGTCTGCCACCCAGCCGGAGCCTCTTCCCCGACGATGATGTCCACAGCAACACCTCGACGTCCCTCATCCACTGTACCGGATGAGGATCCGTCGTCGATCTGGTCGTCCCGCCGGTTCAGCCACCCCGTCCTCCACCTCCAAGGAGCTGCCCCGATGTTCCCCTCATCTTTTGCGCCACCTCCATTCCCACACCATCGTCTTCATCTGCACCACCGGAAGAGCAGCATCATCACCGTTTCCTCGGATGAAGCTGCGGCCTAATCAGCGCCACCAAAGAGGTTGTACACTAATCGCCGCGTTTTCTTCTTGATTCGATCTCACGGTGTTGCCGGCGCTCGGTTCCGAGCCGATACGGCGCGGCTCCATCCACCATGGCGTCGCCGGCCACTTCCTCCACGGCGTCGCTCCCTCTGTGGGGATGTCCACATTAGTAGGAGCTACTGCTGCTTTAGCTCTCGCTCGCGCTGCTGCTATGCTCTTGCTCTCGGTCCCCTGCCTGGTATGCTCTTGCTCTTGCTCTTGGTCGCGCTGATGCTCTCGCTCTTGCCCTTGCTTGCGATGCTGCTCCGATTTAGCTACACTTCAGTCGACTGAATCGACTTTTGGGTCAGTCAATTTTCAGGGGGTGGGGGGGCTCGCCGGAGTTAAGGAAGAACCAGCCGCAGCGGGGAGGGGGCTCGCCGGAGAGGTACCCCACTATCTATCTTAGGGTTCAGGGTGGGGGCGGTGGTGGGGCGGTGGCGTGGGGATCGCCATAGAAAAAGCTCGGCACGGGGGGGGCTAGAGGGATGGACGGGGCAGCGGCGGACCGGTGGTGGGGAGTGTTTTCGGGGCGGGCAGGGCCGCGCACCGCCGGCCGCGGGCGGCGGGGGTGGCTGTTTGGCTGGTGGTGGCTGGCGGCTCAGGGGGGTGGAGGTTGAAGATGAACTGCAGGCCCTTGATTTCATATCTAACTGCTGCAAAATTGACTGACCAGAGATGAAAACGTCAGTTGACTGACGTGTAGCCTCACCTCTAGTGTGTTCAGTTTCGACAGTAAAATTCAGTTTCGACAGCAAAATTCAGTTTCGACAGTTAAGTTCAGTTCCGATAGTTAAATTCCGTTTTGACAGTTAAGTTCAGAGATGAGCGGCTGATGTATTTTACACCTAGCACTTTGTGGTTATGTATTTTATGTCATCTACTGGAAATGCTATTAGAATTCCACTCAGGTTAACGCTGTATCTCTTGTCCTGCTTCAGCCTCGGCGTCGTACAACTCACTGGAGCTGCTCCAACGATGAAACCCTCCATCACAGCGGAGCAGTACCTCGGGCTCCATCTCCAGACGCCTAAGATCTTCTTCCCCTCCTCCGACATCCAAGTCGGCCGGAGCATCCTCACCGGCCAACCCAATCATGCTGAGATCGACATGGCTTTGCCAAAGAGGTTGTACACTTGTTGCATCTCTTTTTTACTCTACATGTTATATATATTGTCCACTGAGCACACGGAGTAACGGGAAATATGATTATTTTATCCTACAATATGACAAGCAGTGAGGTACCAGGCAACTTAGCTATCCGTGATGGACTCTCTTGAACACCATCATTATTTATCTCTGCGCGTTTGAGCTATGCATTTGTCGATGGCCCTGGGAGTTGAGCTAGTAGGGCGGTGGCCTGGGTTCAAAGTAACAGAAGTAGCACAAAAACATTTTTTTAGTGTAGGCTTTTCCTTGCTCAAGCCTGCCTACTAGAATCGCCAGTGCTTCAAAGGAAAAGTGAATGAAAAACATAGGAATTGGAAAGTTTCCTATGGTACTACTTTTCATGAATTTGGTGCAAAGGAATGGAGCAAAAGAAAACTGTAGGATTTGTTCCTTTAGTGTCTCCTTGAAAGAAAACTCGTAGGAATTTTAATTTCCACTTGTCCTCCTTTTCAAATTCCTATTCATGAAGCACAAGACTAAGAGATAGTAGCATAATAGCATTATAACCGTACATTTTCTTGTGGTTTGACTTAATCTCACCATGCTTCTTTGCATCATGTGATCTTCCAATTCTTGTGAACCAAACACCCAGATTGGCAGAAATCCTGTGTTTTTAAATTCTCTGTTTTGCACTGGCATTCCTATCCTATTCCTATCTATTTCCTATCTCTGCATTGTTACAATCCTCAGATTCAAACAAGCCCTTACACAATTACTTCTTTTACAGATATGTGTCAAAGAGAACCTTGTGTGGTTTGTCCTGCTCCTGCGGTGTTGTGTTCCACCCTAGCTCAGCTGCTCCAACGACAGAAGGGTTCACCACAGCAGGGATCCGCTCTCCAGACTGTCTTTCGCTGCCACAGATCTTCTTCCCCGCTGTCGGCAGCCACGACAAATGCATTATCATCATCAACTGAGCAGATGACCTTGAGGACTACACGGGTCCGCAAGAGAGGTCGCACTCTTTCGTGTCTGCTTACGTTATGCATCGCTTAATATGATGACATGCTACTTTATCGTCGTGTTCACCTATTAGACTCTGAGTCAGGTCTAAACTAATGCTGAAACTTGAGTTTTTAAATGGTTGTGTGGTACATATTGGGGCAGCAATTAGTACTATCTATCTACTATCTGGTTAATCTCGGGTGTCTACTATGAGTTTCATGTTGGTTGCAAACAAACATTAAAGGAGCCATTATCTATATTTTTTAACTAAAGCTATTATATGCCTGCTATAATTGGTTTTGGGTCTATCCACAGTTTGCTATCATCACTCTGGATTTGTGCATGCACTCCTTACATAATCTCACTATGTTTTATTCCTATGTTAGTTATTGTACACAATGGAACTGAACATGTAGAGCAAAAGAGACGAGCCTTGCGTGGCAATAAAACTGCATGCAGACATCGCTCCATGGTAGGCGCAAAGGCAGCCCCCCCCCCCCCTCCACCCATTTCGGATCGTAATCAAGAGGAATATAACTGTTCTGAGGGGGGTTCAGAAGCAGAAGACCAGTCCTATTTACCCCATGAGGTCTTCGCTCTAACTTGGCATGCTGATGTAGGTAATATCATGCATATGGTGGCTTGCATTGCTTATTGTATACATCAAAGATGGCATCTGCTTAGTTTAGACATGCTTTGTGTCAATGCCATTTGTTTACTTTCTTTATCGTATATGTGAATCATGCAATGCCATCTTGTTTAGCCAGGCATCATATATGTGAATTTTGCAATGCCACCCTGGTTAGCCAATCATCTTATATGTGAATTATATCATGACATCATTTTTTATTGCGTGTTAAATTTGTCAACAATTTTAGTACATTCAATTACTCTTCCTGTGCATCAGCCATTCGGAACAGTCATGGAAAAATCTGGAGTGGAAACAAGGTCTTCAGAGCAGACAATGCTATCTGACGAAGCGCATGTCTTGCTGGTTATAGATAGCTCCTCGGAGGAGGATTCAGAGAAAGATGACCAGTCCTATTCCCCCCCCTAGGTGCATGATCTAACTTGCCAGGGTTATGTTGCTCATATCATGCGTATGGTATCTTGCATTTCTATGTCATTTGCTTAGTTTAGACATGCTTTGTGTGAATGCCACATGTTTAGTGTATCATTACCATATATGTGAATTATGCAATACCATCTTGTTGCAAGACATTATATATGTCAATTATGCAATGATATCTTGTTGCAAGGCATTATATATGTGAATTATGCAATGCCATGTTGTTTAGTCAAGCATCATATATGTGAATTATATCATGCCGTCCTTTTTTTTGTATTTCTCATTGCTTTTGTCGACAATGTTTGTATATTCAACTACTCTTCATGTGCATCAGCCATTTGAATTGGTGATGGAGAAATCTGGAGTGAAAACAAGGTCTTCAGAGCAGACAATGCTACCTGCTGAAGCAGATATCTTGCTGGTTACAGATAGCTCTTCAGAGGAGGATTCAGAGGCAGATGACCAGTCCTATTATCCCCCTGAAGTGTATGCTCAAACTTGACACGGTTATATTACTCATATCATGCATATGTTGTATTCCAATGCTTAGTTTTTACATCATATACATGATATTGAATGCCATCTCCTTAGTTGACACATCATATATGTGATTGCCCTCTGCTCACTTCCTTAGTATATAAATAATATATTTGAATTATATCATGCAATTATGTTTACATAGACAGCATGTATCTGAATTATGGCATGCCAACCCATTTTCTAAAGACATAATATAGTTATATCATCTCATCCTGTTTACATAGTCATCATATTTTGAATTATGTCATTCTATCAATGAATTATATCATGCCATCATGTTTCCATCGACGGCATGTTTGTGATTTATGGCATGCCAACCTCTTTAATAGACACATCGTATAGGTATATCATGTCATCCTGTTTACATAGTCATCATATTTTGAAGTATGTCATTCTATCATGTTTAGTTAGCCATCATACATATGAAATTGTGCCATGCTATCCTGTTTAATTAGCCATCATATATGTGAAATTATGTCCTGCTATTCTGTTTGGTTAGACACCATAAATGTGAATTATTGCATGCCTTGTTTTCTTCCCTACTATCCATTACACCTGCCTATCTTACAATGTTTGTACATTCAATTACTTTTCTTGTTTATCAACCATTGCAACTGGAGGGGGTGATGGCAGTATCTGTGGGAGTAAAAACACGGTCTTTAGAAAAGATCGTGCTACCTGTCAATGGAGATAGAACCACGGTTGTACTTGCCAAAGAACCAGCCCCACCACACGTAACTCAGACTCATGCAGATTGTACCCCTACCCAGTTGGACAGAGAACCAGCTACACCCCTTCTAACCCCAACCCCAGCAGATAGTAACCTAGTTCCCGTTGACACAGGACCGTCTCTACCACCGAGCAGCCAAACACGAGCAGTTAGTAAGGCAACTCCAGTGCCCAAAGCACGAGGACCACCACTCCGAACCCCAAGTCAACGCTTAAAGCAGAAGAAGAATTGTTCTCAGGTCAGGTTCCGTAGCTATGGTTCATACTACTTTGCTCTTGCATCACTGTATTTACTCATACCGGCTAATTTCAAATTTGAAGGATGCAATTGAAACTCTAATGGCGCAACAGGTATGTTTTAAACCTATTTCTTTAACGTATTTGCTATTGTAACTTGCTCTATGTTGATTTCAGTTTCAATTGAATAAACAGTTATGTGCTCATGCCATGCACATCACATGTGTTGTTATTGCTCTGTAGTTTCCCACACTTATATTCTGTCTATGCTGCTTTGTCTTAAATAGATATGATTCAAACTGTATCTATCTTGATTTGGCAACATAAACTAGAATGATATAGACCATACAGTGACCATACTACATAGATATATGTTTGTTTCATGCTACTACTGAACTGGTACTGGTTTACCAAAATGAGTTTCATATACTACATTGTAAACCTGTGATGTGTTTCTTTGTTTCTCTTTTAGAACGCAGATAAAATATTGGAGAAGAGTACCCCGTTATGCAATGGTAAAGGAAGTAATGCAGATAAGGTTCAAGATAGTGAGACATCCCTGTTGGTCTCCAAGAAAGCTGATAAAAACTATATTGAAGACACTGAGACAACCCCAAAGTCATGTCTTGATGTAGTGTTCGAAGCATCTTGGCTACTACTGCGCACCGACTCTTCAAACTCGCTGCTGAATCGGTTCAGCTTCTTTAGTCTCAACTTCAAGTTGAAAGACATCGATCGAGATGTTATGCGACAGAAGCCGAAGGACCGAGGAAGTCCTCAGAGAATTCAGATGCATACTTTACGGTGCAATGACAGCAAATCTTTGGAGGATTTAAGCGCCAAACAAGAGAAAGTTAATAAGCTTGCTAAGAATCTTGCCAAGATTATGGGTACCAGGATATTGTTTCTTGAGCTCTTCTGAATTGGTTTCAGTTCGGGACTTGTTTTGCTGCGGCGTTTATATGCTGCTTTGTTCCCTATATTTGCACTGGTGGCGAACTTTGATGCCCATTGGATGTAATATGTGTAATAGCTGTGATAGCCTAGCGTAAGTTCGTTGCTTATTTATTTCCTTATTGTCTTGTTTATTTGTTTTCTTGTAGTCAATGTAGTTCTTTTTCCGCGGTTTGCTAGTGGCCGCAGTAACCTATTTTTAAAAACTAGGCCACAATTACCATGGGCTACATATGTACTGTAGTTAACATGGGCCTCCTATGGGCCGTAGAAACAATGAGCCTTCTAAGGGCCATAGAAACAATGGGCCTTCTACATGGCATAGAAACGATGGGCCTTATACGGGCCGTAGACACAATGGGCCTTCTATGGGCCGTATCATCAATGGGCAGTCTACGGGTCGTATCACTACGGGCCGTATGATCGGTTGGCCAAACATGGGCCAATAACAGACCACATTATGGCCGTAAATGGGCTAGAGTTGGAATCGTCCGTTCATGGGCCGACCATAATGGGTCGTCGTTAATCGGCCGTATTTGATTACGCTATGAAAATGGCCCAACGTATTAACGGGCCACAAACAGGCCGGCTGTAACCACGGGCTGAATTTGGCCCACAAGCAAAAAATGACAGTGACGGGCCATAAGTAGACGAATGCTGGAAATGAGCCCAAGAATAAATGGGCCCTGAGAAGGCCGAAAGATAACATGGGCTGGAAACGGCCCAACGGAATAATGGGCCGTTAATGGGTATAAAGTGATACACTGTTCATTACGGGCCAGTTTCACCATGTGTCGTTAATGGGTATAAAGTGATACACTATTCATTATGGGCCTTTTTTACCACGGGTCGTTAATGGACCGAGAGTTACAAAGGGCCTCATATGGGCCGAAATACATCATGGGCCATCCATGGGCCAGAAGTTAAAATGGGCTGGAATTATATTGGACGGCACAGATGACGCTACTGGGCCTAATTCGGATAGGCCGTAAACGGACCCTGGGTTAGCGGGTTGTAAATGGGCTATATGCGATCGGGCTGTTAACAGGCTTGCCATGGGCCGGCCCGCCACCTTTTGACCAAGTCAAAGGGGCCGGCCTTTTCACAGGAACGGGCCTCTGTTGGGCCATGCCGCGTGTCGACGTAGCATAGGCGCCTTGGCTCCAATGAGTGGATGACATCTGTCCCAACGGTGAGCCGACACGTGTTTCCTCCAGCCAATGATGATTTTAAACGTGGAAAATCTGAAGGAAATATGCCCTAGAGGCAATAATAAAGTTATTATTTATTTCCTTATATCATGATAAATGTTTATTATTCATGCTAGAATTGTATTAACCGGAAACATAATACATGTGTGAATACATAGACAAACAGAGTGTCACTAGTATGCCTCTACTAGACTAGCTTGTTAATCAAAGATGGTTAAGTTTCCTAACCATAGACAAAGGAGTTGTCATTTGATTAAACAAGGTCACATCATTGGTTGAATGATCTGATTGACATGACCCATTCCATTAGCTTAGCACCCGATCGTTTAGTATGTTGCTTATGCTATCTTCATGACTTATACAAAGTTCCTGCAACTATGAGATTATGCAACTCCCGTTTACCAGAGGAACACTTTGTGTGCTGCCAAACGTCACAACGTAATCGGGTGATTATAAAGGTACTCTACAAGTGTCTCCGAAAGTATATGTTGAGTTGACATGAATCAAGATTAGGATTTGTCACTCCGATTGTCGGAGAGGTATCTCTAGGCCTTCTCGGTAATACACATCACATAAGCCTTGCAAGCATTGCAACTAACGAGTTAGTTGTGAGATGATGTATTACGGAACGAGTAAAGAGACTTTCCGGTAACGAGATTAAACTAGGTATTGGATACCGACGATCGAATCTCGGGTAAGTAACATACCGATGACAAAGGGAACAACGTATGTTGTTATGCGGTTTGACCGATAAAGATCTTCGTAGAATATGTAGGAACCAATATGGGCATCCAGGTTCCGCTTATTGGTTATTGACCGAGAATGGTTCTAGGTCATGTCTACATAGTTCTCGAACCGTAGGGTCCGCACGCTTAAGGTTTCAATGACGGTTATATTATGAGTTTATGTATTTTGATGAACGAAGGAGTTAGTCCGGATGTGATCACGGACATGACGAGGAGTCTCGAAATGGTCGAGACATAAAGATTGATATATTGGATGGTTATATTCGGACACGGAAAGGTTCCGGAAGTTTCGGAGAAAACCGGAGTGCCGAGGGGTTACCGAACCCCGGGAAGTTATGGGCCTTATTGGGCCAAGAGGGGAGAGAGGGCTGCACCAGGAGGTGGCGCGCCCCCTCCATGGGGAGTCCGACTGGACTAGGAGGCGCAGCCCCCTTTCCCTCTCCCTCTCCCTCTCTTTCCTTCCCCTTCCCTCTTCCTAGTTGGACTAGGAAAGGGAGTCCTACTCCTACTAGGAGGAGGACTCCTCCTCCTTGGCACGCCCCAAGGGCCGGCCGGCCTCTCCCCTTGCTCCTTTATATACGGGGGCAGGGGGCACCCTAGAACACACAAGTTGATCTTCGTGATCGTTCCTTAGCCGTGTGCGGTGCCCCCCTCCACCATATTCCACCTCGGTCATATTGTAGCGGTGCTTAGGCGAAGCCCTGCGATGGTAGAACATCAAGATCGTCCCACGCCGTCGTCTTGTGGAACTCCTTCCCCGACGCTTTGCTGGATCGGAGCCCGGGATCGTCATCGAGCTGAGCGTGTGCCAAGAACTCGGAGGTGCCGGAGTAACGGTGCTTGGATCGGTCGGATCGTGAAGACGCATCTGACTACATCAACCGCGTTGATATAACGCTTCCGCTTATCGGTCTCACGAGGGTGCGTGGACAGACACTCTCCTCTCGTTGCTATGCCATCACCATGGTCTTGCGTGTGCGTAGGAAATTTTTGAAATTACTACGTTCCCAACAAAGGGCATCCGAGCCTGGTTTTATGCGTTGATGTCATATGCACGAGTAGAACACAAGTGAGTTGTGGGCGATACAAGTCATACGCCTACCAAAGCATGTCATACTTTGGTTCAGCGGTATTGTGAGATGAAGCGGCCCGGACCGACATTACGCCAGACGCTTTACGCGAGACTGGTTTCACCGCTCGAGCACTTTCGTTGCTTAAAGGTGACCGGCGGGTGTCTGTCTCTCTCACTTTAGTTGAACCGAGTATGACTACGCCCGGTCCTTGAGAAGGTTAAACGAGTCTATTTGACAAACTATCGTTGTGGTTTTGATGCGTAGGTAAGAACGGTTCTTGCTCAGCCCGTAGCAGCCACGTAAAACTTGCAACAACAAAGTAGAGGACGTCTAACTTGTTTTTGCAGGGCATGTTGTGATGTGATATGGTCAAGACGTGATGCTATATTTTATTGTATGAGATGATCATGTTTTGTAACCGAGTTATCGGCAATCGGCGAGAGCCATATGGTTGTCGCTTTATTGTATGAAATGCAAACGCCATGTAATTGCTTTACTTTATCACTAAGGAGTGGCGATAGTCGTAGAAGCAATAGTTGGCGAGATGACAACGATGCTACGATGGAGATCAAGGTGTCGCGCCGGTGACGATGGTGATCATGACGGTGCTACGGAGATGGAGATCACAAGCACAAGATGATGATGGCCATATCATATCACTTATATTGATTGCATGTGATGTTTATCCTTTATGCATCTTATCTTGCTTTGATTGACGGTAGCATTATAAGATGATCTCTCACTAAAATTATCAAGAAGTGTTCTCCCTGAGTATGCACCGTTGCCAAAGTTAAATGCGTCTTAGAGACACCACGTGATGATCGGGTGTGATAAGCTCTCGTCCATCTACAACGGGTGCAAGCCAGTTTTGCACATGCAGAATACTCAGGTTATACTTGACGAGCCTAGCATATGCAGATATGGCCTCGGAACACGGAGACCGAAAGGTCGGCGTGAATCATATAGTAGATATGATCAACATAGTGATGTTCACCATTGAAAACTACTCCATCTCACGTGATGATCGGTTATGGTTTAGTTGATTTGGATCACGTAATCACTTAGATGACTAGAGAGATGTCTGTCTAAGTGGGAGTTCTTAAGTAATATGATTAATTGAACTTAAATTTATCATGAACTTAGTCCCGGTAGTATTTTGCAAATTATGTTGTAGATCAATAGCTCGTGTTGTTGCTTCCCTATGTTTTTATATGTGTTCCTAGAGAAAATTGTATTGAAAGATGTTAGTAGCAATGATGCGGATTGGATCCGTGATCCGAGGTTTATCCTCATTGCTGCACGGAAGAATTATGTCCTTGATGCACCGCTAGGTGATGCACCTATTGCGGGAGCGGATGCACGTTATGAACGTTTGGCTAGCTCAATATGATGACTACTTGATAGTTTAGTGCACCATGCTTAACGGCTTAGAATCGGGACTTCAAAGACGTTTTGAGCGTCATGGACCATATGAGATGTTCCAGGAGTTGAAGTTAATATTTCCAGCAAATACCCGAGTTGAGAGATATGAAGTCTCCAACAAAGTTCTAAAGCTAAAAGATGGAGGAGAATCGCTCAACTAGTGAGCATGTGCTCGGATTGTCTAGGTACTTCAATCGCTTGAATCAAGTGGGAGTTAATCTTCCGGATAAGACAAAGCATTGACAGAATTCTCTAGTCACCATCACTAAGTTACTAGAACTTCGTGATGAACTATAGTATGCAAGGGATGACAAAAACGATTCCCAAGCTCTTCGTGATGCTGAAATCGACGAAGGTAGAAATCAAGAAAAGAGCATCAAGTGTTGATGATTGACAAGACCACTAGTTTCAAGAAAAGGGCAAAGGGAAAGAAAGGGAACTTCAAGTAGAATGACAAGCAAGTTGTCGCTCCCGAGAAGAAGCCCAAAGCTGGACCAAAGCCTGAAACTAAGTGCTTCTACTGCAAAGGAAATGGTCACTGGAAGCGGAAATGCCCTGAATATTTGGTGGATAAGAATGATGGCAAAGTGAACAAGAGTATATTTGATATACAGGTTATTGATGTGTGCCTTACTAGTGTTTATAGTAGCCCCTGAGTATTTGATACTGCTCGGTTGCTAAGATTAGTAACTCGAAACAGGAGTTCTGAGAATAAACAGAGACTAGTTGAAGGGGAAGTGACGATGAGTGTTGGAAGTAGTTCCAAGATTGATATGATCATCATCACACACTCCCTATACTTTCGGGATTAGTGTGGAACCTAAATAAGTGTTATTTGGTGTTGAGCATAAAAATGATTTGATCATGTTTATTGCAATACGGTTATTCATTTAAATAAAAGAATAAATTGTTGTTCTGTTTACATGAATAAAACCTTAAATGGTTACACACCCAATGAAAATGGTTCATTGGATCTCGATCATAGTGATACACATATTCATAATATTGAAACCAAAAGATGCAAAGTTAATAATGATAGTGCAACTTATTTGTGGCACTGCCGTTTAGATCATATTGGTGTAAAGCGCATGAAGAAAAATCCATGCTTTTGGAATCACTTGATTATGAATCATTTGATGCTTGCGAACCGTGCCTTTTGGGCAAGATGACTAAAACTCCGTTCTCCGGAACAATGGAACAAGCTACTGACTTATTGGAAATAATACATACCGATGTATGCGATCCAATGAGTGTTGATGCTCGTGGCAAGTATCGTTATTCTCTGACCTTCACAGATAATTTGAGCAGATATGGGTATATCTACTTGATGAAACACAATTACGAAACATTTTAAAATTTCAAAGAATTTCAGAGTGAAGTGAAGAATCATCGTAACAAGAAAATAAAAGTTTCTACGATATGATAGTAGAGGAAAAATATTTGAGTTACGAGTTTGGCCTTCAGTTAAAAACAATGTGAAATAGTTTCACTACTCACGCCACCGAACACCACAGATAATGGTGTGTCCGAACGTCAGAACCACACTTTATTGGATATGGTGCGATCTATGATGTATCTTACCGATTTACCACTATCGCTTTGGGGTTATGCATTAGAGACACAGCTGCATTCACGCTTAATAAGGCACCATCTAAATCCGTTGAGATGACACCGTATGAACTATGGTTTAGCGATGAAACCTAAGCTGTCGTTTCTTAAAGTTTGGAGTTGTGATGCTTATGTGAAAAAGTTTTCACACGATAAGCTCGAACCCAAATCGGAGAAGTGCGTCTTCATAGAATACCCAAAGGTAACTATTGGGTACACCTTCTATCACAGATCCGAAGGCAAGTTTTTCGTTGCTAAGATGGATACTTTCTAGAGAAGAAGTTTCTCTCGAAAGAAGTGAGTGGGAGGAAAGTAGAGCTTGATGAGGTTATTGTACCTTCTCCCTTATTGGAAAGTAGTTCATCACAGAAATCAGTTCCGGTGATTCCTACACCAATCAGTGAGGAAGTTAATGATGATGATCATGAAACTTCAGATCAAGTTGCTACCAAACCTCGTAGGTCTTCCAGAGTAAAATCCGCACCAGAGTGGTACGGTAATCGTGTTATGGAAGTCATGTTACTAGACCATGATGAACCTACCGACTATGAGGAAGCGATGATGAGCCCAGATTCATGAAATGGCTTAAGGCCATGAAATCTGAGATAGGATCCATGTAAGAGAACAAAGTATGGACTTTGATTGACTTGCTCAATGATCAGCAAGCCATGTTAAATAAATGGATCTTCAAGAGGAAGACGGACACTGATAGTAGTGTTACTATCTACAAAGCTAGACTTGTCGAAAAAGGTTTTTGACAAAGTTCAAAATGTTGAATACAATGAGATTTTCTCACTCGTATCGATGCTGAAAAGTCTGTCCGAATCATGTTAGCAATTGCCACATTTTGAGAAATCTGGCAAATGGATGTCAAAACTACATTCTTTGATGGATTTATTAAAGAAGAGTTGTATATGATGCAACCAGAAGGTTTTGTCGATCCTAAAGGTGTTAACAAAATATGCAAGCTCCAATGATCCATCTATGGACCGGTGCAAGCATCTCGGAGTTGGAATATACGCTTTGATAAGCTGATCAAAGCATATAGTTTTATACTGAGACTTGCGGTGAAGCCTGTATTTACTAGAAAGTGAGTGGGAGCACTACAGATTTACGATAAGTATATGTGAATGACATATTGTAGATCGGAAATAATGTAGAATTATTCTGCAAAGCATAAAGGAGTGTTTGAAAGGAGTTTTTCAAAGAAAGACCTCGGTGAAACTGGCGACATATTGAGCATCAAGATCTATAGAGATAGATCAAGACGCTTGATAAGTTTTTTCAATGAGTACATACCTTGACAAGATTTTGAAGTAGTTCAAAATTTAACAGTCAAAGAAAGAGTTCTTGCCTGTGTTACAAGGTGTGAAATTGAGTGAGACTCAAAGCCCGACCAGGGCAGAAGATAGAAAGAAAATGAAAGTCATTCCCTATGCCTTGGCCATAGGTTCTATAAAGTATGCCGTGCTGTGTACCAGATCTATTGTATACCCTACACTGAGTTTGGCAAGGAATACAATAGTGATCTAGGAGTAGATCATCGACAGCGGTCAAAATTATCCTTAGTGGAATAAGGATAGATTTCTCGATTATGGAAGTGGAAAAGGTTAGGTAAAGGGTTACGCCGATGCAAGTTTTGACACCGATCTGGATGACTCTAAGTCTCGATCTAGATACATATTGAAAGTGGGAGCAATTAGCTAGAGTAGCTCCGTGCGAGCATTGTAGACATAGAAATTTGCAAAATACTTACGGCTCAATGTGATGTAATCTGCTGACTAAAATTATCTCACAAGCAAAACATGATCACACCTTAGTACTCTTTGGGTGTTAATCACATAGCGATGTGAACTAGATTACTGAATCTAGTAAACCCTTTGGGTCTTGGTCACATGGCGATGTGAACTATGGGTGTTAATCGCATGATGATGTGAACTATCGATGTTAATCACATGGTGATGTGATCTAGATTATTGACTCTAGTGCAAGTGGGAGACTAAAGGAAATATGCCCTAGAGGCAATAATAAAGTTATTATTTATTTCCTTATATCATGATAAATGTTTATTATTCATGCTAGAATTGTATTAACCAGAAACATAATACATGTGTGAATACATAGACAAACAGAGTGTCACTAGTATGCCTCTACTAGACTAGCTTGTTAATCAAAGATGGTTAAGTTTCCTAACCATACACAAAGGAGTTTTCATTTGATTAAACAAGGTCACATCATTGGTTGAATGATCTGATTGACATGACCCATTCCATTAGCTTAGCACCCGATCATTTAGTATGTTGCTTATGCTATCTTCATGACTTATACAAAGTTCCTGCAACTATGAGATTATGCAACTCCCGTTTACCAGAGGAACACTTTGTGTGCTGCCAAACGTCACAACGAATCGGGTGATTATAAAGGTACTCTACAAGTGTCTCTGAAAGTATATGTTGAGTTGACATGAATCAAGATTAGGATTTGTCACTCCGATTGTCGGAGAGGTATCTCTAGGCCTTCTCGGTTATACACATCACATAAGCCTTGCAAGCATTGCAACTAACGAGTTAGTTGTGAGATGATGTATTACGGAACGAGTAAAGAGACTTTCCGGTAACGAGATTAAACTAGGTATTGGATACCGACGATCGAATCTCGGGTAAGTAACATACCGATGACAAAGGGAACAACGTATGTTGTTATGCGGTTTGACCGATAAAGATCTTCGTAGAATATGTAGGAACCAATATGGGCATCCAGGTTCCGCTACTAGTTATTGACCGAGAATGGTTCTAGGTCATGTCTACATAGTTCTCGAACCGTAGGGTCCGCACGCTTAAGGTTTCAATGACGGTTATATTATGAGTTTATGTATTTTGATGTACCGAAAGGAGTTGAGTCCCGGATGTGATCACGGACATGACGAGGAGTCTCGAAATGGTCGAGACATAAAGATTGATATATTGGATGGTTATATTCGACACCGGAAAGGTTCCGGAAGTTTTCGGAGAAAACTGGAGTGCCGAGGGGTTACCGGAACCCCGGGAAGTTATGGGCCTTATTGGGCCAAGAGGGAGAGAGAGGCTGCACCAGGAGGTGGCGCCCCCCCTCCATGGGGAGTCCGACTGGACTAGGAGGGGGGGGCGCAGCCCCCCTTTCCCTCTCCCTCTCCCTCTCTTTCCTTCCCCCTTCCCTCTTCCTAGTAGGACTAGGAAAGGGGAGTCCTACTCCTACTAGGAGGAGGACTCCCCCCTCCCTTGGTGCGGCCCCAAGGGCTGGCCGCCCTCCCCTTGCTCCTTTATATATCAAGGGGGGGCACCCTAGAACACACAAGTTGATCTTCGTGATCGTTCCTTAGCCGCAGCGGTGCCCCCTCCACCATATTCCACCTTGGTCATATTGTAGCGGTGCTTAGCGAAGCCTGCGACGGTAGAACATCAAGATCGTCCACCACGCTGTCGTCGACGGAACTCCTTCCCCGACGCTTTGCGGATCGGAGCCCGGGATCGCCATCGAGCTGAGCGTGTGCCAAGAACTCGGAGGTGCCGGAGTAACGGTGCTTGGATCGGTCGGATCGTGAAGACGTACGACTACATCAACCGCGTTGATATAACGCTTCCGCTTTCGGTCTACGAGGGTACGTGGACAGACACTCTCCCCTCTCGTTGCTATGCCATCACCATGGTCTTGCGTGTGCGTAGGAAAAAATTTGAAATTACTACGTTCCCCAACAAAATCCCCATTGGTCGGGGCTGTTAACGGGTTATCGGATTCAAAACCGGACCCGATAGCTTAACGGCATTCCGTTACGATGGACGCCATGTGTCTGTCACCCTTGATGAAAGCACTTCTATGACGCGTGATTTATCGTCATGGAAGTGGACACTTCCGTGATGATAATTTTGGTAATGTCATGGAACACTTCTACGACAAAGACAGTATGACTATCTTGATTCTGTCATAAAATCGTCATGGATGTACATGCATGATAGAAAACGTGACCTATTGTGACAGACATGTATCATCACAGAAGTGTATTTTTTTGTAGTGGTGGAAAATGTTTCTGAGCATCAAGCAGTTTGTGCCTTTAAAGAAGGCGTCAGATATAGAGAGCTCATACTAAAATTTGGACGGTCTAGGACCCTCTCCATGAACCAGATGATGGAGATAGACACTCGGTACGTGAAGCGAAGAAGAGGACCGACTCCGTGGGGCCAAGGGAAAGGTCGTAGACCCTGACACCAGGGGCGGGAATCCCAGTCGGAAGCAGAAGCGCAAAGTTGAAGCCGCCGGTCAAACAGAAGCAGTAGTAGTGACGACTCAAGGAAAGTTCAAAGGGAAACCCAAGGGGCAGTGGATACCCAAAAAGATGAAGGATCAGTCGGGCCAGGACATCCTGGATCTTCCCTGTGCCATCCGTACGAAGAAAGACGAGGAGGGTAATCTGATTTTACCCAAGCATACCAGTTCATAGTGCAGATTCCTCATTCAACAGTTCCATGAAGGTCAGTCGAGTGAAAAAGGCTCCGACAAGGATGAGGATGAAGAAAAGGTAGAAGATTACCCAAAGGTCAAAGCTACTCTGGTGATATTTGCTCACGTTGAAAGCAAAAGTCAATTGAAAGTCATCAACCGTGAAGTGAACATGGTTTCTCCGGCAACTACGACGTACCTCAAATGGTCGTAGACTCCCATTAACTTCGACCAGTCGGACCACCCACCTCATGTTTCTACCCCTGGGCGGCAAGCACTGGTAGTGGATCCAGTAGTGGGAGCCACTCAGTTGCGCACAGTTCCTATGGATGGCGGCAGCGGCTTGAACATTCTTTATGCTGAAACACTCCAGGGGATGGGAATTCCGATGTCCCGGCTTAGTGAAAGTAATATGCAGTTTCATGAAGTCATCCCGGGGAAAAGGCAAAGTCACTCGGTCAGATTGCTTTAGATATGGTTTTTGGTGACTCGAACAATTTCCGGAAGGAAAAGTTGACGTTTGAAGTGGTGGATTTTCACAGTACCTATCATGCTATTCTGGGCCGACCGGCGTACGCTCGTTTCATGGCCTGCCCATGTTACGTGTACCTTAATCTGAAAATTCCTGGACCCAAGGGCGTGATCACCATCATTGGGAATAGGCAGAGAGCCGACGAATGTCTTGAGCCGGGATCCAAGATTGCTGATGAACAGATGGTTGTGGTGGAGTTGGAAGAGTACAAGAAGAATGCTGATCTGAGTGACTTGCTCCGCTCTAAGAAACCCGCTTGTGAGTCTGCTTCTCAGTCGGCAGGAGAAACGACGCAAGTTCACATTCACCCGGAAGATCCCACAGCCGCTCCGACCAACATCTGAACGATGCTCGACAGCAAACAGGAAGCCACGCTCATCCAGTTCCTCTGTGAGAACTAGGACATCTTTGCATGGAAACCATCTAACATGTCGGGTGTACCCAGGGGCTGGCTGAGCACCGTTTGCATGTCGACTCGAAGGCAAAACCTATCAAAGAGCATCTCCGTCGTTCTGCTGTGGAGAAGAGGAAGGCGATTGGCGAGGAAGTGGCTCGGCTCCTGGCAGCTGAGTTCATACTGAAGGAAATATGCCCTAGAGGCAATAATAAAGTTATTATTTATATCCTTATTTCATGATAAATGTTTATTATTCATGCTAGAATTGTATTAATCGGAAACATGATACATGTGTGAATACATAGACAAACATATAGTCACTAGTATAACTCTACTTGACTAGTTCATTAATCAAAGATGGTTATGTTTCCTAACCATAGACATGTGTTGTTATTTGATTAATGGGATCACATCATTAGGAGAATGATGTGATTGACATGACCCATTCCGTTAGCCTAGCACTTGATCGCTTAGTATGTTGCTATTGCTTTCTTCATGACTTATACATGTTCCTGTAACTATGAGATTATGCAACTCCCGTTTACGGAGGAACACTTTGGTGCTACCAAACGTCACAACGTAATCGGGTGATTATAAAGGAGTACTACAGGTGTCTCCAAAGGTACATGTTGGGTTGGCGTATTTCGAGATTAGGTTTTGTCACTCCGATTGTCGAGAGGTATCTCTGGGCCCTCTCGGTAATGCACATCACTATAAGCCTTGCAAGCAATGTAGCTAATGAGTTAGTTACGGAATGATGCATTACGTAACGAGTAAAGAGACTTGCCGGTAACGAGATTGAACTAGGTATTGGATACCGACGATCGAATCTCGGGCAAGTAACATACCGATGACAAAGGGAACAACGTATGTTGTTATGCGGTTTGACCGATAAAGATCTTCGTAGAATATGTAGGAGCCAATATGGGCATCCAGGTTCCGCTTATTGGTTATTGACCGAGAATAGTTCTAGGTCATGTCTACATAGTTCTCGAACCGCAGACGGTCCGCACGCTTAACGTTACGATGACAGTTTTATTATGAGTTTATGAGTTTTGATGTACCGAAGGAGTTCCAAGTCCCGGATGAGATCGGGGACATGACGAGGAGTCTCGAAATGGTCGAGACGTAAAGATCGATATATTGGACGACTATATTCGGACATCGGAAAGGTTCCGAGTGATTCGAGTATTTTTCGGAGTACCGGAGAGTTACGGGAATACGTATTGGGCCTTATTGGGCCACACGCGAAAGAAGGAAAAGGGCCTCAAGGGTGGCCGCACCCCTTCCCTTGGTCTGGTCCGAATTGGACTAGGGAAGGGGGGCGCCCCCTTCCTTCCTTCTCCTTTTCTCTTCCCTTTCCTTCTCTCCTACTCCTACTACCTGGAAGGGTTCCTAGTTGGACTAGGAAGGGGAATCCTACTCCGGTGGGAGTAGGACTCCCCTAGGGCGCGCCATAGAGAGGGCCGCCCTCCCTCCTCCACTCCTTTATATCTGAGGCAGGGGGCACCCCATGGACACACAAGTTGATCTCTGGATCGTTCCTTAGCCGTGTGCGGTGCCCCTCCACCATATTCCACCTCGGTCATATCGTCAGCGGAGCTTAGGCGAAGCCCTGCGCCGATAGAGCATCATCATCGCCACCACGCCGTCAGGTCGACGGAACTCATCCCCGACGCTTTGCTGGATCGGAGCCCGGGGATCGTCATCGAGCTGAACGTGTGCTGAACTCGGAGGTGTCGTGCGTTCGGTACTTGGATCGGTCGGATCGTGAAGACGTACGACTACATCAACCGCGTTGTTATAACGCTTCCGCTTACGGTCTACGAGGGTACGTGGACATACACTCTCCCCTCTCGTTGCTATACCATCACCATGATCTTGCGTGTGCGTAGGAAATTTTTTGAAATTACTACGTTCCCCAACAGTGGCATCCGAGCCTGGTTTTATGCGTTGATGTCATATGCACGAGTAGAACACAAGTGAGTTGTGGGCGATATAAGTCATACCGCTTACCAGCATGTCATACTTTGGTTCAGCGGTATTGTGAGATGAAGCGGCCCGACCGACATTACGCCAGACGCTTACGCGAGACTGGTTTCACCGCTCGAGCACTCGTTGCTTAAAGGTGACCGGCGGTGTCTGCCTCTCTCACTTTAGTTGAACTGAGTGTGGCTACGCCCGGTCCTTGCGAAGGTTAAAACAGCACCAACTTGACAAACTATCGCTGTGGTTTTGATGCGTAGGTAAGAACGGTTCTTGCTCAGCCCGTAGCAGCCACGTAAAACTTGCAACAACAAAGTAGAGGACGCCTAACTTGTTTTTGTAGGGCATGTTGTGATGTGATATGGTCAAGACGTGATGCTATATTTTATTGTATGAGATGATCATGTTTTGTAACCGAAGTTATCGGCAACTGGCAGGAGCCATATGGTTGTCGCTTTATTGTATGAAATGCAAAAGCCATGTAATTGCTTTACTTTATCACTAAGCGGTAGCGATAGTCATAGAAGAAATAGTTGGCGAGACAACAACGATGCTATGATGGAGATCAAGGTGTCGTGCCGGTGACGATGTTGATGACGACGGTGCTTCGGAGATGGAGATCACAAGCACAAGATGATGATGGCCATATCATATCACTTATATTGATTGCATGTGATGTGTATCCTTTATGCATCTTATCTTGCTTTGATTGACGGTAGCATTATAAGATGATCTCTCACTAAAATTATCAAGAAGTGTTCTCCCTGAGTATGCACCGCTATGAAAGTTCTTCGTCTTTGAGACACCACGTGATGATCGGGTGTGATAGGCTCTACGTTCAAATACAACGGGTGCAAAACAGTTGCACACGGAATACTCAGGTTAAACTTGACGAGCCTAGCATATAACAGATATGGCCTCGGAACAGAGACCGAAGGTCGAAAGCGTGAATCATATAGTAGATATGATCAACATATTGATGTTCACCGTTGAAACTACTCCATCTCACGTGACGATCGGACATGGTGTAGTTGATATGGATCACGAATCACTTAGAAGATTAGAGGGATGTCTATCTAAGTGGGAGTTCTTAAGTAATATGATTAATTGAACTTTAATTTATCATGAACTTAGTCCTGGTAGTATTTTGCAAATTATGTTGTAGATCAATAGCTCGCGTTGTTGCTTCCCTATGTTTTTATATGTGTTCCTAGAGAAAATTGTATTGAAAAATGTTAGTAGCAATGATGCGGATTGGATCTGTGATCTGAGGTTTATCCTCATTGCTGCACAGAAGAATTATGTCCTTGATGCACCGCTAGGTGACAGACCTATTGCAAGAGCAAGATGCAGGCGTTATGAACGTTTGGCTAGCTCAATATGATGACTACTTGGTAGTTTAGTGCACCATGCTTAACGGCTTAGAATTGGGACTTCAAAGACGTTTTGAACGTCACGGACCATATGAGATGTTCCGGGAATTGAAGTTAATATTTCAAGAAAATACCCGAGTTGCGAGATATGAAGTCTCCAACAAGTTCTATAGCTAAAAGATGGAGGAGAATCGCTCAACTAGTGAGCATGTGCTCAGATTGTATGGGTACTTCAATCGCTTGAATCAAGTGGGAGTTAATCTTCCAGATAAGATAGTGATTGACAGAATTCTCTAGTCACCATCACCAAGTGAGTAGAACTTCATGATGAACTATAATATGCAAGGGATGACAAAAGTAATTCCCAAACTCTTCGTGATGCTAAAATCGACGGAGGTAGAAATCAAGAAAAACATCAAGTGTTGATGGTAGACAAGACAACTATTTTCAAGAAAAGGGCAAAAGGAAGAAGGGGAACTTCAAGAAGAACGGCAAGCAAGTTGCTGCTCAAGTGAAGAAACCCAAGTCTGGTCCTAAGCCTGAGACTAAGTGCTTCTACTGCAAATGGATTGGTCACTGGAAGCGGAACTACCCCAAGTATTTTGGTGGATAAGAAAGGATGGCAAAGTAAACAAAGGTATATTTGATATACATGTTATTGATGTGTACTTTACTAGTGTTCATAGCAACCCCTCAAGATTTGGTACTAGTTCAGTTGCTAAGATTAGTAACTCGAAACGGGAGTTGCAGAATGAACAGAGACTAGTTAAGGGTGAAGTGACGATGAGAGTTGGAAGTAGTTCCAAGATTGATATGATCATCATCGCACACTCCCTATACTTTCGGGATTCGTGTGGAACCTAAATAAGTGTTATTTAGTGTTGAGCATAAATATGATTTGATCATGTTTATTGCAATACGGTTATTCATTTAAGTAAGAGAATAAATTGTTGTTCTGTTTACATGAATAAAACCTTATATGGTTACACACCCAATGAAAATGGTTCATTGGATCTCGATCATAGTGATACACATATTCATAATATTGAAACCAAAAGATACAAAGTTAATAATGATAGTGCAACTTATTTGTGGTAATCGCCGCTTAGGTCATATTGGTGTAAAGCGCATGAAGAAACTCCATGTTGATGGACTTTTGGAATCACTTGATTATGAATCATTTGATGCTTGCTAACCGTGCCTTTTGGGCAAGATGACTAAAACTCCGCTCTCCTAACAATGGAACAAGCTACCGACTTATTGGAAATAATACATACCGATGTATGCGATCCAATGAGTGTTGATTCTCGTGGCAAGTAACGTAAATTTCTGACCTTCACAAGATGATTTGAGCAGATAAGGGAATAACTACTTGATGAAACAAAAGTCTGAAATAGTTGAAAAGTTCAAATAATTTCAGAGTGAAGTGGAAAATCATCGTAACAAGAAAATAAAGTTTCTGCGATCTGATCGTGGAGATGAATATTTGAGTTACGAGTTTGGTCTTCATTTGAAACAATGTGAAATAGTTTCGCAACTCGCGCCATATGGAACACCACAGCATAATGGTATGTCCGAAAGTCGTAACCGCACTTTATTGGATATGGTGCGATCTATGATGTCTCTTATCGGTTTACCACTATCGGTTTGGGGTTATGCATTAGAGATAGCTGCATTCACGTTTAATAGGGCACCATCTAAATCCGTTGAGGCGACACCGTATGAACTATGGTTTAACAAAGAAACCTAAGTCGCTGCTTTCTTAAGAGTTTGGAGTTGTGATGCTTATGTGAAAAGTTTTCACCGATAAGCTCGAACCCAAATCGGAGAAGTGCGTCTTCATAGAATACCCAAAGGTAACTATTGGGTACACCTTCTATCACAGATCCGAAGGCAAGTTTTTCGTTGCTAAGATGGATCCTTTCTAGAGAAGAAGTTTCTCTCGAAAGAAGTGAGTGGGAGGAAAGTAGAACTTGATGAGGTAATTGTACCTTCTCCCTTATTGGAAAGTAGTTAATCACAGATATAAGTTCCAGTGATTCCTACACCAATTAGTGAGGAAGTTAATGATGATGATCATGAAACTTCATATCAAGTTGCTACCAAACCTCGTAGGTCTTCCAGAGTAAGATCCGCACTGTAGTGGTACGGTAATCATGTTCGGAAGTCATGTTACTAGACCATGATGAACCTACGAACTATGAGGAAGCGATGATGAGCCCAGATTCCGCCGAAATGGCTTGAGGCCATGAAATCTGAGATAGGATCCATGTATGAGAACAAAGTATGGACTTTGATTGACTTGCTCGATGATCAGCAAGCCATGTTAAATAAATGGATCTTCAAGAGGAAGACGGACACTGATAGTAGTGTTACTATCTACAAAGCTCGACTTGTCACAAAAAGGTTTTCGACAAATTCAAGGTGTTGACTACAATGAGATTTTCTCAATCAGAAGCGATTCTTAAGTCCGTCTCAATCATGTTGGCAATTGCCACATTTTATGAAATCTGGCAAATGGATGTAAAAAACTACATTCTTTAATGAATTTATTAAAGAAGAGTTGTATATGATGCAACCAGAAGTTTTTGTCAATCCTAAAGGAGCTAACAAAATGTGCAAGCTCCAGCGATCCATCAATGGACCTGGTGCAAGCATCTCGAGTTGGAATATACGCTTTGATGAGTTGATCAAAGCATATGGTTTTATAATGACTTTTGGAGAAGCCTCAGATTTACAAGAAAGTGAGTGGGAGCACTACAAAGCATTTCGATAAGTATATGTGAATGACATATTGTTGATCGGAAATAATGTAGAATTATTCGCAAAGCATAAAGGAGTATTTGAAAGGAGTTTTTCAAAGAAGGACCTCGGTGAAGCTGCTTACATATTGAGCATCAAGATCTATTGAGATAGATCAAGACGCTTGATAAGTTTTTTTTCAATAAGTACATACCTTGTCAAGATTTTGAAGTAGTTCAAAATGGAACAGTCAAAGAAAAGTTCTTGCCTGTGTTGCAAACGTGTGAAATTGAGTAAGACTCAAATCCCGACCACGGCAGAAAATAGAAAAGAGAATGAAAGTCATTCCCTATGCCTCAGTCATAGGTTCTATAAAGTATGCAATGCTATCTACCAGACCTATTGTATACCTTGCTCTGAATTTGGAAAGGAGTCCAATAGTGATCTAGGAGTAGATCACTGGACATTGGTCAAGAACATCCTTAGTGAGGACTAAGGAAATATTTCTCGATTATGGAGGTGATAAAAGAGCCCGTCAGAAAGAGTTACATCGATGCAAGCTTTTTACACCGATCTAGATGACTCTAAGTCTCAATCTGGATACATATTGAAAGTGGGAGCAATTAGCTAGAGTAGCTCCGCAAGTAGCATTGTAGACATAGAATATTTGCAAAATACATACGGCTCGAATGTAATGAGACCGTTGACTAAGATTCTCTCATGAGCAAAACATGATCGTACCTTAGTACTCTTTGGGTGTTAATCACATAGCGATGTGAACTAGATTATTGACTCTAGTAAACCCTTTGGGCGCTGGTCACATGACGATGTGAACTATGGGTGTTAATCACATACAGATGTGAATATTAGTGTTGAATCACATGATGATGTGAACTAGATTATTGACTCTAGTGCAAGTGGGAGACTGAAGGAAATATGCCCTAGAGGCAATAATAAAGTTATTATTTATTTCCTTATTTCATGATAAATGTTTATTATTCATGCTAGAATTGTATTAACCTAAACATGATACATGTGTGAATACATAGACAAACATATAGTCACTAGTATGCCTCTACTTGACTAGCTCATTAATCAAAGATGGTTATGTTTCCTAACCATAGACATGTGTTGTTATTTGATTAATGGGATCACATCATTAGGAGAATGATGTGATTGGCATGACCCATTCCGTTAGCCTAGCACTTGATCGCTTAGTATGTTGCTATTGCTTTCTTCATGACTTATACATGTTCTCGTAACTATGAGATTATGCAACTCCTGCTACCGGAGGAACACTTTGGTGCTACCAAACGTCACAACGTAATCAGGTGATTATAAAGGAGTACTACAGGTGTCTCCAAAGGTACATGTTGGGTTGGCGTATTTCGAAATTAGGTTTTGTCACTCCGATTGTCAGAGAGGTATCTCTGGGCCCTCTCGGTAATGCACATCACTATAAGCATTGCAAGCAATGTAGCTAATGATTTAGTTACGGAATGATGCATTACGTAACGAGTAAATAGACTTGCCGGTAACGAGATTGAACTAGGTATTGGATACCGACGATCGAATCTCGCAAGTAACATACCGATGACAAAGGGAACAACGTATGTTGTTATGCGGTTTGACCGATAAAGATCTTCGTAGAATATGTAGGAGCCAATATGGGCATCCAGGTTCCGCTATTGGTTATTGACCGAGAATAGTTCTAGGTCATGTCTACATAGTTCTCGAACCCGTAGGGTCCGCACGCTTAACATTACGATGACAGTTTTATTATGAGTTTATGAGTTTTGATGTACCGAAGGAGTTCGGAGTCCCGGATGAGATCGGGGACATGACGAGGAGTCTCGAAATGGTCGAGACGTAAAGATCGATATATTGGACGACTATATTCGACATCGGAAATGTTCCGAGTGATTCGAGTATTTTTCGAGTACCGAGAGTTACGGAATACGTATTGGGCCTTATTGGGCCATACGCGAAAAGAAGGAAAAGGGCCTCAAGGGTGGCCGCACCTTCCCTTGGTCTAGTCCGAATTGACTAGGGAAGGGGGCGCCTCTTCCTTCCTTCTCCTTTTCTCTTCCCTTTCCTTCTCTCCTACTCCTACTACATGGAAGGGTTCCTAGTTGGACTAGGAAAAGGGGAATCCTACTCCCGGTGGGAGTAGGACTCCCTTAGGGCGCGCCATAGAGAGGGCCGGCCCTCCCCTCCTCCACTCCTTTATATACGGGGGCAGGGGGCACCCCATGGACACACAAGTTGATCTACGGATCGTTCCTTAGCCGTGTGCGGTGCCCCCCTCCACCATATTCCACCTCGGTCATATCGTCGCGGAGCTTAGGCAAAGCCCTGCGCCGGTAGAGCATCACCATCGTCACCACGCCGTCGTGCTGACGGAACTCATCCCCGACGCTTTGCTGGATCGGAGCCCGGGATCGCCATCGAGCTGAACGTGCTGAACTCGGAGGTGCCGTGCGCTTGGTACTTGGATCGGTCGGATCGTGAAGACGCACGACTACATCAACCGCGTTGTTATAACGCCTCGCCACGGTCTACGAGGGTAAGTGGACATACACTCTCCCCTCTCGTTGCTATGCCATCACCATGATCTTGCGTGTGCGTAGGAAAATTTTTGAAATTACTATGTTCCCCAACACATACGTGAGATATACCACTCTGAATGGCTCGCCAATGTCGTCATGGTCCCCAAGAAGGATAATTCACTCCGCATGTGCATTGACTTCAAACCTATCAATCGGGCCTACCCGAAAGATCATTTTTTGCTCACCCATGTCGATCAGATAGTTGATTCGATTGCGGGATGCGAGCGCTTGTCTTTTCTTGATGCATATTCCGGATATCATCAGATCCGACTGTATGGACCATATGAAATAAAAACGGCCTTCATCACCCCTTTCGGGTGTTTTTGTTATGTCACCATGCCATTCGGTCTCAAAAATGTTGGTGCTACATTCATGCGCATGATCCAGAAGTGCCTGCTCACTAAGATCAGTCGGAACGTCGAGGCTTACATGGATGACATCGTGGTCAAGTCACGCAAAGGTTCTGACCTGACTAACCTCGCTAAAACCTTCGCCAATCTGAGAAGATAAAAAATCAAGCTGAATCCTTCCAAGTGCACCTTTGGAGTGCCTGGAGGCAAGTTACTCGGTTTCCTCGTTTCCAAACAAGGGATAGATGCCAATCCGAAGAAGATCGGTGCAATTGTCCGAATGAAACATCCTGAGCGTTTGCATGACGTCCAGAAACTCACAGGTTGTCTCGCAGCACTGAGTCGGTTCATTTCTCGTGTCGGTGAAAAGGCATTGCCTGTCTATCGACTGATGAAGAAATCTGATAAGTTCGAGTGGATTCCCAAAGCTGAGGCAGCATTTGTTGAGCTCAAAGCCCTGCTCTCCACCCAGCCGGTGCATGCTTGCTGCTCCGAACAGCAAAGAGCCTCTACTCTTGTACATTGTGGCTGCTGGTCAAGTTGTTAGTATGGTGCTCACAATGAAAAGGGAAGAGGAAGGCAGGCCGACAAGGTTCAACGGCCAGTATACTATATTTCAGGGGTTTTGACTCCGTCCAAGCAGAGGTATCCTCATTACTAGAAGCTAGTATATGGAATTTACTTAACAGCCAAGAAAGTCGCACACTACTTTCAAGATCACTTTCGGTTTCGATCGTAAGTGGCGCCCCGCTATCTGAAATCATGAACAATCGGGATGCAACTGGCCAAGTGGCTAAATGGGCAATTGAACTTCTCCCTTTGGATATTAAGTTTGAAACAAAAAAGGTGATCAAATCCCAAGCACTTGCAGATATCCTAGCCGAGTGGATAGAACAGCAACAGCCGACTCAGGTTTACTCGGAACACTGGACCATGTTCTTCGATGGAACTAAAATGATGAACGGTTCAGTGTCAAGTGGTCCTGATGTCCCCAAGAGGTGATCAGCTCAGTTATGTCCTCCAGATTCACTTTGATTCCTCCAATAACGAGGTTGAGTATGAAGCACTCCTCTACGGGCT
Source organism: Aegilops bicornis (assembly GCA_021605145.1). NCBI lineage: Eukaryota > Viridiplantae > Streptophyta > Magnoliopsida > Poales > Poaceae > Aegilops > Aegilops bicornis. Next base: position 83,898,058 of record CM038673.1, read on the forward strand.
ACGTATGGCCATCTCACTCGGCTTCCGTCGCCTGATGGTCTACGGTGACTCGGATTTGTTTGTTAATCAGGTGATGAAGGAGTGGGACGTCAGAAACACTGCCATGACTGGATATTGCAATGCAGTGAGGAACCTAGAGAAAAAGTTCGAGGGTTTGGAGATTCACCACATTCCCTGAATCAAGAATCAAGCAGCCAATGATCTGCGAAAATAGGTTCCACTCGGAAGCGTATCCCGAGCAACGTGTGTCTTGAGCATCTCCATTCCCCGTCAATGCAAGAGGATCCTTTCACTGAGGAGCCTCCCCAAGCGATAAGTCCTACCGATCCAATGCAAATCGAGGTCCCTGCAGTCATTGACTTGGTTATGGAGATCCTAGTAATCACCCTCGATTGGACAGTGCCATACATTACGTATCTTCTCAGGCAGGAGCTTCCGGAAGATGATATTGAAGCACGACAGATTGTCTGCAGATCCAAGGCTTTCACAATGATAAATGGACAGCCCTATAGAGAGAGTGTTACTGGCGTAGCTCAATGATGCATTTCTCCAGAAAAGGATCGACTGGTTTTGGAAGAGATCCACTCGGGGACCTATGGTCACCATGCGTCCTCTCGGACAATTGTGGCCAAAGCATACCGAGCCGGATTTTACTAGTCGCGGGCCAATGAAGCTGCAAAGGAGATCGTTCATCGTTGTGAAGGATGTCAGTACTACGCAAACATGTCCCATAAGCCCGCATCTTCCCTGAAGACCATTCCACTCGTCTGGCCATTTGTTATGTGGGGGTTGGACATGGTTGGACCTCTCAGGACCGGCAGAAGTGGCTTCACTCATCTGCTTGTAGCAGTCGACAAATTCACCAAGTGGATTGAAGTCAAGCCTATCAAGAAGTTAGATTCAAGGACAGACATTAGGTTCTTGAAAGAGTTGATATTCAGATACGGATTTCCACACAGTTTTATCATGGATAATGGCTCAAACTTCGATTCGGAAGAGTTCAGAAACTTCCGTGCCACCCAAGGCACTCGGGTGGACTACGCATCTGTTGCACACCCGTAGTCGAATGGTCAAGCTAAGAGGGCAAACGGCCTTATCATTCAAGGATTGAGGCCCCGACTCATGCATGACCTTGAGCATGCAGCTGGAGCCTGGGTGACTGAACTGCTATCTGTCCTATGGGGTTTAAGGATGACTCCAAACTGGTCCAGTGACTGCACTCCTTTCTTCATGGTGTATGGAGCTGAAGCTATGTTGCCTAGTGATCTCTTCCACAATGCACCTCGGGTGGAACTCTACTCGGAAGCTGAGGTAGAGCAAGCACGGCAGGACGTCGTTGATATTTTGGAAGAAGAGCGTGAGGTGGCCCTAATTCGGCCGAATGTTTATCAACAGGATCTTCGTCCATTCCATGCCAGGAATGTCAAGGGCCGAACATTTCAAGAAGGAGATCTCATGCTCCAATTGTATCAGCAGCGATGACACAAACTTGCCCTTGCATGGGAAGGCCCCTTCGTCGTCACCAAGGTGCTACACAATGGGGCCTACCACCTCTACAACCTCGCAAAGAAGATCGACGAGCCGCCTGCCTGGAATGCAGATCTTCTTCGTCGATTTTATAATTAGCATTCGGATTGTCGAGATGTAATAAAAGTACTTTTAGATTGCTTATCAAGACATGACTCCTGTAGTCCCATGATGGTTTCTCTCGCACAAACGTATGTTCAAAACCCCTAGTGGGTGAGTAAGCCGTGAAGATGTTTTCGCCTAAGTTAAAAATCACTCTGAGTGAGAGCATTCCTCCCACTTGGGGGCTTAGCCGCGAGCCATTCCTCGCCTAAGTTAAAAAAAACTACTTCGAGTGAGAGCATCCCTCCCACTCAGGGGCTTAGCCACGAGCCAATCCTCGCCTAAGTGAAAAAACTACTCCGAGTGGGAGCGTCCCTCCCACTCGGGAGCTTAGCCACGAGCCAGTCCTCGCCTAAGTTAAAAAACTACTCCGAGTGGGAGCATCCCTCCCACTCGGGGGCTTAACCGCGAGCCAGTCCTCACCTAAGTTAAAAAAACTACACTGAGTGGGAGCATCCCTCCCACTCGGGGGCTTAGCCGTGAGCCAGTCCTCGCCTAAGTTAAAAAAACTACTCCGAGTGAGAGCGTCCCTCCCACTTGGGGGCTTAGCCGAGAGTCAGTCCTCCCCTAAGTTAAAAAAACTACTCCGAGTGGGAGCATCCCTCCCACTCTGGGCTTAGCCGCGAGCCAGACCTTGCTTAAGTAAAAAAACTACTCCGAGTGAGAGCGTCCCTCCCACTCGGGGGCTTAGCCATGAGCCAATCCTCGCCTAAGTTAAAAAACTACTCTGAGTGGTAGCTCTCTCCCACTCGGGGGCTTAGCCGCGAGCCAGCCCTCACCTAAGTTTAAAAAAACTACTCCAGGTGAGAGCACCCCTCCCACTCGGGGGCTTAGCTGCGAGCCAATCCTCGCCTAAGTTAAAAAACAAATCCGAGTGAGACCTTCCCTCCCACTCGGGGGCTTAGCCGCGAGCTAGTCCTTGCCTAATTTAAAAAACTACTTCGAGTGGGAGCATCGCTCCCACTCAGGGGCTTAGCCGCGAGCCAGTCCTCGCTTAAGTTAAAAAAACTACTCCAAGTGAGAGCATCCCGCCCACTCGGGGGCTTAGCCGCGAGCCAGCCCTCGCCTAAGTTAAAAAACTACTCCGAGTGAGAGCGTCCCTCCCAGTCAAGGGCTTAGCCGTGAGCCAGTCCTTGCCTAAGTTAAAAAGACTACTCCGAGTGAGAGCGTCCCTCCTACTCGGGGGCCTAGCCATGAGCCAGTCCTCATCTAAGTTAAAAAAACTACTCCGAGTGGGAGCATCCCCCCCACTCGGGGGCCTAGCCGCGAGCCAGCACTCGCCTAAGTTAAAAAAAACAACTTCGACTGAGAGCATCCCTCCCACTCGGGGGCTTAGCCGTGAGCTAGTCCTCGCCTAAGTTAAAAAACTACTCCGAGTGAGAGCATCCTACCCACTCGGGGACTTAGTCGCGAGACAGTCCTCGCCTAAGTTAAAAAACTACTCTGAGTGGGAGCATCCCTCCCACTCGGGGGCTTAGCCGCGAGCCAGTCATATCCTAAGTTAAAAAACTACTCTGAGTTAGAGCATCCCTCCCACTCGGGGGCTTAGCCGCAAGCCAGTCCTCGCCTAAGTTAAAAAAACTACTCCGAGGGGGAGCATCCCTCCCACTCAGGGGCTTAGCCCTGAGCCAGTCCTCGCCTAAGTTAAAAAACTACTCCGAGTGAGAGCATCCCTCCCACTCGCAGGCTTAGCCGAGAGACAGTCCTCACCTAATTTAAAAAACTACTCCGAGTGGGAGCATCCCTCCCACTCGGGGGCTTAGCCGCGAGCCAGTCCTCGCCTAAGTTAAAAAACTATTCCGATTGGGAGCATCCCTCCCACTCGCGGACTTAGCCGCGAGCCAGTCCTCGCCTAAGTTAAAAAAACTGCTCCGAGTGGGAGCATCCCTCCCACTTGGGGGCTTAGTTGCGAGCTAGTCCTCGCCTAAGTTAAAAAAGTACTTCGAGTGAGAGTGTCCCTCCCACTCGGGGGCTTAACCGTGGGCCAGTCCTCACCTAAATTAAAAAAACTACTCCGAGTGAGAGCGTTCCTTCCACTCGAGGGCTTAGTCGCGAGCCAGTCCTCGCCTAAGTTAAAAAACTACTCAGAGTGGGAGTATCCCTGCCACTCGGGGGCTTAGCCGCGAGCCAGCGCTTGCCTAAGTTAATAACTACTCCGAGTGGGAGCATCCCTCCCACTCGGGGGCTTAACCGCGAGCCAGTCCTTGCCACAGTTTATAAACTACTCCGAGTGAGAGCATCCCTCTCACTCGGGGGCTTAGCCGCGAGCCAACCCTCGCCTAAGTTAAAAAATATGTTCACTCTGAACACGCAGTAAACTAGAAAGCAATAATTGGATAAATCAATCAAGTTCAGAAACGCAAGCAAAAGTACTCGGGCGATAGGCCTAAAAGAGTTTAACGCTTACAGGGTCAGTCGGCATTCCGAGGCAAATAAGTTTGAATCATAAAGCTTTTGTCACGTGCCAGGTGGACTCGCAGGCTCGACAAAGCTGTCTAGGTCAATACCATCTGCGATCCAAGTGGCTGCACCAATGAAGGTCTCCATAGATCTTTAAAACTGGAGCTTCTTCGTGTTTTCCACTTGGAGAGCTTTTAGCTTGTCTTCCCTAATTTCCTTGCAATGGACGCGAACAAGCGAGAGCGCCACATCGGCTTCGCAGCGAGCAGCGGATTTCTTCCATGCCTGCACTCGACCGGGGATCTCATCGAGTTAAGTCATCATGGAATCGAGGTCATTCTGAAGCGTGTACTCAAGCCACAGTTCTTTATCAATCTTCGCTAGCGCGGCCTTCAGACGACTGATGTACCCACGAACGCCTTCAAGACGAGCTTTGAGTCGCAGCATATTCAAAGCCACTCCGTCATTTACAAGCGACTTGGTGGGATCTAGATCTGTCTTGATCCGATCGGTCTCCTCCTCAAAGCTCGCAGAATTCTGCACAAGGGAGAAAGAAAAGGATTAGTCATGTCATCGCTTTTTAAGTTTGCAGAGATTCACTCGACCAAAGAAAGGTACCTTCAAGCATGCCGTACATCTTCTTCACGAAAGCACCCAGATATTTCTCCAGCACATACCTCTTCTGGGTGAGCTGGTCCACCTTGTCGTTCAATACCGTCTTCTCAGACTCAAAGGCATTCGCTTGATCTTCCATCTTCTTGGTCCACTCGGCCCATTCTTTCTTAAGTTCATCAACAACAATCTTCAGTGAGGCATTTTCTTCTTCTAGCTTTCCGACTGAAGCTAACTTTGCTTCAGCGGCTTCAGTTTTGTCCTTAGCCATTGTTTGAGCTCCTACGAGTTCTTCTTCCTTCTTCTCCAAGGCCTACTTCATGGTGTCTAAAGAAATAACATTCCTGAGTCGCGCTTGAAGTTGACGGTTTTCACTACGCACATCTGTTCGAGTGAAACTACTTGGCTCAAAGGATGGAAGAAAAGAACAACAGTGCACTCAGTCAACAAGATTTACCTCCCATGTTCTTTGGCTCCATCTCTGCACGCTCCAATTTCTTCTTGGCAAGTTCTAAGTCCAGTTGGAGATGGATCTTCTCCTTCTCCAAAGCAACATATTGAGTTCCAAGTTCACAAGATTTCTGAGATCAACCAAAAAAACAATTCCATCGACGAAGAGAAAGATTCTCAAATATTTCCTCTACTTCCGAGTAGAGAAGATCAAATCCAGATTGCTACCACCAAAAGCATTCTAAGACCCCCACGGAATCAAACATTCGACGGTGGTCTCAGGGACTACACCAAGTGGGTGCTCTCAACGTGCCCCCACTTGATCAGTTTCTCACTCGACCCAGCCTGACCGGTCCAAGTGAAGAGCGTCAAGCAAAGATATTCTCAGAACCCCACTGAATCAAACATCCGACGGCGGTCTCGGGGACTACACCCAGTGGGTGCACTCAGCGTGCCCCCATTGGACCAATTTCCCACTTGGAACGGCCTGACTGGTCCGAGTGGAGGACTACAAAAAAAACAAAACACATTCTCAGACCCCCCCCCCCCCCCGCCGCTGAATTAAACATTCGACGGCGGTCTCGGGGACTATACCCAGTGGGTGCACTCTGCGTGCCCCCACTGGATCCATTTCCACTCGGCCTCAGCCTGACTGGCCCCAGTGAAGAACATCATAATGCAAAATTGCGACCAAATGAGTACTAAATCAAGAACACCCAGTGGGTGTACAGAATCAAGACGGATAGGACAAAATCCAATAGGAAATCAACTTACAATCGTACTTACTCAGACATTGGCTTAAAGGGCCGAACTGGCGTCATAAGCAGACTTGCTAGCTTCATACACTTCCTTCAGATGCTGCATCATCAGGCCTGCCTAAATCATAGCCTCCTTGCTGGCTCCAGTATGGTCCTTTGGGACATGATGCAGAGTGAACACGCTTGACGCAGGAGTCGGTGACGAAGCTGCAGGGATCAGCACTTGCGGTTGTCCAGTCGGACCCGAAGCAGGAGCAGCCGACACCAGAGGCTGAGCAGTCGACGGAGGGGTGGCGAAAGAAGCACCAACTCGAGAAGAACCACCTAGCTCTTGAAGAACAAGTTCAGGCGGTGTACGAGACATGTGGCCTGAAGGCACTCTCTTAGTGAAGCTTCGCGAGGCGGTCGAAGTCCTGCCTTTTCCTCCTGTGCTTTTTGGAGGCTCCTCCTCGTCATTGTCTACGAGGTGGATGACGTTTGTTGGGGCTGTAGTCACTCTACAGTGAGATCTCAGTCGACCACCAGGACAATTAGCAAAACTGAGCAGAATGTGAGTTGACCGTACCTGCCCAAGAAGTAGCTACGTCCGCGGTGTCCGCATCTGCCTGTTCATCATCGATCTCCATGTGGGACATTGTAGAGCTAGCATCCCTGGGATTCAGAATTCCACTCGGTCAACAAAAACATGAAGGTCTGCAACAGTAAGATAGAGAGTGAAAAATAAGAAACACTCACGTTGAAGCAATGGACACGGCGACCTTGATCCTAGGTAAAGCCTTACGAGGTTTCAGTGGGGTGGTCTTGAGTTGCTTCGCCGTCTACTCAATCGGATCAGGGGTGGTCATCTGAGTGCGCTTGGGGTTCCTGACACTTGGCGTCGGGGCCTTGCTCTGACCAACGCTAGGGTCTTGGTTTGCCTTGGATCGGCCTTTCGGTCGGGAGGTGATCGACTTCTTCACTGTCGTCCGAGTCATCGCTTTCATCTTCACTGTCATCGGCATAGTCAAAGTCAGCGCTTCCGCCATCACTCTCCATCTCCCCAGCTGGTTGTTCCCCATTCGGTACGGGCGAATACATCCATGTGAATGCCTACATGACAAAATATGTCAAAGCCAGTCGGTCTTTAGATCAGTCGCACAATGAAAACAAGAAAGAAACACTCGACAAGTCTTGTCTTACCTCTCCTGGAGGATGCTCGGCGTCGAATGGCAAGATGCGTTTGGATCCACGCAGGTTGTCTTGAGCTCCAGTGATGCTCCTGAGCCACTGAGCCACGGTTTCCTCCTTTACTTCCTCTAGATCAGTTCGGTGGTGTAAATACGCTGAATACAGCCACATGGGGTGGTTATGGCTTCGCGGAGGTTGGATGCGTCGACTGAGGAACACCTCCAATAGGTCCAAGCTTGTCACCCCGCCCGGATCAACTCAACTAAAGCATCCACCAGAATTCCCACCTCAACTTTCCCCTCCTCGTCCATGGTCAGCAAGCGAGGAGCATTGAGTCTCGACAATGTGAAGGGGGGAAGGCCAGTCGACGAGCCAGGAGTCGGAATGTCATTGTAATAAAACCAGGTCGACTGCCAACCCCTAACTAACTCTGGAAAGGTCATAGAGGGGAAGGCGCTTCTAACTCTCATCTGGACACCTAAGCCCCCACGCATTTGGATCATGTGGGTCCTCTCATCACTCGGATTTGCTTTCTTAACCGACTATGAGCGACACGTGAAAATGTGTTTGAACAATCCACAGTGGGGGCGGCAACCCAAGAAGTTCTCGCACATTGAAACGAAGGCAGCTAGGTATAAAATGGCATTCGGAGGGAGATGGTGGAGTTCTGCACCGAAAAAGTTCAAAAAACCACGGAAGAATGGATGAGGAGGCAAAGAAAAACCTTGCTCAACGTGAGTAAGGAGAAGGACCCGCTCCCTTGGGCGCGGCGCAGGCTCGATCTCCCCCTCCGGCAGCCTCCAGGATCCAGGGGGCCAAGAGGCCGTCCGTGGTGAGCCCCTCGAGATCTTCCACCGTGACCGTCCAGGACAACCAGTCGCCCTGGATCCATCCGGGTGGCAGCACGGCCCGAGAGGTCGACGCTTCTTCCCCTTGACCTTCTTCGTGCGCTCCAGCTTCGTCGTCTTGTCCTTCGCCATCTCCGCAGTGGTGGCCGGAATCGAGCGAGACGGCGCGGCGCGGTGGCAGACGAAGCAGAGAGGCGAGGAGGAGAGGAGAAAAGTGAGATGCACTGTTGCAACCCTCGGCCGCATCATTATTTATAGCCTGTGTGCCTAAGACACTGACCTGTGGGCCAACAAGATCCCATCACATCCCATGACCGGCGTCCAGCAATACGTGGCGATAAAGGAGGCGCGAAAATCAAGGAGCCCCTCCCCACTTGCTCCACTTACCGTGCTGCAACCGGCCCGCGCGCTTCTCCAAAATTTCGAATCCTGCGAAATCCGGGATCTCGCAGAGCAATTGACTGCACCAGAGATACTCACATCTATGCGGGTCAGATATGGCACTCTACAGCTCGCAGCTTATCTCACTCGGACAATTAACAAACCAGAATTGATCGAGGCGATTGACAAAGGGTATATCAACTCATGTATCTACAGGCCTCTGAGAAATGTCTCCGAGACACCAAGTCTGGTCTGAATTAGTTTCGGCCCTTTCTCACTCAAATCCTGATCCATTCGGGGGCTAATGACGATGACATGAACCTAGGGTAGGGTCTCAGGCCTAGCCTAGATACCCTATCCAATGACACTGCACAAGGACTCCAAGATCTGGAAAGTTGGAAAGGAGATTCCGACTGGAATAACCACGGCATGCAAGTCACTCGACAGGAATATCCACTCGGTTACTCCTTATTTCACTCGACCATCATCGTTCACTCGGTGGACAGAAGACCTAGAGCCACCCCAGGATGGCAACAATCAGGCAATCACTCCATCGCTGTAAAGATCATTAAACACGGGCGTTACCAGTAACTTTTGTGCCTTTATCCTCTCATTGAACCCTTGCGTAACTGAGGACTGCGAGGGGTCGGCGTACTCTATATAAGCCACCCTTCCCCTCTTGCACAAAGGTTCGCACCCCCTGTAACTCAACACCCCAATCAACACAAACCCTCCGCGGCACCGAGACGTCTGTTACCTCCTCGGAGAGGGGCCTGAACTCGTAAATCCGAGTGTACAACTTCATCGTAGCTACGCTCTGCCCTCTTCTATGTAACCCCTACCTCTACTATCAGATCCGTTCCCACGATAGGCGCCGGAAGGACGACAACGACGACAAGGACAGCGACGACGATGGCATGGATAGCAACGACGGTGCGGCAGGACAGGGCGGCCACGCAGTACGAGGTGTCCAGTATAGGGTTTAGGTTTTTAAATAGATTTTACTTAAACGGTCGAAATATTGTCCGTTTTATGTAAATTATATCCAAACTTTAATGAAATCCGCAGTATTTGCATGAAATCCACCACGCTGCAAATGCCACTCGTCACCTTTGGAGCCGATTTAAATCCAAGTTTTAATATTTAGTTTCTAGCAACAACTTTTTATATTGAAACTCTTATATTAAAATCATGACTAACCCATCATATTAAAACACTTAATATTTTGTTTCTAGCCACCATCATATTAGAATCAATCAATATATGATATTAACCATATTGAATATCTTAAAATATTTTGAAATATGCTAGCTTTCAAGCCAACGAAATGTACTTAATTTCTTTCTGTCTGTCCTATCATGACTAACCCATATAATTATTTTTTGATTGTTGAAGACTTTCTTTTTTCTTAAGTGCATGATATAGGAAGGGAAACAGTTGATCTTTTGATTATAGATTTATGTGCATGCATTTGACTAATGCATGTACCATTTATCGCATAGTGTACTAGTGCAGGATTGTTGTCAGTCGGGTGCAAGTGCAGGATCGGAGTAGTAGTGTTTGTTCGATAGCAGGCTAACTGGTGCACACGTTCATCCATATGCTGGGGTGATTAGCACATGCATTAGCGCTGCGGCGGTAGGTCGCGTATAAACACTGTTTAGTTGTTGATCTTCCGCTATTGACCGTGATGGTAGATAGTTAAACCCTACTGTAAGAGTCAGTAGCGGTAGGAAAAAAAATGTCAAATCCGAAAAAAAAATCAAAGGAGGGTCCGATCATGCTTAAGTTTAGAAGAAGAAAAAAAAAGTCAAAACATTGAATTCGGCCACTAGGAGAACCAAGCACTTAGATACTCTACAAAGACTGCTCTAGCCAGCTTTGAGAAGAAAAATCAGCGGGAGAAACAATGGCAGGAAACAACGGCAAGAGAAGATGCGCGCCGACCAAGGGTGAGTGTGTGCGTGTGCGTTATATGTTCTTTGTTTGTTTAAATTCGTGCAAATATTGCATAACCAACAAGGGTGGGTTTTGTGCTCCCAAGCTAGTTTGAACCTTTTATATTAGTTTGAATTCCTTTTACATTATGAAATCAGGAAAAAGAATTGAGCCAGAAGCGAGCTCTTCCGAGCTCACTTGGTAGTTTAACATTAACGAATATGCTATTCATGTTCGAGAGAACATGGCATCATAGAAAACAGCTGAGCTTCTCTATTCGCTAATTCCTACACGAAGCCTATTGTGTTTAGTTTGCAGTTAACAAAGACTGCTAGATCCGAAAAGCCGTCCGTATTGGCTTTCTCTGTTAGGGCCTGAACCGAGCACGTACGCATGCTAATTTATGTCTGTGTGCCACTATGTTTTTCTCTAAATTATGCGAGTGAAATAATCAAATTTGGGGACATTTTATTTGCGAGTAACTACTCCGGAAAGATGCAGATCATAACTGCGCACATTCTGCCCTGAATAACATACCTACCTGTTTGACACGAAAAATAATAAAAATAACGATGGTTATCGTGTTATTACCTCTCTCCACGTCAGGGGAAATAAACATGCGGATGTGCCAGTGTACTAAGTACACAAATAAAATATAGAGAAACTTGTACTTTATTAATCTCTCATCGAAGAAACAAATTACATTATCCCTTTACATAAGCGCTCCATGGCCTGCAAGCGCGGCTGATACGACTTGGGTTATTGTGAAGTTCTGGTTCACGGGGCCTTGGAAGGCTCCCGATTAATTACGTTCACGAGCCAGAGTCGCGAACCACCTCCGATTAAGCTGCTGCAATGGCTGTCGTCTTCAAGTCTCGTCTTCTCCAACTGCTCGGTGTAGACGATGGGGATGATGTGGTGGAATAGAAGAGTGGAGCGGTACGTCCGTCGCTCCGGCGATGCCTAGCCGTATCCCTCCGACTTGTCGATGTCCGATGATGAAAATGTCTGGCCTCGTCAGCTCAGACAGATGGGCGGCCTTCGCCTCGTCGGTGCCCGGCCTGGTGGTGTTCGCCTCGTCGGTGTCGGACATGGTGTGTCTTGCCTTCGCCTCGTCGGTGCCCAACAAGATATGGGTAGCTTCATCGGAAGAAGACATGTCGGTGAAGTGGCTTCGCCGCATCGGAGCTTGGACGGGGTTTGGGGAGTGCGTTGATGTAAAACTTGGAGTAGACTCGAGGGTCGCCGCATGGCGGCATTGCTTGAAGATGACGAGGATGGGAGTTCATCGATGTAGACCTCGGGGCGTCGCAGTTACAGGGACGGCCTCCGCTCGGTGTAGACAGTTGATGTAGAAGAATGGCGGCATGCCGATGCAGTCGGCATCCTCGCCAGGCAATAAGTTAAAGAACATGGCAATATCATCATGTCAAAGTTCGGTGGCGCCGAGGTAGAGGACATCCACGCCAAATGAAGAGTTGATGAAGATTGTGCCGTGCCGTGGTGACCGGCGTCCGCGCCGGGTGTGAAGTCGATGTAGGCATACGACGGCGCGTTGATGCACACGTCATCCTCGTCGGATGAAGAGTTGATGTAGTTGCATGACCGCCGAGCCTGATATTGGTGATGACGACACTGGCGAGGTTGATGAAGATGCGAAGACGATGGGTAACTCCTCCTCCATCTTCTTTGGTGGCACCGGGCGAGCTCTAATCATCCGGCCATCATCTCCGTAATGACTCCTATCGGCCGCTCAACCCTGGATGCGCTGAAATGAGAGGGATAAAATAAGAGAAAGAGGTAAGGAGAAGATGGTGTGTGTAGGCATGCTATTGGAGAATATGGATGCCGTGATTTTGATCTTCCCTTGTTGAGGTAGATGATGGCGACAGGCCGGATGCCGGCATATGGTGGAGATGGCGCCGGGCTGCAGGTCGGCGGCTTCGACGTTGTTGTAGTGGTATAGATGGCGACGGGCCGGATGCCGGCATATGATGGAGATGGCGCCGGGCTGCAGGTCGGCGGCTTCGACGTCGTTGCAAAGGTGTAGATGGTGCCGGGCTACATGTCGGCATGGTGGAAATGACTCCGGGCTGCACGGTCGGCAGCTCCTTCATTCTTGTGGTGGTGTAGATGGCGCCGGGCCACACGCCGGTGCGGTGGAGATGACTCCGGGCTGCAGGTCGGCGGCTTCGACATCATTGTAGTGGTATAGATGGTGACGGGCCGGATGCCGGCGGCCTCTCCGATGTCATCGCGGAGGTGGAGTTGGTGTCGTGCTACACGCCCCCAGCCTTATGGTGGTGTAGATGGATGAAGACGCCGATCGAAGAAGGCACCATGGGTGGCGCCCGCGGCCGCCTTGAGTGCTAGGGCTTGCTGTGCGGGCTCCTCCGTGTATCCGCAGCCGCCAGACGACCAGGGTGTGTGGACTGCTCGGCGAGCATGTCTTGCCGTGGGCGCGTCCTCGAGATCTCCTCGCCGCGGCCGTCGTGGGAGCGTCTCCACCTGAGCATGGGTTGGCCTCCGTGCGTACGTGAGCTCACCCTGCTCCGCGCTTGGCCTTGGGAGTTGATGGATGCATGGCCTTGGTGGATCGGTGTGCCTTCAAGTGAGTTATCGTTGATACCGGCGACGGCTCCGGCCAGATGATCTGCGTCGTCTCGCCGGCCTTCTCGTGTTTCCGCATATCTGGTCTGGCTTCTCCCCGTGGACCGCTCTGCATCGTCAATCCTCCGGGGGCTTCTTTTTTCCTGAGCGCACTTGGTGCTGCCGTCCTCGACACCGCCGACGTTGGCGCGTCTTCCACTGGCTCCCTCCTGCGTACGTAAGCTCACCCTGCTCCACGCGCCGCTGCCGGCGTGTTGTCCCGTCCTCGAAGCTGCCTCCACCCTTTGGCTGCGATCTCGCGATGGCCTTCAGATCTCCATCTTGGACGTTTTCTAATGGAGAATAAAAGAAGAATCATTAGAAAAGGAATTGTACGTGCCCTTATATGCATGTGCCATGCAACACAAGATGTTTTCAAACGCTCATGTAAAGAGCTAGCTTGACTTGACGCAGCGGTATTGCCGTTGCCGCCGCCGCATCTTCGAGCTTGGACGGGTGTTGCTGCTGCCGCAGCCGCGGGGCGGCGTCCTGTTGGAATTTGTTAGTGGGCTTTTGGCCTAAAGCCCAACTAAAATTCTGAAATTCTTTTGGCCCATTCATGCACACATGTAAGTGGAGTGAGTGAGGCTAAAGTTTAGTCACACCTCATAAGTTGAGAAAGAGTTGCACCTTTTTATAAGGTGAGCTCTTCTACCATTCGTATGAGCATGAGAAGAGGAGACCTACACGCGCGCTCCTCCTCCTCGCTTGCCTCGCCTCGCCTCGCCTCGCCTCGCCACGACGCGGGTTTACTCCCACGACCTACCCGGCTACCCTAGCCGCCGCCGCTTCGTATGGTTTCTCACCAGCGCTCCAGATCATTGCGCCGCCAAGCAAGTCTTCTCCATCCCTCCTTTCGGCGTGCACCGAGAGAAGGGACAGCAGGCCTCCGGAACCCCGCCTCTCGTGATCCTGTACGGGAGAGGGGCGATCAGGTGTCGACAACGTCAACGCCGGCGGTGCTGCTCCAGCTGCACCGTATGTGATTCTATCCTTCTTGTTCGAGATCGTGGTAGAATTCATGTTTCTAGTATGTGCCCTAGATGTGATATGTTCATCTGCTATGCTAGTTCGCATGATTAGTTTAATCTCTGCTATTGCTGTCATGATCTATTTCCTATTTATTCGGATTAAATCTCGTAGTAATTTGCTCATATTTCCAACAATCCAAAAACCTGATTATAGGCAATTTACTCCGAGTGGTTTTGCTGCGCATCTGAAGCCGCCTGCCTTTAAGGGGGTGCAATATAAGAGGTGGCGCACGAGAGCAGTCTACTGGTTTCAGACCATGGGCTGCTATGACGCCATTAAGGGCAAGCCTGAGGGCGATCTTAATCCAGCACAGCTGGAAGCTTTTGAGAAGATCGATACTCTCTTTAAAGGCGCTCTTCTGGGTGTTCTTGATGATTCCATTGTGGATTCGTGTATGTCGTTTGACAACGGCAAGGACATGTGGGCTGCGCCGAGGCCAAGTTTGGTGCCTCGGACGCCTTGGTAGCGAAGTTGTACGTCATGGAGCAATTCTATGACTACAAGATGGCTGATGAGCGCTCTGTTGTACAGCAGGCTCATGAGATACAAATCGCTGTAAAAGAACTTGAGCACTTCAAGTGTGTGTTGCGGACAAATTTGTTGCGGAGGCATTATTGCCAAGCTTCCACCTTCGTGGAACAATTTTGCTACTTCCTGAAACACAAGAGACAGGAGTTTTCCGTTACTGGATCTCATTGGTACTCTTGATGTTGAAGAGAAGGCGAGAGCAAAAGACACACGTGCTCGAGTTGCTGAGGGAGCTTCTAGTGCCCACATGGTACATAAGAAGAACTTCCAGCCCAACAAGTTCAAAAACAACAAGAACAAAACTCAGGGCAAAGGCAAGTTTGATACAAAGAACAAGCCATCATATTCTACCAACTTCAAGAAGAATTCTCATAAGAAGGGGAAGGGACTTTGCCATGACTGCGGTGATCCTAATCACTGGGCTCCGAAGTGTCCTAACCGCTTTGAGGAGCGCGAACATGAGAAGAGCGGCAAGTCTGCTAATGTTGTCATCGGTGATACTGATATGAAGGAATCGAGTGCAGTATTTTTCCTACCATCCTGTCAGTATTTCAATCTCCTGATTGGTTAACTGACACCGGTGCGAATGTACGTGTTTGTGCTGACGCCTCAATGTTTTCATCTTACCAGGTCACACTTCTCCCGTGCTGATGGGGAACGGGTCACATGCCATCGTTCGAGGTGTCGGTACGGTCGATTTGAAGTTTACTTCGGGCAAGACCGTGCGTCTGAAGAACGTTCATCATGTGCCGTCCATCAATAAAATTCTCGTTAGCGGTTCCCGTTTATGTCGAGATGGTTTTAAGTTGTAATTTCCATGTGTGGACAATTTGTTGGAAATGGCTACGAGTGCGGAGGCTTGTTCCGCCTATCTTTGTCAGATATTTGCACTAAAGTTATTAATAATGTTTGCCACAACAATGAGTCTGATATTTGGCATTCACGACTTTGTCACATTAACTTTGGTTGCATGACGCGGCTAGCCAATCTGAATTTAATTCGAAAATCTCTGCTGTCAAAGGCTCTAAGTGCCAAGTATGTGTGCAAGCTAAGCAACCTCGCAAGTCCCATAAGACTGCAGAGGCAAGAGACTTGGCACCACTAGAGCTTATACATTCTGATCTTTGTGAGATGAATGGCGTGTTGACAAAAGGTGGAAAGAGATATTTCATGACGTTGATTGATGACTCCACTAGATATTGTTATGTGTATCTTCTGAAATCAAAAGATGAGGATTTAACTTTCTTCAAAAACTATAAAGCTGAGGCAGAGAACCAACTTGATCGAAAAATTAAACGGCTTAGGTCCGATCGTGGTGGGGAGTATTTTTCCAATGAATTTGATCTGTTTTGTGCGGAACCTGGTATAATCCATGAAAGGACACCTCCCTACTCACCTCATTCTAATGGGGTGGCCGAAAGAAAGAACCGAACTCTAATTGATTTGGTTAACACCATGTTAGACACATCGGGTCTTTCCAAGGAATGGTGGGGGGAGGCGCTAATGACCGCGTGTCATGTCCTAAACCGAGTTCCCACAAAGCATAAGACCATGACTCCATTTGAGGAATGGGAAAGGAAAAGGTTGAAACTCTCTTACCTACGTTCTTGGGGTTGTTTGGCGAAAGTCAATATGCCAATTCCCAAGAAGCGCAAGCTTGGACCAAAAAGCTGTGGATTGTGTTCTTGGCTATGCTTTTCATAGCATTGGCTATAGATTTTTGATAATAAAATCTGAGGTATCCGACATGCATGTTGGTACGATTATGGAGTCTAATGATGCAACTTTCTTTGAGGACATATTTCCTATGAAGGATATGTCAAGTTCATCAAATCAGGAGATACATATTCCATCTAGTGAAGAACTCACTGTAATTCCTGAACCCACCATTGCGATGGAACATGTTGAGAATCCAGTTGAGGGTGACAATGAAACTCCTATAAGGAGTAAGAGACAGAGGACTGCAAAGTCCTTTGGTGATGATTTCATTGTGTACCTTGTGGATGACACACCGAGGATTATTTCGTAAGCCTATGCATCTCCGATGTTGACTCTTTGGAAGGAAGCTGTTAAATGGCGAGATGGATTCCATCTTAGCTAATGAAACACAGGAGATCACCGACCATCCTTATGGGTGCAAACCTGTAGGATGTAAGTGGGTGTTCAAGAAGAAGCTTAGACCTGATGGTACGATTGAAAAGTACAAGGCACGGCTTGTGGCTAAGGGTTATACCCGTAAAGAAGGTGAAGACTTCTTTGATACTTACTCATCCGTGGCTAGATCGACCACAATTGGTGCTACTATCACTGGCTGCCTCACATGGTCTTCTCGTTCATCAAATGGACGTTAAGACGGCTTTCCTCAATGGAGAGTTGAAGGAGGAAATCTACATGGATCAGCCGGATGGTTTTGTAGTACCAGTCAGAAGGAAAGGTGTGCAAGTTGTTAAAGTCTTTATATGGCCTTAAGCAAGCTCCTAAGGAGTGGCATGAGAAGTTTGAAAGAACATTAACTGTTGCCGGCTCTGTAGTAAACGATGGTGACAAGTGCGTGTACTATCGCTATGGTGGGGGCGAAGGAGTTATTCTTTGTCTGTATGTCGACGACATATTGATCTTTGGAACCAAACTTGATTTAATCAAGGAGGTTAAGGATTTCTTATCTCGCTGTTTTTTAGATGAAGGATCTAGGAGTAGCTGATGTTATCTTAAACATCAAGCTATTGAGAGATGAGAATGGTGGGATCACACTGCTTCAGTCTCACTATGTGGAAAAGGTCTTGAGTCGTTTTGGGTATAGCGACTGCACGCCTTCTCCAACTCCATATGATGCTAGTGTGTTGCTTCGAAAGAATCGACGAATTGCTAGAGATCAACTGAGGTATTCTCAGATTATTGGCTCGCTTATGTATTTGGCGAGTGCCATGAGGCCTGACATCTCCTTTGCTGTGAGCAAGCTGAGTCGGTTTGTGTCAAAACCGGGAGATGATCATTGGCGTGCGCTTGAGAGAGTTATGTGCTACTTGAAGGGCACTGCGAGCTATGGGATTCACTACACCGGGTATCCAAGGGTAATGGAGGGTTCTAGTGACTCGAAATGGATATCGATCTTGATGAGATTAAGGCCACAAGTGGTTATGTTTTACACTTGGTGGTGGCGCTGTTTCTGGAAGTCTTGCAAGCAGACCATCTTAACGAGGTCAACTATGGAAGCAGAACTCACAGCATTAGACACTGCCACTGTTGAAGCAGAGTGGCTTCGTGAGCTATTGATGGACTTACCTATGGTTGAAAAATCAATACCCCCTATCCTGATGAACTGTGATAATCAAACTGGAATCGTCAAGATAAACAGTTCTAAGGACAATATGAAGTCCTCAAGGCATGTGAAGAGGAGATTAAAATCTGTCAGGAAACTGAGGAACTCCGGAGTTATTACATTGGATTATATCCAAACGTTGAAAAACTTGGCAGATCCCTTCACAAAGGGTCTATCACGTAATGTGATAGATAATGCATCGATGGAGATGGGTCTGAGACCCACCGCATGAGTTGTCCATAGTGGTAACCCACTCTATGTGATCGGAGATCCAGTGAAGTAGAAGTGGGAGATAAGCTGTTGGTCAGCTGGGAGGAGAGTATCCCTATATAAACTATCCCACTCCATGAAGATGCAATACTTTCCTGATTTGCATGGCAGGTTGATACTTATCTTAATGTGT
The DNA here is from genome assembly GCA_021605145.1 of Aegilops bicornis. Lineage (NCBI taxonomy): Eukaryota > Viridiplantae > Streptophyta > Magnoliopsida > Poales > Poaceae > Aegilops > Aegilops bicornis. Next base: position 83,916,172 of record CM038673.1, read on the forward strand.
TCCAAGTGGCTTATTCGGGTAAGCAGAGATGTTGTCCTGCAGAACATCTTCTGAGGAACACACCTATATGAATTTGACTGTTAACGTCGCAGTCTATGAGAATTGGGTGTTCTCTAATAAATTCATGAAAGGCCACAGAGTATGACGATATCGCTCCACCAGCAGGGAAAAGCCTTGCGGCAGCCCAGTATCGGTCAAGAGTTTGTGTGAAACTAGTCTCACAGAAAACTTGTAGTTCAAGGCATAGTCTACTATTCAAGTTGTGATCTAGTGTAGCATAAATCTCTAAGTGGAAGTTCAACTTCACAGTCTTCACTAAGCACCGGTATATAAACAATGTTTTGAAAATAAATGGTGAAATGTGCCAATGAGACTTTGTGGGGGATTGTTGGAATTTGCTAGTGGGCTTTTGGCCCAAAGCCCAACTAAAATTCTAAAATTCTCTTGACCCATTCATGCACACATGTGAGTGAAGTGAGTGAGGCTAAAGTTTAGTCCCACCTCATAAGTTGAGAGAGAGTTGCACCTCTTTATAAGGTGAGCTCTTCTACCACTTGTATGAGCATGAGAAGAGGAGACATGCACGCTCCTCCTCCTCGCTCGCCTCGCCACGCCACGCCTCGCCTCGCCTCGTCACGACGCGCCGCGGGTTGCGGGATTGAGCCGAGCCGAGGACAGAGCTATGCACGTTGTCTATATTTTTGCTGCTCGGGAAAAATTAATGAGCCGCCGCCGCTTCGTATGGTTTCTCACCAGCCGCCAAGCAAGTCTTCTCCATCCCTCCTTTCGGCGTACACCGGGAGAAGGGATAGCAGGCCTCCGGAACCCCGCCTCTCGTGATCCTGTACGGGAGAGGGGCGATCAGGTTTTTGGGGAGCGACTTTTCATGTTGGCAGCGCAACGACTTGTGACAGCGACTTCTTCCCCGACCTCGGCAATCTCATCCTCGACGACATGGGCGACAACGTCAACGCCGGCGGTGCTACTCCCGCTGCACCGTATGTGATTCTATCCTTCCTGTTCGAGATCGTGGTAGAATTCATGTTTCTAGTATGTGCCATAGATGTGATATGTTCATCTGCTATGCTAGTTCGCATGATTAGTTTAATCTCTGTTATTGCTGTCATGATCTATTTCCTATTTATTCAGATTAAATCTCGTAGTAATTTGCTCATATTTCCAACATTCTCTTGCCGGTCCGGTGCACGTGCACCGCCGAACGAGGCCGCCATACTCGCCGCCGCTGTGGGCACGTGGTTGTTTCTCTTCTCTTTGTGGTTTTTCTTGTGTATGTGTTTTTCCGGGGCGCATTTTCTGGTACGGCTCCCCCCTCCTTTCTTCGTGGCTGCTGCTTCAGCCTTTATATAGGCCAGCGTCATGGCAATGGATAGCTATGAGATGCGCGGACGCTGCGGAAGACTTGTTCGGCAGGTGCCGGCGGTGCTGCTCCCGCTGCACCGTATGTGATTCTATCCTTCCTGTTCGAGATCGTGGTAGAATTCATGTTTCTAGTATGTGTCATAGATGTGATATGTTCATCTGCTATGTTAGTTCGCATGATTAGTTTAATCTCTGCTATTGCTGTCATGATCTATTTCCTATTTATTCAGATTAAATCTCGTAATAATTTGCTCATATTTCTAACATTCTCTTGCCGGTCTGGTGCACGTGCACTGCCGAACGAGGCCGCCGTACTCGCCGCCGCTGTGGGCACGTGGTTGTTTCTTTTCTCTTTGTGGTTTTTCTTGTGTATGTGTTTTTCCGGGGCGTATTCTCTGGTACGGCTCCCCCCTTCTTTCTTCGTGGCTGTTGCTTCAGCCTTTATATAGGCCAGCGTCATGGCAATGGATAGATATGAGATGCGCGGACGCTGCGGAAGACTTGTTCGGCAGGTGCTATTCTTATGGAGATGATAAGCACGTTATCTCTTTGAGACTTATCCTTTGTGCGTGCGGTGCAGCAGCTAGATCTGCGCATGGTCACGGCTGGCACGTTCGGCCTGGCCTGATGGGCCTGCACCGGTAGTCTAAGCCAACTAGCCCTTCTACTTAGTTAGCTAGCTAGTAGCCGCATGCACGCCTGGGATTTCCATCATATCATGTACTCTCTCCGTTCCGATTTACTCGTCGTGGTTTTAATTTAATTGAGTGTGTGCATAGCTCTCTGCATGCACACGCACATTAACTTGCTAGTTAATTTTCATCAGATCATGTATGTGTAGGCATAATTAAATAATGCACCACCAGTCTTGATGATCCTCCGATGAAAAATCAACATCTTTGTCACTACCATATACTTGTTTGTGCACACCTATTAACGCTATATTTTTATAATTGACAAGCACAAAATTACGACAAAATCTCGTCGAACACTACCGTAGCGTGGCAAGTAGTAGCACACAACAGAATTAATGGTTGATGCTCTGCACTTGCACTGTCAAACAGAAAGACAGTGTTCGTTCCACCCGCAATGCACTTGCACTGCCAGGCGACGCAGCCCGAAATGCTTTCTCCTTTGCCATGTACAAGAACATCACACCTCAGGTACCCAGCCTCTCCACAAAATCATGAGAACCTTGGAAAATTCTTGCAAGAAGCAGCAGCAAGAATCAATCCGGTCCAGAATACTGGAACCAGCTCTGCGGAAGCAAGCACTGGGATTTTCTCATCTCGTTTCTCAAAGCTTTGGCTTTAGTACAGTCTACTGTAGCACGAAATCTAGTTTCAGTCTTGTAGCCACAACAAACAGTACAAGCGCTGTCCCAGGCTACTCGTGAAGCAAAAAATCTCACCTTATTCGGCAACGCAAGCTTTGCGTATTCGTGAAGAAGAAGAAAAATCTCCTGCCACACTTGCCCCAGGTTTTGCACTATCTTTTTTCTTGAGGTTGTAAACAAACGTGTAGGCACACATCATGGTAAAAATGCCATTTCTTTCATAATGCCAGGCAGTAAAATCCCCCTTTGAATCATCAGGTGCACTCATATTAAGGATGATACCCGCATCATGGGACCGAAGATTCGTCTGACCAATTGTTCATTCCAGGAATTACTAACTCTGATGACAAGCTGGCTCACCCTTGTATTGTATGCCTACCATTCATACTTCCTGGACTTGGTTTTAAAGCAAAATTTCAGGGAAGCCAGTTATCACGTCAGGCCCTGATGCACTAAGCATTTCCCAATCTCAAGACGACACCTTCTTTTTTCGTAGCTGCAGGCCATGTTCAATACCATGCCATACAGGTGAAGCTTCATTTCTGAATACGGCGGTATCTAATAACAGTTTTGCTAGAACTCATCTAGATGAGATATAATTTGGTCTCATTCACCTTTTATAGCCATTGGATGTGATGCTATAAGATGTGTGTGTGCTGATCTGGGTTGTATCTGTTCTTGTTTTAAAGTGAATGAGACCAAATTATATCTCATCTAGATGAGTTCTAGGTACTCCCATCTAATAAACTACTCCCTCCATTCCTAAATGTAAGTCTTTTTAGAGATTTCACTACAAACTACATACGGATGTATATGGACATATTTTAGAGTGTAGATTCACTCATTTTGATCCGTATCTAGTCCATAGTGAAATCTCTAAAAAGACTTATATTTAAGAACGAAGGGAGTACCTCTCAGGTAATAGATTGCTTGCATGAGTAAACACCCTTTCAGTACTCCCAAGTATCCCAAGAAGCCCAGTGAACTCTTCGCTGACTCTCATCCTCTCCCCACCAAAAAATCCTTATAAGTTTCATGCAATCATCATATAAGCTTCTAGTCAGCTCAATAATCCCCATTACATAAGTTTGTAAAGCCTACTCTACAGATTTAACCAGAATCTCCTTTCCTTCCATAGAATATTTTTATTGCACGGAGACAATCTTTTAGCAAACCGGTCTTCAATGGGATGAAAACGATTGGCTTTCATCCATCCTTCTCGAGTTACAATTCCCAAGTACTCCTCAAAACCACTATCCTTTTGATGACTTGCAATATCCTTTTGATGACTTGCAGGATCCTTTTGATGTCAACCTGTCTTGTCTATCTGTAGGACTAGCAAAATTGAAAAGCATAGAGCAAGAGGCCGACAGACTTGCTGATCCTACAAAAAACAAACTAGCTAAAACTTAATCCGAGGATCATCAGTGAAGTGAATACTACACCCCTGTCACTATATATACTACTCGTCTCCATACTCATCCGACTCGTGGCCATCGTCTTCCTTAATGGTGAAGTCATTGCTACCTAGGTACATGTAGTCCTCCTCGAGTCCATTGTAGATCCAGTCCGTAACATAATCGCGCTATTACTTAGAATGCGATCGTTGTTGTACACCTCCCGATAGTAGCCGTTGTCATACAGATCTTCTCCGCGGACCATCTTCCCAAACTCCACCTCGTGCCCATGGAATCCCTCCCCACTAGCCAAGGTGCACAATCCACGATCCCTTCTTGCTTTCGCAGAAAAGCGGTATGGCTACGACACACGTATGCAGACCACAGTTAGTAATCATAGCAGAGACTTACATGCGCTTAATTTTTTTAACAACAAAACAGACAACATCAGTATTTAACCTACATAATATATAAACATACCTAAATTCTAAAAAGTGCAGCTGTGCTGTTTAGACGTCCCGAGCACACACCTTCCGCGTCGTTCGATCCAAATCGGCAGCCTCCAGGTGCTGCGTGGTCGGTGCCGAAACAAACGACCCACTCCTCTTTCTCACCCCACGAATCCACCTTCCTCCACACCCCAGCGAGATCCGCTGCGCTCCGCCTTCATCGACCTGGCCCGCCTCCACCAAGCCGAATCCTGCGCCGGAGCTCCTCCTTCCCCAACCTTCTTCTTCGACGACGTACCCCACACACCGACCGGCATCGAAGCATCCTGCGCGAGCGGACGCGCTCCCCCGCCCCAGACCGTCGCCGTCGCGGCCCCGTGCCCCGCTTCTCCCTCCCGTAGTCATCCTGCGCGCCGCGGCGCCGATCCCTCGCCGGGTCGATGCATCCCGCGGCTAGGTCCTTCGATTCATGTCGGACGCGGGGCCTTGACGAAGCCGGAGCAATTGCACAGCCATCTCCTTCGCCCCTTTTCTATCTACAGGATTGAAGCGGCCGCCGGAGGGAGTTCTTGGGTGGGCACCTGCAGGTAGTTCGCCTCCTCCGGATCCGTCGATCCAGGAGGCTGGGAGTGGAGGGAATGCGCACGACGGCTAGATGCGTCGTGGCTGAAGGTCGAGGACGGGGCCGGGAGGACGGAGCGGCCGGCGGCAACTTCATCGTGGACACAGGTGTGGCGGCCCGATCGAGCAGAGCAAACATCAAATCAATCATCCGGCGACGACTTCATAATCTCCATAAAGCAGAACAAAGACCGGCACGTCTAGCAAGGTCGCTGCTGCTGTATGTGCGTGTGGCGTCTAGCCCGCTACTGCTGCTGTTGTTGTATGTGTGCGTCGCGTTTGAGTTGATTCTGCTTGTGTGCTACATGCAACACATGTGCGAGGTGCCATCTGTTCTGCCTCCAGCATTCATGGATCTTTGTGAAATTGATGTGTGTTTGTGCGTGGTTGATGTACATGTGTGAGACAGTCTTCTCTACTGAGATTCGACAAACTTTGGTCATTTGTCTTCTGTATTTACCTTGACACTTTCTCTAACAGTGAAACTAATTCTAGGCGGCCCATTAACACGGTACCGTCCTGTACGAACAATAATATGCAGATTAATGGTACAGGCATATCAAGTCTGAGATCACATTGTTGGGATTTCATTTTGATACACTGCACTATTACATGTCAGAATTTTGTTCGACGTTTTACTACAAGTTAGTTTAGGCTTTCAGCCAACTGACAACTGCAATTAACAAACAACACTTTATCTCAGTGGCTCTTACTTGCTTCAGTGCGACTGTCACTCGAATAACTGATAAAAAAAGAAAAAGAAAAGCATCTACAGTTCCCCGATGCAAAAATCAACAGAGGTCCATCAATCACCGATCCAGCGTGGGGTATGAACTTGGCCTTCACAGGGACACGACTTGCCTGGCAGAGGGGCACGAGTTGCCAGATATGCAGTATGCCATATCATATTTCAGAGATGTTTTGTTTGTTATTTTTTGGTACTGAGATGCTAGGTTTTAACATGAAACTGTGGTATTGTGTTTTTCTTTTTCACATTTCGTCCTAATTTGCGGCGAGGTTTTTGGGTTGATGAAACATCCTCATCCGAGTAGATATAATTTGGAGATGGGAGTTTCCTATCTTGAGGGGAATCTTTGAGTTGCCAGATATGTGGTATGAATTTACGGTCATATACTTTTTTGTTAGAGATGGATCACTTGCGGATATGTATGCCAAAATGTTCTTGCTACTCCAACATTTTTAGGTTTTCATATGAAATTGTGTTCTTGTGTTGTTTCTTCCTGTAGGTGACTTGTATGATTTTTTTAGCTAACAAACTGACACACATAGTAATTGCATGGACTAAAAGCCATGCTTAGGCACTCTACACAGCTATATCAGGCAATTGACACACACTTATCAGGCATGTTGATCATTAAAGGTCGGCAAGATGATGAACATCAGGAAGACATAGGCAAGTGTCACACAGTTGTTAGGCGCAGAAAATCATACATGTGGAAATAGGCAAGTCACAATTTGCATCGCGTGAGAACGCACATGACTGACCGCATAAGAATGCATAGGATTGGATCGACTCGTAGGAGCTCGCGCCGTCGGCTCCTGGAATCGCCTCACCGCTGTCGGGACTCGCCTAGTAGCCGCCTCGAGCTCCAGTCTTCTCCACTGCGGCCGCTCGTGACACCAAGAATGAGGTAATTGATTACGCCCGTTCGTACTTGGTTGCTTGCTAGTTGCCAGAACCGTGGGCGCGAGTTGCCAAATCTGTGGAAGACAATTGCCAGAGACATGGACAAGTGGTAAGTTACTTGGGGATTGACTGTTGGGGAACGTAGTAATTTCAAAAAATTTCCTACGCACACGCAAGATCATGGTGATGGCATAGCAACGAGAGGGGAGAGTATTGTCCACGTACCCTCGTAGACCGTAAGCGGAAGCGTTATGACAACGCGGTTGATGTAGTCGTCGTCTTCACGATCCGACCGATCCAAGTACCGAACGTCACGGCACCTCCGGAGTTCAAAGACACGTTCAGCTCGATGGCGATCCCGGACTCCGATCCAACGATTGTCGGGATGAGTTCCGTCGACAACGGCGTGGTGGCGATGATGATGCTCTACGGCGCGAGGCTTCGCCTAAACTCCATGACGATATGACCGAGGTGGAATATGGTGGAGGGGGCACCGCACGGCTAAGGAACGATCCGTAGATCAACTTGTGTGTCATGGGGTGCCCCCCGCCGTATATAAAGGAGTAAGGGAGGGCGTGGCCGGCCTAGGAGGCGCGCAAGGAGGAGTCCTACTCCCACGGGAGTAGGATCCCCCCTCAAGTAGTAGGAGTAGGAGTCAAGGAAAGGGGAGAGAAGAGAAGGAAGGAGGCGCAGCCCTCCCCTAGTCCAATTCGGACTAGGCCTTGAGAGGCCCAACCTCTCCTCTCTCTTTCCCTAAAGCCCAATAAGGCCCATATGCTCCCGGCGAATTCCCGTAACTCTCCGTACTCGAAAAATACCCGAATCACTCGGAACCTTTCCGAACTCCGAATATAGTCGTCAATATATCGATCTTTACGTCTCGACCATTTAGAGACTCCTCGTCATGTCCCCGATCTCATTCGGGACTCCGAACTCCTTCGGTAAATCAAAACTCATAAACTCATAATATAACTGTCATTGTAGCGTTAAGCGTGCGGACCCTGCGGGTTCGAGAACTATGTAGACATGACCTAGAACTATTCTCGGTCAATAACCAATAGCGGAACCTGGATGCCCATATTGGCTCCTACATATTCTACGAAGATCTTTATCGGTCAAACCGCATAACAACATACGTTGTTCCACTTTGTCATCGGTATGTTACTTGCCCGAGATTCGATCGTCGGTATCCAATACCTAGTTCAATCTCGTTACCGACAAGTCTCTTTACTCGTTACATAATGCATCATTCCGTAACTAACTCATTAGCTACATTGCTTGCAAGGCTTATAGTGATGTGCATTACCGAGAGGGCCCGAGAGATACCTCTCCAGAGCAATCGGAGTGACAAAACCTAATCTCGAAATCGCCAACCCAACATGTACCTTTGGAGACACCTGTAGTACTCCTTTATAATCACCCGATTACGTTGTGACGTTTGGTAGCACCAAAGTGTTCCTCAGTAAACGGGAGTTGCATAATCTCATAGTTACAGGAACATGTATAAGTCATGAAGAAAGCAATAGCAACATACTAAGCGATCAAGTGCTAGGCTAACAGAATGGGTCATGTCAATCACATCATTCTCCTAATGATGTGATCCCGTTAATCAAATGACAACTCATGTCTATGGCTAGGAAACTTAACCATCTTTGATTCAACGAGCTAGTCAAGTAGAGGCATACTAGTGACACTATGTTTGTCTATTTATTCACACATGTATTATGTTTCCGGTTAATACAATTCTAGCATGAATAATAAACATTTATCATGATATAAGAAAATAAATAATAACTTTATTATTGCCTCTAGGGCATATTTCCTTGATCTCCCACTTGCACTAGAGTCAATAATCTAGTTCACATCGCCATGTGATTTAACACCAATATTCATATCTCAGATATGATTAACACCCATAGTTCACATCGTCATGTGACCAACACCCAAAGGGTTTACTAGAGTCAATAATCTAGTTCACATCGTTATGTGATTAACACCCAAAGAGTACTAAGGTATGATCATGTTTTGCTCGTGAGAGAAGCTTAGTCAACGGGTCTGTCACATTCAGAGCCGTATGTATGAGCTACTCTAGCTAATTGCTCCCACTTTCAATATGTATCCAGATTGAGACTTAGAGTCATCTGGATCAGTGTAAAAAGCTTGCATCGATGTAACTCTTTACGAAGGGCCTTTTTATCACCTCCATAATCGAGAAATATTTCCTTAGTCCTCACTAAGGATGTTCTTGACCAAAGTCCAGTGATCTACTCCTAGATCACTATTGTACTCCCTTGCCAAATTCAGAGCAAGGTATACAATAGGTGCGGTACATAGCATAGCATACTTTATAGAACCTATGGCGAGGTATAGGGAATGACTTTCATTCTCTTTTCTATTTTCTGCCGTGGTCGGGATTTGAGTCTTTACTCAATTTCACACCTTTACAACACAGGAAAGAACTCTTTCTTTGACTGTTCCATTTTGAACTATTTCAAAATCTTGACAAGGTATGTACTTATTGAAAAACTTATCAAGCGTCTTGATCTATCTCAATAGATCTTGATGCTCAATATGTAAGCATCTTCACCGAGGTCCTTCTTTGAAAAACTCCTTTCAAATACTCCTTTATGCTTTGCGTAATAATTCTACATTATTTCCGATCAACAATATGTCATTCACATATACTTATCGTAAATGCTTTGTAGTGCTACCACTCACTTTCTTGTAAATACAGGCTTCACCGCAAGTCTGTATAAAACTATATGCTTTGATCAACTTATCAAAGTGTGTATTCCAACTCGAGATGCTTGCACCAGTCCATAGATGGATCATTTGGAGCTTGCACATTTTGTTAGCTCCTTTAGGATTGAAAAACCTTCTGGTTGCATCATATACAACTCTTCCTTAATAAATCCATTAAAAATGTAGTTTTGACATCCATTTGCCAGATTTCATAAAATGTGGCAATTGCTAACATGATTCGGACAGACTTAAGCATCGCTACAGTTGAGAAAATCTCATTGTAGTCAACACCTTGAACTTGTCGAAAAACCTTTTTTGTGACAAGTCAAGCTTTGTAGATAGTAACACTACTATCAGTGTCCGTCTTCCTCTTAAAGATCCATTTATTTAACATGGCTTGCTGATCATCGAGCAAGTCAATCAAAGTCCATACTTTGTTCTCATACATGGATCCTATCTCAGATTTCATGGCCTCAAGCCATTTCATGAATCTGGGCTCATCATCGCTTCCTCATAGTTCATAGGTTCATCATGGTCTAGTAACATGACTTCCGTAACATGATTACCGTACCACTCTGGTGCGGATCTTACTCTGGAAGACCCACGAGGTTTGGTAGCAACTTGATCTGAAGTTTCATGATCATCATCACTAACTTCCTCACTAATTGGTGTAGGAATCACCGGAACTGATTTACGTGATGAACTACTTTCCAATATGGGAGAAGGTACAATTACCTCATCAAGTTCTACTTTCCTCCCACTCACTTCTTTCGAGAGAAACTTCATCTCTAGAAAGGATCCATCTTAGCAACGAATAACTTGCCTTCGGATCAGTGATAGAAGGTGTACCCAGTAGTTACCTTTGGGTATTCTATGAAGGCGCACTTTTCCGATTTGGGTTCGAGCTTATCAGGTTGAAACCTTTTCATATAAGCATCGCAACTCCAAGCTTTAAGAAACGGCGACTTAGGTTTCTTTGCTAAACCATAGTTCATACGGTGTCATCTCAACGGATTTAGATGGTGCCCTATTAATCGTGAATGCAGCTGTCTCTAATGCATAACCCCAAAAGCGATAGTGGTAAATCGGTAAGATACATCATAGATCGCACCATATCCAATAAAGTGCGATTCGATGTTCGGACACACCATTATGTTGTGGTGTTCCATGTGGCGTGAGCTGTGAAACTATTCCACTTTGTTTTAATTGAAGACCAAACTCGTAACTCAAATATTCATCTCCACGATCAGATCGCAAAAACTTTATTTTCTTGTCACGATGATTTTCCACTTCACTCTGAAATTCTTTGAACTTTTCAACTATTTCAGACTTATGTTTCATCAAGTAGACATATCCATATCTGCTCAAATCATCTCATGAAGGTCGAAAATAATGATACTTGCCACGGGCATCAACACTCATTGGATCGCATACATCAGTATGTATTATTTCCAACAAGTTTGTTGCTCGTTCCATTGTTCCGAAGAACGGAGTTTTAGTCATCTCGCCCAAAGGCACAGTTCGCAAGCATCAAATGATTCATAACCAAGTGATTCCGAAAATCCATCTTTTATGGAGTTTCTTTATGCGCTTTACACCGATATGACCCAAACGGCAGTGCCACAAATAAGTTGCACTATCATTATTATCTTTGCATCTTTCGGCATCAATATTATGAATATGTGTATCACTACGATCGAGATCCAACAAACTATTTTCATTGGGTGTATGACCATTGAAGGTTTTATTCATGTAAAGAGAACAACAATTATTCTCTGACTTTAAATGAATAACCGTATTGCAATAAACATGATCAAATCATATTCATGCTTAGCATAAAAACCAAATAACATTTATTTAGATTTAACACTAATCCCGAAAGTATAGGGAGTGTGTGATGATGATCATATCAATCTTGGAACTACTTCCAACACTCATCGTCACTTCCCCTTCAACTAGTCTCTGTTTATTCTGTAACTCCTGTTTCGAGTCACTAATCTTAGCAACCGAACGAGTATCAAATACTCAGGGGCTACTATAAACACTAGTAAGGCACACATCAATAACCTGTATATCAAATATACGCTTGTTCACTTTGCCATCGTTCTTATCCACCAAATATTCAGGGCATTTCTGCTTCCAGTGACCATTTCCTTTGCAGTAGAAGTACTTAGTTTCAGGCTTTGGTCCAGCTTTGGGCTTCTTCGCGGGAGTGACAACTTGTTTGCCATTCTACTTGAAGTTTCCCTTTCTTTCCCTTTGCCCTTTTCTTGAAACTAGTGGTCTTGTCAATCATCAACACTTGATGCTCTTTCTTGATTTCTACCTTCGTCGATTTCAACATCACGAAGAGCTCGGGAATCTTTTTCGTCATCCCTTGCATACTATAGTTCATCATGAAGTTCTAGTAACTTAGTGATGGTGACTAGAGAATTTTGTCAATCACTATCTTATCTGGAAGATTAACTCCCACTTGATTCAAGCGATTGAAGTACCTGCATAATCTGAACACATGCTCACTAGTTGAGCGATTCTCCTCCATCTTTTAGCTATAGAACTTGTTGGAGACTTCATATCTCTCAACTCGGGTATTTGCTTGAAATATTAACTTCAATTCTTGGAACATCTCATATGGTCCATGACGTTCAAAACGTCTTTGAAGTCCCGATTCTAAGCCGTTAAGCATGGTGCACTAAACTATCAAGTAGTCATCATATTGAGCTAGCCAAACGTTCATAACGTGCGCATACGCTCTGCAATAGGTCATCACCTAGCGGTGCATCAAGGACATAATTCTTCTGTGCAGCAATGAGGATAAACCTCAGATCACGGATGCAATCCGCATCATTGCTACTAACATCTTTCAACACAGTTTTCTCTAGGAACACATATAAAAACATAGGGAAGCAACAACGCGAGCTATTGATCTACAACATAATTTGCAAAATACTACCAGGACTAAGTACATGATAAATTAAAGTTCAATTAATCATATTACTTAAGAACTCCCACTTAGATAGATATCCCTCTAATCTTCTAAGTGATTACGTGATCCATATCAACTAAACCATGTCCGATCATCACGTGAGATGGAGTAGTTTCAATGGTGAACATCACTATGTTGATCATATCTACTATATGATTCACGTTCGACCTTTCGGTCTCCGTGTTCCGAGGCCATATCTGTATATGCTAGGCTCGTCAAGTTTGACCTGAGTATTCCGCGTGTGCAATTGTTTTGCACCCGTTGTATTTGAACGTAGAGCCTATCACACCCGATCATCACGTGGTGTCTCAGCACGAAGAACTTTCGCAACGGTGCATACTCAGGGAGAACACTTCTTGATATTTAGTGAGAGATCATCTTATAATGCTACCGTCAATCAAAGCAGGATAAGATGTATAACAGATAAACATCATATGCAATCAAAATATGTGACATGATATGGCCATCATCATCTTGTGCCTTTGATCTCCATCTTCAAAGCATCGTCATGATTTCCATCGTCACCGGCATGACACCATGATCTCCATCATCTTGATCTATATCAATGTGTCATCACATGGTCGTCTCGCCAACTATTGCTCTTGCAACTATTGCTATCGCATAGCGATAAAGTAAAGCAATTATTTAGCGCTTGCATCTTATGCAATAAAGACACAACCATAAGGCTTACGCCATTCTTCGATAACTTCAACAAAACATGATCATCTCATACAACAACTTATATCTCATCACGTCTTGACCATATCACATCACAACATGCCCTGCAAAAACAAGTTAGACGTCCTCTACTTTGTTGTTGCAAGTTTTACGTGGCTGCTACGGGCTTAAGTAAGAACCAATCTCACCTACGCATCAAAACCACAACGATAGTTTGTCAAATTGACTCCGTTTTAACCTTCGGAAGGACCGGGCGTAGCCACACTCGGTTCAACTAAAGTTGGAGAGATCAGTGTCCGCAAGCCACCTATGTGCAAAAGCACGTCCGAACCGGTCTCGCGTAAGCGTCTGGCGTAATGTCGGTCCGGTCGTCTCGTCCAACAATACCGCCGAACCAAAGTATGACATGCCGGTAGGCGGTATGACTTATATCGCCCACAACTCACTTGTGTTCTACTCGTGCATATAACATCAAACCATAAAACCTAGGCTCGGATGCCACTGTTGGGGAACGTAGTAATTTCAAAAAATTTCCTACGCACACGCAAGATCATGTTGATGGAATAGCAACGAGAGGGGAGAGTATTGTCCACGTATCCTCGTGAGACCGTGGCCAGGCGTTATGGCAACGCGGTTGATGTAGTCGTGCGTCTTCACGATCCGACCGATCCAAGTACCGAACGTCACGGCACCTCCGAGTTCAGCACACGTTCAGCTCGATGGCGATCCCGGACTCCGATCCAGCAAAGTGTCGGATGAGTTCCAAAACACGACGGCGTGGTGGCGATGATGATGCTCTACGGCGCAGGCTTCGCCTAAACTCATGACGATATGACCGAGGTGGAATATGGTGGAGGGGCACCGCACGGCTAAGGAACGATCCGTAGATCAACTTGTGTGTCATGGGGTGCCCCCTGCCCCAGATATAAAGGAGCAAGGGAGGAGGTGGCCGGCCTAGGAGGGGCGCACCAAGGAGGAGGTCCTACTCCCAGGAGTAGGATCCCCCCTTCCAAGTAGTAGGAGTAGGAGTCAAGGAAAGGGGAAGAGAAGAGAAGGAAGGAGGCGCAGCCTCCCCTAGTCCAATTCGGACTAGGCCTTGAGGCGCCCAACCTCTCCTCTCTCTTTCCCTAAAGCCCAATAAGGCCCATATACTCCCAGGAATTCCCGTAACTCTCCGGTACTCCGAAAAATACCGAATCACTCGGAACCTTTCCGAACTCCGAATATAGTCGTCCAATATATCGATCTTTACGTCTCGACCATTTCGAGACTCCTCGTCATGTCCCCGATCTCATCCGGGACTCCGAATTCCTTCGGTACATCAAAACTCATAAACTTATAATATAACTGTCATCGTAACGTTAAGCGTGCGGACCCTACGGGTTAACTATGTAGACATGTCCTAGAACTATTCTCGGTCAATAACCAATAGCGGAACCTGGATGCCCATATTGGCTCCTACATATTCTACGAAGATCTTTATCGGTCAAACCGCATAACAACATACGTTGTTCCACTTTGTCATCGGTATGTTACTTGCCCGAGATTCGATCGTCGGTATCCAATACCTAGTTCAATCTCGTTACCGGCAAGTCTCTTTACTCGTTACATAATGCATCATTCCATAACTAACTCATTAGCTACATTGCTTGCAAGGCTTATAGTGATGTGCATTACCGAGAGGGCCCGAGATACCTCTCCGACAATCGGAGTGACAAAACCTAATCTCGAAATACGCCAACCCAACATGTACCTTTGGAGACACCTCTAGTACTCCTTTATAATCACCCAATTACGTTGTGATGTTTGGTAGCACCCAAAGTGTTCCTCCGGTAAACGGGAGTTGCATAATCTCATAGTTACAGGAACATGTATAAGTCATGAAGAAAGCAATAGCAGCATACTAAACGATCAAGTGCTAGGCTAATGAATGGGTCATGTCAATCACATCATTCTCCTAATGATGTGATCCCGTTAATCAAATTACAACTCATGTCTATGGCTAGGAAACTTAACCATCTTTGATTCAACGAGCTAGTCAAGTAGAGGCATACTAGTGACACTATGTTTGTCTATTTATTCACACATGTATTATGTTTCCGGTTAATACAATTCTAGCATGAATAATAAACATTTATCATGATATAAGAAAATAAATAATAACTTTATTATTGCCTCTAGGGCATATTTCCTTCATTGACAACTTCACACCACTTCTATTTTTTACGGAAACAGGAGAAGATGTGTGGGGTAGTAAACTTCACAACATTTTTGAAACAACATTTTTGCTATGGAGGGCAATTTTAGTGGTGCACGGAAGCAACTTCGTTGCATAATTTGTACTCATAAATTTGTCTAACATTCTCCTCACTTTGCCTACTGTAGTACACAATTTGGCTCTCCATGGCACCAAATTTGCTTTAGAAAAATAAAGTTCATCAAAAGCAACTTCATAGGTGACACTAATCAACTTGACGGTCATGATAGCCAAGTTCTGGACAACATTGAGTTGATAGGTAGTCATGATAAAGAACCTGACAACAACCTTTTTCATGTAGCATCAAAGTTGATAAATAGTCATGATAGTCAAATTTACGGACGTGATAGCCAATTTTATTATATCATTGATTTGATAGGTAGTCATGATAGACAACCTCACAACAAGATTTTTCATGTAGCATCAAAGTTGATAGGTTGTCATTGTAGGCAACTTATAGGTAATGCTACGCAACTTGGTGGTCCTCGTAGCTAACTCAAAAGAACATCGGGTTGATAAATGACCATGATACACAGCCTAACCGAAAGTTGCCTATTCTAGTAAATTGATAGATAGTCATGGTAAATGACCATGAAAAGCATGATAGCCAACTTTATAACATCACTGGTTTGATAGGTAGTCATGATAGACAACCTAACAACAAGGTTTTTCATGTAGTCTCAAAATTGATACATAGTCATGGTAGGCAACTTAGAGGTGATGCTAGGCAACTTGGTGGCCATCATAGCCAACTCAGAAGAATATCGGAATGACAGATGACCATGATGCACAGCCTAACCGAAATTTGTCTACTCTAGTACAAAAAGTTGCCTCTATGTGGCACCGAAGTTGCCCAAGAAAAAGAAGTTCGCCGAAAGCAACTTCATAGGTGACGCTAGGCAACTTGACAAACATGCTAGCCAACTTTATAACATCACAGGTTTGATAGGTCGTCATGATAGATAACCTAACACAAGGATTTTCATGTAGTATCAAAGTTGATAGATAGTGATGGTAGGCAACTTAGAGGTGATGCTAGGCAATTTGGTGGTTATCCTAGACAACTTATAAGAATATCGGAATGATAGATGACCATGATACACAACCTAATAAAAAGTTGTCTACTCTAGTGCAAAAAGTCGCCTCTATGTGGCACCAAAGTTGCCCAAGAAAAAGAAGTTGGCCGAAAGCAACTTCATAGGTGACGCTAGGCAACTTGACAAACATGCTAGCCAACTTTATAACATCACTGGTTTGATAGGTCGTCATGATAGACAACCTAACACAAGTTTTTTCATGTAGTATCAAAGTTGATAGATAGTAATGGTAGGCAACTAAGAGGTGATGATAGGCAGCTTGGTGGTCATGGTAGCCAACTTAGAAGAAAATTGGAATGATAGATGACCATGATACACAGCCTAATCGAAAGTTGTCTACTCTAGTGCAAAAAGTTGCCTCTATGTGGCACCAAAGTTGCTCAAGAAAAAAAAAGTTCGCCGAAAGCAACTTCATAGGTGACGCTAAGCAACTTGACAAACATGATAGCCAACTTTATAAAATCACTGGTTTGATAGGTAGTCATGATAGGCAACCTAACAACAAGGTTTTTCATGTAGCATCAAAGTTGACAGATAATCATGGTAGGCAACTTACAGGTGATGCTAGGCAACTTGGTAGTCATCATAGCCAACTCAAAAGAACATCGGGATAATAGGTGACCGTGATGCACAAACTAACCGAAAGTTGCCTACTGTAGTATAAAAGTTGCCTCTCCGTGGCACCAAAGTTGCCTAAGAAAAAAAGTGTGTTGAAACATATCCATATGAGATCTTCTTTTGAAGAGCTCGTCGCCAAAATCCTAACGGTGAAAACGGATCATAATTTCGACGCTCGGTTTAAAAGTTATGACTTCTTAAAAATTTGAACACACAAAATAATTGCACATGGGACAAGATCTTTCCTTTCTTGAAGTGAATTTGGCATCATATCATTAGGACAAAATCTTACCTTTTTTAGCTGTGTGCTTTGGAACGCTAGGGAGCATATGTGTGCTCCCTAGTTGCGTCCATAAACATATACTCCCTCGGTAACTTAATATATGATGTTTTTAAACACTTACATCATCTCAAAAAACGTCTTATATTAAGTTACAGAGGGAGTACTTTCTATTTTGACTTCAGAAGTAAGATTCTGATGAGTTGATTGTGTGTGTGATATGAGCATCAGAACAGTTAACTAAGATCCATATCTATCTGATGAAAAAAAGAATCTTATCTTGAACATAAGAACGGGACCATACCAGCGCCTGGTGTTGGAAAATCCATGGGGCAACATAAAAGCTGGCTATCCTTGTCGCCATCATCGTCATTGCTAAGTTCAGCAAAGAAGAGTACTGGAACTGAACCTCTGAGCCAACATCCCGCATCACCGGAAAGTTGGCATGTATGTGATGGTAGTAGTCATCATCAAAAGCGAGTTTTTCGCTTCCGATCCACGACCGGATCTGGATACATTCACACCGCAGATGACATGAAGGCGATAACAGGCGTGCCCACAAGATGGCGAAAAGCGAGAAAATCAGCGGTGTGGCATTCAAATTAAGGGAAGTTCCAAATCATGCACTGAAATAAATAAATAAACTTATTGGCCTTATCCAAACTCTGTTTACGGAGCCGTGTATGGCCACAATTCAGGGGGATAATCAAAAGGAATACATAAATGAACATTCCAAGCTTATCACAAGAAGCAGCACATTAAGTCAAGCTAATAAGCGTCCATGGAGATCAGTAGCAGCAAGTTCCACCACATGTTTTGATCAAGTAGGCCGTTTAAACTGATGGAATTGCTATGAAAAAATGTGGAGGTTTTTGTGGGATAAATTAACTAATTAAACGAGGTCCATCAATTTGTTTTGATCGAGTGGCTTTTTGGTCGATGTAATTCTCGACACAAACAAACAAATATATATAGAGGTGTCTTCGAGGAATAAACTAACTCACCGAATTACGCATCTCATATCTGCTTAGTGCAGCCTTGACCTTTCTGGAGATTCTTTTATGATCCCTCATTTGTTTGCGTCCCTCGACATGCTAAGATTGAACGCCTGCTCATAAGCGGCAATGGCTGCTTCTATTGGGCTGACATGCGAGTGGAATTGAAAGCAGATGACAATAGCATGGCAAGTCTTTGGACACACCGAGTGGAGAAGCATTGTTGGCCCCATTATCTGTCGTGATGACATGACTTGAGGCTTCCAAAGATGAACCGAGGAATCCGGCTTGGGCATCGGGTGCAGGGTGCCATGCCGCAATTGCAGCAGCCGTAAGGCTTCTTCTTGTTCTTCTGGACACCGCTGCCTTTGCTGTCGCGGCCAAGTTGAGACCCGTGTTGAGCAGGAACCTTATGGCCTGATCGGCATTGAGACCTTTGTCATGGGTGCAGAGGAAAGAGACAAGTCCATACAAGGATCGTGCTTCAATCATGGTTTTAAATAGCCCGCTATAGCTCCGCTATTAGGGTTGGACGTCCGAGCGAGCTTTTAGGCTCGGCTCGAAGCTCGCTCCAGCTCGGCCCGTTACAGCTCGGCCCGGTAGGATAATTAGGCGAGCCGAGCTATGAAAATAGGCCCGATTCTCGACCGAGCCGAGCCGAGTTTCGCCCGGTCCAGCTCGGGGACTCGTTGAGGCCCAGCCCAAATTCGCGTTAGGTCACAGCAGAGAGAAAGCACGCACGCGACGCGGTTTCTTCACCCTTCTCCCTTTCTCTGCCCGGCGCCGCCACACCTCTCCTCGCCGCGCCGCGGGCTGGACTCATCGGGCTTGGCACCGATGGCGATGGCCGACGCCGCCTTCCTTCACCACAGCGGACACAGACGGACGCGTCTCCCCTGGTTTCTCACCGAACGACAGGAGCAGGTAAGCGATCTCTTCTCTCCTTCCCATCCTTGGCCCTTAGCTCCCTGCACTGGCGCACACACACGCATGAATTAGATGGATGGATGCTTGTGGTTTCGGCTGGAGGGCGCGGCTAGCTAGGAAACGCGATGGATGGATGCTAGACGAGTTTGATGGATGGATGCTTGTGTTTGTTGGCTGGAGAGTGCAGCTAACTAGGATGTATGCTATGATGCACGAATTTGATTGATGGATGGATGAATTTGTTTGTGCTTGATTGTGTAGACTGATTAGTGATTATTATCTATGTAAATTTTGTTGATGATTAACCATTTGTTCTTCGCTGATGTATGCAGAGCCCCACTGTCACAAGAATGGACAAGGAAAAGGGGAAGTAGAGGAGGAGGAGAAGGAGAAGGAGAGAAGCTTGGTGTCCATTATGAAGACTAAGCCGCTTGTCCCAGGAAGCGGAAGGGCAAGGGCAAGTGTTGTGTCGCTGCCGAGGAAGCAGGCCAAGGATTACGGCAATGTCCCGCTCGCCGAGTTGTTATTAAGGGTAAAAAAAGCTCCGCCGCCTTGACATCTCGCTGACCCTGCCGATGCCAAGAGCCGCACCAACCCCACCGTCCGCCGCTGGATGGCAGATCTCAAGACCTCTGCCTACCAAGCCGACCATCTCCTCGAAAACTTATTTCTGGCGCGCTGTGCGGACGACCACATCCGCGGCCCCTCCTCCGTGAGTCCTCGTCTCTATTTTCAGTTTAATTTGGAAATTGAATTTCTGTTTAATTTGGAGGTGGAAGCCCCTTAATCTATGGAATTGAAGGCTTTTAATTTTACTGAAATTAAAGATGGTACTGTCTGTCTCTGTTGTTTGCATTCAGTTTATAAGTGACTACAATTCCTGGCTACATAAGTGTCAGTCTGTCAAGCGTCAAGTGTTAAATTTTAGAGGACACTTGAAATCTAAGCATCAAAGAGGTTCGGTTAGTCTGTCCAATGTCGACTAACGCTTGAGATATTTGTCAAACACGTTCTGTAGTAGAAACGGAATCCTACATCTTCACCAGTATGGTTGTGCCAAATATGTGTGTCCAAGCTCTTGTTTTTGCTGTTTTTGCTATCCAAAGGTCAAATATATGTGTCTGCAAGCTCATGTATGTGTTGTTTTTGGTATCCAAAAGTCAAATATAAGTTTGTACAAGCTCATGTATATGCTGTTTTTGGTATCCAAAAGTCAAATATATATTTGTACAAGCTTATGTATGTGCTGTTTTTGCTATTAAAAAGTCAAATATAAGTGTGTCCAAGTTAATGTGTGTGTTGTTTTTTGTGTGCTAGGCAATGGAGCATGATAAGCAAGCGGAGAAGGATTATGAAGAGGAGGAAGAGAATGAGGAGGACGAGGATGAGCAAGGTACTCTGTTTGAGGAGGAGGAAGATTCTCATTTTGATGTCAAAGCGCTAAGTGTTATGCTATGCAAAATTGCATTGTTTGGCTGTCAATGTTCAATATTTTTGCTGTGTAAAGTTCAAAGGAGGAGCTGTCCAAAATTCAAAAGCAATGATGCTCAATTCTTTCTTACTCATATTTGTTCCATTTCTACACTTTTCATAGAAGAAATCTTATTTTTTAATCACTATGTCCAATTCTTAAACCATAGACTGCTAGATGTTGCGTTTTTAGCAATATAAAGTGCTTCTTTTTCCAAATTATGGGTTTAATTGATGTAGAAGATCAAAACTAGTCTTTAAAAACAGGTTCTATTACCTCCTAGCTGTTATGGCGCCAAAGAAGGTTTCACGAGTCGGCTCGGTCTGAGCCGAGCCATAGCAAAACGAAGCTGAGCCGCCTAAAGCGTGCTCGTTGGCGAGCCGAGCCGAGCCGAGCCGCTTGAGAGCGAGCCAAAGCCAGACTCGGATCAAACTCGGCTCGGCTCGGCTCATGTCCAGCCCTATCCGCTATAGCACGCTATAGCATTTGAAAAACGTCCTGCGCTAAGAGTCTTTTGTCCAAACACATGAGAAAACATTTTAAATAGCACGCTATAGCATCGCTATAGCACGCTATAGCATTTGGAAAAGGTCTGCCGCTAAGAGGCTTAGCGCGCTACTTAAAACTTTGGCTTCAATCCGCATCAGGTTCAAGGTGCCGAGAATGTCGAGGTCGTCTAGTTGACTCAGTGGTGGGAAGGTGGCTTTGCACCAGATGGTGTTGACGATGATGTTGGTGACAGGATCGAAAGGGCCGTAGCAATGGCCATCCTTGAGCAGGCTACGGTGGTAACGAGACCATGACTCGCCGCTGGCATCTGGCGAGTGCTGCGGTAGAAACCATGGATCGTATGTAGGAGCACTCGCCTTAGTGAACAGGAAAGATCGGCAGTCACCTTGGCGGCGTGCTCACTGCGAAGGGCGGCAAGCTCCCATGGCGAAGGTCGCCAATGCCATCGGGCGCAGACAAGCGACATATGGCGTCTGCTTGGCAGTGTGGAGGATGTCATTTGGGGAATTGAGCACGGAGACGGCCTTCTCAAGGGTCTCGAGGAGGAGCACAAGGACAGACCCTGCGCTGCGAGCTCGGAGGGACACAGATGCTTGGCGGCCACCATTGCTTGATTGAGAGCGAGCTTGAGGGCGCCGTTGGTGGCCATGAACTGGGCGGAAGCACTTGGTCTGCGGCGGTCCTCGGCAACGATCTTGTGCAAAGAGCCGGGTCGGCTTGGCGAGGACAAGGTACTGACGGCCTCCCGGTCGGTGAGGTGAGGAAGAAGCGGTGAGGAAGTGAAAGGATCGATAAAGTTGACTAGAGGGGGGGTGAATAGGCAACTAACAATTTTTAAGCTTTTCTTTACCAATTTAAACTTTGCAATAATAAAGGTTGTCTAGATGTGCAACTAGGTGGAAAACCTATATGATGCAATCAACACAAGCACAAGAGCAAGCAAAGATAGAAACACAAATAAGCTTGCACAAGTAAAGGGATAAGATAACCAAGAGTGGAGCCGGTGGAGACGAGGATGTGTTACAGAAGTTCCTTCCTTTTGAGGGGAAGTACGTCTCCGTTAGAGCGGTGTGGAGGCACAATGCTCCCCAAGAAGCCACTAGGGCTACCAGTAATCTCCTCACGCCTCGCACAATGCAAGAGCCGTGATTCCACTATTGGTGCCCTTGAAGGCGACAGCAGAACCTTTACAAACAAGGTTGGGGCAATCTCCACAACTTAATTGGAGGCTCCCAACAACACCACGAAGCTTCACCACAATGGAATATGGCTCCACGGTGACCTCAACCGTCTAGGGTGCTCAAACACCCAAGAGTAACAAGATCCGCAAGGGATAAGTGGGGAATCAAAAGTCTCTTGGTGGAAGTGTAGATCGGGCCCTTGTCACCCAATCCCAGCGGATCAACAAGTTTGATTGGCTAGGGAGAGAGATCGGGCCAAAATGGAGCTTGGAGCAACAATGGAGCTTAGAGATGGAAGAGGTGGTCAACTAGAGGTAGGAGACACGCCTTTTATACTCGGAGAAAAGATCCAACTGTTATCCTCTAGTTCAGCCCGCGACACACGGTACTACCGCTCCGAAAACGCGGTACTACCGCGCGGCCACGTGGTACTACCGTGGAAGGCCACGGTACTACCGCTGGCAAAGAAAGTTGGACTGGCTCGACCGAGCACAAGATTACTACCGCGCGCAGATTACTACAAGACCCTTGCAAGATTACCGCAAGGCAGGCAAGCCACAACCTACGAAGAGTGCGGATGAAATAAATTACATCCGTTCCTACTTCCGTTGAGAAAGAAACAGTGCGAAAACCCGACGCGGTACTACCGCGCCCGAGGCGCGGTACTACCGTGGAGGCGCGGATGTAAAAATTACATCCACTCCTACTACCGCGACATAGCAATGCGGGCATGAGGGCCCGCATTACTACGGCTCCAAGAGAGCGGTACTACCGTGTCCACTCAGCAGTACTACAGCGAGACGGCGGTACTACTTGTGGTACGGATGTAAAAATTACATCCACGCCTACTACCTGCATCGGGCAAAGCACAAGGCGTAGGAGTTACACTACGGCTCACGGGAGCGGTACTACCGTGACCCCAATGGTACTATTGGCTGGTGCTTATGTACTACCGCTCCCTAGAGCGAGATTACCGCAAGAACAAAGAAGGTCATTGATTTATGCACAACTATGACAACGGGAAGATGCTCCCACTACAAGAAATTTGTTCATTGTTGACCCTCCATTTTGGTCATTGAATCGTCATCATTTATGTTTTATGACCTTCTTTTGACCAAATTCATAAGGTCAACAGTTGGCCGTCAAGAATGAACAAACATGACCTTTCTAAAATTTTGGTCGTAGCTCTCTATTGGCGAAAATTTTGGTTTGGTCGATACCCATTTGTCCGAGTCACGTAGGATCCGATGTGGCTGAGGTGACATGGCATTGCTAGTGACCAAATGGAATCATCATAAAATTTCACAGATCCACCAATCTAGCCTACATGGGCCTGGCCCAATACCTATTTTTTATTAAAAATGTCTGATTTGTTTGGGCCTACATACCTATTTTATTATTGAAAATGTCTGATTTATTTGGGCTGATGCATTATTTTGTCAAATCATGCATATCTCAAGATAGGCCCATTAAAAAATAAGTACAAAAGAATACAATATTGCAGATAAAGCTGTATATTTCATTTCAGTAGCACACCACATGAAATACAATACATCATCCATCGACTCCTCTACACAATCAAGATTCAAGGCGCAACAAGTGCACAACAAAATATTTCTACAAACACAAGCTCACAACAACAATGAGAAACAAAGCTTCTCGTGCCCTCCTTATGTGCTCCGCTTCTTCGGAGTGCTTCAGATCATCCCGTAATTGGAATAATCAAACATAAGAAAGCATACAAAATATGAGCAAACAAAAGACAAATGGTGGTTTTACATTTAGCAGTGAGACTTAAAAGTTCACATCAATGAACAGATTGATTGCAAATTATAAGTTATCATCAACACAAACAACACATGCACACAAAGTATACATGGCAGAAACATAACCTCATATGTAAAACTTAACATAATTCATCAGTTTGAATCTAAGGAGTACCAATCAGAATCATTTCTTGCAGTGATCTCAACCTTTATTATTGAACAGGAAAATGCTAACAACTAGTTACATAAATAAACTATTGAAATAATCTTCTCAGAAGTGTCCCAACAATTTGCATTAACTATAACATGGTCGCAAAATTTCAGTAGTAAAGAGGGTGGCATGTTTCTTTAGTCTTTACTTGACTGGAATTACAACATGAAGCACATGAACAAATCATACAAACAAGCAACCCCATAAACGCTCACTTGAATCTTGTGTATACTTTTCTTGCGAACAACATGTGGGGAAGAGCATTACCTTGATGGGATCTCAGTAGAAGCATACAACCTGGACAGTGTAGACTAAATCTGGAGAAAAATATTACTTGTACACAAGGGTGAGATTGACCTACACATGCCAAACAACCCTTGTAGTTACTTGGTTCAGATCTTCCCTACAAGGTGATGAGCATTCTGCTGCAGCAAACAAATAGAATTAAAATCAAAATACAACCACTTTTATGGAGACTACTACAAGGCAAGTTTAGCTAGTAGGACTTCTATATCATGCAAGATGTTTCTTAGATCAACAAAAACAAGAAAAAGAGCTATGACGGGGAACCTTTGAGCAACATATTTCAAAGAAGGTCATATCTTACACACAAGACTGATCAGAACAAGAAATATTCAGGTTTACTAATTTATTACTTAATCACATATAGGAGAAAATAATGATTCAAGTTTAACTAAGACATACATATAAGCTAAGGAATAGTAAGTCACAACCAAAAGCATTTTGACTTCCATTTATTTGCACACGCAAATCATCGTGTCCTCATAGTTCGGATCGGGTAAGGTAACTTTGTAGCTCCCCACTGTTGCTAGCCTAACTAGACTCGTCCTCCGCATAACAACATATTTGAAATCTCCATTATACATAAATAAATGAGAGGACAGTGCACAAGTCACATCATAGTATTATACAAGCAAGCTAAATCTAGGGTTTGTGGTCGGTGACGTATATACATGCACATAGAGGAGGTTGGAGTTGTGGAAGTCAAACATACTTGCCACCGCGGTAGAGTGAGGTGCCATGGGGTATGTAGTGGAAGGCCGCCGCCACCCAAAGACCCACTCACGCCAAGCCTTCTTTCTTCTCATCCTCTTCCTCTGCCCAATATGGCACTCCCGCCATTACACTTTGCAAGAAAAATAAATCTACAATCTTAGGATAATCAGGACAATCTTGGTATAACAAGAATCGGCCCACGAGCAATGCAGATCGGGTAACATACTGAGATAAAAAAGTTAAGCTGTTGTAATTTTAGCGTATAACCAGTTCTAAAAATTCTAGCTAAGCGATTCTTTGCTAACAATGGAGAAATTGTGAATAATCTATAGTAAGTTTACCCATATAGGCAAAAGGGAGGGACAAGGCCGGTGTAGAGCTTGCCTTGGGCCAGGCGGACTCGGCCGACATGGCCAGAATCTTGGGTGGATTCTTCATTTGGTGAACAGGGAGGTTATGTTCACAAACACTAGTAATTGAATTTTTGTCATGTTGGGGATTCAGAATGTACACAACATATTTATGTCAGATGGTTCATTATTTAGAGAAGTTAAACTAGATGCAGGTTCACCTAAAACTGAATTTCTTGCAATCCAAACGATACAAACAGCAGGGAGATTTGCGTCAAATATTCCTTAACTAGCATCATTAGTGAGCAGAGGAAGAGGGGAAGGGAGATGCCACCGCCGCATGGGTCATCATGGCCGTTCTTGAGCTCGGGCAGGATCTCTTGGTCGCCCTAGGAGCAGACCCCTCCCGCCCCTCCTCCTCGAGCGGAGCAGGGCCGGCGGCTAGGTGCGCCCCTCCTCCTCCTCAAGCAGGGCAAGGCCTGCGTCCCCTGTCGTCGTCGTCGTCTCCACACCATGGTGACCTGCAGCAAAGGGATGGATAGGCGGAGAAGGTGAGATGAGGAGGAGAGGGTGGATCCGCGTGAGGAAGGACGGGAAGGGCCTACCTAGGCAATGCTGGTGACGGATCCCGCGAGCTCCAAGCTCTCCATTGTCAGTTGTGGCGGGTTCCGGCAAAGAAACCCTAGCCGCGGGCGAGGGTGCAGGCCTTGAGGCGCGGATCTGGATGGGGGGGGGAGGGGCATGAATCTGCATCAATGGAAATCACAAGAAAGAATGGGTGAGGTGGGGAGAAGAGGGTGGGGCGAACAAGAAGGAGAGGGACCAACCTGGGCCACGCCGATGCCGGATCTGACGCTTGCTGGCCTCGACGTCGCCGGATGTGGCGGATCCCGGCCAGGTAAGGGGTGGCGGCCGAAACCCTAGCTAGCCATGGGGGCCGGTGGACAGCTTGTGCATCGATTCTAGCCGAAGGGGAAGGAGAATGCGGACATAGGGGAGCTTGGGGCTGTGCTACGCGCCGCCGAAGCTCGACGGAACTGGCCGATGTGGGTAGTGAGTGGCGGCGAGGGAGAGAGGTTCATGGGGGAGAGGGAGAGGTTGCAAGACAGAGAGGGGTTCGTGAGGGAGAGAGTGAGCGAGGGGGTGCGTTGGATCTTTTTTTCATTTTCTTTTCTTCTTCTTTTCTGTAGATTGATGGATGGATAGATGTGGGATGGAGAGATGGATGGATGGATGGGCGCCATGTCATTGATCCGTCTCACAAGTAATTCCACCAATGAGAATAAAGCATACAAGCAATTGTGTTTTTCCTTTTGTTTTCTTCTACTTTTTCACATAAAATATTGAAAAAATGATATCATATTGTGTACAAGTTTGCATCTTGGAATGACAAACAATGTTGCTTAAGAAAATTTTCATTTTATTTGGGCGAAAAATTCATTTACCATTTTTCGAGTGCCCAAAATGAGTTTTTTATGAAGGACCTACCATATATTTGTTGCAAAATTGGACCAAATCAATTTTATGAAATACTTGGCCACATTTAATGTACAATTAACCAAACAGTTGGGTGTCAAAAGATTTTATCCACCTCTCGTAAAAAAGCCAAATTCCCGACGATTCAGCTGGAAGTGGGTCAAGTTTGAACTACAGCTGCATCATAGTTTGCTCATGATTTTTTCCAAAAATCAGTTTTAGGTACAAAAGTATCTATTTAATCAGAGAAACACCAAAAAAATTCCAAGATTCAACCACTAGCTAGGAACGGTCATGCCCGCTGTTTTGACCGCATTTTGAAATGAGCATGAAAAATTAAAAAAAACAAAAAATTGGGAAACCTTCGCATTGTGTCATTTTATGTCACCATGTTATCAGGAAAAATAATAAACTTGTAATACGGTAATTTTTCTTAAAAAGTGTTCTCAGAAAGTAGCTATCATATATGAAGAATCATGGCTTTCCAGCCAAATGATCAATCTTATAGCCACATTCACGGCATAGTTTGTTTAAATGATCTCATATTGTGCACAAAGGTGCATCTTGGAATGTCAAACAACGTTGCCTAAGGAAGTTTTCAGTTTCCTTGGACGAAAAATTCATTTTTCCATTTTTTGAGTGCCCAAAATGAGTTTTTTGTGAAGGACCTACCATATATTTGTTGTAAAATTGGACCAAATTAATTTTCTAAAATTTTAGGCCATATTTAATGTACAATTGACCAAATGTTTGTGTCTCAAAATCTTTGATCCACCTCTCGTGAAAAAGACAAATTTTCACTGATTCTATAGGAAGCGGGTCAAATTTGAACTGCAACTGCCTTATAATTTGCTCTTTATTTTTACCAAAAAATATTTCTAGATACATAAGTATCTATTTAATCAAAGATACATGGTGTGGTGGCAAGACATTAAGGTTTCGACGGTGGCCGAAGGCCCCAACTCCAAAGCGCGTAAACTGGCATGGTCACCGCATGACCGTGGAGTTGCCACATGTTCTAGGCGACCTAGGCATGTCTGGTGGGTTGGACACTCCCCCGGGAGGTGTTAGGAAGAAGAATGCAATAGAAGAATCTCACGAGGAGACCGAACTAAGCTCAAACATGAATTAACAACCAAGTGTTTGATTAACGGTGGGGAAAATGCACATGACCAATGGGCCTGAGTTTTTTCTGAGGGTGATCATCTACTAAGGAGACTGTCTTGGAAAATTTGCAGCTCAAATGGAGGAGCCTAGGTGGCACTTCCTTTGCAAAGTACCAAACTGGACAAAAATATGGATGATGAAGCTGGGCTCAAATCAATGAATGGATTGAGCTGAATTTTTTTTGTAAGATTTAACCCCTAGCTACGACAATCAAACCTGCAGTTTTGACCGCATTTTGAAACAGGCATAAGAAATAAAAAAAATAAAAAATAAAGAGATTCAACCCCAACTTTTTTCCACACATTCTATATTTTTTGTATACATTATTCGTATACATGAGATATATTTTTATACACATTAAATATTTTCAAGTGCTTAGAGCATTTTCTGAATACATGGTTAACATGTATCTGTACACATTTTTAATATTTTTAAAATTCTTGATTAAGATTTTTAAAATATATCATTAACAGTTTTTGAATACATGGTTAATATTTTTCAATACACATTTTAAATTTTTAAATGCCTTATTTACATTTTTTAAATACAGGATTAAAATTGTTTGAATGCATGGTCCACATTTTTTTATATAAATGCGATCATTTTAAAATTCTTGATTAACATTTTTCAAATACTTTTCTAAAATATCTATTGAATACGTGATTAACATGTTTTAAATACACAATCAACTTTTTTTACACACATTGTATATTTTCATATAGAACTATATATGATAAACATTTTCTTGGTTAACACATGTAAAAAAATGTAAAAAAATGAAAGTAGAAAAATTCAAATGCTTGGTTAACATTTTCTTGATTAACATTATACAAATGTAAAAAAATTCAAATGCTTGGTTAACACATTTTTTATGTATTTTTTGTAATATAATTATTTAGAATATTTGGAAGTATAAATGAAAGTTTTTTTTGGCAAAAGTATAAACGAAAGTAGAAAAAAGAAAGAAAATATGTAGCATTATCCCACCGAAGCCCAAGGCCCAGTCGTCACACAAATGTGATAAAAAAAAGAGGTGGCCTCGTTCCACTGAGGCCCAAGTCCACTGGGTGCACACTTCAAATGATGCTTTGGGCGCCGTTGTGTCAACAAGTGGTTGTTGGCGTAGTGGCTAGGCGCGGCTGGGAAGAATGTGGAGATTATGGGTTCGAACCCTACGAGGACCCTCCTTTTGCTGCTTATTTGCTGTGCTAGACGATGGCATTGGTTTGAATTCTACTTGTAGCAATATTTTTTTTCTTTTGCTTTCATTGAAGGCATGTGGGTTCCACTAATCAGTATGGTGGGGCCTATGTATCATGTAGTTGGTGGGTCCGGCGTACTTGGACTTGCCTGAAGAAAATAGGAAAATCACAACTAGGCACACATGTAAACAAAATTGCCATGTTGTCATCCAATCACCCTCGTATAATTTCAATGATGATATAATTTGGTCATGAGGGACTTGAAATAAGGTGGTATGCATCATTCACATCTTAATGACCATTCTACGCAATCAGATAACGACCTTTTGGCCACGAATTGTCACAAGATTATAGGGCTTGGACCCGTCTAGACTCTTCATGACAAATTTGTGAATTTTGGTCATGGATCAGTGACCAATTAAACCGCCGTCAATAATTTTAGTCATAATCGAGCATTTTTCTTGTAGTGTCCAAAGTGCAAGGAAAGGAAGAACAACTGTACGTGTTGATTCAACCCAAACCTTTCCGACGCGGACCCCCTCTTAATAGTACGGCTCTCCTACGACTCAAATCCACCAAAAGAAAGCGTGAAACGGCGCCGTCTTCAATAGTCTCCGAGGGGCACCGAATCGTCTAGTGCCTAGTGATGAAACATCTGAGAAGCTCAAGGCATACGATTAGTCCGCAAAAGTATCGTCATCAATCACCAAAACACTTAAGGGATAAATATGCCCTTACAATCTCCCCCTTTTTGGTGGATTGATGACAATACGGGAGTTGCACAAAGATACGATAATATTGAGCAAGGGAAAACCCCTCCTCTCCAAAATATAGACGGGCTCCCCCTAGATGTGTGCACTCTAGATGAATGCTTTGGACTGCATAGCACACATACTAGGATCACCACTTCCCCTATATTTTAGAGACAAAGGCACGAAGATTAACATCTAAGAACACATATAGCACAATATAACACAAGCTTGCTAAGATAGATAGAGTGCATATGTCTTACACCATATGAAGGAAAAGCAACTAAAACGAGGTTCAAACGAAGTTCAACCGAGAAAGCAATAAACACACCAAACACGAATACGACACATGACTCGCAAATCCCTACACTCTCTCCCCCTTTGGCATCGAGACGCCAAAAAGGCACAGAGGACACCTACACACAAGCGGTGGCTCAAGCAGCAGGGAACTCATCCCAACCCTCTCCGTCAGACTCCTCGGCAGCAGGATGGACTCCTCGGCGTCCTCCTCGTAATCAGTCCACCAGTAGTCTTGCTTCTCCATCCACTCGGCCTCTGGAGTGATGCGCTCCTCGCACCCCGCCAGACACATCCTCACCATATAGCTGCAAGATCTTCCTGTCCCGGCGACGACTCTCCTTGGGCGCCACGTGAGTCCTGTCTTGCCCCTTGGCTTGCATGCGAAAAGAGTCTTCATCTTGTCCTTGACTTCTTGGCCCATGAAGGCATAGAGGAGCTCTGGGAAGGCCTAGCAAGCATGGCCCTCAAGAACATTCTCGGCGCCAGCATCCTCCTCACCAACAACAGCCCTAGCAGCAGACGCCTCGGCACGAGTAGTAGTGTTGGCCCAGTTGGGTTTGACACGCAGACAGATGGGATCATGGCGAATCTAGTCAGGGGCAAGGAACTCCTCACCGAGGAACATCTTCTCCCGGTCCTCGAGATCAGCGAAGCAGAGATAGGGCCCGTAGATAGGCACTTTGCGGTTGAACACATAACCGAAGCTCACACCACATGACGTGAGAGACATCAAGTGGCTGAGTCTCGAGACAAACGAGCCTCCTCGCAGATGAGCATCATATCCACCATATAGGCATGGACCTTGTCCTTGTCACCAATGCGAGGAACAAAGAGTTGCGGAAGATGCGGTACATGATATCCAGAAAAGAGTTGAGCACCAACCCTATCTTGCCACTTGAAGCGTCTTCTCAACATAGTACGATGCAAGCTTGTCCTTGTTGGCGTAATCAGAGTTGGCATGGGGGAACACCCATGGGAGTGTCGAGCCCGTCATCAGTGCACAGAGCAAATCCATGAACTCCTTGCGGTGTCGGTCGACTTCTGACCATTGGTTATCCAGGTCATCCTCCTCTCCTCATCGGGGTGAAAGTAAATCAAGCAAAGAAGCGTGAGATAAGCTCAGGATCATAGTCATGTTGAAATGATATCACATGCTCAATGCCATACTGCTCCACCAAGTCCAGAGCCTCTCCAAAGTAGGCACGAAACTTGTCCTTCCTCAAGTGATGCATGTCAATCCATTTCACATCCACATATGTATTCTGCTTGTTCTTGATGACATCCAGATAGATGTTGGTTTGTTGCTTGTTCCAACACAGCTCACAACCCACAGCGGAGGAACGAGGGGTCACGTCTGGTGAATCTGCACAGACGGACGTAGTCAGATTGGGGCATCTCATCCATGCCCTTGGCGGGCTCCTTGAACTTCTTTGGCGATAGTCTTGACATTGCGCTTGGGGGCAGAGGAGCCCTCTGGTGCGTCACCTGGGTTGCGCAGAGGCTTGGAGCCAGTGTCACGACTGGGATTGGAACGGCGAGAGCCACCACCTAAGACACACACGCAAAACACCAACGAACGCGAAGAGGATCAATGCAAAGACCACAACAAAGCACAAGAAACACATAGGAAATATACGTGAAGGTTGGCCAGCGTTAGATGTGAGCTATGGTAGGACTGCCAGTGTCTGCTATACTAAAAAATTAGTACTGTTCCAAGTGGCGGTAGTACCGTGCTAGGTCACGGTAGTACCGTGGTTGGAGCAGTAGTAAGGTTCTAGTGCCCAGCGATGTCTTGCGGTAGCACTGCCAGCGCCGGAGGGCGATAGTACCGTGCAAGCGGTAATACCCAGCGCCCGACGGTAGTAATGCAGCGTCAGCGTCGAATCCGAGCAGCGATTCGAATCTGAAAAGACCCATGAAACAACGGCGATTACTACGGTGATCAGATCTCGCGCCAAGACAACAAAACAAGTATAATTCCTATGCAAGGCTACTCTCCTTCATCCTATTCTTGCAAAGAGAAAGCCTACGAATCTCTAGAACATCCAAGTCTCCCCAACAACCTAAAGACAAAGAACGCAATAAAGCGAGAAAGGACTAGGGAAAACACGGGTCCATAGCAAGAGCACGGGGTGGGGAAGGATCCCACCGGACGGAATCACGGGAGGGCAGCCAGAGGAGGAGATCCGGCGACGAACGCCGGCTCCTATGTTGAGCGGGAGAGAGAGATGAGATGACCTGGGAGGAACTGCGAATGGGTATGGGGGAGTTAGAACTCCACCTGCCCGTCCTTAACCCCACGTGCCCAAGACGGCGCGGTAGTATCGCAGGTCATCGCGGTAGTACCGCTCGGGCGGAAGTACCGCACCGGAGCGGTAGTACCGCTCACCCAAGCGGCAGTAAAAAAATTACTGCCGCGTGAAACGATAATGCCGATGCTCCCACACGCGGTAGTACCGTGGTTGGCAGCGGTAGTACCGTAACCCGACATGATAGTGCGTGAGCTCAAGACACCCCTGGTTTCAACACAAAAGAAAGGTCTTTGCACGGAAACTTTTCACACAAAAGAAGCCACAAGCACACGCACAAACCAGAGGCGAAAAGACAACGAGAGAACACCAAGCGACACAACCTCTCAAAGGAGAGGGCGGTGGCGAAGCCACCTATGTTTGAGTTAGATGGTATGGCACCGAAGAATTATCCTTGGGCCCATGACCAAAACTCGTCTTTGAAGCACAAGTACCATCAAAAATGGCTAATGTGAAAGAGCTGATCTATTTATGCATGATAGGGGGGAGGGAGAGTTCATTGAGAGAACAACACTCCCCCTTTGTCCATGCCTACACCTAAACTAGACAAAAAGATGAGTGTGGTGGGGGTGCAGGTTCAAGTCACATTGCTCAAATTAATGATATTTAGCTCATGCCTTAACTTCATGAAATCTTGCTTCATCCAAGGGCTTCATGAAAATATCTGCAAGGTTATCATGAGTGTTGACATACTTGAGCTCGATCTCCCTCGCCTAATGTGATCCCGGATGAAGTGATACCGAATCTCAATGTGCTTCGTCTTGAAGTGTTGCACCGGGTTGAGAGAAATCTTGATGGCACTTTCATTATCACACCATAGAGGCACTTTGTCACAAATGACACCGTACTCCTTTAAAGTTTGCCTCGTCCATAGGAGTTGAGCACAACAACTACCAGCCGCCACATATTCCGCTTGATTGGACGAGAGAGACACACAACTTTGCTTCTTGGAAGACCAACTTACCAAAGAGCAACCAAGAAATTGGCACCTTCCTAAGTGGACTTCCTATCCACTTTGTCTCCGCCCAATCGAATCAATAAATCCTTCAAGCTTGAAGTTTGCTCCTCTTGGGTACCATAAGCCAAAGTTTGGGGTATGAGCCAAATATCGAAAGATTAAGCTTGACCGCCACATAGTGGCTTTCCTTCGATCTTGACTTGAAACCGTGCACACATTCCCACACTCAACATGATATCCGGTCTAGATGCACAAAGGTAAAGCAAGGAGCCAATCATGGAGCGATATACCTTTTGATCCACCACTTTACCATTGGGATCAATGTCAAGTTGGCACTTGGTAGGCATTGGTGTAGTAGCCATTGACATCACTTAGCTTGAATCTTTTGAGCATGTCTTGAGTGTATTTGGCTTGGTTGATGAAGGTTCCTTCTCTTATTTGTTTGATATCGAAACCAAGGAAGAACTTCAACTCTCCCATAGAAGACATCTTGAACTTGGAGGTCATGAGAGCGGCAAATTCCTCATTGAAAGCTTTGTTAGGGGAACCAAAGATAATATCATCAACATATAGTTGGCATACAAACAACTCCCCATTGACCTTCTTAGTAAAAAGAGTGGGGTCGATTTGCCCTACTTCAAAACCACGATCTTGTAACAACTCGGTAAGGTGGTCATACCACGCACGTGGGGCTTGTTTAAGGCCATAGAGTGCCTTATCGAGTTGATACACATGATCCGGGAAGTAGGGGTCCTCGAAACCGGGGGGTTGCTTGACATAGACCAACTCATTAATAGGACCATTAAGAAAAGCACTTTTCACATCCATTTGTTGCAACTTAAAGTTGTGATGGGCAGCATAAGCAATCAACAAACGAATGGATTCAAGACGAACAACGGAGCAAAGGTTTCACCATAGTCGATACCCTCAACTTGGGAGTAGCCTTGTGCTACCAATCTTGCCTTATTTGCGAATGATGCTCCCATGAGCATCTTGCTTGTTCTTGAAGATCCACTTGGTTCCGGTGGACGTTGTGGTTCCCCGATGGCCTTGGCACCAATCTCCACACCTTGTTGTACTCGAAATTGTTGAGTTCTTCATGCATGGCATTGAGCCAATCCGAGTCTTCAAGCACCTCATAGACCTTTTGGGGTTCAACACAAGAGACAAACGCGTGATGTTCACAATAGTTTGCCAATTGTCTACGAGTGCTTACCCCTTTCATTAGGCTTCCAACCACATTCTCCATGAGATGGCCTTTGGTAGTAAGTTTGGATGCAATCTTGGCGGCACGACGCTCTAATTCTTCCTCGGAGGTGAGATGACGAGGGGTCACTTGATCATCTTGAGCGCCGTCTTGAACATGTTCTTGATCTTGAGCATCCTCGGGGAAGATAACTCGACCTTGGGCATCATTTGGTGTGTCACCATCGTCTTGAGCACGATCTTGCCCTTGGTCTTGTTCATGAGGTTGAGGGCCTTCACTTTGTTCTTGAGCGTGTGGGCCTTGAGTTGGTGATGGCTCCACTTGAGTGGAGCATTGTCCTTCTCCTTCAGCCACAAGGGGTTCCTCAACGGGTAGGATAAAACCAACACCCATTCTTCTTATGGCTTGAGGAGGAATTTCATCACCTACATCACAAGTGCCACTTTGCTCCACTTGGGAGCCGTTATTCTCATCAAACTCCATGTTACATGTCTCCTCAATAAGTCATGTGGATTTATTGAGTACACGGTAAACATGCGAGTTTGTAGCATAACCAACAAATATGCCCTCATAAGCTCTAGCTTCAAATTTAGACAAACGAACACCTTTCTTGAGAATGAAACACTTACACCCGAACACCCGGAAATACTTGAGATTGGGCTTGTTGCCGGTGAGTATCTCATAAGGAGTCTTGTTCAAGCCTTTGCGGAGATAGAGCCTATTGGATGCATGACATGCGGTGTTGATGGCTTCGCCCAAAAGTTGTATGGAGACTTGAACTCCGCCATCATGGTCCTTGCCGCATCCATCAACGTCCGGTTCTTCCTCTCCGCAACACCATTTTGTTGAGGGGTATATGGTGCCGAATATTGATGCTTGATCCCCTCTTCACTAAGAAACTCATCCAAGGTGTAGTTCTTGAACTCGGTGCCGTTGTCACTTCTTATTGTCAAGATCTTTGCATTATGTTGACGTTGAGCTTCATTTGCAAAGTCGATAACAGTTTGTTGAGTCTCACTCTTCCTCTTGAAGAAGTATACCCAAGTGTATCTTGAATAATCATCCACAATCACCAAGCAATACTTTCTACCCCCAAGACTATCAAAGGATGGAGGTCCAAAGAGGTCCATGTGCAGGAGCTCCAAGGGTCTCTTCGAGTAGATGATAGTCGTGGGAGGATGAGCCGTTCATGAAGCTTTCCTTCGATACAAGCACCTTTGCAAGCACGATCTTTGGTAAAACTAACATTTGTTAGTCCACGGACATGGTCCCCTTGAGAAGACTTTGCAAAGATCTCATATTTACGTGGGCTAAACGGCAATGCCAAAGCCATCCCACGACAACTATAGCCATTAGGCATGTCGCGGTCTTAGTGGGTCGCTCCGAAAAGTTTATCACATAAAGACCATTCTCGACATGCCCAACAAAGGCTACTTTAAGAGTCTTGCTCCACAAGAGGGCCACGGTATCAATGTTAAAGAAGGTGGCAAAGCCCATGAGTGTAAGTTGACGAACGGAAAGCAAATTGTATGCAAGGGACTCAACAAGCATGACTTTCTCGATCGTTAGATCATGAGAAACGACAACCTTGCCAAGACCCAATACCTTAGAATGTGAGGCATCACCCCACTCGACATTGGTGGGCATGGATGGGATCTTTTGCACGTCCACCACCAAGTCCTTGCTCCCGGTCATATGATTCGTTGCTCCACTATCGAGCAACCATGATCCCCCACCGGAAGCAAACACCTACAAGAAATCAATGCTTGGTTTTAGGTACCCATTTAGTAATGGGTCCTTTGATGTTAGTAACGAGGGTCTTAGGAACCCAAATAGACCATTCAATGTACTCATAAGAAGAACCAACAAATTTAGCATAAACATACCCATCACTAGCACGGCACAACACATATGAGGGGTTAAAGTTGCTGGCTATGTTCAAGGGGATGACGTTGTCCTTCTTGGCATTGTCACCCTTTGCATGGTTCTTCTTCTTCTTGGAAACACCCTCTCCCTCCCTCACAAAAGTTTGCTTGAGAGGAGGAGGTTGCTTGGTCTTGTCATTCTTCTTCTTGCTCTTTGGCTTGGGCGCGAACCCAATCCCCTCCTTGGGCACAACTTCCTTTTGATTACTCAAAAGGTCGTTAAGGTTCTTCTCACCTTGTATGCATGTGACAAGGCCCTTTTCAAGTTGCTCCTTCAACTTAGCATTCTCCTCAACAAGATGCACATGCTCACAACAAGGGTTAGTAGCATTTGCATTATCAATCAATATCATATGAGGAAAGGTGGCTTTCTCCTTGGTTAGCTTCACTTGGAGTTGATCATGAGACTCTTTGAGACTAGCATGAGCACCCTTCAAGACTTTGTGAGCCTTTTCGAGAATGTCAAACTCCTCGTTGAGTCTTGCAAGATCAACTCCTAGCTTTGCCTTCTCGGAGCTAAGCACACGAGACACAACAAGAGCATGATCAAGGTCTTTCTTTAATTTAGCATGATCATCGTTGTATGACTCCTCAAGAGCCAAACGAAGACCACGCTCTTCCTCAAGAGCGTTGGAAAGATCTGAAATCTCATCGGCATAGTCACGACTATGCCCTTCCATCTTAGAGATGGTTTCTTCATGAGCCTCGATCATGACATTGGCTTCACCAAGTTGTTCCAAGAGAGCAACGAAGTGCTTCTTGGATTTGCCCTTGAGTTTACCCATAAAGATCTCAAGCTCATTCTCCTCCACATTAGTCCCCTCATGTTCATCAATGCAATCCGTCAAAGAAGAATGATTGATGATGGTAGTTTTGATGTTGGGGGTTACCTTGTTGGTGGCTTTATCCATGAGGCACTTGGGGGTGATGCTTTCATTGGGTGAACCAAGAGAGACACCCAGGAGTCGTTGCAATGGCAACGGAGGCCATGGCAACCGACTCACCATCTTCATCATCATCATCATCATCCTCATTGTACTCTTCTTGAACCACCAATGCTTTGTGAGGAGCCTTCTTGGTGAAGTTGCTCTTGTTGGGGAAAGACTTGGCCTTGTCCTTACGGATGAGCTTGCCACCATTGTCTTCCCTCTTCTCATATGGGCACTCCGCAACAAAGTGACTCACATTGCCACAATTGAAGCAATTCCTCACTCGTTGCTTGCCCCTTGCGCCACTTGAGTTGCTCTTGTTGAAGTTGGGCCTTGAGTTCTTCTTGCTCCAAAATTGCCTTGAAGCAAGGGCCATGTGTTCATGATAGTAATATCAGATCTTCTTGAGGTTGCTCTCTTCTTCTTCCTCCTCTCCATCTTCTTCGACACAAATCTTGGCCTTCAAAGCGAGGTTGGGCTTCTTTGCTCTTTGGGAGCGAAGCACCGCATTGTCGACGGTCTTGTCCAATATGCTCATAGCCACAAACTCATCCAACACATCACTTGAGGACAGGGTGTGGAAGTCCGGCCGTTGACGGATGACGGAGGACATGGCCTTGTGGTAGGGCATCATTGCCTTGAGGAATTTGGCGCTTGATCCAGTTGTCATCTGTGTCCTTACTTCCATGATCCCGGAGGGAGACTGCAAGCTTGGTTACTCTCCGATAGAGCTCACGAGGTTCTTCTTCTTCTTTCATTGCAAACTCATCGGCTTCATCTTGGACCACTTCATAATTGGAACGTTGAATGCTTGCGCTTCCTCGATAAAGGGAAACCACCTTGAGCCAAGCATCTTTGGCAAGGGAGTAGGGCCGGAGATGAGGGAGGTCTTTGGGAAGGATTGCTTCTTGGATGATGAAGAGATCATTCTCATTGAATTGATGGTCCACGACTTCTCTAGGAGAGAAGTTGCTCAAATCATGCGGATAGAAACCTTCTTAATGATTCTCCAAAGGTTAGTGTTCACATGATTTACGACGTCAACCATACTCTTCGGACGGTAAAGTCCTTAAAAAGAGACGAGGCTCTGATACCAATTGAAAGGATCGATAAAGTTGACTAGAGGGGGGGGGGTGAATAGGCAACTAACAATTTTTAAGCTTTTCTTTACCAATTTAAACTTTGTAATAATAAAGGTTGTCTAGATGTGCAACTAGGTGGACAACCTATATGATGCAATCAACACAAGCACAAGAGCAAGCAAAGATAGAAACACAAATAAGCTTGCACAAGTAAAGGGATAAGATAACCAAGAGTGGAGCCGGTGGAGACGAGGATGTGTTACCGAAGTTCCTTCCTTTTGAGGGGAAGTGCGTCTCCGTTAGAGCGGTGTGGAGGCACAATGCTCCCCAAGAAGCCACTAGGGCCACCGTAATCTCCTCACGCCCTCGCACAATGCAAGAGCCGTGATTCCACTATTGGTGCCCTTGAAGGCGACAACCGAATCTTTACAAACAAGGTTGGGGAAATCTCCACAACTTAATTGGAGGCTCCCAACAACACCACGAAGCTTCACCACAATGGAATATGGCTCCACGGTGACCTCAACCGTCTAGGGTGCTCAAACACCCAAGAGTAACAAGATCCGCAAGGGATAAGTGGGGGA
The DNA here is from genome assembly GCA_021605145.1 of Aegilops bicornis. NCBI lineage: Eukaryota > Viridiplantae > Streptophyta > Magnoliopsida > Poales > Poaceae > Aegilops > Aegilops bicornis. Next base: position 83,955,977 of record CM038673.1, read on the forward strand.
ATCAAAAATCTCTTTGTGGAAGTGTAGATCGGGCCCTTGTCACCCAATCCCGAGCAAATCAACAAGTTTGATTGGCTAGGGAGAGAGATCGGCCCAAAATGGAGCTTGGAGCAACAATGGAGCTTAGAGATGGAAGAGGTGGTCAACTAGAGGTAGGAGACACGCCTTTTATACTCGGAGAAAAGATCCAACCGTTATCCTCTAGTTCAGCCCGCGACACGTGGTACTACCGCTCCGAAAACGCGGTACTACCGCGCGGCCACGTGGTACTACCGTGGAAGGCCACGGTACTACCGCGGCAGCAGCAGAGCTGGATCGCTCGATCGAAGCGCAAGATTACCGCTGGCGCCAGTACTACCGCATAAGCGTGCAAGCCACAGCCTCTAAAAGCGCCGGATGAAATAAATTACATCCGTGCCTACTTCATTGAAAAAGCAGTCACGAAAACCCGACGCGGTACTACCGCGCCCGAGGCGCGGTATTACCGTGGAGGCGCGGATGTAAAAATTACATCCGCTCCTACTACCGCGACGCAACGGTACAGGGGCATGAGGGCCACGGTACTACGGCACCAAGAGAGCGGTACTACCGTGTCCACTGCGGTACTACCAGCAGACGAAGCGGTACTACCGTGTGGTAGCGGATGTAAAAATTACATCCGCGCCTACTACCGCATCGAGCAGCACAGTATGAGGAGTTGCGGTACTACGGCTCGGGAGCGGTATTACTGCGGACTTCAGCCGGCATTATCATAGGTGCTTGTACTACCGCCCATAGAGCAAGATTACCGCAAGAATAGCAGTGGCCGTCGGATTTATGCACAACTATGACAACGGAAGATGCTCCAAAGTGCAAGGAAAGGAAGAACAAGTGTATGTGTTGATTCCACCCAAACCTTTCCGACGCGGACCCCTCTTAATAGTACGGCTCTCCCTCGACTCAAATCCACCAAAAGAAAGCGAGAAACGACGCCGTCTTCAATAGTCTCCAAGGGGCACCGAATCGTCTCGTGCCTAGTGATGAAACATCTGAGAAGCTCAAGGCATATGATTAGTCCACAAAAGTATCGTCATCAATCACCAAAACACTTAAGGGATAAATATGCCCTTACAGGAAGGCGACGAGGCCATCGAGGGAGCGCCGCTCCATGTCCTTGCCGGCGCCGACGAGCGCCGAGGCCCCACCGACGGGATCTGATTCGGCGGCAAGCAGGGCGCTGACGAGCATGTTGGAGACCGGATCGAGTAGGCCGACGCAGGTCGCCGCATCGAGGAACCGTAGCGGATCGGGGTGCGAGGCGAGCAGCTTGACGGCTTCGTTGCGGTGGTGCCCGATCTTGAGGAGGAGGAGTGATGTGTCCTGCTCTCTCTCCTCCATGGGCAGGCGCCTTCATGAAGCAACGCCGGGCCGTGACGCGGAGATGGCCGGTTTCCCTTCTATTGCGATTTGTAACCCTACCTGTTTCCCTTCTTTGGGCGGGCCCACTACACGACTATATAAACATTAATAGTCGGCGTCGGCTCCAAGTTTTTTCTAGCGAAAGCGCTATGACAAGTTCAATTCTCGTACAAATATCAAGGAGTACATACCGGTCGGCGGCATTCTTCAACTCCTCAGCCATTTCGCTATCTTTTCCTCGCTTGGCGATGAGCGAGCTGTTCGGCTCTCAATTCTTTGGCCGCCTTTAGGGCAGCCGCATTGCTAGTCCGAGCTTTTCCTTAGCCCTGGCGCTCCGGTCTTGGGCCCATCGCCGCAGCTCCGGGTCGCTATGCGTCTTGAGGTGAATACCAGCACCGCCTCGGATGGCTAGCACGATCTGACCGTGCCGCACTGCTGAACTAGACGTCTGACAAAGCTTTGGCTGATACCGCGACGTCGAGGCCCATATCTATTCTCGCGTGGTGGTTAGTGCGTAAAGGCCAGAGGCCAACTCAAAACAAGTACCCAAACCTGTTAGTGCATTGGGGGATCGCGGAAACGAGCAGAGACTCACGATAAGGTGACCCCGTCGCCTTGTCTCATGGACTTACGGCAAGGGCCCAGACTGCCCAGCCGTGCCATGTGGAAAACTCGCGGGTGCTCTACGGGCCCGCCCAACTTTCACATCAACTCGCGGGTGCTCAACGGGCCCTCCCGACTTCAACAAGGGTCTCAAGTAAAGTCAAGGTAACTGTGTGTCCAGACATCAAGGGAAAACCCGAGGAATCACCCCTGGTGGATTCCACTCAATGTAATCATCAAAGTGAACGTAAGAGGGACCACCCTCGAGGTTCACACTTGAGGTGTTGAATGACAGAGCCGTATCGGAAATGGTGAAAGAGGAAATCACCCTCGATGACCACGACTGAATAGCTACACTACAGAATTATCATCAGGAGTGCATTATGAGGGATCACCCTCGGCACTCGATAATAGCTCTGCAGAGTCGAGCAACAAAAGGGGCGTGATGTGAGGTGTCGGGCTCTGATCGTCGATCACGTCGATCGAGTCGTCGATGATGAAGCAGGGGCAACAAGGACAAGGTGGGGGGTCACTAATGGATCACTAGCCAACCTATACTAAGCAATTTAGGATAAGCAGGTAGGTAACAATAAGCTGGTACAAAAGCAGGCTATGCATCAGAATAGGAGCAAACAATAACAGTAGCAAAATCAAATGCAAGTAGGAGAGTATAGGATGGGTGATATCAGGATGATCAAAGGGGGGCTTGCCTGGTTGCTCAGACAAGAAGGAGGGTCGTCGGTGACATAGTCGATCACAGTGGCATCAGCATCGGGCTCGGGGTCTACCGGAGAGAAGAGGGGGAAGAAACAGTAAATACACACAAACATAAGCATAACAAGACAATAAGCGGGGCTAGAAGTGTTCTAACGCGGGGTTACACGATACCGGTAAAGGGGGATAGCATCCGGGAAAGTTTTCCCGGTTCCGGACGTCTGTCAGACAGTTGAACCGGAGGGGAAAAGTTCAACGTTTTCTATGATAGGGACGTGTGGCAGGCAAAAGGACCGCATATTTGAATTCGTCACGTTATTCTGAGCAACTTTCATGTATAAAACGTTTTCATCCGAGTTACGCATTATTTTCTATGATTTTTTTAAGATTTAACAATATTCTGAAATTATTACTAATTATTAATTTCAACAGAAAATGAATAATGATGTCAGCATGAGGTCAAAGTGATGTCAGCATGAGGTCAGAGTGATGTCAGCAGTCAACCTTGACAACTTGACCAGTCAAACTGATAGAGGGGTCCCACCGTCATGGACTGATAGCTAATTAACTTAATTAGCTAGTTAATTAGACAGGTTAATTAAGTTAAGTTAATTAACATAAATTAATTACGTTAATTGACTTTTTAATTAGTTAATTAATTTTATTTCTTTTAAAGAAACAGGGGAGGGGCTGGGCCCCATTCGTCACAGGCCCAGGTGGCCAAACGGGCGCCAGGCGAATCTGCGCGGGCGAGGCCGTGGCCCTGACAAAAGGGCGAGGCTCCCTGCACAGTGCGGGCGATGCCGTGGCACCGGCGACGAGCTCGGGCGAGGTGAGGCCGAGCGCACGGCGGGACTGGCGAGCCATGGCCGGCGCGGGCGGGAGTAGCGCGGCAGCAAGCGGCGGTGGTTCGGGCAACATGAGCAGTCGGGAACAGCGTTGGCCGTACGAATGATGGTCGGCGGCAGTTGCGCTCGGGCTCCAACGGAAACGTCGAGGCGCGAGGGGAACGAGAAAACTACAGGTAATGACGGCTCCTACAGAACTCCGCGAACGCGTGGGTACAGCTCGTTCGAGCAGATTGGGCTGGAGCGTGGAGCTCGTCGGTCATGACAGCGGCCAGAGCTCGGGCATCAATGGCAACGCCGGATATGGACATGGAAACGGAGGGGGCAGAGGGGATATGACGGCACGCTCACCGTGGAGCTCAAGAAAGGCTCGTTGAGCGGTTTAGGAGCGCAGGGCGACAGGATCAACGGTGGCATGCGACGGTGACCGAAGACGAAGGCGGTGTTGATCCAGTCGAGGTTGTGGCTCCGAGCTTCGAGCGCGTCCACGTAGTCAACGTAGACGACGCAGACAGTGCCCCTGGTGCGGTCTTCGGCAGCGTGGAGGGCAGTGGCTATGGCAACGCCGGTGACGCGTCCATGGCGGAGCTTGGGAAGGAGGAGAAAGGGGATCTGGGCGAGGGGCTAGGCGAAGGGAGAGAGAGGGAAGTGGTGTGGATGAGAGCGAACGAGGGAATCGATGGGGCGAGGGGGGGGGGGGTCCTTATCCCCTCCCAGCGTCGGCGCCGACGAGGTGGTTCGGGCGGGACGAGCCCCCTGTAGCGACTGGTCGGAGGAACAGGGAGATCGACCGGTGTGGAGGTTGGGCTGGCTGGGACGGTCTCTTGGGCTAGGCCCAGTGGGAGTTAGGTGGCTTCCCCCTTTTTTTCAATTTGCTTTTCTGTTTCTAATTACTCCCTCCGTTCCTAAATATTTATCTTTCTAACCATCTTAAATGGACTACAATATACGGATGTATGTAGACATGTTTTAAAGTATAGATTCACTCATTTTGCTTTGTATGTAGTCACTTGTTGAAATCTCTAGAAAAACAATTATTTAGGAACGGAGGGAGTAGTTTCCTTTTATTTTTAGCTTTACAAAAATACCACATTAGCCCCTAAATCAACATTAGTAACTTACGCCACTGCCACAAATAGTTTGAGGTCAATTTTTTTTAATATTTTTTACAATTTAAAAGGCAATTAAATTATTATCTAGGCCATTGTCTTAATTTTATAGGGCACTGAAACACTTTAAAAAAAAGTTGGTTCACCACCACAATTAGTTATGAAATATTTGCCACACTTTGAACATTTTATTTTACATGTTTGACAAATTTGAATTTTGAACTTTAATTTGAATTTGAATTTGGATTGCGATTTGGATCAACCGAGGATTAGCAACAGTAAGAGTGGTGACGTGACACCATTAACTTGGGATTACTGTAGCTTAATTATCCAGGCGTCACATTCCATCAACAACAATCATTTCTCACTGTCGATCACTCAGTATTGTTGGGTATGCTGAAAAGATGCCTTCACTTTCGAGGTTTCGATTTCTGCAAGTACTTGATATTGAAAATGGCGAGGAGATGGAGAGCAATTGCTTTGAACATGTGAGGAACCTGTTTCAGTTGAAGTATTTACGACTCAATGTTAGAAACATTTCTGCACTCCCTGAACAATTAGGAGAACTACAGCATTTGAGGACTCTGGATATGGGATGTACGAAGATAAGGAAAATGCCCAAAAGCGTTGTTCAGCTGCAACATTTAACATGTTTGCGTGTCAGTAATCTGGAATTACCCAAAGGAATTGGGAATCTGCAAGCCCTGCAGGAGCTATCAGACATCAAAGTCAACCGGGACAGCCTGGCGTCTTGTTTGTTGGAGCTGGGCAATCTGACTAAACTGAGGATTCTTGGGCTATGCTGGTGCGTTGTCGATGTGCACAACAATAAAGAAATTTTAATGGATAACTTGGTCTCATCGCTCTGCAGGCTGGGAAGACTCAACCTTCGATCCCTGAGTATTCAAAGCAACTACAGATATTCGGGCATAGATTTCTTGTTGGATTCTTGGTTCCCTTCCCCTCATCTCCTTCAGAAGTTTCAGATGGGCATGTTCTATTTCTTCCCCAAAGTGCTAGCTTGGGTTGCATCACTTAACAAGCCCACCTACCTGGATATCAGTATTAAAAAACAGTATAACAGAGCCACCTACGAGCAACCAGAGCGATTTGTGATTTTAGACCGTTCGATCACGCTTACAGATGGTCCAGATTTCACAGTGGTCACACAACTCGCGTATGTGCGTTTATCACACCGTGTCGGGCTGCTGCTCCGTGGATTGACTTGGGCAATCTCTCGTGAACCGGGCCGACCAAATATGAAAAGTATAGACAGGCCCAGAAAGTAGATGAGGCCCGTCAGTGTTGTCTGTCTCTCTCAATTCCTTCCATGTTGTGCTGTGTTCCTTCACCCCCACGACGGCGGCCAAATAATGGCGAGGAAGGTCGACCGCCCCTTTCCGTTACATTGTTGCTCAGAATGGAGGTGTGTTACTCCCTGTTTGCCTCCTTTGCATTTTCCCCATATATATGGGGTTCCATATGTCTTTTCCATTTGCTTGCCCCGGCAGTCATCTCTTGTTACCTAGGTTGGATCTGTTTCTTTGGTCTGGATGGATAATCGCTTATTCCCTATTGTAATTGTAGTTCTGTCATTGTTGCAGAAATTGATTGGAAATTGCTGGAGGAAAAACTGCTCGCACGTGTTGAGGGTAGCGATGGCGGCCATGTCTGCTCTTTGACGCTTCTCCTCTTTCCATTGAAGCGGACGCGGGTAAACATTGGGATAAAGTTCCACCCCTGCTTGCTTTTGATTGTTCTTACTTGTTCTACCTGTTCTTACATATACCTCCTATTCCTTTTTCATTGATGGACAGTGAGTTCGTTTTTACCCTGTGAAGAATATCCGAGGAATTCCAGGAATCTATACATGTGGTTGGAATTCATGCCAGATTCACAGAAATATTGTATGATTTTGTTTTTATATCTCCTGTTAGCTTGCCATTGTCCAAGTGAGTATGAGATTTGATTCCAGTTGTGTCAGATTTGTGCCTAATTTGGACCATCTTCGCATGGTTTTTGCGTTGATCAAGTACTGATGATGTGCTGATCGGTGAGTTGAGATTTAGTTTTTTTTCATGACGATGCTAATGGTAGATGCCTTTTCGAAAAAATGCTAATATTAGATTTGTTCCTGGCATTAGGAGTAACTTGTCTTATCCATGATTGTACTCTGATAGATGTGATGTTCATGTACAGAGTGCTCTTTATTTACACTTTTCACTAAACCAAGGCTTGTTTCCTAATGCACTTTTATTCCAGTTTTCGTGTTTTACTCCTGAAAGTAATTATAGCAATTTACTCTGGAAATGCTGTCCCTTTGTCGATTGTCTATATTCACAACTATTTCCTGAAAGTAGATGTTCTGTTGTTAAGCTCCAGTAAATCTTGTGTTTCATCTAGCTAAACTTGGTTCATTCTTCCCCCACGGTGTTGAACTTGAGAACCTGTGAGAACAAATAAATATACAGTTGCATTGGGTTGTAATGGTCGCGTTCTAATTCTGGCTGCTACTTCAGTGCTGCCAAGTGCATTTCTCTTAGATAAAGAATCTGAAGTCAACTCACGTGGTGGTTCTTGCAATTAACTGAGCATTCGACTTAGTTGTGTCATTTCAGGTTTCAGTCCATTGGCAGCAAAAGAATTTGTGTTACTGAGATAGACTTATCTCATGGTGATGTATGCACCCGGTCCCGGACACAATATGCCGTGACTTGCTGCATTTCGCAGTGCCTGTGTGATGTTCTGTGTATCGTATACTTACAACACTATAAGAATGCAATAGATTGACTACGGCTTGGTAAAAATTTAGGACAGTCTAAATGCAGTGATTCCATGCTGCATCTCCACTTTTGGAGCGCACAGGGCGTATCCATGTAATTTGGGTAAGATAGTTAGGCTAAAGTGCAACACTGCTTTTTGATTTATGGCTTAAAGCTTTGAACTACTACCTCAGAAATATGTTTCGTGCAGCAATAGATTGACTACGGCTTGGTAAAAATTTAGGACAGTCTAAATGCAGCAATTCCATGCTGCATCTCCACTTTTGGAGCGCACAGGGCATACCCATGTTAATTTGGGTAAGATAGTTAAGCTTAAGTGCGGCACTGCTTTTTGATTTATGGTTTAAAGCTTTGAACTACTACCTCAGAAATATGTTTCGTGCATATTTCAACTCATTCAAACTGTACAAACATTTTTTTGGATGATTTTACCATTCAGAACCCTTTTTAAAAATGGTTTTGTTATTTATTGTCAATATATGGCGGGCGCGGCAAAGCGCGCCGTCATGTTCTAGTTGATCCAGTAGAAGAGGGTGCACTGGAGATCCTTGGAGATTTGCCTGCTTTGCTGTTTCTATGGTTGACATCAAGATCAGCTGCTCCTGAGCAAAGGCTCATTGTAAGTAGCGACATGTTCATAAGCCTAAAGGAGTTCTACTTCACCTGTTGGAGCAATGGGGAAGGCCTGATGTTCGAATCTGGGGCCATGCCAGGGCTTGAGAAGCTGCGGGTTCCGTTCGACGCAGGCACTGGTCTTGATTTTGGCATCCAGCACCTCTCTTCACTCAGGCATCTTGCTGTCGAGATCATTTGCATCGGCGCGACGGTTCGGGATGTGGAGGCGTTGGAAGAGGCCATCAGGAACACAGCGGATCTCCTTTCGTACCACCCCACACTGGAAATACGAACGTGGGATGATGAACATATTGTGAAGGAGGAGCAAGGCAATGCCGAAGAGGAGATCCAGGCAAGCGGCTGAAAGTCAGTGTGCCGTGTATGTAAGCGTACACATCACATATCTCATTCGACAATTTTAAAAGTTTCCTTTTTCCTCTTATATGATGCACATTTTTTACAAGTTTGCTTGGACTAAATTGCTTACGTATTTTGGTGTTGCAAAGTATTTAGCTACTTAGTGAGGTAGAAAACAAGAATTCGAGCATATATCTCACAATATCTTGGTGAAGTGTAGTGTTGTTGATATGGGCCAAAGATGCACAAGATATAGGAATTTTTCTTTTGGACGGCATGTGTTGCTAAGATTCTGCACAGAGTGTTTTACCACTAGGCTACCATTTGGGGATGCCCTCCTTAAAAATTAGTGTTGCTAAGATTAACATTAAAGCTAAAAGGTTTGTTAGATTGTAGTGTTATTTGTCAAAAGATAAACATGCTACATAACACGGTTTGTGAAACGAACATCTGCGTTATTTAGGAATCTAGCGTGTGAAAAATATTTAGATAATTACTAATCATGATTGCTGTTGGTTGATTGTTGTCGAACCATAAATATTTGGTTTTGTGAATTATGCCCATGGGAAAAATTCAGAATATGGAGAGTGTTGGAGCAGGTTTTTTTGTCTTGAGTCTCTGCATTTTTTTCTGGAATAGGGGGGCTGCTGAAGATTTTCTTATTAGCCATGCCTTTCCTCCGCGTCCGCCTATTCTTTTTTTTTTCATTTTCTTTTATGGAACCGCCAGCCTATTCCACCTGGCTGTTGCTACATTAATTATGGAACTGGAATTTATTCTAGCCGGCCTGACCTATATCTAGCATTGGCAGTCTTGAGTTATTAGTATCAGACTTCTATATGTATATAGGTGTACGGGCAGGGGGTGACATTCTTAACCGAACCTGGGGATGTTTTGCTGTGCAGGCACAAAGGGTAACATGAAAGAAAAGACCTGTTGTTGCCAGGTTCCTCGAACAAGAAGCTGCTGCCTGCCGTCCCTTTGATGTGGACAGAATCTGCAGAACGCCCAAGTTGAATAAGGGGACGACGCCATGGATTTTATGGACTTAGAATAGATTTGCACGCGATCGGGACGATCGCATTGAACGCGAGGTCAAACTGCATGGATTAGCACGAATACATCTTGACAAGGATGTTGAGGGACGAGTCGTTGGGCGCCACCCCTGCCACAAGCATTTCGTCAAACACACACAAGGTGGGCCTCCTCCGCGTGGCCAGCTTCGGCTAGCGCGTTGATGAGCATGTTGTAGCAGAGCAGGTTGGGCGCGCGGCGAGGCACCGTACTAGTGTCATCTCTAAAGTCAAACACACCTTTGTCCACCTTTGCATGATTATAGTTTCAAGCTCAACAATGGGGGTGTGAGGAATGACATTTGATGGTTTAGAAGATGGAAAATGACAGAGGATGACGAGGCACGAGCTCGGAAGCAGTAATGGCGACGACTAGACAAGGATGGATAGGCACATTGGTTGTGGCATGGGTCAGGGTTACGGAAGAGTAAAGAGTAGAAATAATAGATCCTAGCACATGTGGTAATAACACATGCGATAACATGATGAGCCCTAGAGCTCGAAGAAAGAATAGATTTTAGCACGACAATAACTTGCATCATCGTATTGAGTGTCTTTTTGGTGCATTATATGGAATGGCACCGGTGTCCAACAAGACATGAGATCATACCCAACATGATTCCACACATATTACAACTCGCTGATTTAGAAATCTCGGATAGCTAGAAAAGCATCTTATACATCAGCGATCCGCTTGCAAGCCTAAACACTAAACCTAAATTTTGCACATCAGCTAATGTAAAATATTATTCATAGTTCATATGTAACACCAACTAGGATAGCCTCCTTCGGCATAGCTAAATCTGGATTGAATGCTTTTGTTGTTGCCACTATCGGTGACAACAAAGGTCAAACACCATGCGCGGTGGTGATGTGTGGGTGTAAGCAATGGCCATTGGTAGAGATTGACACTTTTTTCACGAGAGCCCACACATCGTTTCTAACCACTCCTAACCAATGGGACCTAGCCTTTAACTTAATTGGTTGAAAGTAAATGAAAAGTGGACCCCATTAGACAAAATCAATTTGTTGTTGTAAATCAGATGCGACGGGGTCACTGTCTGAACATGCTATAAATAGCTAAACCCTATAGCTCGAAGAGAGGATAAATTTTGGTCCGCTATAACTTGTAACATTTAGGGGTTTTCTCATTGCTTTGCAAGGATTAACATATGTGTCGAACATGACACAAGTCCGGACAAAACACGACGTCACCCGGAGTACGACTCTCTGATTTTCCTACACGTTCCTCCCTGCATGCATTACAAGGTGCGGAGGATAGGTGCATGTCCCACGTCGTACGGAGGAACACATAGGTATCAACTGGATATTTGAAAAAAGAAATGGAAGAAAAAGAAAATAGCCCATTGAGACAATATGGACGGATTTGATTGAGTTTCCCTACATGGCCAACATATACTAAATACATTAGTTCAACTAACCCAAAGGATCCTTTTTAATGTTAAAGACTCACAACTACAAAATGTTATGTGATCTACTATCTAGGTTGCTTTCTGGACAAATAGGACTTTCTTGCACATGTAAACTCGAGAATTATTTTAGCAGAAATCCTAGCCCGTTTTCAAACCTATTTTTATATATTTCTCGGAGATAAAAAATACACATGTGATAATGAATATCTTCGTTCCAACCTTAGTTGAATAGCCACATGTGTGGTAATTTTTATTATAACATGCAAGTCATCAATCGCAAAGGTGACGACTCATGTACGACTCCAACAACACATGCATGTCTATTAATAAACTTTGTTTTTCTTTCGGTTGATCAGGAATGTATACGAGATTTGTTTCATGTGTTTGCGCTTGCCATTTTTGGTCAATCACATCTTTATTTGTGATAGTCAATTTTATATCATGTGAGTACCTACACTTGCACTGCCGCTGGTGTTGGATTTTGTTAGATGAATTATAAACGGTTAGATCTCGGAATAGTCCAGACTCAGGAATACAAACTAGTTCAAGAATCATTATAATGGAAGCCTTGGCGTGCATGATAGAGCTACCATTATCATTATGGACATAACAAAAACACCAGTAAACCGTAAGATGGGAAATTCAAGATAAATCCCAAGGGAAATGTTGTCGCTCTCCCTCCTCTCTAAAGTTAACCATACCTTTGTGAAACTTCAATAGTTCAAGTTTCGAGCTGAACATATTTGTCTCCCTCTTTGACCAGTAGGAGGGGTAAGGAGGACGGCGGAGGATGACACATGAATTTAGGAGGCGGAAGGGCAGCTATTGGACACGGAGGAGGGCAAGCATGGCTTAGCTGGGCCATCAACCATGACGGGTCCCACTCAACTACCGTTCTCCGTGTGTGCGTGGGTTAGCTGGGCCGAAATATTTTATATTCCCCAAACTTGTAGCGGAAATATCTAGGTCGTGCTTAATTAGACCCAAACTCTCATAATATTGTGAGTTTGCACTTGGTCTGGAAGTTCAAATGAAAATGAACCCGTAACCTAACCTACCCGCACAAGTGCTGTTGGGCAGCCCAGTTGGATTTTCCTGCCCGAAAGTTTTTTTTTTTGGCCCAACTCGCTCTTCCCCCAAGACTGGACGGTCGTGTGAAATAGTTTGGCCAGCTGATGAGTTCAAAAGAGAGTTATAGCGACCACCCTGCTCTCCCTTCGGATGGATGTGGGCGGACTATTGGGATCAAGTGGGAAAGGGGATTGATCCAAGTGACATCGCGATCGACCAATCAGCGAATGCACATATTAAAAAAAGTATAACACAGCTAGCTAGAAGCCTCCACAACGATTTGATTGTCCCTGCCGTTGGATCGTCTAACGTATGGTGTAGATCGAAAAAATTGGGCGTCCCTATTAGCCCTCACGCGAACCGTCTCGCGGGCCGCTGCACTGCGGAGCGGCCTGCATTTTCTGTCCTTAACCGGGCCGTCCAAGGCCCACTTCTTTCCAGTAGGAGTAGGATGGTAATAGCCCATGTCGTACACACGTTCGGTGCCATCCTTCCTATCCAACCAAATATTTCCTCGTTTCCTCTTTTCCTGCGCGCCGGCGTTTGTTCCTCCTAGATGTGCCGGCGTTCCTTCCTTCTTGATGCGCCGGCGTTCCGCCGTGGGCTAGCTTGTGCTGCGCGACTGATGCGCCGGATCGTCAGTGATGGGCCGCCTCCGTCGGCGAGCTTCTGTTGCTCACCTACCTCCGCGTCAGTGTCCTCTACGAGTGGAAGGAGGAAGAGCACCAATCATTGGCCCTCCACACCAGTGGGAGAAGCACGAACATGCCACGCCATGGCCTGCGCCCCCACGTTGTTGTTTGTGGTCGCCGCTGCTAGTGCCAGGTCGACGTCTACGAATACGACCCTGACCCTATCCGTTTCAGCCACACCAGATGCAAGAAGATACCTAAGTTGCGGGCGCGACGGCCGTCTCCCCATCTCCTCTGCCGCGGCCGGCAGCAAGCCCTTCTTCTTTACCCTAAGCCTCCGAGACGATTGGTCAAAGATGAGGAATATCCCTATCTTTCAAGTAATCTCTCCTTATCTCTTTCCTTCTAAGATTTTTCCTCATAGTATTATCACTTGTTGGATCGAATTATGACGTCCGCAATAACTTTCTGTTATTTATAGCAATTTTTGTTATTTGGAAAGCATCTGCTAATTTTGGAACGGAGGGAGTATATATGATGAACAGTTTTTGATTAACATAACGCCAGCTGAATCTTGTAGGTGCTGACCCTGAAATTCAGTAGTATACTCTATATCATGATTTGAGAGTTTTTACTGAAACAATGTGCAGGGATATTAGATAGTGTTAATACTATCCAGATCTTCAGCATATAGGCTGGTGTAGCCTACCAAGTTTTGTAGAGAGGTTTCGTATATCCATGTGGCACAAAAAACTGATTAGTGTTGGTTCTGCAGAGATGGATGCAAGGTATGAGATGTTGTTAGTTCTTGTTCAGTCGAATGGTGTGTCTAACTAGACCCTGAGGACACCTCTTTCAGTTCCTAAATACGCAAGGCAAATCAAAAACTGTTACCCTATTGCTAATGCCTGTCATAGATTATCCCCAGTAAGTTACTTCCTTCATATACTGAGTGAATAATAAATTGTTTTAATAATATTCTCTGCGGCTCTTCCTATATAACAAGGTTTGGGGAGGTCATTTGGCTTCTACGCAAGTAATTGTCTTCATGACTAGCTATAATTAAGACACCATATGCCCTGTATGTCATTTCCTTCATGTGGTGAGTGGATAATTAATCCCACTAATAAATTATTCATATTCCGATCTCTCCCTATATACATATTGCACCTCAATTGGATGCTATTTTTTGTTGGTAAAATATATATGCTAGGCGCACAAACATGTGGCTTCTCAATCAATTATTTGAAAGTTCCAATTATTTCTCATGTATACATTAATACATATTATGATTATTATTATGACTTATTGTTATTATTATTTTAGAATGGACGGGCGTGGCAACGCACGTAGCCTAGCCACGGCAGGTCCGTGCAACCATCATTCTCATTTAATAAACTTATCAAATCTATAGAGATACTAAGCTCCCGCGATTTGAAGCGCACCGGTGCTTCGGGGTTTGTGGGGTTGTTATGGGACCCGCATGTAAGGTTGTCAGTTGTTTAGTTTTATTTCCCCTTCTCTTTTTGTTTTCTTACAGGTTTTAATTATGAGTGTTTATTAAAATTTGTGAACATTAAAAAGAAAAAATAATTTATATTTTTAGCTTCATTAATATTTATTACATTCATGAGTATTTTGAAGTTCACGGGTGTTTTTAAAGTTTGCAAACATTTTTAAAATTTGAAATGCAAATGTTTTTAATCCATGAATATATTTTAACAATTTGTAACTCAACTTCAGCTATTAATCATATACGGCTGCATCGATCTTACTAATCTATTAGGTTTCTTCATAGATGTCCAGTCTCAAAAGCATTTGTATGCATCTAAGGATGGTTTGTAAGTTAGCTCCTGTAAAACCGAGTCCAGTGAGGTTTATACTTAATTCAGAACTTTGCGCTTCAGTAACTGAATTACAGTTATTAATCATATATAGATGCATCGGCTGATCTATATAATCTATTTGGTGTCTTTGTTGTGGTCAAACCCCCAAAAAGCGTTTGTACCTCTCTAATGAGTATCCGCGTCTTCTTCCAGGTATATCTGCTATAAGGTTCAGATGAAACCCACTGGGTACGGGGTGTGCTAGTGCTGTTGTACATGCATTGAAACAGTAAGGGGGAAGCCCTTTCCTGTACAAATCAAGTTAAGTGAAGTTTATTATTTCTAGTACGTTAGTATAGACGCCGTGCATACCTTGCTCAGCTAAGTGCTCCCTCCCTAGAGTATTATAAGAGCGTTTAGATCACTACTATAGTGATTTAAACGCTCTTATATTTCTTTAAGGAGGGAGTACATAATTTTGATTCAAGAATCTCATATTGGACCATGCTGGTCCACAACACAGCTGCCATCTGTGTAGTTTCTTAGCAGATTGTGGTCGTAGCCTTATGGACTGAAATGAGCTAATGTATATCACCCAGTCTTCAAATAATCAGTGCTATACCATAGAAAATTTTAGTGACTGAGATTTTCTTTTAGTTCCCATTCAAGCCTGCTGTAGGTCCTCGTAGAACAGGAGATAAGAGTTTGTAAATACAACATTTGTGTGATTAAATGGTCTCCTCCTCTGCTCTTTTCTGCTGCTTACAGAAATATAGTATAAGTCTCTGTGTTTACCGAAGTATGGCAGAGATGCATACATATCTTGCATTGGCAGTAGTACCGACTCTTCTGTTTTTCTTCATATATATATGCTCCTTTAAACATGCGAAGTCCAGGAATTTTGAAGTGCTGAAGCTGTGGTACTATCAAATACTCTTGAAAGATAATGTATAGAGTAAATGTGTACCTCTTATTGTTTTATTTTAGTAATATCCCTTAGGTCATCTGTCTTATCTGTGACAACAACATATGCCCAGCTCCAGAATTCATAGACTGAATGTTGCTTACCAAAATACGCTTACTTCTGGCAGGGATTTCTTGCAGAGTGCATTGGAAATGAAGAGGGTGATGTTGGAGTTCCAGGGACAAAAAATTGAACAGTTTGATAAAACATGAGATGGATCATTTTATCCAATGAGTACGTGTAGTTTGTCCATCTCAGTCGCTCCCTCTCCTAAGTGCTCCAATGAATATGAAACAGAACAGCGGTCCAAGTAAAACAGAGGAGCGCACACAGTGGGTTTCAGGATTTATTTTTCTCAGAGAATGTTGTCAAGGTTACAAAAGCATGTGTGCAGTACCAGAGGACGTCAAGTGGCAGCATCTAATATCTCAACCTGCGCGACATGAATTCATGAGGAAGCTGGCTAGTGCCCAAGAGCTAACTAAGCTGTATAGTTTCGGAGTATATGAGACCACACAAGTAGAGCGTCTACAAAGACAACCCAGTCAGTTTTGCATGTATCTACAGAGACAACTAACAGGAAAATGATAATGAAGGTATGTATATATCTATGAGCTTTCTCGTCAAGTATCAGCATGTTAAATTTTTGTTTATATCTACTTTCTCTGTTCCTAAATATTTGTCTTTCTAGACATTTCAACAAGTGACTACATACGAAACAAAATGAGTGAATCTACACTCTAAAATATGTTTACATACATCCGTATGTGGTAGTCCATTTGAAATGTCTAGAAATACAAATATTTAGGAACGGAGGGAGTACACTAGTAGAAAAACACCTATTAGTCCCGGTTCGTAAGGGCCTTCAGTCTCGGTTCATGAACCGGGACTAATGGGTCGTTACTAATACCTCCCCCCTTTAGTCCCGGTTCTAACACGAACCGGGACAGATGGTCCTCCACGTGGCCGGTGCGTCGAGCCCAGGGCAGGGCTTTGGTCCCGATTGGTGGCACCAACCGACCAAAAGGCATCCACGCCACAAGCATTCCAGTGGCTGGGGTTTTGTTTTTTTAAAAAGGGGGGTGGGGGTTTTGAGGGTTAATTTAGGTGTTTCATATATTGTGTTAGCTAGCTAATTAATAGAGAGAAGTGTCCTCTCTTATGTCCGTGCTTGGTCGACGCCACGTACTATATACATATAGCCCTCGACACGCTTAGCTAGTAAGAAAATGAAGGGAACCATCGAGTACAGAAGTTCATCATGCATACCGAGAGAAATGATCGATCGACCTCTCCTTCTCCGAGAGATTGGTCGAACAACAAGTTTTCGTATCATGTACGTCCGACGCTACTGGCTACATACATGTACAATATATAAGATCTCTCAATTACAGTCCCCTAGCATTTGAAATCAACTTCCACATGGTATTCTCCGCTTTATTGATGACGTGGTCAAGAAAGAATCCCGCCAATTCCTTTTGAATTGCTTTAATGCGATCTGGTTCTAGGAGTTCATTCCGCATCTGCCACGCCTAATTTGAAGAAGGGGTTACTTAATACATATATATGAATGAAACTCAACAGAAATGATGGTGTAATAAAATGAAATTGTGAATATTATTAATTGCTTACGCACTTCATATTGTCTTTGAGAGTAGCCCCGCTTATTTTTCAAAGTCACGTTGTAGATGAACTCGCACACGTAGTATCCACAGAAATCATTCCCTTGTTCCTGCCACAAGCACTTTACGAGAAATAGAGGTCAATAAAACTGATAATGAAGCATTATAAATGACATTGATGAAAGTATAGCTATAGAATCAACGGGAGATGCGCACAACTAGCTAGCCAGTAGTACTTACTTTCGGGTATGTATATCGCAGCTCCTTCGGCAGTCCCGGAGCTTTTGCGGTGAACTGTTTTCAAACCCTGCAAGACAAAGAAAATAATTATTATTACTTGAGATATCAGGAAATGAACAAAAAGTTGCTGCTATGGTGCGATAATGATCAATTGAACTTACTTGCTGAGCATTTCAGTCATGTCCGCATAGGTGCTGGGATCTTTCCGTCTCGAGTCTAAGACGGTTACTAGTCCACACTCAAGCTTAATCTCCAAAAGAATATAGTGGTACCTGCGTACGCATGCATAACTCATCAATTACATTACTATAACCTCGCTCGAGTAATAAGGGAAACCGAATATGCAAACGATCAGTAACACTCACTTGCCATTGTAAGGAAAGAGTATGGTATCTTTGTTTTGATTTTTGATCAACGATTGTAGCAAGTTGTGCTCGGCCTCTTTGATGTGCTTTTCAACCAGAAATACATCTATGATATTTGTGTTAATGAACCCAATATCATAGATTTCATTTTTTTTGCACTCGACGATCTTCAATCTGCATAATATATTGAGGATAATTAATTATAAATATATGCAATGAAAGAGCCGAGCTATATATAGAGACTTAATGACAGAAATAGTACTTACAGGCAGTAGCAAAAGACCGTTAATTTATCGAGGGACTTTTGATTGAAGAACGCAAAGAACTCCTCAAATGGAACACACAACAGATCAGTTCCAACGAGGTCGTGCTCCTCTTTAATATGCAGATACAAACTATTCGTCCCCCTGCACTCTCTCGCAGGTTTTCATGTACGGTATGGAATCTTCGCATCATCGTTGTTAGAGATTTTTCATCTTTGACGAGAGGCTTCCCGGATTCGTGATTCGTGTTCTTCCACCTTCATGTATTCAGGAAGTGCATCGTCAGTGTGTAATCTTGTAGATTGCCATAACCGGCCACCATCCCCGTAACATTAGCGACGATGTTGCCGCTTAGACACATTGAGCGGGGGCACGATTGGTTTGCTTGTTCGCCGAGCTGGTCAATTTTTTTCGCAGCTGCTCGTTCTTTTGCTCTTTGATGTCCGACAAGATTTCCCGACCGCTCCGCTTGGAGATATGTCTGCTCAAGAATGTCGCTCATAGTTGGTTCTCGGCGGAGACTTTGTCGGTTTCCTCGTGGCAGCCAGAGTGCGCTTCGCTTTCACCGGATCTACCTTCTCCTCCGGAGGTGGATGTCTCTTTGCTTTCAACCCCGCAAACCGTCATCCACTTCGGTCTGCGTGATCTTCGCGTTTTCCTCCTCGGTTCTCTCGCACGGTAACTTCTCCGAGTCTTCAAACAAGGACCGAATCAGATTTCCTCCGCCTTTGGCTGTCTTGCTAGACGCTGGCAGAGCAGACGGAGCGGATGTCTTCTTAGCTTGCTTACGAGGCGGAGGAGAAGGACTATGACGCGCCGGAGCAGCCGGAGCGGCGGCGGGTCTCTTCCGCCCTTGCTGACGAGGCGGAGAAGGAGGAGGCTGGCTGCTCGGGCGCGCCGGCGCAGGCGGAGAAGGAGGCGGAGTGCTGCCACGCGCCGGAGAAGGAGGCGGAGTGCCGCCACGCGTGCCCTGATCGTCACTCGCCGGAGGAGGCGGCGGTGGATGAGGCGGAGTGCCCTGACTCGCCGGAGGAGGAGGAGGAGGCGGAGGCCTCCAATTCGGAAGGTTGATGAGCTCCTTCCGCCATAGGCATGGAGTCTTCAGAGTAGAACCCAGCCTAGTCTCCCCTTCACCAGTAGGGTGGTAAAGCAGGAGGTCCTCAAGTCCCTCCGTTATTTCATCCACTGTCACCTTAGCATATCCTTCTGGAATCGGCTGGCAGTGATAAGTTGTGCCGGGTCCACTAGGATAAACTTGGCCAACAGCCGCCTTGACCTTCAAATTCATCCATCGCGCCATAATGTGGCAATTTTGAGACTCCGTGATACCATACGGGATAGCTGGCGAGAGCCGTCAAGACATGCTCCGGCTGAAGCAGCTCGGTGGAAGCCACGCCGCTTCTCCGCTGAGATGGCAGGGTAGCTTCGGGGGAAGCTTCGGCAGGTCATTTGCTGCGATATGCTGCTTCTCGTTCCTCTAGCCCCATTACCCTTTCGTGCAGCGCCTGCAGTTGGTCCTGCTCCAGTTTCTTCCTCCTCTCGTGGTAAACCCCTGCGTCCGGAAAACCAACCTTCCACGGAATGGAGCCTGGTGTGCCTCGTGTCCGTCTAGGGTGCTCAGGATTCCCAAGGGCCATTGTGAGCTCGTCCTTCTCCCTGTTTGGAAGGAACGTCCCTCGCTGCGCTGCATCGATATAGTGTCGAAGGTTCTTGACTGGTTTTTGCAGTTGCTCGTCCGTCCACCGGCACTTCCTCGTTATAGGTCCAAGGTTCCACCAGCCCGAAGAACCAAGTCCGCAACGGTCTGCCAAGACATTGTCTCTGTTCGATCCCTTTTTCAAGCAGATCATGCTCAGCCTTTGGACCACTTAGGTCAGGGCTTTGAGGTAGCCACCGACCCGTGCGATGGTGAAGCTTCTTCTTCGCAGCATTTTTCTTGTTTGTCGCCGACATCTTCTTACTCTTTTTCGATGTCTTGTGGGCCACAAATGCGGCTGCTGATCTTTGATCTTCTCATATTTGCCGATGAATTATGGTGTCTTTTCTTTCTCGACAAACTGGTTCAGCTCTTTCCTCCACCTCCTCATTAGGGTTGCCATCTTCTTAAGAGCACAAGACTTGATTAATTGCTCTTTAACTGGCTTCTCCGGGTCCTCCTCCGGGCGGTAGGGTGAAATTTGCCTTCAGTTGAGTCCAAAGATCTTCTTTCGCACATCATTGACATAAGACACCTCAGGGTCTTCCTCCTTAGGCTTATACCATTGATGGATGCTGATCGGGATCTTGTCCCTAACAAGAACCCCGCACTGAGCAGAAAATGCCTTCCTTGTCCGGATGGGTTCAATCGGTTCACCGTCGGGCGCGATTTCTATGATCTCAAACTTTTCATCCGAGCTCAACTTTTTCTTCGGGCCTCGTCTCCTTACCGAAGTTGTGCTCGATCTGGAGGGCTGGAAATTATAAGGAAGAAAGACGAGGGTAATTAATATGTGTACATATACCAAAACAATGGATGCATCAATTAACTAGTCAAGACGGGCTTAACTAATATATATATACCTGGACGGACTCGGTTCGGTCACCGGAGCAACAAGACGGTCTCCTTCTTGTACCTCCATTGTGTCACCGGAGCCATCATGAACATAGTCCTCTTCTTGTACCGCATTAATGGGTCGGGCCATCATGAACATAGCCCTCTTCTTCACCCAGTCCTTCGGGACCATCGGTGTCATTGAGAAATGGCGCAACTTCATCACTTCCTTGTGCGATTATGTGCCCCAACATCGCTTCTGTTTCTTCATCTCGGGAGTGCTCCATAGTTTCTGCAAATATTTACAACATGTCAATTATTATTCAAACATGGTACAGATGGTCACAATAAGGAATCTTGTTAGTGGCCTCGACGCTGCTTCTCTAGGGTTTGGGGTCGCCTCGACACAACGCTTCAAGGCTAAATGTGGGTGGCCTCTAGAGAGTAAATTTATCGGGTAGGGGCGCGACGGGAGGGGCAATGAGATCAACATCGTTTTCTCTCTAGGGTTTGGCTGTCCTCGAGAGTTTTGGTCGAGCGAGAGGGCCGAGGGGGGTGCTGCCGTTGTATAAGTTATCACGGTCGAGAGGGGGTATATATATCGACCGCCCCTCATGTCGAAGTTATCTTGAGGGGGTTATATCGACAACGACGCGACATACATATACATGGGAAAATAATGTTATCGGGGAGGGGGTATCGGTACCCCCCCTCATGTTGAAGTTTCTTCTTTCTCCTCTATTCCTTTCTTCTTCTTCTACTCTTCCTTTTCTTCTTCTCCCTCGAGAAAGGAAAATAAGGAAAAGGAAGTAAAGAGGAAGAAGGAAGAAGAAAAAGAAGAAGAAAAAAAAAGAGGAGAAGAAGAAAGGAATAGAGGAGAAGAAGAAAAATAGAAAATTTCTATTTTTCTTCTTCTCTTCTATTCCTTTCTTCTTCTCCTCTTATTTTTCTTCTTATTTCCTCTTCTTATTTATTTCTCCTCTTCTTCCTCTCCTCTTCTTCTCCTTTCTTCCTCTTCTTATTTTCCTTTTTCCTCTCATTCTTTTAGTATTGCTTGTTTTTTAAAAAAATGTTCAAATAGAAAATTTCAAAAAAACAAAGGTTTTGCCTAATGCATTGTTCATATGAATATACAAACATTTGCATATTCTACAATAATTAATATCACCAAAAAAATCTATGAACAGAAAAAAACCTAACTTTTCTAAAATCTATCTTTTGCATATATGAAAACATTAATATACATATGAACAAAAAATACATATATGAAGAAAAACATGGTCTGAACAATTTTTTATACATTTTGAACATCTACATACACATAGCCACATACATACACATATACATTATATATATATATATATATATATATATATATATATATATATATGAACAAAAAATTAAACTACTAAAATGAAAAAAACGAGCCGGTGCGGGCGGCTCACAATGGCGGCTAGATGACGATGGCGACGGTGGCGGCGAGGGCGCCCGGCCGCGGGACGACGGGCAGGGCTCGGGCGGAGCGCGGGGCGGACGGGCACGCTCGGGAGGCCGGGCGACGAGGACGGCGCTGGCTCGGGAGGCCAAGCAGCGAGGACGACGCTGGGTTGAAGCGGCGGCCTTGGCGGCGGCGGCAACAGCGAGGTGGAGCAACTGGCGGTGTCGAGGAGGGTCGGGCGTCGTCGGGGCAACTGGCGATGAGATTCTAATTTTTTGCAAAGTGTTTGCTTATATAGCAAAGCCATTGGTCCCGGTTCGTGAAACCAACCGAGACTAATGCACCCTTTAGTCCCGGTTGGTGCCACCAACCGGGACCAAAGGCCTCTTTTTCGGCAGCCCAAAGGGCGGGAAGCGGCGGCCTTTGGTACCGGTTGGTGCCACGAACCGGTATCAATGCCCCCCCCCCTTTAGTCCCGGTTGGTGCCACAAACCGGGACCAAATGCCCCTGTGCTGCACGCGTCGGGGCCAAAGTTTAGTCCCACCTTGCTAGTTGAGAGGGGCGCGCAGTGGTTTATAAGCCCCACTGCCGCACCCCTCTCGAGCTCCTCTCCACCACAGGCTTTCGGGCCTACTTACTATTGCTGTGCCTGATGGGCCTTCTAGGCCTAGCGCGGGCCTGAATCCTGGCCCATAGTAGGGTTTCATGTCGTATTCAGGCCGTGGGGGCCCAGTAGGAGGCATTTTTTTGTTTTTTGTTTTCTTTACTTATTGTTGCTATTTTTATTTTTTTTCCAGTTTTTTGTTTTGTTTTCTGCATTATTTATTTTCTTTTATTTTTTGCTTTATTTTTTAATTATTTTTGCTTTTAGTTTTAGGAAAATTATAAACTTTCAGTTAGTGCCATTAGTTTTCAAATTTGAAAACACATTTTTTGTTTTTTTGTTTTCTTTCTTGCTTTATTTATTTTATTTTGTTTCTACTTACAAATCTAAAAACTTATTGTTGCTATTTTAATTATTACGAGGGCGAACCATAAGACATTAAAGCATTTCAAATGAACTCTGAAAATGTTGAAAGTTGGCATGGTATCATACTAAATCGCTTACAAAGTTGGCATGGTATCATCATAATAGTTATGGAGAAAGTCTTCACTTTTTCTTCGCTTGTGTCATTTGCTTATTGCGCCGTAACCATGGATAATCTTCATCGTTTATCAGGATGCTGGGGTCAGCCTTGACTTTGAAGGGAGGAATTTCATGAAACTTTTCATAATCTTCAGACATGTCTATCTTGTCCTCCACTTCCACGATGTCCCTTTTTCCTGAAAGAACTATGTGGCGCTTTGGCTTATCGTATGATGTATTTACTTCCTTATCTTTTCTCTTTCTCGGTCTGGTAGACATGTCCTTGAAGGAAATATGCCCTAGAGGCAATAATAAAGTTATTATTTATTTCCTTATATCATGATAAATGTTTATTATTCATGCTAGAATTGTATTAACCGGAAACATAATACATGTGTGAATACATAGACAAACAGATAGTCACTAGTATGCCTCTACTAGACTAGCTCATTAATCAAAGATGGTTGTGTTTCCTAACCATAGACATGTGTTGTCATTTGATTAATGGGATCACCTCATTAGGAGAATGATGTGATTGACATGACCCATTCCGTTAGCTTAGCACTTGATCGTTTAGTATATTGCTATTGCTTTCTTCATGACTTATACATGTTCCTGTAACTATGAGATTATGCAACTCCGTTTACGGAGGAACACTTTGGGTACTACCAAACGTCACAACGTAATCGGGTGATTATAAAGGAGTACTACAGGTGTCTCCAAAGGTACTTGTTGGGTTGGCGTATTTCGAGATTAGGTTTTGTCACTCCGATTGTCGGAGAGGTATCTCTGGGCCTTCTCGGTAATACACATCACATAATCCTTGCAAGCATTACAACTAATGAGTTAGTTGTGAGATGATGTATTACGGAACGAGTAAAGAGACTTACCGATGAGATTGAACTAGGTATTGGATACCGACGATCGAATCTCGGGTAAGTAACATACCGATGACAAAGGGAACAACGATATCGTTATGCGGTTTGACCGATAAAGATCTTCGTAGAATATGTAGGAACCAATATGGGCATCCAGGTTCCGCTTATTGGTTATTGACCGAGAATGGTTCTAGGTCATGTCTACATAGTTCTCGAACCCGTAGGGTCCGCACGCTTAACGCTTCGATGGCGCTCATTATGAGTTTATACGCTTTGATGTACGAAGGTTGTTCGAGTCCCGGATGTGATCACGGACATGACGAGGAGTCTCGAAATGGTCGAGACATAAAGATTGATATATTGGAAGCCTATGTTTGGACTTGAAAGGTTCCGGATGAAAACAGGAAGTTACCGAACACGGGGTTACGGAACCCCGAAGGGGTGGTCAATGGGCCTTGATGGGCCATAGGGAGAAGAGGAAGGGCCGTCCAGGGCAGGCCGCGCGCCCCCCTCCCCCTCTAGTCCGAATAGGACAAGGAGAGGGGGGGCGGCGCCCCCCTTCTCTCTTCCCCCTCCCCAATCCTATTCCAACTAGGAAAGGGGGGGGAGTCCTACTCCCGGTGGGAGTAGGACTCCTCCAGGCGCGCCCCCCTTGGGCTGGCCGCACCCCCCCTTGCTCCTTTATATACGGGGGCAGGGGGGCACCCCATGGACACACAAGTTGATCTACGGATCGTTCCTTAGCCGTGTGCGGTGCCCCCCTCCACCATATTCCACTTCGGTCATATCATCGCGGAGCTTAGGCGAAGCCCTGCGCCGGAGAAGTCATATCGTCGCGGAGCTTAGGCGAAGCCCTGCGTCGGTGGAGCATCATCATCGTCCTGCCGTCGTCTTGTGGAACTCATCCCCGACGCTTTGCGGATCGGAGCCCGGGATGCGTCATCGAGCTGAGCGTGTGCAGAACTCGGAGGTGCCGTCGTTCGGTGCTTGGATCGGTCGGATCGTGAAGACGTCGACTACATCAACCGCGTTGTTATAACGCTTCCGCTTTCGGTCTCACGAGGGTGCGTGGACAGACACTCCCCTCTCGTTGCTATGCCATCACCATGGTCCTGTGTGTGCGTGGGAAAATTTTGAAATTACTACGTTCCCCAACAGTGGCATCCGAGCCTGGTTTTATGCGTTGATGTCATATGCACGAGTAGAACACAAGTGAGTTGTGGGCGATATAAGTCATACTGCTTACCAGCATGTCATACTTTGGTTCAGCGGTATTGTGAGATGAAGCGGCCCGGACCGACATTACGCCAGACGCTTACGCGAGACTGGTTTCACCGCTCCGAGCACTTTCGTTGCTTAAAGGTGACCGACGGGTGTCTGCTCTCTCGCTTCGTTGAACTGAGTGTGGCTACGCCCGGTCCTTGCGAAGGTTAAAACAACACCAACTTGACAAACTATCGTTGTGGTTTTGATGCGTAGGTAAGAACGGTTCTTGCTCAGCCCGTAGCAGCCACGTAAAACTTGCAACAACAAAGTAGAGGTCGTCTAACTTGTTTTTGCAGCGCATGTTGTGATGTGATGTGGTCAAAATGTGATGCTATATTTTATTGTATGAGATGATCATGTTTTGTAACCGAGTTATCGGCAACTGGCAGGAGCCATATGGTTGTCGCTTTATTGTATGAAATGCAAAAGCCATGTAATTGCTTTACTTTATCACTAAGCAAAGAGCGATAGCCGTAGAAGAAATAGTTGGCGAGGCGACAATGATGCTACGATGGAGATCAAGGTGTCGCTACCGGTGACGATGGTGATCATGACGGTGCTTGGCGATGGAGATCACAAGCACAAGATGATGATGACCATATCATATCACTTATATTGATTGCATGTGATGTTTATCCTTTATGCATCTTATCTTGCTTTGATTGACGGTAGCATTATAAGATGATCTCTCACTAAAATTATCAAGAAGTGTTCTCCCGAGTATGCACCGTTGCGAAAGTTCTTCGTCTTTGAGACACCACGTGATGATCGGGTGTGATAGGCTCTACGTTCAAATACAACGGGTGCAAAACAGTTGCACGCGGAATACTCGAGTTAAACTTGACGAGCCTAGCATATAAAAGATATGGCCTCGGAACACGGAGACCGAAAGGTCGGCGTGAATCATATAGTAGATATGATCAACATAGTGATGTTCACCATTGAAACTACTCCATCTCACGTGATGATCGAACATGGTTTAGTTGATTTGGATCACGTAATCACTTAGATGACTAGAGAGATGTCTGTCTAAGTGGGAGGTTTTTAATATGATTAATTAAACTTAAATTTATCATGAACTTAGTACCGATAGTATTTTGCTTGTCTATGTTTACTTTGTAGATAGATGGCTCGTCTTTGTTGTTCCGTTGAATTTTAATGCGTTCCTTGAGAAAGCAAAGTTGAAAGATGATGGTAGCAATTACACGGACTGGGTCCGTAACTTGAGGATTATCCTCATTGCTGCACAGAAAAATTACGTCCCGGAAGCACCGCTGGGTGCGAACTGCTTCTTGCAGAACAACGCCGAAGTTGTGAGCGTCTGGCGAGCAAAGCTGATGACTACTCGATAGTTCGATTGTGCCATGCTTTACGGCTTAGAACCGGGTCTTCAACGACGTTTTGAACGTCATGGAGCATATGAGATGTTCCAGGAGTTGAAGTTAATATTTCAAGCAAATGCCCGGATTGAGAGATATGAAGTCTCCAATAAGTTCTATAGCTGCAAGATGGAGGAGAATAGTTACATCGGTGAACATATACTCAAAATGTCCGGGTATAATAATCACTTGATTCAACTGGGAGTTACTCTTCCGGATGATAGTGTCATTGATGTAATTCTCCAATCATCGCCACCAAGCTACAAGAGCTTCGTGATGAACTATAATATGCAAGGGATGACCAAAACAATTCCGAGCTCTTCGCAATGCTAAAAGCCGCGGAGGTAGAAATCAAGAAAGAGCATCAAGTGTTGATGGTCAACAAGACCACTAGTTTCAAGAAAAAGGGCAAAGGAAAGAAGAAGGAACTTCAAAAGAACAGCAAGAAAGTTGCTGCTCAAGAGAAGAAACCCAAGTCTGGACCTAAGCCTGGCCGAGTGTTTTACTGCAAGCAAACCGGACACCTGGAAGCGAACTGCCCCAAGTATTTGGTGGATAAGAAGGATGGCAAGGTGATCAAAGGTATATGTGATATACATGTTATTGATGTGTACCTTACTAATACTCATGATAGTACACGGGTATTTGATACTGGTTACATTGCTAATATTTGCAACTCCAAACAGGAACTACGGATTAAGCGAAGATTGGCTAAGGGCGAGGTGACGATCTTGGCGTGGGAAATGGTTCCAAAGTCGATGTGATCGCGGTCGGCACGCTGCCTCTACATCTACCATCGGGATTAGTTTTAGACCTAAATAATTGTTATTTGGTGCCAGCGTTGAGCATGAACATTATATCTAGATCTTGTTTGATGCAAGACGGTTATTCATTTAAGACAAAGAATAATGGTTGTTCTATTTATATGAATAATATCTTTTATGGTCATGCACCCTTGAAGAGTGGTCTATTTTTATTGAATCTCGATAGTAGTAATACACATATTCATAGTGTTGAAACCAAAAGATGCAGAGTTGATAATGATAATGCAACTTATTTGTGGCACTGCCGTTTGGGTCATATCGGTGTAAAACGCATGAAGAAACTCCATACTGATGGGCTTCTGGAATCACTTGATTATGAATCACTTGGTACTTGCGAACCATGCCTCATGGGCAAGATGACTAAAACGCCGTTCTCCGGAACTATGGAGCGAGCAACAGATTTATTGGAAATCATACATACTGATGTTTGTGGTCCAATGAATGTTGAGGCACGCCCGGGTATCGTTATTTTCTCACCTTCACAGATGATTTGAGCAGATATGGGTATATCTACTTAATGAAACACAAATCTGAAACATTTGAAAAGTTCAAAGAATTTGAGTGAAGTGGAAAATCATCGTAACAAGAAAATAAAGTTTCTACGATCTGATCGTGGAGGAGAATATTTGAGTTACGAGTTTGGTTTACATTTGAAACAATGTGGAATAGTTTACAACTCACGCCATACGGAACACCACGGAGAAATAGTGTGTCCGAACGTCAGTGTCGTACTTTACTTGATATGGTGCAATCTATGATGTCTCTTACTGATTTACCGCTATCATTTTGGGGATATGCTTTAGAGACGGCTGCGTTCACGTTAAATAGGGCACCATCTAAATCCGTTGAGACGACACCGTATGAACTGTGGTTTGGCAAGAAACCAAAGTTGTCGTTTCTTAAAGTTTGGGGCTGCGATGCTTATTTGAAGAAACTTCAACCAGATAAGCTCGAACCCAAATTGGAGAAATGTGTCTTCATAGGATGCCCAAAGGAGACTGTTGGGTACACCTTCTATCACAGATCTGAAGGCAAGATTTTCGTTGCTAAATTCGGATCCTTTCTAGAGAAGGAGTTTCTCTCGAAAGAAGTGAGTGGGAGGAAAGTAGAACTTGATGAGATAAATGTATCTGCTCCCTTATTGGAAGGTAGTTCATCACAAGAAACGCTTCCAGTGACAACTACACCAATTAGTGAGGAAACTAATGATGTTGATCATGAAACTTGAGATCAAGTTGCTCTTGAACTTCAGTGGGTCAACTAGAGTAAAATACGCACCAGAGTGGTACGGTAATCCTATTCGGGAGTCATGTTACTTGACCATGGCGAACCTACAAACTATGAAGAAGCGATGGTGAGCCCAGATTCCATAAAATGGCTGGAAGCCATGAAATCTGAGATGGGATCCATGTATGAAAACAAAGTATGGACTTTGGTTGACTTGCCCGATGGTCGGCAAGCCATTGAGAATAAATGGATCTTTAAGAAGAAGACTGACGCCGATGGTAATATAACTGTCTATAAAGCTCGACTTGTTGCAAAAGGTTTTCGACAAGTTCAAGGGGTTGACTATGATGAGACTTTCTCACCCGTAGGAATGCTTAAGTCTGTCCGAATCATGTTAGCAATTGCCGCATTTTTTGATTATGAAATTTGGCAAATGGATGTAAAAACTGCATTCTTGAATGGATTTCTAGAAGAAGAGTTGTATATGATGCAACCAGAAGGTTTTGTTGATCCAAAGGGCGCTAACAAAGTGTGGAAGCTCCAGCGATCAATTTATGGTCCAGTGCAAGCCTCTCGAGTTGGAATAAACGCTTTGATAGTGTGATCAAAGCATATGCTTTATCTGAGACTTTTGGAGAAGCCTGTATTTACAAGAAAGTGAGTGGGAGCTCTGTAGCATTTACGATATTATATGTGGACGACATATTATTGATTGGAAATGATATAGAATTTCTGGATAGCATAAAAGGATACTTGAATAAAAGTTTTTCAATGAAAGACCTCGGTGAAGCTGCTTACATATTGGGCATCAAGATCTATAGAGATAGATCAAGACGCTTAATTGGACTTTCACAAAGCACATACCTTGATAAAGTTTTGAAGAAGTTCAAAATGGATCGTGCAAAGAAAGGTTTTTACCAGTATTACAAGGTGTAAGATTGAGTCGGACTCAATGCCCGACCACAATGGAAGATAGAGAGAAAATGAAAGATGTTCCCTATGCTTCACCATAGGCTCTATCATGTATGCAATGCTGTGTACCAGCTGACGTATGCTTAGCTGTAAGCTTGGCGGAAGGTACCAAAGTAATCCAGAGTGGATCATCGGACAGCGGTCAAGAACATCTGAAATACACGAAAAGGACTAAGGATATGTTTCTCGTATATGGTGGTGACAAAGAGCTAGTCGTAAATGGTTACGTCGATGCAAGCTTTGACACCGATCCGGACGATTCTAAATCGCAAACCGGATACGTGTTTTTATTAAACGGTGGAGCTGTCAGTTGGTGCAGTTCTAAACAAAGCGTCGTGGCGGGATCTACATGTGAAGCGGAGTACATAGCTGCTTGGGAAGCAGCAAATGAAGGAGTCTGGATGAAAGAGTTCATTTCCGATCTAGGTGTCATACCTAGTGCATCGGGAACAATGAAGATCTTCTGTGACAATACTGGTGCAATTGCCTTGGCAAAGGAATCCAGATTTCACAAGAGGACCAAGCATATCAAGAGACGCTTCAATTCCATTCGGGACCAAGTCCAAGTGGGAGACATAGAGATTTGCAAAATACATACGGATCTGAATGTTGCAGACCCGTTGACTAAGCCTCTTCCACGAGCAAAACATGATCAGCACCAAGACTCCATGGGTGTTAGAATCATTCTTGTGTAATCTAGATTATTGACTCTAGTGCAAGTGGGAGATCAAGGAAATATGCCCTAGAGTCAATAATAAAGTTATTATTTATTTCCTTATATCATGATAAATGTTTATTATTCATGCTAGAATTGTATTAACCGGAAACATAATACATGTGTGAATACATAGACAAACAGATAGTCACTAGTATGCCTCTACTAGACTAGCTCATTAATCAAAGATGGTTGTGTTTCCTAACCATAGACATGTGTTGTCATTTGATTAATGGGATCACCTCATTAGGAGAATGATGTGATTGACATGACCCATTCCGTTAGCTTAGCACTTGATCGCTTAGTATATTGCTATTGCTTTCTTCATGACTTATACATGTTCCCGTAACTATGAGATTATGCAACTCCGCCATCGGAGGAACACTTTGGTACTACCAAACGTCACAACGTGAATCGGGTGATTATAAAGGAGTACTACAGGTGTCTCCAAAGGTACTTGTTGGGTTGGCGTATTTCGAGATTAGGTTTTGTCACTCCGATTGTCGGAGAGGTATCTCTGGGCCTTCTCGGTAATACACATCACATAAGCCTTGCAAGCATTACAACAAATGAGTTAGTTGTGAGATGATGTATTACGGAACGAGTAAAGAGACTTACCAGCAACGCGATTGAACTACGTATTGGATACCGACGATCGAATCTCGGGTAAGTAACATACCGATGACAAAGGGAACAACGATATCGTTATGCGGTTTGACCGATAAAGATCTTCAGAGAATATGTAGGAACCAATATGGGCATCCAGGTTCCGCTTGGTTATTGACCGAGAATGGTTCTAGGTCATGTCTACATAGTTCTCGAACCCGTAGGGTCCGCACGCTTAACGTTTCGATGGCAGTTCATTATGAGTTTATAAGTTTTGATGTACCGAAGGTTGTTCGGAGTCCCGGATGTGATCACGGATATGACGAGGAGTCTCGAAATGGTCGAGACATAAATATTGATATATTGGAAGCCTATGTTTGGACTTCGGATGTCACAGCCCCAGATCAGCCCTAGAGCCTGTTTGTAGCTAGTAGCATTGCATCCATGCATCATGTTTAATTTCCATGAAATTTGAAATGGGGATGATCAAGCCCTAGCACTAAAGCAATTCAAATAGGTTCAACTTCAAAATATCTTCAAAGAACCCAAAGTGGTTTGCAAAATGTTCATGATTAATGGAAAAAGGTGAAAACCATATCCAGAGGTGATGGATATTTTTCCAAGACATTTTTGGATTTTTGGATAAACCATATTGTATTTGAATTGGGGCATTTAAATACTATTAATATTTTAAATGCTCCAACAATTTTGAAAATAGTTCGTGGCCTTTGTAATAACTTCGAGTTAATGCCCATAATTATTTTCAGGATTTATTTAAATAGTTTAGTATTTTACTAAACTAAAACAAACAGAAAATAGAAATAGACAGGGAAAGGAGAGAACTGTACCTGGCCAGGTACCTGCGCAGCCCACCCGGCCCAGTTCCCCCCCTCGGCCCTGTGGCCCAGCCCACCTACCGCCTCACCGCTCGTCGCCTACCTCTGCCCGAGGGCGAGAGGAGGGACGGCGACAGCCCGAGCTCGCCACCTCCTCCACCTTTGCCGCCTGGCTCCCCTCGACGCCTGGAGACGCCACGACGACGCCCGTGCCCCTCGGCCCCTCTCCTCTCTCCAACGCCCTCCCTCTCCTCTGTCTCGCTCTCTCTGCCCGAACCAGGCAGGCTCGTCGCCGCCCGTTCGCCATACCCATGACCCACAGCCGTCCCCGAGCCTCCCCGGCATGTCCCCGAGCTCCGCCTCGACCTCCTCTTCCTCCCCACCGAGCCGCGCCCCGCCAGACGCCTCGAAGCACCCACCCCGACCCAACATCCCCTCGGGTCGCGGAGATGTCCATCGCCGCCACTGTTGCTCCGGCCCCTCCCCGAGCCCAGTGACCACCCCTGCGGAACCACGGTGAGCTCCTGCGCCCCTCGCCCCTCTTCCCCGACTCGTTCCCCTCCTCTAGCCACCGATTCCACCGCGGCCGAAGCCCGCCGCCGCCGTGCCTCGTCGCCGGCGTGGCTAGAGCCCCAGTGGCTCGGGTTAACCCCACCTCTGGGCTCACTGCAAGACCAGGAACCCGCAGCCTCCGCTTCCCTCTAGTGCGCCCTTGGCCGAGCCCGAAGCTCGCCGAGCTCGGCCGCCAAACACGCCGCCGGCGTCGATTCCACCACCCAGCTAACCCCACCAAGAGCTTGGCTCCTCCCCATTCTCCTAGGTGCCCTCCGCGACCCATTTGGTCGCGGAATGGCGAAATCACTCCGCTTGCTGGCTCGCCCGGCTAACGCCGGCCACGACTACCGACCGGCATGGGTTGACCCACCTGCCGGTTTGACCTCCTCTCTCTCACCGACATGCGGGCCCCGGCCGGCTAATTAAGTTAGATTGGTTTAACTAAGTTAGGTTAGTTAGTTAGACACTGACCAAAGGTCCCAGCGTCGAGTTGACCTGGACAGCGACCAGTTGACCGGCTGACGTCACATCGACGTCGGTGGCCGAATAACTAGTTTTCTGGATTTAATTTTATCCAGGAAATTCCAGAAAATACTCTAAACTTCTAAAAATCATATAAATTCAACCGTAACTCGGATGGAAATAATTTATATATGAAAAATGATCAGAAAAATATGAAGAATCTGTTTATGCCATGATCATGCATGTTTGAACAAGTTAACCTCACTGAATAGGATGAATCATGATTAGGATAATTTATGAAATAGCATTTGGAGTTGGAGTTCAACCTTGTTTGAATTCCACTTCAATTAACTTGGATTACTGTTGCATTAGGTGAATTCAGTCCCTTAACATGATCATGCATCATATATGTGCATTGCATTGATTGTGTTCTTTCTCAGTTACTGGTGTTTGTCCCCTCTCGGTAGACGACGTTCCGACGATGAATTCGATGACACCGATGAAGAACTATATTATCTTCAGAAGTGCTGCAAGCAAAACCCCTTGTTCATTCCGATACAATCCCACTCTCTCGCTCCTGCTCTATTTTACTGCATTAGGACAACAACGACTCATGTGTTATTTGCTGCGGTAGCTGAACCCCTTGATCCTTTGCACGACTGTCATTCCACAAGAATTAGATGAAACCCACTAGCATGAGTAGGAATTGTTTGAGCCATGTTGTGCCTACTCATCTATGCTTGTTTGTCATGCCTGCTACTGCTTAGAGTTGAGTCGGGTCTGATTCATCGGGAATGGATTGGAATTGTTATGAACATGCCCTATTGCGTGTAAGCTAAGTGTGTGA
Source organism: Aegilops bicornis (assembly GCA_021605145.1). Lineage (NCBI taxonomy): Eukaryota > Viridiplantae > Streptophyta > Magnoliopsida > Poales > Poaceae > Aegilops > Aegilops bicornis. The sequence goes on from CM038673.1 coordinate 83,989,555, forward strand.
ACACGATTTGGTAAAGGTAGCGGTGAGAGGCCATGTAGGAGTACATGGTGGGTTGTCTCATTGCAGCCGTCCTCAGGAACTGAGTTCTGTGTTTGTGATCCATGAAACAGTTACTACCACGCATTGGGATCCTTAATTGACCCTCTCGGCTTCTTAACCACCCTTGTTCTTAGTCCGGGAGTTGCAAGTAGTTTCTGGTGTTTGTAGCATGCTGGGGGCCGCACGCAACGCTGACCTTAGGGGTGGGTTGTGTTGCGGTAGGCACGCGGGTCTGTACCGAGTGCCCGCTTGGTATCTCGGGAACCCTGCACACATCGTTCGGGGCTGTATGGGAAACCTCGGCGGACTCCTGCGGATGGAACCCGAATAGGCGATAAACCTGGACTAGGGACTTGAGTGTTTAGGTAGGCCGTGGCCGACACCCACGTTGGGCTTCCGCTTGAAGGTTGCCGAGTACATGTCGTGGTAAACGGCGGTAAGTGGTGGGAGCGTGTGTGAAGAAGTACACCCTGCAGGGTTTAATATGATCTATTCGAATAGCCGTGTCCACGGAGAAGGACTTCTGGGTTGCCTATATCAGTTCATAGACAAGTGGAAGTGGATACCCTAAAATGCGCAAGATAAGCGTGAGTGCTATGGATGGCGTTCTCGTAGGAAGACGGAGCGGTTCCATAGTGGTGTATTGATATGGTGAATATGTGGACTCGTGTGCCACCTCAAAAGAGTTACTTGCAAATGTAGTTCAGAATAGCCACCGAGTCAAAGCTGGCTTGCTGCAGTCAAACTCCACCACCCCTTTTGATAATGATGCATATGTAGTTAGTTACGATGTAAGTCTTCTTTGAGTACAATTGTACTCACGTTTGCTTATTTTATGTTTTGCGAGAGACGTCGGTCTCGCTAGTAGTTCCGCTTGGACTTGACGTTTAGCTTGATACCTCAGCTACGATCTTAGCCTTGGCAGGATCTCGGTAGATAGTCGGGCTTCTCAAAGCCTTTTTCATTTATAGTTGTCTCGTACTCGGACATGATTAGCTTCCGCTTGTGCTTTGACTTGTATGCTTTCGAGTGTTGGGTCATGAGACCCATGTTTGTAATATCTCGCTCTTGAGCCTAATGAATAATATTTGAGTCGTAGAGTTATGTTGTGATGCCATGTTGTATCTACGCATATTGAGCATAATGTGTGTATGTTTGAAATGCTTGGTATGTGTGGGATCCGACAAACTAGTTGTTTATCCTTGGCAGCCTCTCATATGGGGAAATGTAGTCTCGTGATTACGGCGATAGTAGTCCGCTGACCGGTTCACCGGAGTCCTCGCTAGCCCAGACTACTGCTTGGACACTTGATCGGCCGGCATGTGTTTCATTTCGTTCCTATGTCTGTCCCTCGGGAAATGTCACGCGGTGTTATTCGAGTCCTGCCTAGCCTGCTACAGCCGGGATACCGGAGTCCTGTTAGCCCAAAGTGCTACAGCCCGAATATATACGTTGATGACCGACATGCTCGATGTGATTCATGTATGCCTGTCCCCATAGGTTAGTGCCGCTTTGGGTTCACGACTAGCCATGTCGGCCGGGTTCTTTGTCATATGGATGCTAGCGACACTATCATATCGTGAGCCAAAAGACGCAAACGGTCCCGGACATGGTAAGGCGACACCCGTGGGAATACCGTCGTGAGGCCGCAAAGTGATATGATGGGTTACATGCTAGATCGGTGTGACTTAGGATCGGGTCCCGACAGCGTTGGTATCGAGCCCGACTGCTCAGAGGATTACCAAGCCAAACTGGTCGGGTTGTGTCTAGAAATGCTTTAGTTATGTAAGGGAATTGATTGTGGAAGGGAACGTAAGGCTCCTTTTACTCCTTATACCTCATGGCCTTCTAATCTGAGTCATCCTCTTCTCTTCTACGGGGCTTAAGAACTAGGCTTCTCATCTATCTATCAGGATGACGTGCTACTAATCCATAGACCTTTAAGATTGTTGGTTTTAATCCCCAGTTCAGTTACTATTATTCCTGTATGATAACTGTTGATCTCAGAATCTTGTTATGATGTTGTTGAGTGGTTATGCCACCAATTTTTGCAAGATGTCTCAAATCATTTTGAGCATTTACAGCTGTTATGCTGTCCGAGTCATCCCAGGTCTCTAAATAGTCTGATGCATTTGCAAATCCTTTCCTTCCGTTCCGATGACCTTTTTGGTCAGAATAAGCACACTAATCGGTAAGTTGAGGTACGTTGTTGCCTCGACATATATGTTGGAACTACTATTATGACCCTAGGTGTTTAGGAAGTCACCTAGCAATTTAGCAATGCTTTTGTATCCCCGGTGTGATGATTCTGGCCATTATTCTTGAAAGCATCCCGTGATGCCATTTAGTTAGTAGGTATTCTACTCCTGGGTTTCTGAACCCGAGATTCGTCTTACTTCATGTTGATAGTGTTTGCTAGTTCCTTTAGGATATTAGTAACCTTGCAATAGTCCTCGTAGTCCGTGGTATTCTCCTTCTTCCAAATACCATGAACTAATTATGGCAGAAGTTCTTTTGAACCAACAGATCACAACTAGAGTGCTCTTGAGGAGTTCTCCATTCATAATTGTGACTCTGCCAGTTCTACCTTTTCTGCATGGGTTATCCGGAAGAAATGTTGAGCTTGCTCAACATACTAATCTGTGCATCCACAACTCAGAAAATTATAAGTTTCCTTGAGTTGTCCCTCTTTAGTTCTATTCGACCCTTTGTTAATGGATAGTCAAGGGTATGCATGCATCCGTTTATCGATGCCTATTACTCATGTGGTCCGTCAAGCCATTCCATTCCGGAATGACTAGGAGAAACAAACTCCAGTACCTCATCCATATCCCGGATTGGGTCAAAGTAGTTGTATCCCGCAGATCAAAATACCAATTCAGCTTTTGATTACTGTTCCACCGGAGTGTTACCATCTTTATGTCAATAGTGTCATGAGGATTGCACTAACTCTCATGAATTTTTGACGTAGTGATACTTCTCACCATCATCATTCATTCCTCGGTCCCGTGTTGTTGTAACCGGAATGCCGAGCAAGTGAGTTGTGATGTGTGAAATTAATACTCGAGCAGCTCGTTGCTTGGTGGTAAATGGACAATATTCTCATTCTTAGCGTGTTGGTTATTAAATCATCATTCTAAGATAGATCGTGCTACCTAGTCCTTATTTCGGTGCACACCTTGATTGATGAGTTAGGATCTTGTCAAGTCCTCACTCATTTGATAATATCGTCTTGCCCTCAAAAGCAAGATTGCTCTCGAGCTTCGATAACATACCGGTGGTTCGTGACTTTCCAAATATCTTCTTGGAAGTGTTACCGGGTTGTTTCTGACTGTTATGTTGGGCTCGTGATCAAGTTGGTATTCCTCTAAACCACCCTTCTCCAAGAATCATGTTGGATATCCACGAGCTAGTTGGTTAAGCTAGACAATAACTTGGAGAGTTGGAAGATAAAAGCTTGCCTAACCTAGTTCGATCCAAAGGGATATTCTTGTGTAGTGTGTGTTGAAGAAGATGATATGTTCATCGATTGGTCCCTGTGATCAGTTGTTGGATCTATTGTCCTACCAATTCTTTGATTTGAGTATGGGCCATTGTCAAGTCAAATCAGAACCAACGATATTCGTAATGTTGTCTTACTCGTGGTTGATCCCTCGAGCATACACCATTATATCTTTTGGTCTGACCAATGCTATCACCGTGTTCACATGATGGTGGAAGTCCGGTGATATGGAAATTTCGATGAGTTCTTTGTTGAGCCCATCAGTAGCATTTCGTCTCCCCCATGAGTCGTGTTGAACATCAACCTAGTGTTGGAAAATTGTGTAAGCGTTTCTTCGTGTGAAGTTCATGAAGCTTATGCTTGGATGGTTGAAGAGACTTCCTCGAATTTAGGTGTTCTAGGTGTAAGTTGCCGCCATGAATTTGAGAAAGGTTTGTTTTGCTTCCTATGGTACCATCCCAAGTCGGTCATGCACGCGTGAAGTGCTCTATGGTTTGATAGGTTGGCCGCCTCCATTCCATATGTGTTCTGGCACACCAAGCCACCGATTGATTTGTTCAAGGAGAAGGAGTTCCTTCATAACAACTAGTCATGACGTATGTTAGGACTTCGTTATCCTCGATGATGGTTCCCAACCTGAACTCGGTAGTATTTTTATCATAAGACTACTACGTGGTCATGCTTGTCTTGGACAAGCGTGTTCATGGGTTTGTAGCGTAACACGCTCATGTTTTGGAGCTTGCTATCGTAGTTCATATCCGAGAATCTCGCAACGCCATCTCGTCGAATTGTGTTGCAACCCTTTCTTTTCGGACATGATGAGTCTGAAATATCCTAACACCAACCAGATCTGAATCTCTGCGGATATGATGGTTGGAACATTCAACAGTTGCATTTCGTTCCCAGCTTGCACCGTCCTTATGCCATTTCACTATGGGCTGCCTTCTTAGTAATTTCTGTTCAAGATCATCCTCAAAAGTGGACTTACCATGGGTCCCCTCCACCTCCGACGATAAGCAAAAATCATCCAATGCGTTGTCTTCAACAAGGTAGTCCACATCATCCATTCTAGTCCGGGTGTACCATTTCTTTGCATTCCACCAAATGATCGCTTGTGATTGCCTTAGGCTGGTATAAAGAGTTTCAATGATCTCTGTATCAAAAGTAATTCTTTTTGCCACTTAAGGGAATAGTTCCTCGCGTCACCTCCCCTGAGGTGCCCCGCTATTGAATCATGGCAGATATTTTCTCACCACCGTGGCACCATCCACCATCTTTCTAAGCGTGGAGTTGCTGTCACCAATCAAACCCCATCGTTGTTCTTCCATCCCTCTCGATGTATTTTGCGCCCCAACTCGAGATGTGTCACCGCCTCAGTCCGTGAGTCGATCATGTTTACTTGATCTTCGTGAAGATCGAATGATGTAGGGTTTCCCCTTTCTTGCTGTTGTCGCGTCGGTGAAGATCTCAAGACATCAAGACCAAGATAATGGAATGAATCAACATCTTCGAGAAAGGCAATTGGATCATGAGGATTGTGATAGTTTGTGACTTCCCTTTTCCTCTTACCTCACGTCTTGAATCTCGGGGCGAGATTCTTGTTTAGTGGGGGTGAGCTGTCACAGCCCCAGATCAGCCCTAGAGCCTGTTTGTAGCTAGTAGCATTGCATCCATGCATCATGTTTAATTTCCATGAAATTTGAAATGGGGATGATCAAGCCCTAGCACTAAAGCAATTCAAATAGGTTCAACTTCAAAATATCTTCACAGAACCCAAAGTGGTTTGCAAAATGTTCATGATTAATGGAAAAAGGTGAAAACCATATCCAGAGGTGATGGATATTTTTCCAAGACATTTTTGGATTTTTGGATAAACCATATTGTATTTGAATTGGGGCATTTAAATACTATTAATATTTTAAATGCTCCAACAATTTTGAAAATAGTTCAGGGCCTTTGTAATAACTCAGTTAATGCCCATAATTATTTTCAGGATTTATTTAAATAGTTTAGTATTTTACTAAACTAAAACAAATGTAAAATAGAAATAGAAAAGGAAAGGAGAGAACTGCACTGCCGGCCACTGCGCAGCCCACCCGCCCAGTTTCCTCGGCTGGCCCAGGTGGCCCAGCCCACCCACCGCCTCACCGCTCGTCGCCTACCTCTGCCAAGAGGCAGAGGAGGGTTTCTGGCGACAGCGCCCGAGCTCGCCACCTCCTCCTGCTACTTTGCTGGCTCCCCTCGACGCCTTGGGAGACGCCACGACGACGCCCGTGCCCCTCGGCCCCTCTCCTCTCTCGAACGCCCTCCTCTCCTCTGTCTCACTCTCTCTGCCGAACCCAGGCAGGCTCGTCACTGTTCGCCATACCCATGACCACAGCCGTCCCGAGCCTCCCGGCATGTCCCGAGCTCCGCCTCGACCTCCTCTTCCTCCCCACCGAGCCGCGCCGCCAGACGCCTCAAGCACCCTCCCGACCCTTCATCCCCCTCGGGTGCGGAGATTTCCATCGCCCGCCCCGCCTGCTCGGCCTCCCGAGCCCAGTGACCACCCCTGCGGAACCACGGTGAGCTCCTGCGCCCCTCGCCCCTCTTCCCCGACTCGTTCCCCTCCTCTAGCCACCGATTCCACCGCGGCCGAAGCCCGCCGCCGCCGTGCCTCGTCGCCGGCGTGGCTAGAGCCCCAGTGGCTCGAAGCCAACCCCACCTCTGGGCTCACCGCAGCACTAGGAACCCATGGCGCCCTCCGCTTCCCTCTAGTGCGCCGCAGGCCGAGCCCAGGCTCGCCCGAAGCTCCGCCGCCGCCAAACACGCCCGCCGGCATCGATTCCGCCACCCGACCCAGCTAACCCCACCAAGAGCTTGGCTCCTCCCGGCTACTCCTAGGTGCCCTCCATGACCCATTTGGTCGCGGAATGGCGAAATCACTCCCCGCCGCGTGGCTCGCTGGCGGCTAAACGCCGGCGCCACGACCCGACCGGCATGGGTTGACCTTTGCCGGTTTGACCTCCCTCTCTCAACGACATGCGGGCCCGCTCGGCTAATTAAGTTAGATTGGTTTAACTAAGTTAGGTTAGTTAGTTAGACATCGACCGATGGGTCCCAGCGTCGAGTTGACCTGGACAGCGACCAGTTTGACCCGGCGACGTCACATCGACGTCGGTGACGCAATAACTAGTTTTCTGGATTTAATTTTATCCAGAAATTCCGTAAAATACTCTAAACTTCTAAAAATCATATAAATTCAACCGTAACTCCGGATGGAAATAATTTATATATGAAAATGATCAGAAAAATATGAAGAATCTGTTTATGCCATGATCATGCATGTTTGAACAAGTTAACCTCACTGAATAGGATGAATCATGATTAGGATAATTTATGAAATAGCATTTGGAGTTGGAGTTCAACCTTGTTTGAATTCCACTTCAATTAACTTGGATTACTGTTGCATTAGGTGAATTCAGTCCCTTAACATGATCATGCATCACATATGTGCATTGCATTGATTGTGTTCTTTCTCAGTTACTGGTGTTTGTCCCCTCTCGGTGAGACGACGTTCCGACGATGAATTGATGACACCGATGAAGAACTATATTATCTTCGAAGTGCCGCAAGCAAAACCCCTTGTTCATTCCGATACAATCCCACTCTCTCGCTCCTGCTCTATTTTACTGCATTAGGACAACAACGACTCATGTGTTATTTGCTGCATGTAGCTGAACCCCTTGATCCTTTGCATGACCTGTCATTCCACAAGAATTAGATGAAACCCACTAGCATGAGTAGGAATTGTTTGAGCCATGTTGTGCCTACTCATCTATGCTTGTTTGTCATGCCTGCTACTCGCTTAGAGTTGAGTCGGGTCTGATTCATCGGGAATGGATTGGAATTGTTATGAACATGCCCTATTGCGTGTAAGCTAAGTGTGTGAACACGATTTGGTAAAGGTAGCGGTGAGAGGCCATGTAGGAGTACATGGTGGGTTGTCTCATTGCAGCCGTCCTCGAGGAACTGAGTTACGTGTTTGTGATCCATGAAACAGTTACTACCACGCATTGGGATCCTTAATTGACCCTCTCGGCTTCTTAACCACCCTTGTTCTTAGTCCGGGAGTTGCAAGTAGTTTCGGTGTTTGTAGCATCTTTGGGGGCACGCAACGCTGACCGTAGGGGTGGGTTGTGTTGCGGTAGGCATGTGGCCCGGTGTAACGAGTGCTTGTTTGGTATCTCGGGAACCCTGCACACATCGTTCGGGCTGTATGGGAAACCTCGGCCGGACTCCCTGCGGATGGAACCCGAATAGGGGATAAACCTGGACTAGGGACTTGAGTGTATAGGTAGGCTCTGGCCGACACCCACGTTGGGCTTCCGCTTGAAGGTTGCCGAGTACATGTCGTGTAAACGGCGGTATGTGGAGGGAGCGTGTGTGAAGAAGTACCCCCCTGCAGGGTTTAATATGATCTATTCGAATAGCCGTGTCCACGGAGAAGGACTTCTGGGTTGCCTATATCAGTTCATAGACAAGTGGAAGTGGATACCCTAAAATGCGCAAGATAAGCGTGAGTGCTATGGATGGCGTTCTCGTAGGAAGACGGAGCGGTTCCATAGTGGTGTATTGATATGGTGAATATGTGGACTCGTGCGCCACCTCAAAAGAGTTACTTGCGATCGTAGTTCGTAATAGCCACCGAGTCAAAGCTGGCTTGCTGCAGTCAAACTCCACCACCCCCTTTTGATAATGATGCATATGTAGTTAGTTCTGATGTAAGTCTTGCTGAGTACAATTGTACTCGCGTTTGCTTATTTTATGTTTTGCGGAGAGGCGTCGGTCTACGCTAGTAGTTCCGCTTGGACTTGACGTTTAGCTTGATACCTCAGCTCACGATCTTGTGCCTTGGCAGATCTCGGTAGATAGTCGGGCTTCTCGGCCTTTTTCATTTATAGTTGTGCGTACTTTCGGACATGATTAGCTTCCGCTTGTGCTTTGACTTGTATGCTTTGAGTGTTGGGTCATGAGACCCATGTTTGTAATATCTCGCTCTTGGAGCCTAATGAATAATATTTGAGTCGTAGAGTTATGTTGTGATGCCATGTTGTATCTACGCATATTGAGCATAATGTGTGTATGTTTGAAATGCTTGGTATGTGTGGGATCCGACAAACTAGTTGTTTATCCTTGGCAGCCTCTCATATGGGAAATGTAGTCTCGTGATTACGAGCGATAGTAGTCCGCTAGATCCCGGTTCTCAGGAGTCCTGCTAGCACATCACTACTGCTTGGACACTTGACTGGCCGGCATGTGTTTCATTTCGTTCCTATGTCTGTCCCTTCGGGGAAATGTCACGCGGTGTTATTCGGAGTCCTGCCTAGCCTGCTACAGCCCGGGATACCGGAGTCCTGTTAGCCCAGTGCTACAGCCCGAATATATACGTTGATGACCGACATGCTCGATGTGATTCATGTATGCCTGTCCCCATAGGTTAGTGCCGCTTTGGGTTCACGACTAGCCATGTCGGCCCGTTTCTTTGTCATATGGATGCTAGCAATACTATCATATACGTGAGCCAAAAGGCGCAAACGGTCCCGGGCCATGGTAAGGCGACACCCGTGGGAATACCGTGCGTGAGGCCGCAAAGTGATATGATGGGTTACATGCTAGATCGGTGTGACTTAGGATCGGGGTCCTGACATCGGAAAGGTTCCGGATGAAAACAGGAAGTTACCGGAACCCCCCGGGGGGGTCAATGGGCCTTGATGGGCCATAGGGAGAAGAGGAAGGGCCGGCCAGGGGCAGGCGCCTTCATCCCCTCTAGTCCGAATAGGACAAGGAGAGGGGCGCGCCTTCTCTCTTGCCCCTCTCCAATCCTATTCCAACTAGGAAAGGGGGAGTCCTACTCCTGGGAGTAGGACTCCTCCAGCGCCGCCTTTGGGCTGGCCGCACTTCTTGCTCCTTTATATACGCGGGCAGGGGCACCCCATGACACAAGTTGATCTACGGATCGTTCCTTAGCCGTGTGCGGTGCCCCTCCACCATATTCCACTTCGTCATATCGTCATGGAGCTTAGGCGAAGCCCTGCGCCGGAGAAGTCATATCGTCGCGAGCTTAGGCGAAGCCCTGCGTCGGTGGAGCATCATCATCGCCACCACGCCGTCGTCTTGTGGAACTCATCCCCGACGCTTTGCTGGATCGGAGCCCGGGGATCGTCATCGAGCTGAACGTGTGCAGAACTCGGAGGTGCAATACGTTCGGTGCTTGGATCGGTCGGATCGTGAAGACGTACGACTACATCAACCGCGTTGTTATAACGCTTCCGCTTTCGGTCTACGAGGGTACGTGGACAGACACGCTCCCCTCTCGTTGCTATGCCATCACCATGGTCCTGTGTGTGCGTAGGAAAATTTTGAAATTACTACGTTCCCCAACAGTCCTTCATATAGATAACCTGCGCCACATCATTGGCTAGGACGAACGGTTCGTCAGTGTACCCAAGATTTTTCAGATCCACTGTTGTCATTCCGTACTGTGGGTCTACCTGTACCCCGCCTCCGAACAGATTGACCCATTTGCACTTAAACAAAGGGACCTTAAAATCATGTCCGTAGTCAAGTTCCCATATGTCCACTATGTAACCATAATATGTGTCCTTTCCCCTCTCGGTTGTTGCATCAAAGCGGACACCGCTGTTTCGGTTGGTGCTCTTTTGATATTGGCCAATCGTGTAAAATGTATTTCCATTTATCTCGCATCCTTTCCAAATCAATACAGCCAAAGATGGTCCCCTGGACAACAAGTACAGCTCATCACAAACAGTGTTGTCACCTACGTCGTGCTTCCAACCAACTGCTGAAAGTCCCGATGTGTTCACATGTAATCCAGTCATCGCATTGCTCGGGTGTTTGGAGCGCAGATCGCTCTTGTGTTCATCGACATACGGGTCACCAAGGTAGAGTTCTCAGAGAACTGTAGTGTGCTTGAGACCAAGAATATCCGTCCCTGCATATTATTGAGTCCCTTCCAAGCGTGCCTTTTCGATCAGTCTCCCCTCATACCGCAATTTAGGAAACCTATCTTCTTAAGGCCAGGAATGAAGTCAACACAAAACCCGATGACATCCTCTCGTTTGATGGCCCATGGAGATGCTTCCTTCTGGCCTAAGCGCGATTACGGACATATTTCTTTAGGACTCCCATGAACCTCTCAAAGGGGTACATATTGTGTAGAAATACGGGGCCCGTAATGACAATCTCGTCAACTAGATGAACTAGGGCGTGCGTCATGATATTGAAGAAGGATGGTGGGAACACCAGCTCGAAACCCGACAAGACATTGCACCACATCACTCCTTAGCCTTGGTATGATTTCTGGATCGATCACCTTCGAGAGATTGCATTGAGGAATGCACATAGCTTCACAATGGCTAATCGGACGTTTTCCTAGAAGCCCCATCAATGCAACCGGAAGCAGCTTGCGTCATAATCACGTGGCAGTCATGAGACTTTAGGTTCTGGAACTTTTTCTCCGCATATTTATTATTCCTTTATATTCGACAAGAAGCCGGTCGGGACCTTCATACCGAGCAGACATTCAAAGAAGATTTCTTTCTCTTCTTTCGTAGAGCGTAGCTGGCAGGACCTTCATACTGCTTCGGAGGCATGCCCTCTTTTTCGTAAGCGTTGCAGGTCCTCCCATGCCTCGGTGTATCTTTTGTCTTCCCATACACGCCCAAGAAGCCTAGCAGGTTCACGCAAAGGTTCTTCGTCACGTGCATCACGTCGATCGAAGAGCGGACCTCTAGGTCTTTCCAGAGGGTAGGTCCCAAAATATAGATTTCTTCTTCCACATGGGTGCATGATTCTCGGCGTCATTCGGAACAGCTAGTCCGCGGTACCCTTTCAAAAGATTACGTGTAAATCATTGACCATAGCAAGTACGTGATCACCGGCACGCATGGCGGGCTTCTTCCGGTGATCCGCCTCGCCTTTGAAATGCTTGCCTTTCTTTCGGCGGTGATGGTTGGTCGGAAGAAATCGACGATGGCCTGTGTACACATTCTTCCTGCAGCTTGCCAGGTATATACTATCGGTGTCAAGTAAACAGTGCGTGCATGCATGGTATCCCTTGTTTGTCTATCCTGAAAGGTTACTGAGAGCGGGCCAATCGTTGATGGTCACGAACAGCAACGCCTTTAGGTTAAATTCCTCCTGGTTGTGCTCATCCCACATACGTACACCGTTTTCATTCCACAGCTGTAAAAGTTCTTCAACTAATGGCCTTAGGTACACATCAATGTCGTTGCCGGGTTGCTTAGGGCCTTGGATGAGAACTGGCATCATAATGAACTTCCACTTCATGCACATCCAAGGAGGAAGGTTATACATACATAGAGTCACGGGCGGTGCCGTGATTGCTGCTCTGCTCCCGAAAGGATTAATGCCATCCGCGCTTAAAGCAAACCATACGTTCCTTGGCTCACTTGCAAACTCAACCCAGTACTTTCTCTCGATTTTTCTCCACTGCGACCCGTCAGCGGGTGCTCTCAACTTCCCTTCTTTCTTACGATCCCCACTGTGCCATCGCATCAACTTGGCATGCTCTCCGTTTCTGAACAGACGTTGCAACCGTGGTATTATAGGAGCATATCACATCACCTTCGCAGGAACCCTCTTCACAGGGGCTCGCCGTCAACATCACCAGGTCATCTCGTCGATCTTATACCGTAATGCACCGCATACCGGGCATGCATTCAGATCCTTGTACGCACCGCGGTAGAGGATGCACGATCATTAGGGCATGCATGTATCTTCTGCACCTCCAATCCTAGAGGGCATACGACCTTCTTTGCTGCGTATGTCTTGTCGGGCAATTCGTTATCCTTTGGAAGCTTCTTCTTCAATATTTTCAGTAGCTTCTCAAATCCTCTGTCGAGCATGATTCTCTGCCTTCCATCGTAGCAATTCCAAAGACGGTACCGAGCTTTGTGTTGCCATCTTCGCAATTGGGGTACAACCCTTTTTTGTGGTCCTCTAACATGCGATCGAACTTCAGCTTCTCCTTTTGACTTTCGCATTGCGTCCTTGCATCGACAATGACCCGGCGGAGATCATCATCATCGGGCACATCGTCTGGTTCCTCTTGATCTTCAGCAACTTCGCCCGTTGCAGCATCATCGTGCACATCGTCTGGTTCCTCTTGATGTTCAAGAGCATCACCGTATTCAGGGGGCACATAGTTGTCATCGTACTCTTCTTCTTCGCCGTCTTCCATCATAACCCCTATTTCTCCATGCCTCGTCCAAACATTATAGGGCATGGACAACACATAAAACCATTCTGCTTGTTTGCCTCAGCCACTTCGAGAAAATCATGCACGTCCTTAATGTACTCGGAGGTGTGTCTTGAACCGTACATTCATTGCCGGTTCATCTGTGTGCATTATATATAATTAAGTGTGTCAAAAATCATTACAGAACATCATGAATAGATAATTAAGTGACCAAATTAATAGAAGTTCATCATCACATTAAAACCAAAGTACATACATAGTTCTCATCTAACAACATAAAGCTCTGCAGAGCATCTAAATTAATTAAACCATACACTGAAACTATGTAAAACATTTCAATGCGAAAACAAATGCGATCATAATCGCAACCAATGTAACAACTGATCCAACGACATAATGATACCAAGCCTCGGTATGAATGGCATATTTTCTAATCTTTCTAATCTTCAAGCGCATTGCATCCATCTTGATCTTGTGATCATCGATTTACATCCGCAACATGCAACTCCAATATCATCTTCTCCTCCTCAATTTTTCTAATTTTTTCCTTCAACAAATTGTTTTCTTCTTCAACTAAATTAAACCTCTCGACAATAGGGTTGGTTGGAATTTCCGGTTCAACAACCTCCTAGATAATTATCATAAACAATAAATGAACCAATAGTTATGAAAAGATAATATATACCACATCCGGATCATAGACAGGACGAGGGCCGGCGGGGGCGGATACCAAAACCATCGTACTATATAAGATGCAATAATAAAAGTAAGAAAATTATACAAGTATCTATGTAAACATACAAGTAAGAATTTTTTCCTTTCAGAAAGAAGATAAGAACAAGAGGCTCACCACGGTGGTGCCGGCGACGAGATCGGCGCGGGCGATCGACGGCGGTGAAGACGGGGACGGGACGTGACGGACCGCTAAACCTAGACAAATATTAAGGAAAATGGAGCTTGGAGGTCGAGCTTGGAGAGGAGAAAGCTTAAGTAGTGTGGCTCGGGCATTCCATCGAACACCTCATGTGCATAGGAGGTGAGCTAGAGCACCACAAAGCTCTCACCTCGCCGGCCACGAAAAACAGAGCACTGGGAGTGCTCTGCTCGCGGGCGAGGGGTATATATAGGCAACTGGTCCCGGTTGGTGACTTGAACCGGGACTAAAGGGCAGCCTTTGGTCCCGGTTCGTCCCACCAACCGGGACCAATGGTGGTGGGCCAGGAGCGAGGCCCATTGGTCCCGGTTCGTCCCACCAACCGGGACCAAAAGGTCCAGACGAACCGGGACCAATGGCCCACGTGGCCCGGCCGGCCCCCAGGGCTCACGAACTGGGTCCAATGCCCCCATTGATCCCGGTTCTGGATTGAACCGAGACTAATGGGCTGGCCGGGCCTGGACCATTGCCCCCTTTTCTACTAGTGGTAGCACCTAATATCTCAAGGCAGTTTCCCCATTTGCGAATCTGCCTTTGGTTTATTTTGGTAAGAAGGTGCCTCTTACTTATCACCTTGTGGTTTATGCATTTTAGGTAGCAAAGGTAAGAGCGATCGGCCAAGACGGAGCCTTTGGTCTCCCCTTGTATGCCTCTCGAAAACAAAGTTGAGATCGGACATGGGATGCCTCGGTCATCGCTACTTCCCGAGAAAAAAGACAAGGAAGGTAAATATATTGGGTTTCTAGCAGCCCCTGTTGTAAATATATTGGGTCCCTCACTGTTTATTTCTCCATTGGTGGAGCTGCATTTGGTTTAGTGAAGGAAATGCGTACCTATTAGTGTAGTGCTTGTTCTGCTATGTATAGGTAGATCAAGTGCTATCCCCGTGTATTTTGGAGCCACCATCGTGTGCTGGTAATATATGATAATTAGATGTGGATATTTCTGCCCATGAGTGGTCCTGGCTCTGAAACTAATGGTTTTTGCCCCATCAGTCTTCATTAAATCCAGATTGTTGTATTTGTCAACTCTGACTTCTTTTTTGATGTTGATGTTGTTGGTGTATGAATAGTCAGCCTGCATTTAATTACTTGGGTACCTTAGATCAGCAGCTTGTATTTTTGCTGTTGTTGGCCGATCACAAAACTATCTTTTCGTGTTGTGACCCTGACCTCCTCCCTAATCAGGGATTGGATCGATCAGCAAGAAAAATAAAAGGAAGATAGATTTTCTCCATGGCAATTGTCAAACTAGCTGGCTAGTTTGTTGGTCTGAGCTTTTTCTTGTTTCAATAAAGAAAGATAAAGATGTCGTTGCTCGAAAACAAGGATTTACGCACGCTAACTAGAAGGATTAATATTGCCAATATATTTCTGCATGTCTTGTCTTTGTTTTACCCAACCAACTTGTCGATGCTCTGCTCTAGCCTGCCGCCTATTTTCTATCTATCTATATTCTGCTTGGTTGAGAAACCAAACTACCACCGACCTGGATTTGGTTTACTGACTGAGTGATTGATCGATGCAATTGACGTAATTCTCTAGTTTGTGTACCATGGCCTGCCTGTTGAAGTGGTCCTGTATATGATGCTAGTTGAACCTGAATGTTGTGTTAATCTGTACTACCAAGAAGTATTCCCTCCGCCCGAATAATATAAGACCTTATTGCAACAAATATGTGAGTATATTTGATGTAATAAGGTCTTATATTACGGGACGGAGTGGGTAGGTGTTTCATGGTCCTGTAGCAATGAATGCTTTTCTTCACCTATGTTGCTTAACTTGAATGGACTAACTATGGCCAGGACGTTACGCTAATGACATGTTCATTGATGCATTGCTGCTGTTTCATCTTCTTTACAACCCTAGACAACAAACAGCCTCCCACCATTAAGGTAGAGAAACTTCAATGCTCATTTTAGAGTCAATTTTTTTCTCGTAGTAAACATAGATGTGACTTCCCCAAGTAGTCAAGTGCACTCTTGCCATATGGCATGGTGTATCTCATTATTCGATGAGATTGCATATCACCATGGTGTAGCTCATTATTCATTCAGATTGCATTATCCCTCATGTTTCTTGCATGCATGATGATGTTCTTAAAATGATATGTCCATAGTGATTGAAGTATTTCTTGTTGTTTCTTCCCACAGCAGCAGTCATTGGAGATCCCTCCCTCTTCTCCTCTCACAGAGCAGAAGAGTGAGAACTCGCAGCAGCAGGCTCTCTAGCTTCCTGGCGAGTTGGAGGCACTAGACGAGGTATGCCCTCCTCTCTTTCCATCCCCTTCCTATCAAATCTTGTTTGCCCTTGTGTGCAAAGCAACCTTGGGACTAATTACTCATTATCCTAATATGCAATCTCTATTATTTATTAAACCAAGTTTGTGTATGCAAACCCGATGACATTCTGTCTTTTGTAATTGTGAGTGGATAACGGAGAAGAGAAGCATCCTGAGTTACATCAGTTGTATACTTTTATGTCTGAAACTAAGTTGTGTTTGTCAGTATGAAACTTAAAATTCAGTTACTTATGTTAAGTACCCTTTGGTTGAGTATAACTTGCCAAGGAGCATATTTTGACAATAGGTATCCCTGCATCATCAAACAATCTTGGTTTCTAGTTGCTACTGTCTACTAGATAACATTTGATTTATATACCTTTTTTACAATGGCATGCGTAGTGTTGTGTTAGTGTTGTGCAATGTGTGTTTCATTCTTAGATGGTGAGGGATGTGTCTCTTGTTGAAGATCTTGGCTCCCACCACTGTCTCCTCGGTTACCCGATTTAGGTGATTCCTTGGTCTCCCCTTCTCTGTCCTCTTTGGGACCTAGCCTTTGAGCTATATCCATACTGTGATATTCGATGGCCATTGAGTCGATGATCTGGCGGCATGGTATAGTAACTACATGATCATGGTTATGCTACTGTTCGTGTTGCTGATACTATTGGCCTTTAAGAGTTCATATTTCCAGTCTAGGAGATTCTTGCCCTTGTTTGATGGTATTGGATAAGACGAGACATATTATAGATATTATCTACTTGATCTTTTACCAAGTGTTAGTGATGTGGTTTGTACCGCTGATAATAAGTGTGCCATACTTGAGCTATTTCCATGTGTCGTGCTGTGCGTAGTGAAGATAGTAGTATGATTGTTTGGTGATGGGCTTGCTTTACTAGATTTACAAGTAATTTGTTGCACCTGACTTGCATTGCACATTTCTGTTATAAATTCTAGGACCGACGAGTGACAGTTTATTGATGCATGGAGAACATGCCGTCCGGCATGAGTCTGGTCATGGCAACACTCCGACGCCTCCTGCTCGTGGCTTCCCCGGGGGCTTGTTTTTCTTTGACTCCGGCATAGGTAAGACACTTGGCTCCGCTTCCTCTGCTTTTCTCTCTCTCTCTCTCTCTCTCTCTCTCTCTCTCTCTCTCTCTCTCTCTCTGACGCTCTGCATGCCATGACCTCTGTTTGTTTGATTGGCCAACATTATGGCCTAAATACTAAATCAAATTTAACCATCTGCCACGGTTTGATGAAATAGTACTGAGTTGTTAAGCTTTCTCCTAGTTGAAAAATGTAGGAATCCTTCATTGCAGAATGGTACCAAAAATGATTGTCGTGCCATTTTAAAAAACCCATATGTGTTAGATCTTTGAAATCTACACACAACGAAGTGATCTTACTAATGGAACGAATCGTTTCTTTGGCTGTCAGGCATGGAAAACTCTAGGCCATGCCCCTATTGCTTCTTTTGAAGCTTGTAGGTTTTCCCCTGTTCTTTATTGCTGTTTATTGCGAAGAGGATTGTTGATCCAGATGAGGAGATACTTTTATGGGTAATTTGTATATGATGCGGCGACTTTGTGCTGTCACATTTCTTTCACCTTGGAGGTCTGATGCACCCTTGATTATATTCTCCTGTGATAAGACACAAGTATAGGGGATCACAACAGTTTTTGAGGGTAGAGTATTCAACCCAAATTTATTGATTCGACACAAGGGAAGCCAAAGAATATTCTCAATTATTAGCAGCTGAGTTGTCAATTCAACCACACCTGGAAACTTAGTATCTGCAGCAAAGTGTTTAGTAGCAAAGTAATAAGATAGTGGTGGTAACGGTAACAAAAGTAAAGACAGCAAAAGTAATGTTTTTGGTATTTTGTAGTGATTGTAACAGTATCAACGGAAAAGTAAATAAGCGAGAAACAGTATATGGAAAACTCATAGGCACCGGATTAGCGATGGATAATTATGCCGGATGCAGTTCGTCATGTAACAGTCATAACATAGGGTAACACAGAACTAGCTCCAGTTCATCAATATAATGTAGGCATGTATTCCGTATATAGTCATACGTGCTTATGGAAAAGAACTTGCATGACATCTTTTGTCCTACCCTCCCGTGGCAGTGGGGTCCTATTGGAAACAAGGGATATTAAGGCCTCCTTTTAATAGAGAACCGGAACAAAGCATTAGCACATAGTGAATACATGAACTCCTCAAACTATGGTCATCACCGGGAGTGGTCCTGATTATTGTCACTTCGGGGTTGCCGGATCATAACACATAGTAGGTGACTATAGACTTGCAAGATAGGATCAAGAACACACATACATTCATGAAAACATAATAGGTTCAGATCTGAAATCATGGCACTCGGGCCCTAGTGACAAGCATTAAGCATAGCAAAGTCATAGCAACATCAATCTCGTAACATAATGGATACTAGGGATCAAACCCTAACAAAACTAACTCGATTACATGATAAATCTCATCCAACCCATCACCGTCCAGCAAGCCTATGATGGAATTACTCACGCACGGCGGTGAGCATCATGAAATTGGTGATGGAGGATGGTTGATGATGACGACGGCGATGAATCCCCCTCTCCGGAGCCTCGTGGACAGGGTGTGGGCCCCCTGGTCTTCATCTTTGGCGAGGATTTTTTATTGTTTTTTCTATGGTGTTCCGTGGAGTTTCAGGTCATTCCGAGAACTTATATTTTCTGCACATAAAACAACACCATGGCAATTCTACTGAAAACAGCGTCAGTCCGGGTTAGTTCCGTTCAAATCATACAAGTTAGAGTTCAAAACAAGGGCAAAAGTGTTTGAAAAAGTAGATACGACGGAGACGTATCATCCTGCATTGTCTTTTCTTCTGTTTTTCCTTCCTATTTTTGGACGAGGACAAATTTATTTGTCGGGCTGTCAGGTGTGGAAAACCCTAGGCCTTGGCCCTATTGGTTCTTTCTTTTGAAGTCTACCTTTTTTCTCGTCTTATTGTTGTTTTACTGGTAAGATCATTGTTGATCTAGACGAGCAGGCACAGATATTTGAGGGCAATTTCTGTCTGAGTCATGGTTTTTGAGTCGATGAGTCGTTCTCGCATAGCGCCTCTTGACGAGTCATGGCTGTCTGATTGACTAGTCGCGACTAGTCGAGAGTTTGAGTTGACATCATGCAGTGTGACTCGTCGACTAGTCGCGCGACTCAAAAGCAGTAGTCTGAATCGACTTTGTGATGTCAAACTCTCTTCACCTTGGTGATCTTGTGTGCCCTGATAATGTTCTTTTGCACCATGTTCTTTCTTTCTGTTTTGATCTTTCTATTTTGGATTCCTTAGATGAGGTTGCATGTATTTTGTTGATGGATGGTCTGATGTCCAATGAATCATGCATTAGCTTTTTCCTGATCATTTTCCCCACTGAGTTCTATTCTTTCATTTCAGAGAAGAATAACCCTTGATTACTTGTTTTCGTTGTTTAATTCAATGGGTTGTAACCTTTTTATGTAAATGGGGTGTTGCGGATGTCTTTCGCATTCGTAGTTCCTTTTCCTTCTCTTCCAATAATCTTCTGTTTTGGGTTTCCATTTGCTGGAGATGAGTCCCTATTGGTTTGATTGGCTGATAATATGATGGCCTAAATACTGAAACGAATCTAATCATCCTCTTGGCTAGCCTCATGCCATCATTATTTCCCCCTCTATTTTTGGTGTAGTTATTCATTTATTCAACTAATGGTATTTTCTAGTTGAGTATGAGATGATCAATCAATGATTAGTTTAGCTATTGGCTCTATAGGCCAACATGATGCCTTAAATACTGAACCAAATCTGATCATCATCCCTGGTTCGATATGAGAAGCGGCTTTGTTAAGCTTTCTTCCAGTTTCAGAAGTCATGAATTCCTTTTTGCAAGTTGGTGTAAAAATGATTTTAATGCAATATAAAAATAAGAAACAATGCTAGATCTTTGAAATCAACAATAGAATGTGCCATGTAATGGTCCTCAACTAAAACAAATTATATGCGGGATGTCCTCTGCTTTCTCTTGTAGTCTGCATGCCCCAGCAACAGTTTGGCATGGGTTGAGTTCATAGAAGTTTGAAACAACACACTGATTAGTGCAACTGAGCATGTACATTTATTTGTAAAAGATATTAAATCGTTGTAGCACCAATTCATGTCCATTGGGTAGATAGCTTGCTGTCAATTAAGTACATGATCTCTTTTGACCAAGTGCTGCACTTTTCTAGAAATGGTTTCTTGCATACATATGTTCTCTGTTAGATGATATATATCCAGATGCATGGGTACTCATTTCGGCCTACATCAGTATGAATTATTGATATGTGATGCCATTTGTGCTTCTTGTGATTGTCCTATAATAATTAATGCCACCGTCTAGTGCATTTAGCACTGTAGTGCTAATTTAGTGATAATTTTATCTACAAGTGTATGATTATTTGATTCCAAGGGTTCTTGTATGTGCAGAAGAGCATGACTTGCGAATCGGCATTTAGCAGTAGTTCTCTCCCCAATTGGTGGCAGTGAGTTCATGGCGCAGCAAATCCTGCTCCTTCGACTGTGGTTCGGGTAACTGCTTGGTCGCCTCGCTACTGTACCCCATGCTCTGTGGTGCGCAGCCATCGTGCCACAGTGTGATGTGATCATCTCCTTCCATCCGTGGTAATTTCTAGGTTATAGTTTGGCTTGTGGGGTTGTCATCTGGCCATCCTTTCTTTTGTGATAGTTGATGTTGCAAACAAACTCCTTCTGTTTTGTCAAACTCTACAATAATCTGTCCTTGTGGTGTTTGCCCAGTTAGTTGATCAAATTTGAGTGGATTCTGTGTTATCTTTTATTTTTTGTTGACCAAATTTGAGTGAACTAACTTGGTACAATGCTTTGCATGAAGAAATGCCAACCTAGCATGCTCACATAGTTTTGGTAGTAAATGTCAACTTAATGCATTATGTGCTTTGCGTGTTAGCCGTGTCCGACTGTGCATTTTATTTGAATCGATAGATAAATGAGCTTGCTTTTGCAGATTTACTAGTAAATTCTTCTACATTCTAAGATCTGTTTTGTTCTAAACTGTTTTTGACTTGCTGCGTGTGTTGCTTTCAGATGCAGATGGATGGCAGTCACAGTTTGGTGCCGCTGAGATTGATGATGCCGACGTCGTTCCGCCTAAAAGTGGCAAGGTGCCGAAGAGCCAAGACATGGAAACACTATGTAAAAAGGCAAGATGAGCCGGACTTGTGTGTTTCTTTGTTGGCTGGTTGCTGTGGAAGTGTGCTAAATGATATGGCTGGTGATAGTTGTTCTTGTACATAAGATAAAATGGATTGGTTTCTTATTTGTTGGCTTACTTGTGCTTTGTTTGTGGCTCAAGTGTTGTCTGTTGATTACTAGTGCTTGTTTATGTTGTTGTTCCCAACCACAGTGGGCTTTGCAATGCGACGAACACTTTGGGTGATTGAGAGCGATATGCTAAAGACTTCAAAACTTGTGGTTGCAAATTTCCTCAAATGGGGACTTATGGATTATATGTGTCAGGTCTATCTGCAATTTGTTCAATCAGGATTTGCGGATTTCAAACTGAATGTGCATCATGTGAATTTCAGAATCAACATGCATATAGGTGGTATGCTTGTATGCAGCACTAGAATCGTTATAGAGCAAATGTAATCCAAGTTTTTCTGTTGGGACTAAAATGATGTCTCAACATATACATTAGGTTGACCATGTTGCATAGTTACTGATAATTCCATTGCCTAGTCCAATTGGAAGTGAATACAAGCTTTAGCACCTTTCATTTCTTGTTAGAATTTGAAGACAAATGAAATGACAAGGCATCATCAGGAGAGATCAAACAAGATGGCAAATGAGTGACATGAGAATATTCTGTCTGAATCTTCTAAAATGAAATACATATATAGTTTTGACCAGAGAGTGCATGCTCATATCTCATTTTGTTACCATGTTGTCCTCACAAAAATAGCTCTATTTTACACATCATGGTATGCTGCTTTACAGTAACTTCCAGGGTTCTTGTCGGTGCGGGCCGGGAGGATGCAGCAGCAGGCGACATTAAGGCGGGACAGGAACTACAACTACAATAATGGGTACGCATCCCGAATGTCATTGGTGAGCCAGAAGTACTCTTCGGAGTCGCCGCAGCTTAATGGGTAATTAGTTTCATTTTACACCAGTCTATTCCGCCCATCAACTAGTATTACAAGTTCCAAAGCGTCTATGATTGATTAATGTTGGACTTGTGGGGTTGGGGCTGTAAGTACGTAATAAACAATGCTGATAAGATGGAGGAGGACGGCAGTAGTGGCAACAGGAGCAGCCACTTAATTTGTGGTGTTGGAGGTGTAAATAAATAGAATAAATGCGTGCCTAAAGATGCCCATCAGCCAGAGAGGGATGGCCTAATTTGCGCCACCTCACTAATCCGTGGCACGACCTTCTCTTTGGCCATGAACCACGTGGCTGCATCCCTCCATAGCTTGTTATCTTCATCATGCCCAACATATAGAAGAAGTAGTCATCCATCCGGCGTGCGAAGTGCGCGTCGCGACTTGGACTTTGAACGCCGGGCGACGGGACGATGACATGCTTTCCTTATCACTGCTGTGAGGAGGTTCTTGTTCCATCCATCGGCAACATTTGTCCTGCTGATCTTCTTTCCTCCGCCCCGCCTACAGAATTCAAGAGGTAAGCTGCCATTGCGAGGCCGATTGGGAGGCCGTCAGGTACCTTCTCCTCGCCGAAGCCGACCCCATCGTCGCCGCGCGCATCGTCATCGAGTACCGCGACGTCAGGTGCTTCCGCGAAGGCTCCGCCGCGGCCCGCCGCGCCCTCAAGCTAGCCCTCCACTGCACCATGGTGGCCGCCAAGCACCCGTGTCCCTCGCAGCTCGCCGGCGATTGGCTGTCGCTCAGCTCCTCCCTCCACAATGTCGTCCCCTTGCTCTGTAGGTTCAGTTCCAGTAACCAGTACACTTCTTTGCTGAGCTTAGCAACAAGAACGACGACCAGGATAGCCAGCTTCAATGCTGCCCAGTGGAGTTTCCACTACCAGGGGCTGGTATATATATATATATGCTCCTAGTCTTTTGTTTGAGATTCTTTTTTCATCAGATTGATAAGGATCTTCATTAACTGTTCTCATGCTCATACCACACACGGCTACCCATATACTCCCTCCATCCATCCATTTGAGCCCATTTGAGCGATAAGCTTTTTGGGGCGGAGGGAGTATATGATAAACACGCGCGCGCACGCGCGCACACACACACACACACATAGAAAGGAGCATCCATGCTATGATTACTAATTGTGGTCTGCATACGTTTGGCAGAACCAGTGCGCTGCCTTTTCTGCGAGCAAGAAGGGATCAGGATTGTACACCCGGCTAGTGGGGAGGGATTCCATGGGCACGAGGTGGAGTTTGGGAAGATGGTTCGCGGGGAAGATTTATTTGAATATGTCGACTATCCAGAGGAGTACGACAATGATCACATACTAACTAATAGCGAATTTGTTACGGACACTGTGGCCCATGGACTCGATGAGGACTGCATGTACCTTGGTAGCAATGACTTCACCATCAAGGAATCCGACGGTCATGAGTGGGATGAGTATGGAGAGTAGTAGTATAATACAGTGAACGGTGAGGGGTGTCGTACTCACTTCACTGATTATCCTCGATTAAGTTGTACTCCCTCCGCCCGGAAATACTTGTCGGAAAAATGCAAAAGAATGGATGTATCTAGAACTAAAATACATCTAGATACATCCATTCTTCCGACAAGTATTTTTGGACGAAGGGAGTAGCTAGTTTGTTTATTCACGGTGTGCTCCTTCCTTTTATTTTGGGCAGGTCTTCTGAAAGGAGGTGATAAAGCCAAGCTTCAGGTAGCGGTCAATCACTTGATGGCGATGGTGACGTCGCTTGCTGGTAAGATACTTGATGCTCCGGCTGGAGCCGACAGGGTGTGTGGAGCTGGTGATCAAGGAGTCTTGCGTGTTGCTGATGCCTGACGCTGTGCTGCAGTTTTTCTGCTCCTTTGAACGCTGTGGTCCTTTGGTCTCTATATAGTTAGTTCTCTCTACTGCTTTGAACTCTAATGTTGCGGTTGCAGGTGGTAGCAGGTTTTCGCCCCGTGGGAGTGCTTCGATGCTGATCATGCAGAGCGTGTTTCCCCCAACTTGCTGCTTCTCTTTTCCAGTTTGTTGCTCTTGTAAGAATTAAATATACAGGTTGAGCGATTAACGGAAATGGATTAGCCTGGTTGAAAAGAAAAAACAAGCTTGTTTCATAGGATGAGCAAGTCTGTTGGCTAGTCCTACAGATATACATGTTGACATCAAAAGGATTTCGCTAAGTCACACGTATTGGTTTTGATGGAAAGTACATGTGATTTCCAACTCTGGAACAAGGATGAAAGCAAATCGTTTTCAGCCCATTAAAGACCTGTTTGCTAAAGATTCTCTCCCTGGAATGAAAATATTTTAAAGCCTAATCTACAAATCTTCTTAAATCTGTAGATTAGGCTTTACAAACTTATGTAATGGGGATTTTAAAGCTGGCTACAAGGTTCCATGATGAAGGGTTAGCGAAGGGTTGTTGGGCGTGGGATACTTTGACTTAATCACTGAACCCAAAGAAACATGTGGTACTGCCTTTAGAGACACCACCACTCTCTTTAATCAGGCTTTGCTGGCTTGCCAAACATGGCGACCGATCCAATACCCGCAGAGTTTAGCTGCAAGACCCATGAAAGCAATCTACTACCCGAGAGGTAATTTATTAGATGCTAAAAAAAGAGTCACCTTGAGAGTGGGATATGGTAAGTGCATCAGGGCCTGGCGTGGTAATTGGCTTCCCCTAAATTAAAACCAAGTCCGGGAAGAATGAATGATAGACATATACATACAATTCAAGGATGACCTAGCTTGGCATCAGAGTTAGTAATTCCTGGAATGAACTCAGACGAATCTTCCATACACATGATGCGAGTATCATCCTTAACATGAGCGCGTCTGATGATTGAAAAGGGGATTTTCCTGCCTGGCATTATGAAAGAAATGGCTTTTCTACCGTGATGATTACCTACACATTTGCTTACAGCCTCAAGAATGATGAAAGTGCAAAACCTGGGACAAGTGCGGCGTGAGATTGCTCAAGAAAGATGTGGAAGCTAATCTGGAACTCCCCTGTGATGAATAAGGTGAGAATTTTTGCTTGAAGAGTAGCCTGGGACAGCGCTTGTCCTGTTTGATTTGGTGCTACAGTGGACTGTACTAAAGGCAAAGCTTTGAGAAACGAAATGTGGAAATCCTAGAGCTTTGCTTCCGCGGAGCTGGTCCCAGTATTCTGGACCGGATTGGCTCTAGCTGCTTTTTTTCAAGAATTTGCCAGGACAGAAGAGGACTGGTTCTCATGATTTTGTGGAGAGGCTGGCACTTAAGGTGTCACCGAAGGAATCTAAGCCGTGAAATCTTGTAGGAGAGCCTCAAATACTATGTTACAATGGTAATCCAAGTACTATTATACATTATGTCCAAAAGATTATTAAATATGTGAAAAAAACTCTTAGTTAGCAGAGAAGTCTATAGCACAGACCAATCTCGTGTATTGCCTATCTCCCATGATAAATATCATACATGTTGTACTAGATCCTACTAAATAGATTTTATATATAATTTTGTGAACAATGTTTTATGCTAGAAACTAGCAGGAGCTCTTGTATACACCGGATGAAACCAATATTGTTCCAGATGAGCATATCAAACCATCAAATCTTGTTTATGAAAAGTACACTTGCAAGCATTTTCATGTTCACGGTGATTAATATAAATGATGATATCTAATACGGACCATGCACATGTTATCACGTTATTATTGAACCCACATTGCAATAAACATTTCCCCATGATTTGATTTATAATGTACTAGTTTCTATAATTATATGTACCTAAAAATACACAAGAAAACCACTATTAAGATATTAACAGACCTAAGTTTTAGAGGTATCCAACATGATTAATGTTTTTAAAATATAAATGAACACACACACACGCGCGCGCGCGCCCACACACACACGTATACACTATACTATATAACTTATGTAATCATTAAAATGATTCAAACATAATTGTTGTTATAACAAATAAGTTGAACTTTAGTATTCGAGTAACTACATTACAACCATATAAAAATCACTATATTTAAAATTTGATTATATTATTATATGGTAAAATATGACACATAGGCATATAAATTATGATAAAAATAATTTTAAAAATATAAAAGTTTAGTATAAAAATGTTGATGCAACATCGAAAAAATGTGCTTGGGCTGCATGATTGACGTGTACTATGCTACAGTTTTCATGTGCGGCACTGATAGAAAATATTTCTGTACGTGCGCGTATCAATTTTTATGTGTGCATGTTGTGTGCACTGCACTGAGTTAACCGTAGCCCATGTGTGCTGTATCAGCCAATAAAGGATGGAGGCTGGGGACTGTGCACTGCACCTACATACATTACAACAATAAAACTAGCTTTGAGTAGAGAAAAAAGCCAAGAGAAGAAGAAGATGGACAGTGGCAGTTCATCTGGTGGAAACAACCAAGGCAAGAAAAAGAGCAAGAAATGTGTGCTGACCGCGGGTAAGTGTGCGTGTGAGATCTTTCTTGTTGATTAAGTTTCTTGGATATCTATTGTTGTGTACTACGTACCTGCAATTCTTCGTGAGAAAACATGCTTTATAAGTTTGTGTTCTCTTCACAAGAAAGACAAGATAGAGAGTGACTAGAATAGCAGCAGTTTGCACATTGATTCCCTTTTTCTTTTCCCATATGGCGATGAAATACATAACTTTGCACAGGTTTACAGACTGAACATAATACTTGGTCATGTGTACAAGTTTGATTTTGTTTTTCTTTTATTTCTTTTAAGAAACAAAAAAAAACTATTTTGAGCAATTCATGTTCCGAGCTCACTTTATAGTTACCTTTCTACCATGCAGAAGAGCTGACAAACCGGCGGCTTGAGAACGTGCAACCTACCTCTTGGGACGATGAGTGTACGTATGGCGCGTCGTGTTTGTTATCTCTAGGTGCAATTTTCTTAACTTTGACTGGACTTGCGAATTAATTTTGGTCTGTACTGTGTGCTACCTGCAGGGATTGTAACACTGAAAATCACAGATAATGCGGTGGAGGATGAAGACACTAGTAGCATCGTGAGCAGTTTCTCGACAGACAGCCCCTTCTCGATAGACGCCGAGGAGGAGACTGACAAGGAGGAGGAGGCTGACAATGAGGAGGAGGAGGAGGAGGCTGAAGAGGAGGCTGGTGAAGAGGGGGCTGACAATGAAAAAACTGTAAATTTTGGATCGTATTTATCTACAATGTTTTCTTGTTTCACCCTACATTTATATCATAATTGTATAGTATTGTCACAAGTTTAAATTATTTTTCTGTACTATAGATAATTAATGTAGTGTCACGGCCTAGTTGCTGTTTTTGGACTTTTTAGAAAACATATATTTTTTCGAGGAAAAATATCAACAAAAAATATGTCCCGAAGTTCCAAGTTAAAGGGTTAACAAGGAAGGTAAAGAGGAGAGTGTGTTTGTCCGGAAAAAAGATGAGGAGAGTGTGATCTCTCAAGTCTCAACACACATTCTTGCGTGGTTAAGATAAGCCACTGGGTGGAACAGTGTCACGGTGGCCATAAGTAGCAATCCCCAAGACCATGTTTATGTACTGGCAACACATGTTACCTAAGTAAAAGAGAAAAGTTTACTAATGAGCATCTAGAGGAAGTTATTTTTACCATGCTGATACATAGAGGACAGGGCCACTGTCTCGTGATCAAGAAGATGAGAGCCTCAAATACTATGTTACAACTGTAATCCAAACACTCCCTCCGTTTCCGAAATATAAGTCTTTTAGAGATTTCAATATGAACTACACACGGAGAAACATTAGTGGATCTATACTCTAAAATATATCACACATTCGTATGTAGTCTATATTAAAATCTCTAAAAAGACTAATATTGAGGAACGGAGGGAGTACTATTATACATCTTTTTTGTGTGGAAAACTTCCAATCTATTCATCTTCAATCATGGCAGGACAGCGAACACCGGAAATA
Organism: Aegilops bicornis; assembly: GCA_021605145.1. Classification (NCBI taxonomy): domain Eukaryota; kingdom Viridiplantae; phylum Streptophyta; class Magnoliopsida; order Poales; family Poaceae; genus Aegilops; species Aegilops bicornis. The sequence goes on from CM038673.1 coordinate 84,017,788, forward strand.
ATAAAAAATACATCCAGATTTACAAACCACCTACCGACGACTACAAACACTGAAGTGAGCTAAAGACGTGCCGCCGTCATCACCCCTCCCTCGCCAGAGCCAGTCATAGCTTGTTGTAGTAGATAGTCAGGAAGTCATCGTGCTAAAACCCATAGGACCAACGCATCAGAACAGCAACCGCCGCCGATGAGTAGAAGATTAGATCGGAAGGATCCAATCTGAAGAGACATGAACAAAGACAAAAAGACTGGATCGGAGCAGATCCACCAAAAGACAATCACCGACCGAATCCCGAGAGATCCGTGGGACATATTTCTACATACCCTTCGACGATGCTAGACGCGCCATTAGGACGTGGCTTAGATGAGGAGTGTTGGAACGTGCCCACGCCCTGCGTCTCCGATGGCTAACCACGCAGCCCGCGTCATCCGCGTCCTCAACAGTAGCATGCACGTAGTGCTTATCTTCTCCTGCATGTTAGCAATTCCGGCTCATGCCGTTGTAACTCTCTCCCACGTTCTCACTGCTCTCTCTCTCTCTCATGTAAACTGTATATAAGTGCACCAGATGCATGAATACAAGCAGTGTGAGTTGTGCATGCTCTATCTTGGTATCAGACGCCGTGTCCCTTCGATCCTCTTCCACCCAAGCTTCCGCTATGAACCGGCTCCTCCGCCGTACCCGCTCGGCGGACTTCGACTCCCCGGCGCCCAACCCGGTCGCCTCCATTCCTCTCGCTGCGGCGCCACCCGCCCGTCGCTCCGCTGCTGACCACACCTCTCCCCACGGCTCCCTTGGCTGTCTTGGCGCCGCGCCCGCTCACCCCCTCGCCGACCGGGCCAAGGCGACTGTTCCCGAGGGCGCAGCGGCTCCTTCCTCGTCCTCCTCGGCCCCCCGCGCGGTCCACCTCGCCCCTGCGCCTGCCGCGGGCATCCTGCGGACCGCCGGCAGCACTCCTGTGCCCCGTCCGGGTGGCGTCCTCGTCCCGCACCTCGGGATCGGCAGCTCCGTCGCCGGCACCTCGTCTCCCGCCGGCCTCCCGCCCTCCATCACGCACTACTTCGCCACCAAGCTCCAGCTCGAGTCGGGAAACTACACACGGTGGCGCCAGCTCTTCTACACCATCTCCTGCCGGTACGAGGTCCAGCACCACCTCGACGTCGCCGCCGACCCACTCGGCCAGAGCGCCGTGTGGCGTAATGATGACTTGACCATGGTGCTCTGGATGCACGGCGTGGTCGATGAAGACCTCCTCGACGTCGTCGCCACTCCGGACAGCACCGTCCACGACATCTGGCTGCAGCTTCATCTTCTCTTCATGGACAACCAGCCCGGCCGCGCCGTCATCCTCGGCGCGGAGTTCCGCAACCTCGTCCAAGGCGACCTCTCCGTCGCTGAATATAGTTGGCGCCTCAAGTCCCTTGTCGATGCCCTCGCGGACGTCGGCGAGAACATCACCGACCAGTCGCTCACTCTCCAACTCATCCGCGGGCTCAACCGTAAGTTCCATGTGATGGCGACCCTGCTGCGATGCAAATTCCTTTTCCCACTTTCGTGCAGGCGCGCTCGCGGCTACTCATGGAGGAGATATCGGCCAACGAGCGAGCGCCCTTGGACGGCCGTCCCGAAGCCACGACGACCGCGCTCACCATCGGGCAGGGCTGTAACGCCCCGGACCCGATGCGCCAGGTGTCTGCCACTTATTCGCCGTCATTTCCATCTCTTGTGCTTGCGTGTTGCATTTTGCCATGTCAGCATCTGCATTTCATCTGCATGTTTTTCAAAACTTGCATCCGTTCGGGTTCCGCCGGTTCTCTCCGTTGTCCGCTCGGAGTCCAGACACTCTCACACGCGCCCGCGGCACCTCCGAATATTATTTTTATAAGTGGCATAAAAATGTTCTCGGAATGGGGTGAGAGTTGGCGTGCGGTCTTATTATAGTGTAGACAGGCCGCCTGCCAAATTTCGTCGCGTTCGGAGTTCGTTTGACTGCCCAACCGTTAAATATATAACCGTGATATAGTCGGTATATTCGTCGGACGTTTCGGTCTCCGAAACTGCCGCCGGGCTGCAACTTCTCTTCTCTTCTCTCAGCCCAGCTCCTCTTCACAGCCCACCAACCACTCCCAAGCCCGCCTAACCTCCCCCTCGATCGGATCCATCTGATCGCTATCGGAGGGCTTCAAAAGCCCCCATTTCCCCCTAATCTAGCCCTCCTACCTATAAATGGACACCCCCAACGTCCATTTTTGGCCTAAACTGACCATCTACCCTCCCCCTCGGGATCCCCGCAGCCGCCAGCCTCCCACCTCGGATCTAGCGCCGCCGCCCCTGCCAGCCACTTGGCGCCGCCGCCGCCACATCGCCACGGCCAATGAGGTGACGCCACGTCGCCCTAGCGCCCGCGCCAGCCAACCCCCATGCGCCACCTGCCCTCCTCAGCCGCCTCCCCGCCGCCGTGCCCTCCAGAGCCCAGATCTAGCCCGCGATGGGCGAATCGGGCGAGCCGCCAGCGCTCCGCCCGTCGCCGCCCTCGCGTGCTCCGATCTGGATCGGGGATGAGCCCTCGACCCCAATCTCGTGACCCGCCTCACGTGGCGAGCCCGTCGCCGGAGCACCTGCGCTGCCACTGCCGGTCGCTGCCCCATCGCCCTCTTCCTCTCATTCTCTCCCCTCGGCCGGTTCTCTCTCCCGTGAGCTCGCCGCCTCGAGCTCCGGCGACCTCGCCCGTCCGGCCTCGCTCCGGCCAGATCCGGTGCCCAGGCGGCCGGATCCGCCCCGCGCCGCCCCGTTCCCGACCTTCTCCGTTGCCGGCGCGCCGCCCTCGCTGGGTTTCTTCGCGCCATCGACCTCCCCTGCCTCCGCGCGTGAGCGCGAGGACGACGCAGGCGCCGCTGGCCTCGTGGCCCGGCCTCCCCTCGTGGGCCCCGCAAGCAAGGCCGGCCCAGCTTCCCCTCGCCCGGCCTGCCTCCCTCCTTCCTGGGCCGAAGCCCACTAGGTGAGCCCCTGACCGGCCCTATCCCTCGCCCATGCGTGTTTTAGTTACATTGCGCTCATCTGTTTTTTTCAGAAAACTGTTAAGTCCCAGATTTTCAGCATTTTCTACACCTGTTCATCGCATCATAACTCTGCATCCGTATAGACATTTCATGCATATAATATATCAAAATGTTCTCTGTGAGATGCTCTACATTTCGTTCCATTGCACCATGTTCATTTGAGTTCATCTTGATGCCTGAATCATCGTTGCAAGAGTGTTATATGATGTTAATCTGCTGAAACTGTTATAACTTGGTGATTTGTCATTTTTGTTGCATTTGATGTGTGCATCCTATGAGGTTTATGTCTACATGTGTTTTGAACTATGCCATGTAATCTTTACAGGGGAGCCATCCATGTATTTTTTTGAGTTGTGTAGTCAGTGCATCAAGCTTGTTAAGTACGGTTCTTGCTGTTGCTGTTTTGCTAGGCTGTTTCTGCTATATTATGATGCTATGTAAACCTGATGCTACAAGTCATTCTAAGCATAATCTGGAGATGTTCACTAAGGATGTTTTGTTATACATGTCATGATCTATCAATCCATTGCCCTGGTTGCATTTATAGCTTGCTGTAGCTTGATGTAAACTTGCTCCAAAGTTGCTAAATAATGTTGCTGTCAGCCTGTTAACATTAAGTTCAGTTGTTGCCATGATTGTTGTTAGTGATCCATGCACCCTATGGACTTGATCTTTCCATTATTAGCTTCATAAACATGTCTTCTTACTGTTGGTTACCTTGTCATGACATGTATGGCTCTATGGTGAGTGGTACAAGCTCACCAACATGCCTACTTATTGTTGATGCTTGCAATATGCCTAGTTGCTGTTTTAGACAGATTGTTGCTATAACTTGTATAGTGTCTGTGTGTTGAACCGTTGTCTCGCTTTTGAGTGTGCTCTATCTGAAACTTGCTTGATTTTGCATATAGTTTCATATTATCATGTTGCATCCTTGTTTTGAGGTGTTTGCTTGATGTTTGTATGCATTTTGCATCAATGCCATGTTTAACTTGTTTTGCTCATATCTTCTAGGCCGTAGCTCCAAATCTAATGAAATTTATATGTAACTTGATTAGAATCTCGTGTAGATCATCTTGGTGTATCTTAAGTTGATGTTTAACAACTTGAACATAAGGTTTATTCAGATCTGGACCAATTTCGAAATTTGCATATGAGGACTTACCGGAATTGTTATATGTTGTTTCCGGCCTCATTTAAACTTGCCTTGATGTGTTGCTCTTGTTTGCATCATCTCTTGTCATGAGTAGCTTCATGTAGCCATGTCATGCATCATGATTGTTGTGCATCATGTCTTGTATATGTGTGGTGTGTTTACCTTGTTGTGTGCTTCTTGGTCGAGTGGCTTTTTGGTCGATGTAATTTTGGACACAAACAAACAAATATATATAGAGGTGTCTTCTGAGGAATAAACTAACTCACCGAATTCTGCATCTCATATCTGCTTAGTGCATCCTTGACCTTTCTGGAGATTCTTTTATGATCTACGCTGTTTGCGTCCCTCTGACATGCTAAGATTGAACGCCCGTTCATAAACGGCAACTGGCTGCTTCTGCTGGGCTGACATGCGAGTGGAATTGAAAGCAGATGACAATAGCATGGCAAGCTGCTGGACACACTGAGAGGAGAGCTGTTGTTGGCCCCCATTATCTGTCAGCAGTGACAGGACTTGAGGCTTCCAGCATGAACCGAGGAATCCGACTTGGGCATCGGGTCTGGGGTGCCATGCCGCAATTGCAGCAGCCCTGAAGGCTTCTTCTTGTTCTTCCTGGACAGCGCTGCCTTGCTTTGTCGCGGCCAAGTTGAGACCCGTGTCGAGCAGGAACCTTATGGCCTGATCGGCATTGAGACCTTTGTCATGGGTGCAGAGGAAATAGACTAGTCCATACAAGGATCGTGCTTCAATCATGGTTTTAAATAGCCCGCTATAGCTCCGCTATTAGGGTTGGACGTCCGAGCGAGCTTTTAGGCTCGGCTCGAAGCTCGCTCCAGCTCGGCCCGTTACAGCTCGGCCCGGTAGGATAATTAGGCGAGCCGAGCTATGAAAATAGGCCCGATTCTCGACCGAGGCGAGCCGAGTTTCGCCCGGTCCAGCTCGGGGACTCGTTGAGGCCCAGCCCAAATTCGCGTTAGGTCACAGCAGAGAGAGAGAGAGCACGCACGCGACGCGGTTTCTTCACCCTTCTCCCTTTCTCTGCCCGGCGCCGCCACGCTCTCCTCGCCGCGCCGCAGGCTGGACTCATCGGGCTTGGCACCGATGGCGATGGCCGACGCCGCCTTCCTTCACCACAGCGGACACAGACGGACGCGTCTCCCCTGGTTTCTCACCGAACGACAGGAGCAGGTAAGCGATCTCTTCTCTCCTTCCCATCCTTGGCCCTTAGCTCCCTGCACTGGCGCACACACACGCATGAATTAGATGGATGGATCCTTGTGGTTTCGGCTGGAGGGCGCGGCTAGCTAGGAAACGCGATGGATGGATGCTAGACGAGTTTGATGGATGGATGCTTGTGTTTGTTGGCTGGAGAGTGCAGCTAACTAGGATGTATGCTATGCTGCACGAATTTGATTGATGGATGGATGAATTTGTTTGTGCTTGATTGTGTAGACTGATTAGTGATTATTATCTATGTAAATTTTGTTGATGATTGACCATTTGTTCTTCGCTGATGTATGCAGAGCCCCACTGTCGCAAGAATGGACAAGGAAAAGGGGAAGTAGAGGAGGAGGAGAAGGAGAAGGAGAGAAGCTTGGTGTCCTTTATGAAGACTAAGCCGCTTGTCCTAGGAAGCGGAAGGGCAAGGGCAAGTGTTGTGTCGCTGCCGAGGAAGCAGACCAAGGATTACGGCAATGTCCCGCTCGCCGAGTTGTTATTAAGGGTAAAAAAAGCTCCTCCGCCTTGACGTCTCGCTGACCCTGCCGATGCCAAGAGCCGCACCAACCCCACCGTCCGCCGCTGGATGGCAGATCTCAAGACCTCTGCCTACCAAGCCGACCATCTCCTCGAAAACTTCGGCTACGCGGCGCTGTGCGGACGACCACATCCGCGGCCCCTCCTCCGTGAGTCCTCGTCTCTATTTTCTGTTTAATTTGGAAATGGAATTTCTGTTTAATTTGGAGGTGGAAGCCCCTTAATCTATGGAATTGAAGGCTTTTAATTTTACTGAAATTAAAGATGGTACTGTCTGTCTCTGTTGTTTGCATTCAGTTTATAAGTGACTACAATTCCTGGCTACATAAGTGTCAGTCTGTCAAGCGTCAAGTGTTAAATTTCAGAGGACACTTGAAATCTAAGCATCAAAGAGGTTCGGTTAGTCTGTCCAATGTCGACTAACGCTTGAGATATTTGTCAAACACGTTCTGTAGTAGAAACGGAATCCTACATCTTCACCAGTATGGTTGTGCCAAATATGTGTGTCCAAGCTCCTGTTTTTGCTGTTTTTGCTATCCAAAGGTCAAATATATGTGTCTGCAAGCTCATGTATGTGTTGTTTTTGGTATCCAAAAGTCAAATATAAGTTTGTAGAAGCTCATGTATATGCTGTTTTTGGTATCCAAAAGTCAAATATAAGTTTGTAGAAGCTTATGTATGTGCTGTTTTTGCTATTAAAAAGTTAAATATAAGCGTGTCCAAGTTAATGTGTGTGTTGTTTTTGTGTGCTAGGCAATGGAGCATGATAAGCAAGCGGAGAAGGATTATGAAGAGGAGGAAGAGAATGAGGAGGACGAGGATGAGCAAGGTACTCTGTTTGAGGAGGAGGAAGATTCTCATTTTGATGTCAAAGCGCTAAGTGTTATGCTATGCAAAATTGCATTGTTTGGCTGTCAATGTTCAATATTTTTGCTGTGTAAAGTTCAAAGGAGGAGCTGTCCAAAATTCAAAAGCAATGATGCCCAATTCTTTCTTACTCATATTTGTTCCATTTCTACACTTTTCATAGAAGAAAGCTTATTTTTCATCACTATGTCCAATTTTTAAACCATAGACTGCTAGATGTTGCGTTTTTAGCAATATAAAGTGCTTCTTTTTCCAAATTATGGGTTTAATTGATGTAGAAGATCAAAACTAGTCTTTAAAAACAGGTTCTATTACCTCCTAGCTGTTATGGCGCCAGCAGGCTCACGAGTCGGCTCGGTCTGAGCCGAGCCATAGCAAAAACGAGCTGAGCCGCCTAAAGCAGGCTCGTTGGCTGAGCGAGCCGAGCCGAGCCGCTTGAGAGCGAGCCAAAGCCAGACTCGGATCAAACTCGGCTCGGCTCGCCTCGTGTCCAGCCCTATCCGCTATAGCACGCTATAGCATTTGAAAAAAGTCCTGCGCTAAGAGTCTTTTGTCCAAACACATGAGAAAACATTTTAAATAGCACGCTATAGCATCGCTATAGCACGCTATACCATTTAGAAAAGGTCTGCCGCTAAGAGGCTTAGCGCGCTACTTAAAAATTTGGCTTCAATCCGCATCAGGTTCAAGGTGCCGAGAATGTCGAGGTCGTCTAGTTGACTCAGTGGTGGGAAGGTGGCTTTGCACCAGATGGTGTTGACGATGATGTTGGTGACAGGATCGAAAGGGCCGTAGCAATGGCCAGCCTTGAGCAGGCTACAGTGGTAACGAGACCGCAGCTCGCCGCCCGGCATCCTGGCGAGTGCCTGCAGGTAGAAACCATGGATCGTATGTAGGAGCACTCGCCTTAGTGAACAGGAAGACTGGCAGGTCACCTTGGCGGCATGCTCACTGCGAAGGGCGGCAAGCTCCCATGGCGAGGCTGCTGCCAATGCCATCGGGCGCAGGACAAGCGACATATGGCGTCTGCTTGGCCAAAGTGTGGAGGATGTCGCCGGGGGAATTGAGCACGGAGACGGCCTTCTCAAGGGTGTCGAGGGAGGAGCACAAGGACAGCCACACGCCTGCGAGCTCGGAGGGACACAGATGCTTGGCGGCCACCATTGCGCAGTTGAGAGCGAGCTTGAGGGCGCCACAGGTGGCATGAGCCTGGGCAGAAGCACTTGGTGCGGCGGTCCTCGGCCACGATCTGCGCTGGCAACGAGCGGGGTCGGCCAGCGAGGACAAGGTACCTGACGGCCTCCCAGTCGGTGAGGTGAGGGAAGAAGCAGGTGAGGAAGTGAAAGGATCGATAAAGTTGACTAGAGGGGGGGTGAATAGGCAACTAACAATTTTTAAGCTTTTCCTTACCAATTTATACTTTGCAATAATAAAGGTTGTCTAGATGTGCAACTAGGTGGACAACCTATATGATGCAATCAACACAAGCACAAGAGCAAGCAAAGATAGAAACACAAATAAGCTTGCACAAGTAAAGGGATAGGATAACCAAGAGTGCAGCCGGTGGAGACGAGGATGTGTTACCGAAGTTCCTTCCTTTTGAGGGGAAGTACGTCTCCATTAGAGCAGTGTGGAGGCACAATGCTCCCCAAGAAGCCACTAGGGCCACAGTAATCTCCTCACGCCCTCACACAATGCAAGAGCCGTGATTCCACTATTGGTGCCCTTGAAGGCGGCAACCGAACCTTTACAAACAAGGTTGGGGCAATCTCCACAACTTAATTGGAGGCTCCCAACAACACCACGAAGCTTCACCACAATGGAATATGGCTCCACGGTGACCTCAACCGTCTAGGGTGCTCAAACACCCAAGAGTTACAAGATCCCCAAGGGATAAGTGGGGGGAATCAAAAGTCTCTTGGTGGAAGTGTAGATCGGGCCCTTGTCGCCCAATCCCGAGCAGATTAACAAGTTTGATTGGGTAGGGAGAGAGATCGGGCCAAAATGGAGCTTGGAGCAACAATGGAGCTTAGAGATGGAAGAGGTGGTCAACTAGAGGTAGGAGACACGCCTTTTATACTCGGAGAAAAGATCCAACCGTTATCCTCTAGTTCAGCCCGCGACACGCGGTACTACCGCTTCGAAAACGCGGTACTAGCGCGCAGCCACGCGGTACTACCGTGGAAGTCCACGGTACTACCGCGGCAGCAGCAGAGCCTGGGACTGGCCTGACTGAGCACAATACTATCGCGGGCGCGGTACTACCGACACCCTTGCGGTACTACCGCAAGGCAGGCAAGCCACAACCTACGAAGAGCGCGGATGAAATAAATTACATCCGTTACTACTTCCGCTGAGAAAGAAACAGTGCGAAAACCCGACGCGGTACTACCGCGCCCGAGGCGCGGTACTACCGTGGAGGCGCGGATGTAAAAATTACATCCGCTCCTACTACCGCGACGCAACGGTACGGCTCCAAGAGAGCGGTACTACCGCGCAGGACGAGCGGTACTACCGTGTGGGCGCGGATGTAAAAAATTACATCCGCGCCTACTACCGTACCAGAGCAGCACAAGGCGTAGGAGTTGCGGTACTACGGCTCCTGGGGAGCGGTACTACCGTGACCCCCAGCGGTACTACCGCTGGTGCTTGCGGTACTACCGCTCCCTAGAGCAGTACTACCGCAAGAACAGCAGTGGCCGTCGGATTTATGCACAACTATGACAACGGGAAGATGCTCCAAAGTGCAAGGAACAAGTGTACGTGTTGATTCAACCCAAACCTTTCCGACGCGGACCCCCTCTTAATAGTACGGCTCTCCTACGACTCAAATCCACCAAAAAGAAACGTAGAATGACGCCGTCTTCAATAGTCTCCGAGGGGCACCGAATCGTCTCGTGCCTAGTGATGAAACATCTGAGAAGCTCAAGGCATACGATTAGTCCGCAAAATTATCGTCATCAATCACCAAAACACTTAAGGGATAAATATGCCCTTACAATCTCCCCCTTTTTGATGGATTGATGACAATACGGGATTTGCACAAAGATACGATAATATTGAGCAAGGGCAAACCCCTCCTTTCCAAAATATAGACGGGCTCCCCCTAGATGTGTGCACTCTAGATGAATGCTTTGGAATGCATAGCACACATACTAGGATCACCACTCCCCCTATATTTTAGAGACAAAGGCACGAAGATTAACATCTAAGCAACATATAGCACAATATAACACAAGCTCGCTAAGATAGATAGAGTGCATATGTCTTACACCATATGAAGTAAAAGCAACTTAAACCGAGGTTCAACCGAAGTTCAACCGAGAAAGCAATAACCACACCAAACACGAACACGACACACGACTCGCAAATCCCTACACTCTCTCCCCCTTTGGCATCGAGACGCCAAAAAGGCAGAGAGGACACCTACACACAAGCAGTGGCTCAAGCAGCAGGGAACTCATCCCAACCCTCTCCGTCAGACTCCTCGGCAGCAGGGATGGACTCCTCGGCGTCCTCCTCAGTATCAGTCCACATGTAGCCTTGCTTCTCCATCCACTTGGCCTCTGGAGTGATGTGCTCCTCAGACCCGCCAGACACATCCTCACCATATAGCTGCAAGATCTTCCTGTCCCGGCGACGACTCTCCTTGGACGCCACGTGAGTCCTGTACTGCCCCTTGGCTTGCATATAGAAAAGAGTCTTCATCTTGTCCTTCAGCTTCTTGGCCCATGAAGGCATAGAGGAGCTCTGGGAAGGCCTAGCAGCATGGCCCTCAGCAACATTCTCGGCGCCAGCATCCTCCTCACCAACAACAGCCCTAGCAGCAGACGCCTCGGCACGAGTAGTAGTGTTGGCCCAGTTGGGTTTGACACGCAGACAGATGGGATCATGGCGAATCCAGTCAGGGGCAAGGAACTCCTCACCAGGGAACATCTTCTCCCGTGTCCTCGAGATCAGCAAAGCAGATAGGGCCGTGAATAGGCACTTTGCGGTTGAACACCACAAACCGAAGCTCACACCACATGATGTGAGAGACATCAAGTGGCTGAGTCTGAGACAAACGAGCCTCCTCGCAGATGAGCATCATATCCACCATATAGGCATGGACCTTGTCCTTGTCACCAATGCGAGGGAACAAAGAGTTGCGGAAGATGCGGTACATGATATCCAGAAAAGAGTTGAGCACCAACCCTATCTTGCCACTTGGAAGCGTCTTCTCAACATAGTACGGTGCAAGCTTGTCCTTGTTGGCAGAATCAGAGTTGGCATGGGGGGGGGGGGGGAACACCCATGGGAGTGTCGAGCCCGTCATCAGGTACCTGGAGCAAATCCATGAACTCCTTGCAGGTATCAGTCAGCTTACGGCCATTGGTTATCCAGGTCATCCTCCTCTCCTCATCAGGGTGAAAGTAAACTGAAGCAAAGAACCGGCGAGATAAGCTCAGGATCATAGTCAAGGTGAAAGGATATCACATGCTCAATGCCAAACTGCTCCACCAAGTCCGAGCCTCTCCAAAGTAGGCACGGAACTTGTCCTTCCTCAAGTGATGCATGTCAATCCATTTCACATCCACATAGGTATTCTGCTTGTTCTTGATGACATCCAGATAGATGTTGGTTTGTTGCTTGTTCCAAAACAGCTCACAACCCTTGACAGAGGAACGAGCGGTCACGTACGGGGTGAATCTACCTGAGACGGACGTAGTCAGATTGGGGCATCTTATCCATGCCCTTGGCGGGCTCCTTAAACTTGCTGGCAGTAGTCTTGACATTGCGCTTGGGGCGGAAGGAGCCCTGCAGTGCGTCACACAGGTTCTTGAGACGCTTGGAGCCAGTGTCACGACTGGGATTGGAACGACGAGAGCCACCACCTGAGACACACACGCAAAACACCAACGAACGCCAAGAGGATCAATGCAAAGACCACAACAAAGCATAAGAAACACATAGGAAATATACGTGAAGGTTGTCCAGCGTTAGATGTGAGCTACGGTAGGACTGCCAGTGTCTGCGGTACTAAAAAATTAGTACTGCTCCAAGTGGCGGTAGTACCGTGCTAGGTCACGGTAGTACCGTGGTTGGAGCAGTAGTAAGGTTCTAGTGCCGCAGTGTGCGCGGTAGTACCGCGCCAGAGGGGCGGTAGTACCGCGCCCGACGGGCGGTAGTACCGCGTCGCGTCAGATCCGAACGGCAGTTCGAATCTGAAAAGACCCGCGAAACAACGGCAGTGCTACGGTGATCAGATCTCGCGCAAGACAACAAAACAAGTATAATTCCTATGCAAGGCTAATCTCCTTCATCCTATTCTTGCAAAGAGAAAGCCTACGAATCTCTAGAACATCCAAGTCTCCCCCAACAACCTAAAGACAGAGAATGCAATAAAATGAGAAAGGATTGGGGAAAAACCTGGGTCCATAGCAAGAGCACGGGGTGGGGAAGGATCCCACCGGACAGAATCACGGGAGGGCAGCCAGAGGAGGAGATCCGGCGACGAACGCCGGCTCCTATATTGAGCGGGAGAGAGAGATGAGACGATCTGGGAGGAACTACGAATGGGTATGGGGGAGTTAGAACTCCCCCTGCCCGTCCTTATCCCCACGCGCCCAAGACAGCGCGGTAGTACTGCAGGTCATCGCGGTAGTACCGCTCGGGTAGAAGTACCGCACCGGAGCGGTAGTACCGCTCACCCAAGCGGCAGTAAAAAAATTACTGTCGCGTGGGGGCAGTAGTACCGTGCTCCCACACGCGGTAGTACCGTGGTTGGCCGCGGTAGTACCGTGAGCTCAAGACACCCCTGGTTTCAACACAAAAGAAAGGTCTTTGCACGGAAACTTTTCACACAAAAGAAGCCACAAGCACACGCACAAACCAGAGGCAGAAAGACAACAAGAGAACACCAAGCGACACAACCTCTCAAAAGGAGAGGGCGGTTGCCGAAGCCACCTATGTTTGAGTTAGATGGTATGGCACCGCGAAGAATTATCCTTGGGCCCATGACCAAAACTCGTCTTTGAAGCACAAGTACCATCAAAAATGGCTAATGTGAAAGAGTTGATCTATTTATGCATGATAGGGGGAGGAGAGTTCATTGAGAGAACAACACTCCCCTTTGTCCATGCCTACACCTAAACTAGACAACAAGATGAGTGTGGTGGGGTGCACGGGTTCAAGTCACATTGCTCAAATCAATGATATTTAGCTCATGCCTTAACTCATGAAATCTTGCTTCATCCTAGTTCTTCGTGTAAATATCTGAAAGGTTATCATGAGTGTTGACATACTTGAGCTCGATCTCCCATCGCCTAATGTGATCCAGGATGTAGTTATACCGAATCTCAATGTGCTTCGTCTTGAAGTGTTGCACCGGGTTGAGAGAAATCTTGATGGCACTTTCATTATCACACCAAAGAGGCACTTTTGTCACAAATGACACCGTACTCCTTTAAAGTTTGCCTCGTCCATAGGAGTTGAGCACAACAACTACCGGTCGCCACATATTCCGCTTCGGTGGACCAGAGAGACACACAACTTTGCTTCTTGGAAGACCAACTTACCAAAGAGCAACCAAGAAATTGGCACCCTCCGGAAGTGGACTTCCTATCCACTTTGTCTCCGCCCAATCGAATCCGTAAATCCTTCAAGCTTGAAGTTTGCTCCTCTTGGGTACCATAAGCCAAAGTTTGGGGTATGAGCCAAATATCGAAGATTAAACTTGACCGCCACATAGGGGCTTTCCTTCGGTCTTGACTTGAAACCGCGCACACATTCCCACACTCAACATGATATCCGGTCTAGATGCACAAAGGTAAAGCAAGGAGCCAATCATGGAGCGATATACCTTTTGATCCACCGCTTTACCATTGGGATCAATGTCAAGTTGGCACTTGGTAGGCATTGGTGTAGTAGCCGTCTTGACATCACTTAGCTTGAATATTTTGAGCATGTCTTGAGTGTATTTGGCTTGGTTGATGAAGGTTCCTTCTCTTATTTGTTTGATATCGAAACCAAGGAAGAACTTCAACTCTCCCATAGAAGACATCTTGAACTTGGAGGTCATGAGAGCGGCAAATTCCTCATTGAAAGCTTTGTTATGGGAACCAAAGATAATATCATCAACATATAGTTGGCATACAAACAACTCCCCATTGACCTTCTTAGTAAAAAGAGTGGGGTCGATTTGCCCTACTTCAAAACCACGATCTTTTAACAACTCGGTAAGGTGGTCGTACCACGCATCGTGGGGGCTTGTTTAAGGCCATAGAGTGCCTTATCGAGTTGATACACATGATCCGGGAAGTAGGGGTCCTCGAACCCGGGGGGTTGCTTGACATAGACCAACTCATTAATAGGACCATTAAGAAAAGCACTTTTCACATCCATTTGTTGCAACTTAAAGTTGTGATGGGCAGCATAAGCAATCAACAAACGAATGGATTCAAGACGAGCAACGGGAGCAAAGGTTTCACCGTAGTCGATACCCTCGACTTGGGAGTAGCCTTGTGCTACCAATCTTGCCTTGTTGCGAATGATGCTCCCATGAGCATCTTGCTTGTTCTTGAAGATCCACTTGGTTCCAGTGACGTTGTGGTTCCCCGATGGCCTTGGCACCAATCTCCACACCTTGTTGTACTCGAAATTGTTGAGTTCTTCATGCATGGCATTGAGCCAATCCGAGTATTCGAGCGCCTCATAGACCTTTTGGGGTTCAACACAAGAGACAAACGCGTGATGTTCACAATAGTTTGCCAATTGTCTCTGAGTGCTTACCCCTTTCATTAGGCTTCCAACCACATTCTCCATGAGATGGCCTTTGGTAGTAAGTTTGGATGCAATCTTGGCGGCACGACGCTCTAATTCTTCCTCGGAGGTGAGATGAGGAGGGGTCACTTGATCATCTTGAGCGCCGTCTTGAACATGTTCTTGATCTTGAGCATGCTCGGGGAAGATAACTCGACCTTGGGCATCATTTGGTGTGTCACCATCGTCTTGAGCACGATCTTGCCCTTGGTCTTGTTCATGAGGTTGAGGGCCTTCACTTTGTTCTTCGGAAGCATGTGGGCCTTGAGTTGGTGATGGATCCACTTGAGTGGAGCATTTTCCTTCTCCTTCGGCCACAAGGGGTTCCTCAACGGGTAGGATAAAACCAACACCCATTCTTCTTATGGCTTGAGGAGGAATTTCATCACCTACATCACAAGTGCCACTTTGCTCCACTTGGGAGCCGTTATTCTCATCAAACTCCACGTTACATGTCTCCTCAATAAGTCCCGTGGATTTATTGAGTACACGGTAAACATGCGAGTTTGTAGCATAACCAACAAATATGCCCTCATAAGCTCTAGCTTCAAATTTAGACAAACGAACACCTTTCTTGAGAATGAAACACTTACACCAACACCGGAAATACTTGAGATTGGGCTTGTTGCCGGTGAGTATCCCATAAGGAGTCTTGTTGAAGCCTTTGCGGAGATAGAGCCGATTGGATGCATGACATGCGGTGTTGATGGCTTCGGCCCAAAAGTTGTATGGAGACTTGAACTCCGCCATCATGGTCCTTGCCGCATCCATCAACGTCCGGTTCTTCCTCTCTGCAACACCATTTTGTTGAGGGGTATATGGTGCCGAATATTGATGCTTGATCCCCTCTTCACTAAGAAACTCATCCAAGGTGTAGTTCTTGAACTCGGTGCCTTTTTCACTTCTTATTGTCAAGATCTTTGCATTATGTTGACGTTGAGCTCCATTTGCAAAGTCGATAACAGTTTGTTGAGTCTCACTCTTCCTCTTGAAGAAGTATACCCAAGTGTATCTTGAATAATCATCCACAATCGCCAAGCAATACTTTCTACCCCAAGACTATCAAAGGATGGAGGTCCAAAGAGGTCCATGTGCAGGAGCTCCAAGGGTCTCTTCGATTAGATGATAGTCATGGGAGGATGAGCCGTTTCATGAAGCTTTCCTTCGATACAAGCACTGCAAGCACGATCTTTGGCAAAACTAATATTTTTTAGTCCACGAACATGGTCCCCCTTGAGAATACTTTGCAAAGGTCTCATATTGACGTGGGCTAAACGGCGATGCCAAAGCCATCCCACGTCAACTTTAGCCATTAGGCATGTCGCGGTCTTAGTGGGTCGCTCCGAAAAGTTTATCACATAAAGACCATTCTCGACATGCCCAACAAAGGCTACTTTAAGAGTCTTGCTCCACAAGTGGGCCATGGTATCAATGTTAAAGAAGGTGGCAAAGGCCAAGAGTGCAAGTTGACGAACGGAAAGCAAATTGTATGCAAGGGACTCAACAAGCATGACTTTCTCGATCGTTAGATCATGAGAAACGACAACCTTGCCAAGACCCAAACCTTAGAATGTGAGGCATCACCCCACTCGACATTGGTGGGCATGGATGGGATCTTTTGCACGTCCACCACCAAGTCCTTGCTCCCGGTCATATGATTCATTGCTCCACTATCGAGCAACCATGATCCCCCATCGGAAGCAAACACCTACAAGAAATCAATGCTTGGTTTTAGGTACCCATTTAGTAATGGGTCCTTTGATGTTAGTAACGAGGGTCTTAGGAACCCAAATAGACCATTCAATGTACTCATAAGAAGAACCAACAAATTTAGCATAAACATGCCCATCACTAGCACGGCACAACACATATGAGGGGTTAAAGTCATGGCTATGTTCAAGGGGATGACGTTGTCCTTCTTGGCATTGCCACCCTTTGCATGGTTCTTCTTCTTCTTCGAAACACCCTCTCCCTCCCTCATAAAAGTTTGCTTGAGAGGAGGAGGTTGCTTGGTCTTGTCATTCTTCTTCTTGCTCTTGGGCTTGGGCGCGAACCCAATCCCCTCCTTGGCCACAACTTCCTTTTGATTACTCAAAAGGTCGTTAAGGTTCTTCTCACCTTGTATGCATGTGACAAGGCCCTTTTCAAGTTGCTCCTTCAACTTAGCATTCTCCTCAACAAGATGCACATGCTCACAACAAGGGTTAGTGGCATTTGCATTATCAATCAATATCATATGAGGAAAGGTGGCTTTCTCCTTGGTTAGCTTCACTTGGAGTTGATCATGAGACTCTTTGAGACTAGCATGAGCACCCTTCAAGACTTTGTGAGCCTTGTCGAGAATGTCAAACTCCTCGTTGAGTCTAGCAAGATCAACTCCAAGCTTTGCCTTCTCGAAGCTAAGCACACGAGACACAACAAGATCATGATCAAGGTCTTTCTTTAATTTAGCATGATCTTCGTTGTATGACTCCTCAAGAGCCAAACAAGACCACGCTCTTCCTCAAGAGCGTTGGAAAGATCCGAAATCTCATCGGCATAGTCATGACTATGCCCTTCCATCTTAGAGATGGTTTCTTCATGAGCCTCGATCATGACATTGGCTTCACCAAGTTGTTCCAAGAGAGCAATGAAGTGCTTCTTGGATTTGCCCTTGAGTTTACCCATAAAGATCTCAAACTCATTCTCCTCCACATTAGTCTCCTCATGTTCATCAATGCAATCCGTCAAAGAAGAATGATTGAAGATGGTAGTTTTGATGTTGGGGGTTACCTGGTTGGTGGCTTTAGCCATGAGGCACTTGGCGGTGATGCTTTCATTGGGTGAACCAAGAGAGACACCGAGGAGTCGTTGTAATGGCAACGGAGGCCATGGCAACCGACTCACCATCTTCATCATCATCATCATCATCCTCATTGTACTCTTCTTGAACCACCAATGCTTTGTGAGGAGCCTTCTTGGTGAAGTTGCTCTTGTTGGGGAAAGACTTGGCCTTGTCCTTACGGATGAGCTTGCCACCATTGTCTTCCCTCTTCTCATATGGGCACTCCGCAACAAAGTGACTCACATTGCCACAATTGAAGCAATTCCTCACTCGTTGCTTGCCCCTTGCGCCACTTGAGTTGCTCTTGTTGAAGTTGGGCCTTGATTTCTTCTTGCTCCAAAATTGCCTTGAAGCAAGGGCCATGTGTTCATGATAGTCATACTTCGTATCTTCGAGGTTGCTCTCTTCTTCTTCCTCCTCCCCATCTTCTTCGACACAGATCTTGGCCTTCAAAGCGAGGTTGGGCTTCTTTGCTCTTTGGGAGCGAAGCACCGCATTATCGACGGTCTTGTCCAATATGCTCATAGCCACAAACTCATCCAACACATCACTTGAGGACAGGGTGTGGAAGTCTGGCCGTTGACGGATGACGGAGGACATGGCTTTGTGGTAGGGCATCATTGCCTTGAGGAATTTGGCGCTTGATCCAGCTTGTCATCCGTGTCCTTACTTCCATGATCCCGGAGGGAGACTGCAAGCTTGGTTACTCTCCGATAGAGCTCACGAGGTTCTTCTTCTTCTTTCATTGCAAACTCATCGACTTCATCTTGGACCACTTCATAATTGGAACGTTGAATGCTTGCGCTTCCTCGATAAGGGAAACCACCTTGAGCCAAGCATCTTTGGCAAGGGAGTAGGGCCGGAGATGAGGGAGGTCTTCGGGAAGGATTGCTTCTTGGATGATGAAGAGATCATTCTCATTGAATTGATGGTCCACGACTTCTCTAGGAGAGAAGTTGCTCGAATCATGCGGATAGAAACCTTCTTAATGATTCTCCAAAGGTTAGTGTTCACATGATTTAAATGACGCTTAAACGATAAACCCAAGAATCAAAATCCTCCTTTTTATCAATCTTAGGTGGTGGACCGGCATGATTCAAATGAGTGGAAGGAATCGGTCCACCATAAACGGGAGGAGGTTGCACATGGGCGAAGATGCCGGTGCCATTCTTACCATCAGACGATGGGGCTTTCTCACTAGTAGCTTCCCCCTTATCGGAGTTAGCATCCGCTCCCATGTTGGCGGGATCACCCACTTTCACGGGTGCGGTGGAAAGTTTAAGCCCTTCTAGGAATTCCTTAAACATGTCCTTGACCTCGGTCGTCATGGAGGTTTTCAATGTGTCTAACGCCACATTGAATTCCTCACGAGAGATCGAGGTACCCCCATCTCCCGTAGATGATATCGGATTCGCACCGGAGTGCTCCCCCACATCATCTACGACGTCAACCATACTCTTCGGACGGTAAAGTCCTTAAAAAGAGACGAGGCTCTGATACCAATTGAAAGGATCGATAAAGTTGACTAGAGGGGGGGGGGTGAATAGGCAACTAACAATTTTTAAGCTTTTCTTTACCAATTTAAACTTTGCAATAATAAAGGTTGTCTAGATGTGCAACTAGGTGGACAACCTAGTAAACTCTTTGGATGTTGGTCACATGGCGATGTGACCTATCAGTGTTGATCACATGGCGATGTGAACTAGATTATTGACTCTAGTGCAAGTGGGAGACTGTTGGAAATATGCCCTAGAGGCAATAATAAATTAGTTATTATTATATTTCCTTGTTCATGATAATCGTTTATTATTCATGCTATAATTGTATTGACCGGAAACAGCAATACATGTGTGGATACATAGACAACACCATGTCCCTAGTAAGCCTCTAGTTGACTAGCTCATTGATCAATAGATGGTTACGGTTTCACGACCATGGACATTGGATGTCATTGATAACGGATCACATCATTAGGAGAATGATGTGATGGACAAGACCCAATCCTAAGCCTAGCACAAAGATCGTGTAGTTCAGATGCTAAAGCTTTTCCAATGTCAAGTATCTCTTCCTTAGACCATGAGATCGTGCAATTCCGGATACCGTAGGAGTGCTTTGGGTGTATCAAACGTCACAACGTAATCGGGTGACTATAAAGGTGCACTACAGGTATCTCCGAAAGTGGCCATTGGGTTGACACGGATCGAGATCGGGATTTGTCACTCCGGTGAGCGGAGAGGTATCTCTGGGCCCACTCGGTAGGACATCATCATAATGTGCACAATGTGACCAAGGGGTTGATCACGGGATGATGTGTTAGCGGTAACGAGATTGAACAAGGTATCGGGATACCGACGATCGAATCTCGGGCAAGTACAATACCGCTAGACAAAGGGAATTGTATACGGGATCGATTGAGTCCTTGACATCGTGGTTCATCCGATGAGATCATCGTGGAACATGTGGGAGCCAACATGGGTATCCAGATCCGCTGTTGGTTATTGACCGGAGAACGTCTCGGTCATGTTCGCATGTCTCCCGAACCCGTAGGGTCTACACATAAGGTTCGGTGGCGCTAGGGTTATATCTGAAGCTTGTATGTGGTTACCGAATGTTGTTCGAGTCCCGGATGAGATCCCGAACGTCACGAGGAGTTCCGGAATGGTCCGGAGGTAAAGATTTATATATGGGAAGTCCTGTTTTGGTCACCGGAAAAGTTTGGGCGATATCGGTAATGTCTGGGACCACCGGGAGGGTCGGGGTCCACCAAGTGGGGCCACCTGCCCTGAAGGTTGTGTGGGCCAAGTGTGGGAGGAACCAGCCCCAAGGGGCTGGTGCGCCCACAAGGGGCCCAAGCGCATGGGAGAGTGGGAGGGCAAACCCTAGGCGGATGGGCCCTAAGGCCCATCTAAGGCGCCTCCCTCTCCCTCCCCTCTTGGCCGCCTCCCCCTTCCCATCTAGGGCTGCCGCCCCCCCCTAGGGGTGGGAACCCTAGAGGGGGCGCACCCTCCTCCCTCTCCCCTATATAAATAGAGGCCTGGGGCTGCCCATATGACAAGAGAACTTCTCCTCTCGTTGGTGCAGCCCTGCATCTCTTCTTCCTCCTCTCCTGCGGTGCTTGGCGAAGCCTCAGGGATAGCCACGCTCCTCCATCACCACCACGCCACGTTGTGCTGCTGTTGGATGGGGTCTTCCTCAACCTCTCCCTCTCTCCTTGCTGGATCAAGGCGTGGGAGACGTCATCGGGCTGTCTGCGTGTGTTGAACGCGGAGGTGCCGTGCGTTCGCACTTGATCATCGGTGATCTGAATCACGACGAGTACGACTCCATCAACCCCGTTCACTTGAACGCTTCCGCTTAGCGATCTACAAGGGTATGTAGACGCACTCTCCTTCCCTCTTGTGGCTAGAATCTCCATAGATTGATCTTGGTGATGCGTAGAAAATTTTGAATTTCTGCTACGTTCCCCAACAGTGGCATCATGAGCTAGGTCTATTGCGTAGATTCTTTGCACGAGTAGAACACAAAGTAGTTGTGGGCGTTGATGTTGTTCAATATGCTTACCGTTACTAGTCCAATCTTGTTTCGACGGTATTGTGGGATGAAGCGGCCGGACCGACCTTACACGCATTTACGTGAGACAGGTTCCACCGGTGACATGCACTTGGTGCATAAGGTGGCTAGCGGGTGCCGCCTCCCACTTTAGTCGGAACGGATTCGATGAAAAGGGTCCTTATGAAGGGTAAATAGCAATTGGCATATCACGTTGTGGTTTTGCGTAGGTAAGAAACGTTCTTGCTAGAAACCCATAGCAGCCACGTAAAACATGCAAACAACAATTAGAGGACGTCTAACTTGTTTTTGCGGGGTATACTATGTGATGTGATATGGCCAAGAAGAATGTGATGAATGATATGTGATGTATGAGATTGATCATGTTCTTGTAATAGGATTCACGACTTGCATGTCGATGAGTATGACAACCGGCGAGAGCCATAGGAGTTGTCTTTATTTATTGTATGACCTGCGTGTCATTGAACAACGCCATGTAATTACTTTACTTTATTGCTAAATGGTAGCCATAGTAGTAGAAGTAATAAGTTGGCGAGACAACTTCATGGCGACACGATGATGGAGATCATGATGATGGAGATCATGGTGTCATGCCGGTGACAATGATGATCATGGAGCCCCGAAGATGGAGATCAAAAGGAGCAATATGATATTGGCCATATCATGTCACTACTATATAATTGCATGTGATGTTTATTATGTTTATGCATCTTGTTTACTTAGAACGACGGTAGTAAATAAGATGATCCCTTACACAAATTTCAAGAAGTGTTCTCCCACGATGCACCGTTGCTACAGTTAAATCGCTTCTTAGCACAACGTGTTAATCGGGTGTGATGGATTCTTACGTTCACATACAACGGGTGTAAGCAAGATTTACACACGCAGAAACACTTAGGGTTAACTTGACGAGCCTAGCATGTAAAGACATGGCCTCGGAACACGGAGACCGAAAGGTCGAGCATGAGTCGTATAGTAGATACGATCAACATGAAGATGTTCACCGATGATGACTAGTCCGTCTCACGTGTTGATCGGACACGTCCTAGTTGATTCGGATCATGTAATCACTTAGATGACCAGAGGGATGTCTATCTGAGTGGGAGTTCATAAGATGAACTTAATTATCCTGAACATAGTCAAAAGACCTTTTGCAAATTATGTCAAAAGCTCGCGCTTTAGTTCCACTGTTTAGATATGTTCCTAGAGAAAATATAGTTGAAAGTGGAAAGTAGCGATTATCTTGACGATGAAAGCTTATGTCCTTAATGCACCACTCGGTGTCTTTGAACCCCAAACGTCGTTTGTGGATGTTGCGAACATCGGACATACACGTCTTGATAACTACGTGATAGTTCAGTTAAACGGTTTAGAGTTGAGGCACCAAAGACGTTTTTCGAAACGTCACGGAACATGAGATGTTTTGAGGGATGAAATTGGATTTCAGGCTCGTGCCCACGTCAAGAGGTATAAGACCTCTGACGATTTCTTAGCCTGCAAACTAAGGGAGAAAAGCTCAATCGTTGAGCTTGTGCTCAGATTGTCTGAGCACAACAATCACTTGAATCGAGTGGGAGTTGATCTTCCGGATGAGATAGTGATGTTTCTCCAAAGTCATTACCACCAAGCTGCTAGAGCTTCGTGATGAACTATAACATATCAAGGATAGAGATGATGATCCTTGAGGTATTCGCGTTGTTTGACATCGCGAAAAGTAGAAATCAAGAAGGAGCATCAAATGTTGATGGTTGGTGAAACCACTAGTTTCAAGAAGGGCAAGGGCAAGAAGGGACACTTCATGAAACGGCAAACCAGTTGCTGCTCCAAGAAGAAACCCAAGGTTGAACCCAAACCCGAGACTAAGTGCTTCGAATAAGGGGAACTGCGCCTTTGGAGCAGCATTACCCTAGATACTTGGTAGATAAGAAGGCTGGCAAGGTCGATAGAAGTATATTGGATATACATTATGTTAATGCGTACTTTACTAGTACTCCTAGTAGCACCAGGGTATTAGATACCGGTTCGGTTGCTAAGTGTTAGTAACTCGAAATAAAAGAGCTACGGAATAAATGGAGACTAGCTAAAGGTGAGCTGACGGTATACATTGGAAATGTTTCCAAGGTTGATGTGATCAAGCATCGCACGCTCCCTCTACCATCGAGATTGGAGTTAAACCTAAAATTATTATTTGGTGTTTGCGTTGAGCATAGACATGATTGGATTATGTCTGTCGCAATACGGTTATTCATTTAAGGAGAATAATGGTTACTCTGTTAATTTGAATAATACCTTCAATGGTCTAGCACCTAAAAGGAATGGTTTATAATCTCGATCGTAGTGATACACATTTTCATAAGATAGTAATGATAGTACCACGTACTTGTGGCACTGCCATGTAAGTCATATTGGTGTATACGCATGAAGAAACTCCATGCAGATGGATCGTTTGGACTCACTTGATTTTGAATCACTTGAGATATGCAAATCATACCACATGGACAAGATGACTGAAAAGCCTCGGTTTCAGTAAGATGGAACTAGATAGCGTCTTGTTGGAAGTAACACATTTTGATGTGTGCAGTCCGATAAGTCTTTGAGGCATGCAAAGGAATATCGTTATGCTCGACTTCACGGATGATTCGAGTAGATGTTGAGTATATTTACTTGATGA
The DNA here is from genome assembly GCA_021605145.1 of Aegilops bicornis. NCBI lineage: Eukaryota > Viridiplantae > Streptophyta > Magnoliopsida > Poales > Poaceae > Aegilops > Aegilops bicornis. The sequence continues at coordinate 84,041,490 of CM038673.1, forward strand.
AACACAAATCTGAATTATTGAATGGTTCAAGTAATTTCAGAGTGAAGTTTAAGATCTTCGTGACAAGAGGATAGAATGTCTATGATATGATCATAGAGATGAATATCTGAAGTTCTGATTTTGGCACACAATTAAGACATTGTGCAAATTGTTTCACAATTAATACCGCCTGGAACACCATAGTGTGATGGTGTGTCCGAACATCATAATTGCACCCTATTGGATATGGTGCGTACCATGATGTCTCTTATCGAATTACCACTATCGTTCATGGGTTAGGCATTAGAGACAACCGCACTCACTTTAATAGGGTACCACGTAATTCCGTTGAGATGACACCGTATGAACTAAGGTTTAGAGAAACCTAAGCTGTCATTTCTTAAAAGTTTGGGGCTGCGACGCTTATGTGGAAAAGTTTCAGGTTGATAAGCCCGAACCCAAAGCGGACAAAATGCATCTTCATAGGACACCCAAAAACAGTTGGGTATACCTCCTAATTCAGATCCGGAAGCAATAGGGATTGTTTCTTGAATCGGGTCCTTTCTCGAGGAAAAGTTCGTCTCGAAAAGTTGAGTGGGAGGATTGTGGAGACTTGATGAGGTTATTGAACCGTCACTTCAACAAGTATGTAGCAGGGCACAGGAAGTTGTTCCCGTGGCACCTACACCAATTGAAGTAGAAGCTTATGATAGTAATCATGAAGTTTCGGATCAAGTCACTACTGAACCTCGTGGGGCGACAAGGACGCAGCGTCGCTTGAGTGGTACGGTGATCCTGTCTTGAAGGTCATGTTGCTAGACAACAATGAACCTACGAGCTATGGAGAAGCGATGGTGGGCCCAAATTCCGAGAAATGGTTAGAAGCCACGAAATCCGAGATAGTATCCATATATCATAACAAAGCATGGACTTTGGTGGACTTGCCCGATGAGCGGCAAGCCATTGAGATGAATGGATCTTTAAGAAGAAGACGGACGTGGACGGTAATATCACTGTCTATGAAGCTCGACTTGTGGCGAAGAGTTTTTTCACAAGTTCAAGGAGTTGACTACGATGAGATTTTCTCATCAGTAGCGATGCTTCAGTCCGTCGGAATCATGTTAGCATAAGCTGCATTTATGAAATCTGGCAGATGGATGTCAAAATGAGTTTCCTTACCAGTTTTCATAAGGAAAGGTTGTATGTGATACAATCAGAAAGTTTTGTCGATCCTAAGGATGCTAAAAGGTATGCTGGCTCCAAATGATCCTTTCTAAGGACCGGAGTAAGCATCTCGGAGTTGGAATGTGCGCTTTGATGTGATGATCAAAGATTTTGGGTTTATACAAAGTTTATGAGAAACTTGTATTTCCAAAGAAGTGAGTGGGAGCACTATAGAATTTCTCGATGAGTATATGTTGTTGACATATTGATGATCGTAAATGATGTAGAATTTTCTGTAAAGCATAGAGGGTTATTTGAAAAGTGTTTTCAAATGAAAACCTGGATTAGGCTACTTGAACATTGAGTATCAAGATCTATGAGGATAGATCAAAACGCTTAATGGTACTTTCAAATGAGCATATACCTTGACATGATCTTGAAGGTGTTCAAGATGGATCACCAAAGAAGGAGTTCTTGCACGAGATGTAAGGTATGAAGTTAAGACTTAAAGCTCGACCACGGCAGAGCAGAGAGAAAGGACGAAGATCGTCCCCTATGCCTTAGACATAGGCTCTACAGTATGCTATGCTGTGTACCGCACCGGAAGTGTGCCTTGCCATGAGTCAGTCAAGGGGTACAAGAATGATCCAGGAATGGATCATTGGATGGCGGTCAAAATTGTCCTTGGAGTAAATAAGGACATGTTTCTCGATTATGGAGGTGATAAAGAGTTCGGCGTAAAGGGTTACGTCGATGCAAGCTTTAACACCTATCCGAGTGACTCTGAGTAGCAAACCGGATACGTATAGTGGAGCAACCATTTGGAATAGCTCCAAGTGGAGCGTGGTAGCAACTTTTACAATATGACATAGAGAATTGCGAAGTACACACGGATCTGAAAGGTTCAGACCCGTTGACTAAGACCTCTCTCACAAGCAAAACATGATCAAACCCCGTAACTCATTGAGACTTAATCACATGGTGATGTGAACTAGTTTAAGACACTAGTAAACTCTTTGGATGTTGGTCACATGGCGATGTGACCTATCGATGTTGATCACATGGCGATGTGAACTAGATTATTGACTCTAGTGCAAGTGGGAGACTGTTGGAAATATGCCCTAGAGGCAATAATAAATTAGTTATTATTATATTTCCTTGTTCATGATAATCATTTATTATTCATGCTATAATTGTATTGACCGGAAACAGCAATACATGTGTGGATACATAGACAACACCATGTCCCTAGTAAGCCTCTAGTTGACTAGCTCATTGATCAATAGATGGTTACGGTTTCCTGACAATGGACATTGGATGTCATTGATAACGGGATCACATCATTAGGAGAATGATGTGATGGACAAGACCCAATCCTAAGCCTAGCACAAAGATCGTGTAGTTCGTATGCTAAAGCTTTTCCAATGTCAAGTATCTCTTCCTTAGACCATGAGATCGTGCAATTCCGGATACCGTAGGAGTGCTTTGGGTGTATCAAACGTCACAACGTAATCGGGTGACTATAAAGGTGCACTACTGGTATCTCCGAAAGTGACCATTGGGTTGACACGGATCGAGACTGGATTTGTCACTCCGGTGAGCGGAGAGGTATCTCTGGGCCCACTCGGTAGGACATCATCATAATGTGCACAATGTGACCAAGGGGTTGATCACGGGATGATGTGTTACGGAACGAGTAAAGAGACTTGCCGATAACGAGATTGAACAAGGTATCGGGATACCGACGATCGAATCTCGGCAAGTACAATACCGCTAGACAAAGGGAATTGTATACGGGATCGATTGAGTCCTTGACATCGTGGTTCATCCGATGAGATCATCGTGGAACATGTGGGAGCCAACATGGGGATCCAGATCCCGCTGTTGGTTATTGACCGAGAACGTCTCGGTCATGTTCGCATGTCTCCCGAACCCGTAGGGTCTACACACTTAAGGTTCTGGTGGCGCTTAGGGTTATATAGGAAGCTTGTATGTGGTTACCGAATGTTGTTGAGTCCCGGATGAGATCCCGGACGTCACGAGGAGTTCCGGAATGGTCCGGAGGTAAAGATTTATATATGGGAAGTCCTGTTTTGGTCACCGGAAAAGTTTCGGGCGATATCGGTAATGTACCGGGACCACCGGGAGGGTCCCGGGGGTCCACCAAGTGGGGCCACCTGCCCCAGAAGGTTGTGTGGGCCAAGTGTGGGAGGGAACCAGCCCCAAGGGGGCTGGTGCGCCCCCCACAAGGGGCCCAAGGCGCATGGGAGAGTGGGAGGGGGCAAACCCTAGGGCAGATGGGCCCTAAGGCCCATCTAAGGGGCGCCTCCCTCTCCTTCCCCTCTTGGCCGCCTCCCCCTTCCCATCTAGGGCTGCCGCCCCTAGGGGTGGGAACCCTAGAGGGGCGCACCCTCCTCCCTCTCCCTATATAAATAGAGGCACAGGGCTGCCCATATGACAAGAGAACTTCTCCTCTCGTTGGTGCAGCCTGCATCTCTTCTTCCTCCTCTCTGCGGTGCTTGGCGAAGCCTCAGAGGATAGCCACGCTCCTCCATCACCACCACGCCGTTGTGCTGCTGTTGGATGGGGTCTTCCTCAACCTCTCCCTCTCTCCTTGCTGGATCAAGGCGTGGGAGACGTCATCAGGCTGTACGTGTGTTGAACGCGGAGGTGCCGTGCGTTCGGCACTTGATCATCGGTGATCTGAATCACGACGAGTACGACTCCATCAACCCCGTTCACTTGAACGCTTCCGCTTAGCGATCTACAAGGGTATGTAGACGCACTCTCCTTCCCTCTTGTTGCTAGAATCTCCATAGATTGATCTTGGTGATGCGTAGAAAATTTTGAATTTCTGCTACGTTCCCCAACAAGTCATACTTCGTATCTTCGAGGTTGCTCTCTTCTTCTTCCTCCTCCCCATCTTCTTCGACACAGATCTTGGCCTTCAAAGCGACGCCACATTGAATTCCTCACGAGAGATCGAGGTACCCCCATCTCCCGTAGATGATATCGGATTCGCACCGGAGTGCTCCCCCACATCATCTACGACGTCAACCATACTCTTCGGACGGTAAAGTCCTTAAAAGAGACGAGGCTCGATACCAATTGAAAGGATCGATAAAGTTGACTAGAGGGGGTGAATAGGCAACTAACAATTTTTAAGCTTTTCTTTACCAATTTAAACTTTGCAATAATAAAGGTTGTCTAGATGTGCAACTAGGTGGACAACCTATATGATGCAATCAACACAAGCACAAGAGCAAGCAAAGATAGAAACAAAAATAAGCTTGCACAAGTAAAGGGATAAGATAACCAAGAGTGGAGCCGGCGGAGACGAGGATGTGTTACCGAAGTTCCTTCCTTTTGAGGGGAAGTACGTCTCCGTTAGAGCGGTGTGGAGGCACAATGCTCCCCAAGAAGCCACTAGGGCCACCGTAATCTCCTCACGCACTCGCACAATGCAAGAGCCGTGATTCCACTATTGGTGCCCTTGAAGGCGGCTACCGAACCGTTACAAACAAGGTTGGGGCAATCTCCACAACTTAATTGGAGGCTCCCAACAACACCACGAAGCTTCACCACAATGGAATATGGCTCCACGGTGACCTCAACCGTCTAGGTTGCTCAAACACCCAAGAGTAACAAGATCCGCAAGGGCTAAGTGGGGGGAATCAATAGTCTCTTGGTGGAAGTGTAGATCGGGCCCTTGTCACCCAATCCCGAGCAAATCAACAAGTTTGATTGGCTAGGAGAGAGATCGGGCCAAAATGGAGCTTGGAGCAACAATGGAGCTTAGAGATGAAAGAGGTGGTCAACTAGAGGTAGGAGACACGCCTTTTATACTCGGAGAAAAGATCCAACCGTTATCCTCTAGGTTAGCCCTCGACACGCGGTACTACCGCTCCGAAAACGCGGTACTACCGCGCGGCCACGTGGTACTACCGTTGAAGGCCACGGTACTACCGCGGCAGCAGCAGAGCCCTGGATCGGCCTCGACCGAGCGCAAGATTACCGCTGGCGCTGGTACTATCACAAGCACCCTTGCGGTACTACCGCAAGGCGTGCAAGCTCAGCCTAAGAGCGCGGATGAAATAAATTACATCCGTGCCTACTTCCGCTGAAAAAGAAACAGGCGAATTCGACGGTACTACCGCTACCGAGGCGCTGGTATTACCAGGAGGCGCCGGATGTAAAAATTACATCCGCTCCTACTACCGTGACGCAACGGTACGGGGCATGAGGGCCACGGTACTACGGCTCCAAGAGAGCGGTACTACCGTGTCCACTCGCGGTACTACCGCGCAGGACGAGCGATACTTCAATTGTGAGATGGAACCCTACATGTTTCCCTTCTTTGGGCCGGCCCACTATACGACTATATAAACATTAATAGTCTGACGTCAGCTCCAAGTTTTTTTCTAGCGAAAGCGCTATGACAAGTTCAATTCTCGTGTACAAATATCAAGGAGTACATACCGGTCGGCGGCATTCTTCAACTCCTCAGCCATTTCGGCTATCTTTTCCTCGCTTCGGCGATGAGCAGGCTGTTCGGCTCTCAATTCTTTGGCCGCCTTTAGGGCAGCCGCATTGCTAGTCCGAGCTTTTTCCTTAGCCTGAGCGCCCGGGTCTTGGGCCCATCGCCTGCAAGACTCCGGGTCCTTGCGCCAGGGTGAATACCAGACCGCCTCGGATGGCCAGCATGATTTGATCGTGCCGCCTTGCTGAACTAGACGTCGACAAAGCTTCGGTAATACCGCGACGTCGAGGCCCATATTTATTCTCGCGTGGTGGTTAGTGCGTAAAGGCGTGAGGCCAACTCAAAACAAGTACCCAAACCTGTTACGCATTGAGGATCGCGGAAACGAGCAGAGACTCACGATAAGGTGACCCCGTCGCCTCGTCTCATGGACTTACGGCAAGGGCCCAGACTGCCCGACCATGCCATGTGGAAAACTCGCGGGTGCTCTACGGGCCCACCCAACTTTCACATCAACTCGTGGGTGCTCAACGGGCCCTCCCAACTTCAACAAAGGTCTCAAGTAAAGTCAAGGTAACTGTGTGTCCAGACATCAAGGGGAAAACCCGAGGAATCACCCATGGTGGATTCCACTCAATGTAATCATCAAAGTGAACGTAAGAGGGACCACCCTCGAGGTTCACACTTGAGGTGTTGAACGACAGAGCCGTATCGGAAATTGTGAAAGAGGAAATCACCCTCGATGACCACGACTGAATAGCTACACTACAGAATTATCATCAGGAGTGCGTTATGAGGGATCACCCTCGGCACTCGATAATAGCTCTGCAGAGTCGAGCAACAAAAGGGGCGTGATGTGATGTGAGGTGTCGGGCTCTGATCGTCGATCACGTCGATCGAGTCGTCGATGATGAAGCAGGGGCAACAAGGACAAGGTGGGGGGTCACTAATGGATCACTAGCCAACCTATACTAAGCAATTTAGGATAAGCAGGTAGGTAACAATAAGCAGGTACAAAAGCAGGCTATGCATCAGAATAGGAGCAAACAATAACAGTAGCAAAATCAAATGCAAGTAGGAGAGTATAGGATGGGCGATATCAGGATGATCAAAGGGGGGCTTGCCTGGTTGCTCAGACAAGAAGGAGGGTCGTCGGTGGCATAGTGGCATCAGCATCGGTCTCGGGGTCTACCGGAGAGAAGAGGAGGAAGAAACAGTAAATACACACAAACGTAAGCATAACAAGACAATAAGCGGGGCTAGAAGTGTTCTAACGCGGGGTTACACGATACCGGTAAAGGGGGACAGCATCCGGGAAAGTTTTCCCGGTTCGAACGTCTGTCAGACAGATGAACCGGAGGGGAAAAGTTCAACGTTTTCTATGATAGGGACGTGTGGCAGGCAAAAGGACCGCGTATTTGAATTCGTTTCGTTATTCTGAGCAACTTTCATGTATAAAACGTTTTCATCCGAGTTACGCATTATTTTCTATGATTTTTTTTAAGATTTAACAATATTCTGAAATTATTACTAATTATTAATTTCAACAGAAAATGAATAATGATGTCAGCATGAGGTCAAAGTGATGTCGACATGAGGTCGAGTGATGTCGAAATAACCTTGACAAGTTGACCAGTGAAACTGACAGAGGGGTCCCACCGTCATGGACTGATAGCTAATTAACTTAATTAGCTAGTTAATTAGACAGGTTAATTAAGTTAAGTTAATTAACATAAATTAATTACGTTAATTGACTTTTTAATTAGTTAATTAATTTTATTTCTTTTTAAAGAAACAGGGAGGGCTGGGCCCCATTCGTCCTGAGCCCAGTGGCCAAACGGGCGTGGGCTTAACGGTTATGGCGCTAGCGAGGCCGCAGCCGCCTGAGTCTTGGCGAGGCCGTGGCAAGACCGGCGACGAGCTCGGGCGAGGTGAGGCCGAGCGCACGGCGGGGCTGGCGAGCCATGGCCGGCGCGGGCGGGAGCAGCGCGGCAGCAAGCGGCGGTGGTTCGGGCAACACGAGCAGTCGGGAACAACGTTGGCCGTACGAACGATGGCCGGCGGCAGTTGCGCTCGGGCTCCAACGGAAACGTCGAGGCGCGAGGGGAACGAGAAAACTACAGGTAATGGCGGCTCCTACAGAACTCCGCGAACGCGTGGGTACAGCTCGTTCGAGCAGATTGGGCTGGAGCGTGGAGCTCGTCGGTCATGACAGCGGCCAGAGCTCGGGCATCAATGGCAACGCTGGATATGGACATGGAAACGGAGGGGGCAGAGGGGATATGACGGCACGCTCACCGTGGAGCTCAAGAAAGGCTCGTTGAGCGGTTTAGGAGCGCAGGGCGACGGGATCAACGGTGGCATGCGACGGTGACCGAAGACGAAGGCGGTGTCGATCCGGTCGAGGTTGTGGCTTCGAGCTTTGAGCGCGTCCACGTAGTCGACGTAGACGACGCAGACAGTGCCCCTGGCGCAGTCTTCGGCAGCGTGGAGGGCAGTGGCTATGGCAACGCCGGTGATGCGTCCATGGCGGAGCTCGGGAAGGAGGAGGGGGGGGGGTCCTCATCCCCTCCCAGCGTCGGCGCCGACGAGGTGGTTCAGGCGGGACGAGCCCCCTGTAGCGACTGGTCAGAGGAACAGGGAGATCGATCGGTGTGGAGGTTGGGCTGGCTGGGACGGTCTCTTGGGCTAGGCCTAGTGGGAGTTAGGTGGCTTCCCCCTTTTTTTCAATTTGCTTTTCTGTTTCTAATTACTCCCTCCGTTCCTAAATATTTATCTTTCTAACCATCTTAAATGAACTACAATATACGGATGTATGTAGACATATTTTAAAGTATAGATTCACTCATTTTGCTCTGTATGTAGTCACTTGTTGAAATCTCTAGAAAGACAATTATTTAGGAACGGAGGGAGTAGTTTCCTTTTATTTTTAGCTTTACAAAAATACAACATTAGCCCCTAAATCAACATTAGTAACTTACGCCACTGCCCCAAATAGTTTGAGGTCAATTTTTTTTAATATTTTTTACAATTTAAAAGGCAATTAAATTATTATCTAGGCCATTGTCTTAATTTTATAGGGCACTGAAACACTTTAAAAAAAAGTTGGTTCACCACCACAATTAGTTATGAAATATTTACCACACTTTGAACATTTTATTTTACATGTTTGATAAATTTGAATTTTGAACTTTAATTTGAATTTGAATTTGGATTGCGATTTGGATCAACCGAGGATTAGCAACAGTAAGAGTGGTGACGTGGCACCATTAACTTGGGATTACTGTAGCTTAATTATCCGGGCGTCACATTCCATCAACAGCAATCATTTCTCACTGTCGATCACTCAGTATTGTTGGGTATGCTGAAAAGATGCCTTCACTTTCGAGGTTTCGATTTCTGCGAGTACTTGATATTGAAAATGGCGAGGAGATGGAGAGCAATTGCTTTGAACATGTGAGGAACCTGTTTCAGTTGAAGTATTTACGACTCAATGTTAGAAGCATTTCTGCACTCCCTGAACAATTAGGAGAACTACAGCATTTGAGGACTCTGGATATGGGATGTACGAAGATAAGGAAAATGCCCAAAAGCGTTGTTCAGTTGCAACATTTAACATGTTTGCGTGTCAGTAATCTGGAATTACCCAAAGGAATTGGGAATCTGCAAGCCCTGCAGGAGCTATCAGACATCAAAGTCAACCGGGACAGCCTGGCGTCTTGTTTGTTGGAGCTGGGCAATCTGACTAAACTGAGGATTCTTGGGCTATGCTGGTGCGTTGTCGATGTGCACAGCAATAAAGAAATTTTAATGGATAACTTGGTCTCATCGCTCTGCAGGCTGGGAAGACTCAACCTTCGATCCCTGAGTATTCAAAGCAACTACAGATATTCGCGCATAGATTTCTTGTTGGATTCTTGGTTCCCTTCCCCTCATCTCCTCCAGAAGTTTCAGATGGGCATGTTCTATTTCTTCCCCAGAGTGCCAGCTTGGGTTGCATCACTTAACAAGCCCACCTACCTGGATATCAATATTAAAAAACAGTATAACAGAGCCACCTACGAGCAACCAGAGCGATTTGTGATTTTAGACCGTTCGATCACGCTTACAGATGGTCCAGATTTCACAGTCGTCACACAACTCGCTTATGTGCGTTTATCACACCGTAATCGGGCTGCTACTCCGTGGATTGACTTGGGCAATCTCTCGTGAACCAGGCCGACCAAATATGAAAAGTATAGACAGGCCCAGAAAGTAGATGAGGCCCGTCAGTGTTGTCTGTCTCTCTCAATTCCTTCCATGTTGTGCTGTGTTCCTTCACCCCCACGACGGCGGCCAAATAATGGCGAGGAAGGTCGACCGTCCCCCTTTCTGTTACTGTTGCTCAGAATGGAGGTGTGTTACTCCCTGTTTGCCTCCTTTGCATTTTCCCCATATATATGGGGTTCCATATGTCTTTTCCATTTGCTTGCCCCGGCAGTCATCTCTTGTTACCTAGGTTGGATCTGTTTCTTTGGTCTGGATGGATAATCGCTTATTCCCTATTGTAATTGTAGTTCTGTCATTGTTGCAGAAATTGATTGGAAATTGCTGGAGGAAAAACTGCTCGCATGCGTGTTGAGGGTAGCGATGGCGGCCATGTCTGCTCTTTGGCCTTCTCCTCTTTCCATTGAAGCGGACGCGGGTAAACATTGGGATAAAGTTCCACCCCTGCTTGCTTTTGATTGGTCTTACTTGTTCTGCCTGTTCTTACATATACCTCCTATTCCTTTTTCATTGATGGACAGTGAGTTCGTTTTTACCCTGTGAAGAATATCCGAGGAATTCCAGGAATCTATACATGTGGTTGGAATTCATGCGAGATTCACAGAAATATTGTATGATTTTGTTTTTATATCTCCTGTTAGCTTGCCATTGTCCAAGTGAGTATGAGATTTGATTCCAGTTGTATCAGATTTGTGCCTAATTTGGACCATCTTCGCATGGTTTTTGCGTTGATCAAGTACTGATGATGTGCTGATCGGTGAGTTGAGATTTAATTTTTTTTCATGACGATGCTAATGGTAGATGCCTTTTCAAAAAAATGCTAATATTAGATTTGTTCCTGGCATTAGGAGTAACTTGTCTTATCCATGATTGTACTCTGATAGATGTGATGTTCATGTACAGAGTGCTCTTTATTTACACTTTTCACTAAACCAAGGCTTGTTTCCTAATGCACTTTTATTCCAGTTTTCGTGTTTTACTCCTGAAAATAATTATAGCAATTTACTCTGGAAATGCTGTCCCTTTGTCGATTGTCTATATTCACAACTATTTCCTGAAAGTAGATGTTCTGTTGTTAAGCTCCAGTAAATCTTGTGTTTCATCTAGCTAAACTTGGTTCATTCTTCCCCCACGGTGTTGAACTTGAGAACCTGTGAGAACAAATAAATATACAGTTGCATTGGGTTGTAATGGTCGTGTTCTAAATCTGGCTGCTACTTCAGTGCTGCCAAGTGCATTTCTCTTAGATAAAGAATCTGAAGTCAACTCACGTGGTGGTTCTTGCAATTAACTGAGCATTCGACTTCAGTTGTGTCATTTCAGGTTTCAGTCCATTGGCAGCAAAAGAATTTGTGTTACTGAGATAGACTTATCTCATGGTGATATATGCACCCGGTCCCGGACACAAGATGCCGTGACTTGCTGCATTTCGCAGTGCCTGTGTGATGTTCTGTGTATCGTATACTTACAACACTATAAGAATGCAATAGATTGACTACGGCTTGGTAAAAATTTAGGACAGTCTAAATGCAGTGATTCCATGCTGCATCTCCACTTTTGGAGCGCACATGGCGTATCCATGTAATTTGGGTAAGATAGTTAGGCTAAAGTGCAAAACTGCTTTTTGATTTATGGCTTAAAGCTTTGAACTACTACCTCAGAAATATGTTTCGTGCAGCAATAGATTGACTACGGCTTGGTAAAAATTTAGGACAGTCTAAATGCAGCAATTCCATGCTGCATCTCCACTTTTGGAGCGCACAGGGCATACCCATGTTAATTTGGGTAAGATAGTTAAGCTTAAGTGCGGCACTGCTTTTTGATTTATGGTTTAAAGCTTTGAACTACTACCTCAGAAATATGTTTCGTGCATATTTCAACTCATTCAAACTGTACAAACATTTTTTTGGATTATTGTACCATTTAGAACCCTTTTTAAAAATGGTTTTGTTATTTGTTGTCAATATATGGCGGGCGCGGCAAAGCGCGCCGTCATGTTCTAGTTGATCCAATAGAAGAGGGTGCACTGGATATCCTTGGAGATTTGCCTGCTTTGCTGTTTCTATGGTTGACATCAAGATCAGCTGCTCCTGAGCAAAGGCTCATTGTAAGTAGCGACATGTTCATAAGCCTAAAGGAGTTCTACTTCACCTGTTGGAGCAATGGGGAAGGCCTGATGTTCGAATCTGGGGCCATGCCAGGGCTTGAGAAGCTGCGGGTTCCGTTCACCGCAGGCACTGGTCTTGATTTTGGCATCCAGCACCTCTCTTCACTCAGGCATCTTGCTGTCGAGATCATTTGCATCGGCACGACGGTTCGGGATGTGGAGGCGTTGGAAGAGGCCATCAGGAACACAACGGATCTCCTTTCGCATCGCCCACACTGGAAATCTGAACGTGGGATGATGAACATATTGTGAAGGAGGAGCAAGGCAATGCGAAGAGGAGATCCAGGCAAGCGGCTGAAAGTCAGTGTGCCGTGTATGTAAGCGTACACATCACATATCTCATTCGACAATTTTAAAAGTTTCCTTTTTCCTCTTACATGATGCACATTTTTACAAGTTTGCTTGGACTAAATTGCTTACGTATTTTGGTGTTGCAAAGTATTTAGCTACTTAGTGAGGTAGAAAAACAAGAATTCGAGCATATATCTCACAATATCTTGGTGAAGTGTAGTGTTGTTGATATGGGCCAAAGATGCACAAGATATAGGAATTTTTCTTTTGGACGGCATGTGTTGCTAAGATTCTGCACAGAGTGTTTTACCACTAGGCTACCATTTGGGGATGCCCTCCTTAGAAAAATTAGTGTTGCTAAGATTAACATTAAAGCTAAAAAAGGTTTGTTAGATTGTAGTGTTATTTGTCAAAAGATAAACATGCTACATAACACGGTTTGTGAAACGAACATCTGCGTTATTTAGGAATCTAGCGTGTGAAAATATTTAGATAATTACTAATCATGATTGCTGTTGGTTGATTGTTGTCGAACCATAAATATTTGGTTTTGTGAATTATGCCCATGGGAAAAATTCAGAATATGGAGAGTGTTGGAGCAGGTTTTTTTGTCTTGAGTCTCTGCATTTTTTTCTGGAATAGGGGGACTGCTGAAGATTTTCTTATTAGCCATGCCTTTCCTCCGCCTCCGCCTATTCTTTTTTTTTTCATTTTCTTTTTGCGGGAACTGCCAGCCTATTCCACCTGGCTGTTGCTACATTAATTATGGAACTGGAATTTATTCTAGCCGGCCTGACCTATATCTAGCATTGGCAGTCTTGAGTTATTAGTTTCAGACTTCTATATGTATATAGGTGTACGGGCAGGGGGTGACATTCTTAACCGAACCTGGGGATGTTTTGCTGTGCAGGCACAAAGGGTAACATGAAAGAAAAGACCTGTTGTTGCCAGGTTCCTCGAACAAGAAGCTGCTGCCTGCCGTCCCTTTGATGTGGACAGAATCTGCAGAACGCCCAAGTTGAATAAGGGGACGACGCCATGGATTTTATGGACTTAGAATAGGATTTGCACGCGATCGGGACGATCGCATTGAACGCGAGGTCAAACTGCATGGATTAGCACGAATACATCTTGACAAGGATGTTGAGGGACGAGTCGTTGGGCGCCACCCCTGCCGCAAGCATTTCGTCAAACACACACAAGGTGGGCCTCCTCCGCGTGGCCAGCTTCAGCTAGCGCGTTGATGAGCATGTTGTAGCAGAGGAGGTGGGCGCGCGGCGAGGCACCGTACTAGTGTCATCTCTAAAGTCAAACACACCTTTGTCCACCTTTGCATGATTATAGTTTCAAGCTCAACAATGGGGGTGTGAGGAATGACATTTGATGGTTTAGAAGATGGAAAATGACAGAGGATGACGAGGCACGAGCTCGGAGGCAGTAATGGCGACGACTAGACAAGGATGGATAGGCACATTGGTTGTGGCATGGGTCAGGGTTATGGAAGAGTAAAGAGTAGAAATAATAGATCCTAGCACATGTGGTAATAACACATGCGATAACATGATGAGCCCTAGAGCTCGAAGAAAGAATAGATTTTAGCACGACAATAACTTGCATCGTATTGAGTGTCTTTTTGGTGCATTATATGGAATGGCACCGGTGTCCAACAGGACATGAGATCATACCCAACATGATTCCACACATATTACAACTCGCTGATTTAGAAATCTCAGATAGCTAGAAAAGCATCTTATACATCAGCGATCCGCTTGCAAGCCTAAACACTAAACCTAAATTTTGCACATCATCTAATGTAAAATATTATTCATAGTTCATATGTAACACCAACTAGGATAGCCTCCTTCGGCATAGCTAAATCTGGATTGAATGCTTTTGTTGTTGCCACTATCGGTGACAACAAAGGTCAAACACCATCTTGTGGTGGTGATGTGTGGGTGTAAGCAATGGCCATTGGTAGAGATTGACACTTTTTTCACGAGAGCCCACACATCGTTTCTAACCACTCCTAACCAATGGGACCTAGCCTTTAACTTAATTGGTTGATAGTAAATGAAAAGTGCACCCCATTAGACAAAATCAATTTGTTGTTGTAAATCAGATGCGATGGGGTCACTGTCTGAACATGCTATAAATAGCTAAACCCTATAGCTCGAAGAGAGGATAAATTTTGGTCCGCTATAACTTGTAACATTTAGGGGTTTTCTCATTGCTTTGCAAGGATTAACATATGTGTCGAACATGACATAAGTCCGGACAAAACACGACGTCATCCGGAGTACGACTCTGATTTTCCTACACGTTCCTCCCTGCATGCATTACAAGGTGCAGAGGATAGGTGCATGTCCCACGTCGTACGGAGGAACACATAGGTATCAACTGGATATTTGAAAAAAGAAATGGAAGAAAAAGAAAATAGCCCATTGAGACAATATGGACGGATTTGATTGAGTTTCCCTACATGGCCAACATATACTAAATACATTAGTTCAACTAACCCAAAGGATCCTTTTTAATGTTAAAGACTCACAACTACAAAATGTTATGTGATCTACTATCTAGGTTGATTTCTTGACAAATAGGACTTTCTTGCACATGTAAACTCGAGAATTATTTTAGCAGAAATCCTAGCCCGTTTTCAAACCTATTTTTATATATTTCTCGGAGATAAAAAATACACATGTGATAATGAATATCTTCGTTCCAACCTTAGTTGAATAGCCACATGTGTGGTAATTTTTATTATAACATGCAAGTCATCAATCGCAGAGGTGACCACTCATGTACGACTCCAACAACACATGCATGTCTATTAATAAACTTTGTTTTTCTTTCGGTTGATCAGGAATGTATACGAGATTTGTTTCATGTGTTTGCGCTTGCCATTTTTGGTCAATCACATCTTTATTTGTGATAGTCAATTTTATATCATGTGAGTACCTACACTTGCACTGCCGCTGGTGTTGGATTTTGTTAGATGAATTATAAACGGTTAGATCTCGGAATAGTCCAGACTCAGGAATACAAACTAGTTCAAGAATCATTATAATGGAAGCCTTGGCGTGCATGATAGAACTACCATTATCATTATGGACATAACAAAAACACCAGTAAACCGTAAGATGGGAAATTCAAGATAAATCCCAAGGGAAATGTTGTCGCTCTCCCTCTCCTCTCTAAAGTTAACCATACCTTTGTGAAACTTCAATAGTTCAAGTTTCGAGCTGAACATATTTGTCTCCCTCTTTGACCAGTAGGAGGGGTAAGGAGTGACGGCGGAGGATGACACATGAATTTAGGAGGCGGGAAGGGCAGCTATTGGACACGGAGGAGGGCAAGCATGGCTTAGCTGGGCAATCAACCATGACGGGTCCCACTCAACTATGGTTCTCCGTGTGTGCGTGGGTTAGCTGGGCCGAAATATTTTATATTCCCCAAACTTGTAGCAGAAATATCTAGGTCGTGCTTAATTAGACCCAAACTCTCATAATATTGTGAGTTTGCACTTGGTCTGGAAGTTCAAATGAAAATGAACCCGTAACCTAACCTACCCGCACAAGTGCTGTTGGGCAGCCCAGTTGGATTTTCCTGCCCGAAAGTTTTTTTTTTGGACCAGCTCGCTCTTCCCCCAAGACTAGACAGTCGTGTGAAATAGTTTGGCCAGCTGATGAGTTCAAAAGAGAGTTATAGCGACCACCCTGCTCTCCCTTCGGATGGATGTGGGCGGGCTATTGGGATCAAGTGGGAAAGGGGATTGATCCAAGTGACATCGCGATCGACCAATCAGCGAATGCACATATTAAAAAACAGTATAACACAGCTAGCTAGAAGTCTCCACAGCGATTTGTTTGTCCCTGCCGTTGGATCGTCTAACGTGTGGTGCAGATCGAAAAAATTGAGCGTCCCTATTAGCCCTCACGCATCGCGTGCCGTCTCGCGGGCCGCTGCTCTGCGGAGCGACCTGCATTTTCTGTCCTTAACCGGGCCGCCCAAGGCCCACTTCTTTCCAGTAGGAGTAGGTTGGTAATAGCCCACGTCGTACACACGTTCGGTGCCATCCTTCCTATCCAACCAAATATTTCCTCTTTTCCTCTTTTCCTGCGCGCCGGCGTTTGTTCCTCCTAGATGTGCCGGCGTTCCTTCCTTCTTGATGCGCCGGCGTTCCGCCGTGGGCTAGCTTGTGCTGCGCGACTGATACGCCGGATCGTCAGTGATGGGCCGCCTCCGTCGGCGAGCTACTGTTGCTCACATACCTCCGCGTCAGTGTCCTCTACGAGTGGAAGGAGGAAGAGCACCAATCATCGGCCCTCCACACCAGTGGGAGAAGCACGAACACGCCACGCCATGGCCTGCGCCCCCACGTTGTTGTTGGTGGTCGCCGCTGCTGGTGCCAGGTCGACGTCTACGAATACGACCCTGACCCTATCTGTTTCAGCCACACCAGATGCAAGAAGATACCTAAGTTGCGGGCGCGACGGCCGTTTCCCCATCTCCTCTGCCGCAGCCGGCAGCAAGCCCTTCTTCTTTACACTAAGCCTCCGAGACGATTGGTCAAAGATGAGGAATATCCCTATCTTTCAAGTAATCTCTCCTTATCTCTTTCCTTCTAAGATTTTTCCTCATAGTATTATCACTTGTTGGATCGAATTATGACGTCCATAATAACTTTCTGTTATTTATAGCAATTTTTGTTATTTGGAAAGCATCTGCTAATTTTGGAACGGAGGGAGTATATATGATGAACAGTTTTTGATTAACATAACGCCAGCTGAATCTTGTAGGTGCTGACCCTGAAATTCAGTAGTATACTCTATATCATGATTTGAGAGTTTTTACTGAAACAATGTGCAGGGATATTAGATAGTGTTAATACTATCCAGATCTTGAGCATATAGGCTGGTGTAGCCTACCAAGTTTTGTAGAGAGGTTTCGTATTTCCATGTGGCACAAAAAACTGATAAGTGTTTGTTCTGCAGAGATGGATGCAAGGTATGAGATGTTGTTAGTTCTTGTTCAGTCGAATGGTGTGTCTAACTAGACCCTGAGGACACCTCTTTCAGTTCCTAAATAGCGCAAGGCAAATCAAAACTGTTACCCTATTGCTAATGCCTGTCATAGATTATCCCCAGTAAGTTACTTCCTTCATATACTGAGTGAATAATAAATTGTTTTAATAATATTCTCTGCGGCTCTTCCTATATAACAAGGTTTGGGGAGGTCATTTGGCTTCTACGCAAGTAATTGTCTTCATGACTAGCTATAATTAAGACACCATATGCCCTGTATGTCATTTCCTTCATGTGGTGAGTGGACAATTAATCCCACTAATAAATTATTCATATTCCGATCTCTCCCTATATACATATTGCACCTCAATTGGATGCTATTTTTTGTTGGTAAAATATATATGCCAGGCGCACAAACATGTGGCTTCTCAATCAATTATTTGAAAGTTCCAATTATTTCTCATGTATACATTAATACATATTATGATTATTATTATGACTTATTGTTATTATTATTTTAGAATGGACGGGCGTGGCAACGCACGTAGCCTAGCCACGGCAGGTCCGTGCAACCATCATTCTCATTTAATAAACTTATCAAATCTATAGAGATACTAAGCTCCCATGATTTGAAGTGCACCGGTGCTTCGGGGTTTGTGGGGTTGTTATGGGACCCGCATGTAAGGTTGTCAGTTGTTTAGTTTTATTTCCCCTTCTCTTTTTGTTTTCTTACAGGTTTTAATTATGAGTGTTTATTAAAATTTGCGAACATTAAAAAGAAAAAATAATTTATATTTTTAGCTTCATTAATATTTATTACATTCATGAGTATTTTGAAGTTCACGGGTGTTTTTAAAGTTTGCAAACATTTTTAAAATTTGAAATGCAAATGTTTTTAATCCATGAATATATTTTAACAATTTGTAACTCAACTTCAGCTATTAATCATATACGGCTGCATCGATCTTACTAATCTATTAGGTTTCTTCATAGATGTCCAGTCTCAAAAGCATTTGTATGCATCTAAGGATGGTTTGTAAGTTAGCTCCTGTAAAAACCGAGTCCAGTGAGGTTTATACTTAATTCAGAACTTTGCGCTTCAGTAACTGAATTACAGTTATTAATCATATATAGATGCATCGGCTGATCTATATAATCTATTTGGTGTCTTTGTTGTGGTCAAACCCCCAAAAAGCGTTTGTACCTCTCTAATGAGTATCCGCGTCTTCTTCCAGGTATATCTGCTATAAGGTTCAGATGAAACCCATTGGGTACGGGGTGTGCTAGTGCTGTTGTACATGCATTGAAACAGTAAGGGGGAAGCCCTTTCCTGTACAAATCAAGTTAAGTGAAGTTTATTATTTCTAGTACGTTAGTATAGACGCCGTGCATACCTTGCCTGCTAAGTGCTCCCTCCCTAAAGTATTATAAGAGCGTTTAGATCACTACTATAGTGATTTAAACGCTCTTATATTTCTTTAAGGAGGGAGTACATAATTTTGATTCAAGAATCTCATATTGGACCATGCTGGTCCACAACACAGCTGCCATCTGTGTAGTTTCTTAGCAGATTGTGGTCGTAGCCTTATGGACTGAAATGAGCTAATGTATATCACCCAGTCTTCAAATAATCAGTGCTATACCATAGAAAATTTTAGTGACTGAGATTTTCTTTTAGTTCCCATTCAAGCCTGCTGTAGGTCCTCGTAGAACAGGAGATAAGAGTTTGTAAATACAACATTTGTGTGATTAAATGGTCTCCTCCTCTGCTCTTTTCTGCTGCTTACAGAAATATAGTATAAGTCTCTGTGTTTACCGAAGTATGGCAGAGATGCATACATATCTTGCATTGGCAGTAGTACCGACTCTTCTGTTTTTCTTCATATATATATGCTCCTTTAAACATGCGAAGTCCATGAATTTTGAAGTGCTGAAGCTGTGGTACTATCAAATACTCTTGAAAGATAATGTATAGAGTAAATGTGTACCTCTTATTGTTTTATTCTAGTAATATCCCTTAGGTCATCTGTCTTATCTGTGACAACAACATATGCCCAGCTCCAGAATTCATAGACTGAATGCTGCTTACCAAAAATACGCTTACTTCTGGCAGGGATTTCTTGCAGAGTGCATTGGAAATGAAGAGGGTGATGTTGGAGTTCCAGGGACAAAAAATTGAACAGTTTGATAAAACATGAGATGGATCATTTTATCCAATGAGTACGTGTAGTTTGTCCATCTCAGTCGCTCCCTCTCCTAAGTGCTCCAATGAATATGAAACAGAACAGCGGTCCAAGTAAAACAGAGGAGCGCACACACTGGGTTTCAGGATTTATTTTTCTCAGAGAATGTTGTCAAGGTTACAAAAGCATGTGTGTAGTACCAGAGGACGTCAAGTGGCAGCATCTAATATCTCAACGTGCGCGACATGAATTCATGAGGAAGCTGGCTAGTGCCCAAGAGCTAACTAAGCTGTATAGTTTCGGAGTATATGAGACCACACAAGTAGAGCGTCTACAAAGACAACCCAGTCAGTTTTGCATGTATCTACAGAGACAACTAACAGGAAAATGACAATGAAGGTATCTATATATCTATGAGCTTTCTTCTCAAGTATCAGCATGTTAAATTTTTGTTTGGCATCTACTCCCTCTGTTCCTAAATATTTGTCTTTCTAGACATTTCAACAAGTGACTACATACGAAACAAAATGAGTGAATCTACACTCTAAAATATGTTTACATACATCCGTATGTGGTAGTCCATTTGAAATGTCTAGAAATACAAATATTTAGGAACGGAGGGAGTACACTAGTAGAAAAACACCTATTAGTCCCAGTTCGTAAGGCCCTTGGGTCGTTACTAATACCTCCCCCCTTTAGTCCCGGTTCTAACACGAACCGGGACAGATGGTCCTCCACGTGGCCGGTCTGCGGGGGGTGGGAGCTTTGGTCCCGGTTGGTGGCACCAACCGGGACCAAAAGGCATCCACGCGTCAGCATTTCAGTGGATGGGATTTTTGTTTTTTAAAAAGGGGGGGGGGGGGGGGTTGGGGGTTTTGAGGGTTAATTTAGGTGTTTCATATATTCTGTTAGCTAGCTAATTAATAGAGAGAAGTGCCCTTTCTTATGTCCGTGCTTGGTCGACGCTACGTACTATATACATATAGCCCTCGACACGCTAGCTAGTAAGAAAATGAAGGGAACCACCGAGTACAGAAGTTCGTCATGCATACCGAGAGAAATGATCGATCGACCTCTCCTTCTCCGAGAGATTGGTCGAACAACAAGTTTTCGTATCATGTACGTCCGACGCTACTGGCTACATACATGTACAATATATAAGATCTCTCAATTACAGTCCCCTAGCATTTGAAATCAACTTCCACATGGTATTCTCCGGCTTTATTGATGACATGGTCAAGAAAGAATCCTGCCAATTTCTTTTGAATTGCTTTAATGCGATCTGGTTCTAGGAGTTCATTCCGCATCTGCCACGTCTAATTTGAAGAAGGGGGTTAATTAATACATATATATGAATGAAACTCAACAGAAATGATGGTGTAATAAAATGAAATTGTGAATATTATTAATTGCTTACACACTTCATGTTGTCTTTGAGAGTAGCCCCACTTATTTTTCAAAGTCACGTTGTAGATGAACTCGCACACGTAGTATCCACACAAATCGTTCCCTTGTTCCTGCCACAAGCACTTTACGAGAAATAGAGGTGAATAAAACTGATAATGAAGCATTATAAATGACATTGATGAAAGTATAGCTATAGAATCAACGGGAGATGCGCACAACTAGCTAGCCAGTAGTACTTACTTTCGGGTATGTATATCGCAGCTCCTTCGGCAGTCCCGGAGCTTTTATGTGAACTGTTTTCAAACCCTGCAAGACAAAGAAAATAATTATTATTACTTGAGATATCAGGAAATGAACAAAAAGTTGCCGCTATGGTGCGATAATGATCGATTGAACTTACTTGCTGAGCATTTCAGTCATGTCCGCATAGGTGCTGGGATCTTTCCGTCTCGAGTCTAAGACGGTTACTAGTCCACACTCAAGCTTAATCTCCAAAAGAATATAGTGGTACCTGCGCACGCATGCATAACTCATCAATTACATTACTATAACCTCGCTCGAGTAATAAGGGAAACCGAATATGCAAACGATCAGTAACACTCACTTGCCATTGTAAGGAAAGAGTATGGTATCTTTGTTTTGATTTTTGATCAACGATTGTAGCAAGTTGTGCTCGGCCTCTTTGACGTGTTTTTCAACCAGAAATACATCTATGATATTTGTGTTAATGAACCCAATATCATAGATTTCATTTTTTTTTGCACTCGACGATCTTCAATCTGCATAATATATTGAGGATAATTATTATAAATACATGCAATGAAAGAGCCGAGCTATATATAGAGACTTAATGACAGAAATAGTACTTACAGGCAGTAGCAAAAGACCGTTAATTTATCGAGGGCCTTTTGATTGAAGAACGCGAAGAACTCCTCAAATGGAACACACAACAGATCAGTTCCAACGAGGTCGTGCTCCTCTTTAATATGCAGATACAAACTATTCATCCCCCCAGACTCTCTGCAGGTTTTCATGTACCAAGTATGGAATCTTCGCATCATCGTTGTTAGAGATTTTTCATCTTTGACGAGAGGCTTCCCGGATTCAGATTCGTGTTCTTCCACCTTCATGTATTCAGGAAGTGCATCGTCAGGCAGGTAATCTTGTAGATTGCCATAACCGGCCACCATCCCCAGGACATTAGCGACGATGTTGCCGCTAGACACATTGAGTGGGGGGCACGATTGGTTTGCTTGTTCGCCAAGCTGGTCAATTTTTTTCGCAGCTGCTCGTTCTTTTGCTCTTTGATGTCTGACAGTACTTCCCTACCGCTCCGCTTGGAGATATGTCTGTTCAGTAATGCGCTCATAGTTGGTTCTCGGCGGACACTTTGTCGGTTTCCTCAGGGCAGCCAGAGTGCGCTTCGCTTTCACCGGATCTACCTTCTCCTCCGGAGGTTGATGTCTCTTTGCTTTCAACCCTGCAAACCAGTCATCCACTTCGGTCTGCGCGATCTTCGCGTTTTCCTCCTCGGTCCTCTCGTACGGTAACTTCTCTAGAGTCTTCAAACAAGGACCGAATCTGTATTTCCTCCCTCCTTTGGCTGTACTGCTAGACGCCGGCAGAGCAGACGGAGCGGATGTCTTCTTAGCTTGCTTACAAGGCGGAGGAGAAGGACTATGACGCGCCGGAGCAGCCGGAGCGGCGGCGGGTCTCTTCCGCCCTTGCTGACGAGGCGGAGAAGGAGGAGGCTGGCTGCTCGGGCGCCTTGCGCAGGCGGAGAAGGAGGCGGAGTGCTGCCACGCGCCGGAGAAGGAGGCGGAGTGCCGCCACGCGTGCCCTGATCGTCACTCGCCGGAGGAGGCGGCGGTGGATGAGGCGGAGTGCCCTGACTCGCCGGAGGAGGAGGAGGAGGCGGAGGCCTCTAGTTCGGAAGGTTGATGAGCTCCTTCCGCCATAGGCATGGAGTCTTCAGAGCACAACCCAGCCTAGTCTCCCCTTCACCGGTAGGGTGGTCAAGCAGGAGGTCCTCAAATCCCTCCGTTATTTCATCCACCTTCACCTTAGCATATCCTTCTGGAATCGGCTGGCAGTGATAAGTTGTGCCGGGTCCACTAGGATAAACTTGGCCAACAGCCGCCTTGACATTCAAATTCATCCATCGCGCCATAATGTGGCAATTTTGAGACTCCGTGATACCATCCACGGGATAGCTGGCAGGAGCCGTCAAGACATGCTCCGGCTGAAGCAGCTCGGTGGAAGCCACGCCGCTTCTCCGCTGAGATGGCGGGGTAGCTTCGGGGGAAGCTTCGGCAGGTCATTTACTGCGATATGCTGCTTCTCATTCCTCTTCTCGTTCCTCTAGCCCCATTACCCTTTCGTGCAGCGCCTGCAGTTGGTCCTGCTCCAGTTTCTTCCTCCTCTCGTGGGTTTTGTAACCCCCTGCGTCCGGAAAACCAACCTTCCACGGAATGGAGCCTGGCGTGCCTCGTGTCCGTCCAGGGTGCTCAGGATTCCCAAAGGGCCATTGTGAGCTCGTCCTTCTCCTGTTTGGAAGGAACGTCCCTCGCTGCGCTGCATCGATATAGTGTCGAAGGTTCTTGATCGGTATTTGCGGTTGCTCGTCCGTCACTCGGCACTTCCTCGTTACGAGGTCCAAGGTTTCGCCAGCCCGAAGAACCAAGTCCGCAACGATCTGCCAAGACATTGTCTCTCGGTTCGATCCCTTTTTCAAGCAGATCATGCTCAGCCTTGGACCACTTAGGTCGGGCTTTGAGGTAGCCACCGACCCCGTGCGATGGTGAAGCTTCTTCTTCGCAGCATTTTGCTTGTTTGTCGCCGACATCTTCTTACTCTTTTCCAATGTCTTGTGGGCCACAAATGCGGGCCAGTGATCTTTGATCTTCTCATATTTGCCGATGAATTCTGATGTCTCTTCTTTCTCGACAAACTGGTTCAGCTCTTTCCTCCACCTCCTCATTAGGGTTGCCATCTTCTTAAGAGCACAAGACTTGATTAATTGCTCTTTAACTGGCTTCTCCGGATCCTCCTCTAGCGGTAGGGTGAAATTTGCATTCAGCTGAGTCCAAAGATCTTCTTTATGCATATCATTGACATAAGACACCTCGTGGTCTTCCTCCTTAGGCTTATACCATTGATGGATGTTGATCGGGATCTTGTCCCTAACAAGAACCCCGTGACCGAAAGCAGAAAATGCCTTCCTTGTCCGGATGGGTTCAATCGGTTCACCGTCGGGCGCGATTTCTATGATCTCAAACTTTTCACCTGAGCTCAACTTTTTCTTCGGGCCTCGTCTCCTTACCGAAGTTGTGCTCGATCTGGAGGGCCAGAAATTATAAGAAAGAAAGACGAGAGTAATTAATATGTGTACATATACCAAAACAATGGATGCATCAATTAACTAGTCAGCACGGGCTTAACTAATATATATATATATATATACCTGGCCGGATTCGGTTCGGTCACGGGAGCAACAAGACGGTCTCCTTCTTGTACCTCCATTGTGTCACCGAGCCATCATGAACATAGTCCTCTTCTTGTACCGGCATTAATGGGTGAAGCCATCATGAACATAGCCCTCTTCTTCACCCAGTCCTTCGGGACCATCGGTGTCGTTGAGAAATGACGCAACTTCATCACTTCCTTGTGCGATTATGTGCCCCAACATCGCTTCTATTTCTTCATCTCGGGAGTGCTCCATAGTTTCTGCAAATATTTACAACATGTCAATTATTATTCAAACATGGTACAGATGGATATATATATATATATATATACATATATATATATATATATATATATATATATATATATATATTAGTGGCAAACGTAGAACTAGCTAGCTAATCACAATAAGGAATCATGTTAGTGGCCTCGACGCTGCTTCTCTAGGGTTTGGGATCGCCTCGACACAACGCTTCAAGGGTTAATTTGGGTGGCCTCGAGAGAGTTAATTTGTCGGGTAGGGGCGCGGCGGGAGGGGGTAGGAGACCAACATCGTTTTCTCTCTAGGGTTTGGGTGTCCTCGAGAGTTTTGGTCGAGCGAGAGGGGGTATATATATCGACCGCCCCTCATGTCGAAGTTATCTTGAGGGGGTTATATCGACAACGACGCGACATACATATACATGGGAAAATAATGTTATCGGGGAGGGGATATCAGTACCCCCCCCCCTCGTGTTGAAGTTTCTTCTTTCTCCTCTATTCCTTTCTTCTTCTTCTACTCTTGTTTTTCTTCTTCTCCCTCGAGAAAGGAAAATAAGGAAAAGGAAGAAAAGAGGAAGAAGGAAGAAGAAAAAGAAGAAGAAGAAAAAAGAGGAAAATTTCTATTGTTCTTCTTCTCCTCTATTCCTTTCTTCTTCTCCTCTTCTTTTTCTTCTTATTTCCTCTTCTTATTTATTTCTCCTGTTCTTCCTCTCCTCTTCTTCTCCTTTCTTCCTCTTCTTATTTTCCTTTTCCTCTCATTCTTTTAGTATTGCTTGTTTTAAAAAATGTTCAAATAGAAAATTTCAAAAAAACAAAGGTTTTGCCTAATGCATTGTTCATATGAATATACAAACATTTGCATATTCTACAATAATTAATATCACCAAAAAAATCTATGAACAGAAAAAAACCTAACTTTTCTAAAAATCTATCTTTTGCATATATGAAAACATTAATATACATATGAACAAAAATACATATATGAAGAAAAACATGCTCTGAACAATTTTTTATACATTTTGAACATCTACATACACATAGCCACATACATACACATATACATTATATATATATATATATATGAACAAAAAAATTAAACTAATAAAAATGAAAAAAAACAAGCCGGTGCGGCGCGGCGCCTCACAGCGGGGGCGGCTAGATGACGATGGCGACGGTGGGGGCGGCGAGGGCGGAACGACGGGGCAGGGGCTCGAGGCGGCGACGGGTGGGACGGGCGCTGGCTCGGGAGGCCGGGCGACGAGGACGGCCTGGCTCGGGAGGCCAACGACGAGGACGACGCTGGTTGGGGGGCGACCTTGGCGGCGGCGGCAAGCGACGGCGAGGTGGAGAGCAACTGGCGGTGTCGAGGAGGGTCGGTGTCGTCGAGGGCAATCATGGCGATGAGATTCTAAATTTTGCAAAGTGTTTGCTTATATAGCAAAGCCATTGGTCCCGGTTCATGAAACCAACCGAGACTAATGCACCCTTTAGTCCGGTTGGTGCCACCAACCGACCAAAGGCCTCTTTTCGGCAGCCCAAAGGGCGGAAGCGGCGACCTTTGGTACGGTTGGTGCCACGAACCGGTACCAATGCCCCCCTTTAGTCCCGGTTGGTTCCACCAACCGGGGCCCAAGGCCCCGGTGCTGCACGCGGCGGGGCCAAAGTTTATTCCCACCACGCTAGTTGGGAGGGGCGCGCCGTGGTTTATAAGCCCCACTGCCGCACCCCTCTCGAGCTCCTCTCCACCACAGGCTTTCGGGCCTACTTGCTATTGTTGTGCCTGATGAGCCTTCTGGGCCTACTACGGGCCTGAATCCTGGCCCATAGTAGGGTTTCATGTCGTATTCAGGCCGTGGGGGCCCAGTAGGAGGCATTTTTTTGTTTTTTTGTTTTCTTTACTTATTGTTGCTATTTTTATTTTTTTCTAGTTTTTTGTTTTGTTTTCTGCATTATTTATTTTCTTTTGTTTTTTGCTTTATGTTTTAATTATTTTTGCTTTTATTTTTAGGAAAATTATAAACTTTCTGTTAGTGCCATTACTTTTCAAATTTGAAAACACTTTTTTTTTCTTTCTTGCTTTATTTATTTTGTTTTGTTTCTACTTACAACAAAATACTTATTGTTGTTTTTTGTTTTGATTTCTGCGTTATTTATTTTCTTTTGTTTTTTGCTTTATTTTTCAATTCTTTTTGCTTTTAGTTTTAGGAAAATTATAAACTTTCAGTTAGTGCCATTAGTTTTCAAATTTGAAAACACTTTTTTGTTTTTTTGTTTTCTTTCTTGCTTTATTTATTTTATTTTGTTTCTACTTACAACAAAAAACTTATTGTTGCTATTTTTAATTATTACGAGGGCCGAACCATAAGACATTAAAGCATTTCAAATGAACTCTGAAAAAGTTGAAAGTTGGCATGGTATCATACTAGTCAGTTACAAAGTTGGCATGGTATCAACATAATAGTTATGGAGAAAGTCTTCACTTTTTCTTCGCTTGTGTCATTTGCTTATTGCGCCATAACCATGGATAATCTTCATCGTTTATCAGGATGCTATGGTCAGCCTTGACTTTGAAGGGAGGAATTTCATTGAACTTTTCATAATCTTCAGACATGTCTGTCTTGTCCTCCACTTCCACGATGTCCCTTTTTCCTGAAAGAACTATGTGGCGCTTTGGCTCATCGTATGATGTATTCGCTTCCTTATCTTTTCTCTTTCTTGGTCTGGTAGACATGTCCTTCACATAGATAACCTCGCCCACATCATTGGCTAGGACGAACGGTTCGTCGGTGTACCCAAGATTTTTCAGATCCTTGTTGTCATTCCGTACTATGGGTCTACATGTACCCCGCCTCCTGACAGATTGACCCATTTGCACTTAAACAAAGGGACCTTAAAATCATGTCCGTAGTCAAGTTCCCATATGTCCACTATGTAACCATAATATGTGTCCTTTCCTCTCGGTTGTTGCATCAAAGCGGACACCGCTTTTTTGGTTGGTGCTCTTTTGATCTTGGTCAATCGTGTAAAATGTATTTCCATTTATCTCGTATCCTTTCCAAATCAATACAGTCAAAGATGGTCCCCTGGACAACAACTACAGCTCATCACAAACAGTGTTGTCACCTCTGATACGTGCTTCCAACCAATTGCTGAAAGTCCAGATGTGTTCACATGTAATCCAGTCATCGCACTGCTCCGGGTGTTTGGAGCGCAGACTATTCTTGTGTTCATCAACATACGGGGTCACCAAGGTAGAGTTCTCAGAGAACTGTAGTGTGCTTGAGACCAAGAATATCCGTCCCTGCATATTATTGAGTCCCTTCCAAGCATGCCTTTTCCAGTCAGTCTCCCCTCATACCGCAATTTAGGGAGACCTATCTTCTTAAGGCCAGGAATGAAGTCAACACAAAACCCGATGACATCCTCTGTTTGATGGCCCATGGAGATGCTTCCTTCTGGCCTAGCGATTACGGACATATTTCTTTAGGACTCCCATGAACCTCTCAAAGGGGTACATATTGTGTAGAAATACGGGGCCAGAATGACAATCTCGTCAACTAGATGAACTAGGGCGTGCGTCATGATATTGAAGAAGGATGGTGGGAACACCAGCTCGAAAGCGACAAGACATTGCACCACATCACTCCTTAGCCTTGGTATGATTTCTGGATCGATCACCTTCTGAGAGATTGTATTGAGGAATGCACATAGCTTCACAATGGCTAATCAGACGTTTTCCGGTAGAAGCCCCCTCAATGCAACCGAAAGCAATTGCGTCATAATCACGTGGCAGTCATGAGACTTTAGGTTCTGGAACTTTTCTCTGGCATATTTATTATTCCCTTTATATTCGACGAGAAGCCGGTCGGGACCTTCATCTTGAGCATGCATTCAAAGAAGATTTCTTTCTCTTCTTTCGTAGAGCGTAGCTGGCGGGACCTTCATACTACTTGAGGCATGCCCTCTTTTTTCGTACAAGCGTTGCAGGTCCTCCGTGCCTCGTGTGTATCTTTTGTCTTCCCATACACGCCCAAGAAGCCTAGCAGGTACATCGCAAAGGTTCTTCGTCACGTGCATCACGTCGATCGAAGAGCGGACCTCTAGGTCTTTCCAAAGAGGGTAGGTCCCAAAATATAGATTTCTTCTTCCACATGGGTGCATGATTCTCGGCGTCATTCGGAACAGCTAGTCCGGGACCCTTTCCAAAGATTACTTGTAAATCATTGACCATAGCAAATGCGTGATCACCGATGCGCATGGCGGGCTTCTTCCGTGATCTGCCTCGCTTTTGAAATGCTTGCCTTTCTTTCGGCGGTGATGGTTGGTCGGAAGAAATCGACGATGGCCCAGTACACATTCTTCCCGCAGCTTGCCGGTATATACTATCGGTGTCAAGTAAACAGTGCGTGCATGCGTGGTATCCCTTGTTTGTCTGTCCCGAAGGTTACTGAGAGCGGGCCAATCGTTGATGGTCACGAACAGCAACGCCTTTAGGTTAAATTCCTCCTGTTTGTGCTCATCCCACGTACGTACACCGTTTTCATTCCACAGCTATAAAAGTTCTTCAACTAATGGCCTTAGGTACACATCAATGTCGTTGCCGGGTTGCTTAGGGCCTTGGATGAGAACTGGCATCATAATGAACTTCCACTTCATGCACATCCAAGGAGGAAGGTTATACATACATAGAGTCACGGGCCAGGTGCTGTGATTGCTGCTCTGCTCCCCGAAAGGATTAATGCCATCCGCGCTTAAAGCAAACCATACGTTCCTTGGCTCACTTGCACACACATCCCATGAGTGTCTCTCGATTATTCTCCACTGCGACCCGTCGGTGGTGCTCTCAACTTCCCTTCTTTCTTACGGTCCTCACTGTGCCATCGCATCAACTTGGCATGCTCTCCGTTTCTGAGCAGACGTTGCAACCGTGGTATTATAGGAGCATACCACATCACCTTCGCAGAACCCTCTTCCGGGGCTCGCCGTCAACATCACCGAGGTCATCTCGTCTGATCTTATACCGTAATGCACCGCATACCGGGCATGCGTTCAGATCCTTATGCGCGCACCTTGTAGAGGATGCAATCATTAGGGCATGCATGTATCTTCTCGCATCTCCAATCCTAGAGGGCATACGACCTTCTTTGTTGCGTATGTACTGTCGGGCAATTTGTTATCCTTTGGAAGCGTCTTCTTCAATATTTTCAGTAGCTTCTCAAATCCTTTGTCAGGCACATCATTCCCTACCTTCCACTTTAGCAATTCCAGTACGGTACCGAGCTTTGTGTTGCCATCTTCGCAATTGGGGTACAACCCTTTTTTGTGGTCCTCTAACATGCGATCGAACTTCAGCTTCTCCTTTTGACTTTCGCATTGCGTCCTTGCATCGACAATGACCCGACGGAGATCATCATCATCGGGCACATCGTCTGGTTCCTCTTGATCTTCAGCAGCTTCGCGTTGCAGCAGCATCATCGTGCACATCGTCTGGTTCCTCTTGATGTTCAGTAGCATCACCGTATTCAGGGGGCACATAGTTGTCATCGTACTCTTCTTCTTCGCCGTCTTCCATCATAACCCCTATTTCTCCATGCCTCGTCCAAACATTATAGGGCATGGACAACACATAAAACCATTCTGCTTGTTTGCCTCAGCCACTTCGAGAAAATCATGCACGTCCTTAATGTACTCGGAGGTGTGTCTTGAACCGTACATCCATTGCCGGTTCATCTGTGTGCATTTATATAATTAAGTGTGTCAAAAATCATTACAGAACATCATGAATAGATAATTAAGTGACCAAATTAATACAAGTTCATCATCACATTAAAACCAAAGTACTTACATAGTTCTCATCTAACAACATAAAGCTCTGCAGAGCATCTAAATTAATTAAACCATACACTGAAACTATGTAAAACATTTGAATGCGAAAACAAATGCAATCATAATCGCAACCAATGTAACAACTGATCCAACGGCATAATGATACCAAGCCTCGGTATGAATGGCATATTTTCTAATCTTTCTAATCTTCAAGTGCATTGCATCCATCTTGATCTTGTGATCATCGATTTACATCCGCAACATGCAACTCCAATATCATCTTCTCCTCCTCAATTTTTCTAATTTTTTCCTTCAACAAATTGTTTTCTTCTTCAACTAAATTAAACCTCTCGACAATAGGGTCGGTTGGAATTTCCGGTTCAGCAACCTCCTAGATAAATAAAATCTATGTCACGTTGGTCGGCATAATTGTCATAAACAATAAATGAACTAATAGTTATGAAAAGATAATATATACCACATCCGGATCATAGATGGGGCCGAGGGCCCGTGAGGCGGATACCAAAACCATCACACTATATAAGATGCAATAATAAAAGTAAGAAAATTATACAAGTATCTATGTAAACATACAAGTAAGAATTTTTTCCTTTCATAAAGAAGATAAGAACAAGAGGCTCACCACGGTGGTGCCGGCGACGAGATCGGCGCGGGCGATCGACAGCGGTGAAGACGGGGACGGGACGTGACGGACCGCTAAACCTAAACAAATATTAAGGAAAATGGAGCTTGGAGGTCGAGCTTGGAGAGGAGAAAGCTTAAGTAGTGTGGCTCGGGCATTCCATCGAACACCTCGTGTGCATAGGAGGTGAGCTAGAGCACCATTGCTCTCCCCTCGCCCGGCCACGAAAAATGCAGAGCACCGGAGTGCTGCTCTGCTTTCATGGCGAGGGGTATATATAAACAATCGTCCCGGTTGGTGACTTGAACCGGGACTAAAGGGCAGCCTTTGGTCCCGGTTCGTCCCACCAACCGGGACCAATGGTGGTGGGCAGGCGAGGCCCATTGGTCCCGGTTCGTCCCACCAACCGGGACCAAAAGGTCCAGACGAACAGGGACCAATGGCCAACGTGGCCCGGCCGGCCCCCGGGGCTCACGAACCGGGTCCAATGCCCCCATTGATCCCGGTTCTGGATTGAATCGGGACTAATGGGCTGGCCGGGCCTGGACCATTGCCCCCTTTTCTACTAGTGGTAGCACCTAATATCTCAAGGCAGTTTCCCCATTTGCGAATCTGCCTTTGGTTTATTTTGTTAAGAAGGTGCCTCTTACTTATCACCTTGTGGTTTATGCATTTTAGGTAGCAAAGGTAAGAGCAGTCGGGCACGGAGCCTTTGGTCTCCCCCTTGTATGCCTCTGAAAAACAAAGTTGAGACTGGACATGGGATGCCTCGGTCATCGTCACTTCCCAGAAAAAAGAGGTCCCTCACTGTTTATTTCTCCATTGGTGGAGCTGCATTTGGTTTAGTGAAGGAAATGCGTACCTATTGGTGTAGTGCTTGTTCTGCTGTGTATAGGTAGATCAAGTGCTATCCCCGTGTATTTTGGAGCCACCATCGTGTGCTGGCAATATATGATAATTAGATGTGGATATTTCTGCCCATGAGTGGTCCTGGCTCTGAAACTAATGGTTTTTGCCCCATCAGTCTTCATTAAATCCAGATTGTTGTATTTGTCAACTCTGACTTCTTTTTTGATGTTGATGTTGTTGTTGTATGAATAGTCAGCCAGCATTTAATTACTTGGGTACCTTAGATCAGCAGCTTGTATTTTTGCTGTTGTTGGCTGATCACAAAACTAGGTAGACAAACATGTGGTAGTTTTTTTTCTTCTGGTCATGCCTTTTCGTGTTGTGACCCTGACCTCCTCCCTAATCAGGGATTGGATCGATCAGCAAGAAAAATAAAAGGAAGATAGACTTTCTCCATGGCAATTGTCAAACTAGCTGGCTAGTTTGTTGGTCTGAGCTTTTTCTTGTTTCAATAAAGAAAGATAAAGATGCTGTTGCTCAAAAACAAGGATTTACGCACGCTAACTAGAAGGATTAATATTGCCAATATATTTCTGCAAGTCTTGTCTTTGTTTTACCCAACCAACTTGTCGATGCTCTGCTCTAGCCTGCCGCCTATTTTCTATCTATCTATATTCTGCTTGGTTGAGAAACCAAACTACCACCGACCTGGATTTGGTTTACTGACTGAGTGATTGATCGATGCAATTGACGTAATTCTCTAGTTTGTGTACCATGGCCTGCCTGTTGAAGTGGTCCTGTATATGATGCTAGTTGAACCTGAATGTTGTGTTAATCTGTACTACCAGTAAAGTATTCCCTCCGCCCAATAATATAAGACCTTATTACAACAAATATGTGAGTATATTTGATGTAATAAGGTCTTATATTATGGGACGGAATGGGTAGGTGTTTGCGGTCCTATATTAGTACCTACCTTTTTGAGAGATTGATGTGTTTATGTTTATTTTACAGGACACATACTATTATTCTTGTGTTGCAAAGCTCATTTGTGAAAGCTGGGCTATTTTTCTGTTAAGACATGCAAGTATTATGCAAGTAGTGTAGATTTTGTACTCTTCATTTTAAATATAACTTGTCTACTCTTTGTTACTAACCTGCCCAGTATTTTTATGTTGTTCACTTCTGTTGGATGGTGATCACCCAGCCAGTGCACCATGGGACGCTACTTGCTGTAAGTAGCTAGCCTTTGGCTCGGGCATGTTCAACATGGATGGCATCAGAGGGCCGGGGCATCCCTTACTGCGGCACCAGAGTCTTTGCTGGTGGCGATAGTAGGGAGCCCAGAGTAGCGGAGCTGCCCTTGCCAAGCACCAGGCCAAGTGCATGGCCGTAGTCCTTAGGAAGCTCGGTGACGCTTGATTCCAAGCTAGCCAGCAGGTGGACCCTTGATTCTTTGTTGATATGAACACTCATCCGGCAATAATTGTTTTCTTCTTGAGCTTTGCCTGTTGCTATTTTCCCTATATGTGCACGGGTTTGGTTGGCTCTCGGATTGTTTGATTGTTGTCCATGTAGAAATGGAGAATACTATTATTGTTTAGTCTGAAACCTGTTGCATGTTTAGCATACTCATATATAGATGCAACAATTATTCTATCTCTGTACAGTTTATTCTAAACTCACCCTTTAGTCATTTGCCTACATTTTACTGGGTACGGGGCGGGCTAGTGCAGTTGTACATGCATTGAAATAGTAATGGGGAAAGCCCTTTCTTATACAAATCAAGTTCAGTGAAGTTTATACTTTCTAGTAAGTGAGTACACGCGCCGTGCAAACCTTGCATGCTAACTTTTGATTCGAGAACCACAGACTGGACCATGCTGATCCGCAACACATCTGCCATCTATGTAGTTTCTTAGCATATTGTGGCCGCCTTATGGACTGAAATGAGCCAATGTATATCACCCAATCTTCAAGTAATTGGTGGTATACCGTAGAAAACTTCAGTGACTGGGATTTTCTTTTAGTTTCCATTCAAGCCTGCTGTAGGCTCTCTTAGAACAGGGTATAAAAATTTGTAAATATGACATTTGCATGATTAATTGGTCTCCTCTGCTTTGTTCTGCTGCTTATAGAAATATATAAATCTCTGCGCTTACCGACGTATGGCAGAGATACATACATATCCTGCATGGGCAGTAGTACCAACGCTTCTGTTTTTCTTCATATATACCCTATCTAGCCATTAAATAATCTTACTTTTCTCTCTGTCCAAGGAGCAGCTCATATGGTTGTTGTCATTGCAATCTCCGGCGACAGCGTGGTGCACCGCCTTGCTTCTGGCGCTGACGAGACAGCGGGGTTGTCGCCCGTAACCTTAGCATCGATCCCCTCGACTGCCTCTTGGCTAGGTGAGTCTCTAGTCTCTCCTTCCTCCTCTGTCTGCTTTGGGACCTAGCCTTTGAGCTTTGGCCTTAATGTGCTTTGCTTTGGCCATCGAGCCAATGATCGATTGTTTGTGGTATGTAGTGGTGGTCTGGCCTATAGTTCTATGGTGTTACTGTTAACATGTTTAGTCTTGGTGATTTGATCCAAAGTTTTAAATAGCGTGCTAAGCCTCTTAGCGGCAGACCTTTTCTAAATGCTATAGCGTGCTACAGCATCATGCTATTTAAAATGTTTTCTCATGTGTTTGGACAAAAGACTCTTAGTGCAGGACCTTTTTCAAATGCTATAGCGTGCTATAGCGGAGCTATAGTGGGCTATTTAAAACCATGATTTAATCTCTGTTGATGATCATGATGATGTGTTGCAACTTAGGTGCAACGATGCAAAACCCATTTTGTGTGCTTTTGCGCTGCAGTTTCCTCTCTTCGTCGATGAGTTTGATGTGGTTGGATTCCACCTCTCTTATTGTGTTATTTCCTGCATTTTGGATGAACTTAATCATGGATTATGATCCTGAAGAAAGTACCTCTCACTACTGATTTTCCATTGCTTCAGTTGCAAATCAACATCTTACATAATAAAAATGTTAGCATGCGTGATGTCATGTGCGTCAGGTTGCTCATATGATGTTCAGACCCATGCATGGAAAATAATTAGCACGTAAAAAAACAATTCATTGGTAGTGGTGCTGACATTTCTACAGTTGCTTTTGCTATCTACAGCTTTTGCAAAGCCATTTGTGTTGATTGTTGCAGCAGAGCTAACTTGTGGCTCTTGTGTCCAGAATGATGATGGTGACAAAGACGATTGTGGCTGGTACGACGGTTCTAGGCACCGGCTAAGAGGCAGGTCCACCTTTTCCTGGTGGTATCAGGTGAGAATGGCCCTTAGTCTATCGTATTGTTATTGGTGGACAAGAAGAGACATATATTCTCCACTTGATATTTTACTAATTGTTATTACTGTGCTTTCTATTGCTGATAAGAAGTGTGGCATACTCGACCTATTCCCGTGTGTGTTGTTAATATGATCAATTTGATTGAGTATAACTTGCCAAGGAGCATATTTTGACAATAGGTATCCCTGCATCATCAGACAATCTTGG
Organism: Aegilops bicornis; assembly: GCA_021605145.1. Lineage (NCBI taxonomy): Eukaryota > Viridiplantae > Streptophyta > Magnoliopsida > Poales > Poaceae > Aegilops > Aegilops bicornis. The sequence goes on from CM038673.1 coordinate 84,077,051, forward strand.
TTTCTAGTTGCTACTGTCTACTAGATAACATTTGATTTATATACTTTTTTTACAATGGCATGCGTAGTGTTGTGTTAGTGTTGTGCAATGTGTGTTTCATTCTTAGATGGTGAGGGATGATGTCTCTTGTTGAAGATCTTGGCTCCCACCACTGTCTCCTCGGTTACCCGATGCCTTAGGTGATTCCTTGGTCTCCCCTTCTCTGTCCGCTTTGGGACCTAGCCTTTGAGCTATATCCATACTGTGATATTCGATGGCCATTGAGTCGATGATCTGGCGGCATGGTATAGTAACTACATGATCATGGTTATGCTACTGTTCGTGTTGCTGATAAGATTGGCCTTTAAGAGTTCATATTTCCAGTCTAGGAGATTCTTGGCCTTGTTTGATGGTATTGGATAAGACGAGACAGATTATAGATATTATCTACTTGATCTTTTACCAAGTGTTAGTGATGTGGTTTGTACTGCTGATAATAAGTGTGCCATACTTGAGCTATTCCCATGTGTCGTGCTGTGCGTAGTGAAGATAGTAGTATGATTGTTTGACTGATGGGCTTGCTTTACTAGATTTACAAGTAATTTGTTGCACCTGACTTGCATTGCACATTTCTGTTATAAATTCTAGGACTGACGAGTGACAGTTTATTGATGCATGGAGAAGATGCCGTCCGGCATGAGTCTGGCTGGCGAAGCAGCACTCCGACGCCTCCTGCTCGTGGCTTCCCCGGTGGCTTCTTCTTCTTCGACTCCGGCATAGGTAAGACACTTGGCTCCGCTTCCTCTGCTCTCTCTCTCTCTCTCTCTCTCTCTCTCTCTCTCTCTCTCTCTCTCTCTCTCTCTCTCTCTCTCTCTCTCTCTCTCTCTGACGCTCTGCGTGCCATGACCTCTGTTTGTTTGATTGGCCAACATTATGGCCTAAATACTAAATCAAATTTAACCATCTGCCCCGGTTTGATGAAATAGTACTGAGTTGTTAAGCTTTCTCCTAGTTGAAAAATGTAGGAATCCTTAATTGCAGAATGGTACCAAAAATGATTGTCGTGCCGTTTTAAAAAACCCATATGTGTTAGATCTTTGAAATCTACACACAACGAAGTGATCTTAGTAATGGAAGGAATCGTTTCTTTGGCTGTCAGGCATGGAAAACTCTAGGCCATGCCCCTATTGTTTCTTTTGAAGCTTGTAGGTTTTCCCCTGTTCTTTATTGTTGTTTATTGCAAAGAGGATTGTTGATCTAGATGAGGAGATACTTTTATGGGTAATTTGTATATGATGCGGCAACTTTGTGCGGTCACATTTCTTTCACCTTGGAGGTCTGATGCACCCTTGATTATATTCTCCTGTGATAAGCCACAAGTATAGGGGATCGCAACAGTTTTTTAGGGTAGAGTATTCAACCCAAATTTATTGATTCGACACAAGGGAAGCCAAAGAATATTCTCAAATATTAGCAGCTGAGTTGTCAATTCAACCACACCTGGGAACTGAGTATCTGCAGCAAAGTGTTTAGTAGAAAAGTAATATGATAGTGGTGGTAACGGTAACAAAAGTAAAGACAGCAAAAGTAATATTTTTGGTATTTTGTAGTGATTGTAACAGTAGCAACGGAAAAGTAAATAAGCGAGAAACAGTATATGGAAAACTCATAGGCACCGGATTAGCGATGGATAATTATGCCAGATGCAGGTCGTCATGTAACAGTCATAACATAGGGTGACACAGAACTAGCTCCAGTTCATCAATGTACTGTAGGCATGTATTTCGTATATAGTCATACGTGCTTATGGAAAAGAACTTGCATGACATATTTTGTCCTACCCTCCCGTGGCAGCGGGGTCCTATTGGAAACAAGGGATATTAAGGCCTCCTTTTAATAGAGAACCGGAACAAAGCATTAGCACATAGTGAATACATGAACTCCTCAAACTATGGTCATCACCGGGAGTGGTCCCGATTATTGTCACTTCGGGGTTGCCGGATCATAACACATAGTAGGTGACTATAGACTTGCAAGATAGGATCGAGAACACACATATATTCATGAAAACATAATAGGTTCATATCTGAAATCATGGCACTCGGGCCCTAGTGACAAGCATTAAGCATAGCAAAGTCATAGCAACATCAATCTCAGAACATAATGGATACTAGGGATCAAACCCTAAAAAAACTAACTCGATTACATGATAAATCTCATCCAACCCATCACCGTCCAGCAAGCCTATGATGGAATTACTCACGCACGGCGGTGAGCATCATGAAATTGGTGATGGAGGATGGTTGATGATGACGACGGCGACGAATCCCCCTCTCCGGAGCCTCGTGGACAGGGTGTGGGCCCTCTGGTCTTCATATTTGGTGAGGATTTTTTATTGATTTTTCTATGGTGTTCCGTGGAGTTTCAGGTCATTCCGAGAACTTTTATTTTCTGCACATAAAACAACACCATGGCAATTCTACTGAAAACAGCGTCAGTCCGGGTTAGTTCCATTCAAATCATACAAGTTAGATTTCAAAACAAGGGCAAAAGTGTTTGAAAAAGTAGATACGACGGAGACGTATCATCCTGCATTGTCTTTTCTTTTGTTTTTTCTTCCTATTTTTGGACGAGGACAAATTTATTTGTCGGGCTGTCAGGTGTGGAAAACCCTAGGCCTTGGCCCTATTGGTTCTTTCTTTTGAAGTCTACCGTTTTTTTCTCGGTCTTATTGTTGTTTTACTGGTAAGATCATTGTTGATCTAGACGAGCAGGCACAGATATTTGAGGGCAATTTCTGTCTGAGTCATGGTTTTTGAGTCGATGAGTCGTTCTCGCATAGCGACTCTTGACGAGTCATGGCTGTCCGATTGACTAGTCGCGACTAATCGAGAGGTTGAGTTGACATCATGCAGTGTGACTCGTCGACTAGTCGCGACTCAAAAGCAGTAGTCTGAATCGACTTTGTGATGTCAAACTCTCTTCACCTTGGTGATCTTGTGTGCCCTGATAATGTTCTTTTGCACCATGTTCTTTCTTTCTGTTTTGATCTTTCTATTTTGGATTCCTTAGATGAGGTTGCATGTATTTTGTTGATGGATGGTCTGATGTCCAATGAATCATGCATTAGCTTTTTCCTGATCATTTCCCCACTGAGTTCTATTCTTTCATTTGAGAGAAGAATAACCCTTGATTACTTGTTTTCGTTGTTTAATTCAATGGGTTGTAACCTTTTTATGTAAATGGGGTGTTGCGGATGTCTTTCGCATTCGTAGTTCCTTTTCCTTCTCTTCCAATAATCTTCTGTTTTGGGTTTCCATTTGCTGGAGATGAGTCCCTATTGGTTTGATTGGCTGATAATATGATGGCCTAAATACTGAAACGAATCTAGTCATCCTCTTGGCTAGCCTCATGCCATCATTATTTCCCCCTCTATTTTTGGTGTAGTTATTCATTTATTCAATTAATGGTATTTTCTAGTTGAGTATGAGATGATCAATCAATGATTAGTTTAGCTATTGGCTCTATAGGCCAACATGATGCCTTAAATACTGAAACAAATCTGATCATCATCCCTGGTTCGATATGAGAAGCGGCTTTGTTAAGCTTTCTTCCAGTTTCAGAAGTCATGAATTCCTTTTTGCAAGTTGGTGTAAAAATGATTTTAATGCAATATAAAAATAAGAAACAATGCTAGATCTTTGAAATCAACAATAGAATGTGCCATGTAATGGTCCTCAACTAAAACAAATTATTTGCGGGGATGTCCTCTGCTTTCTCTTGTAGTCTGCATGCCCCCAGCAACAGTTTGGCATGGGTTGAGTTCATAGAAGTTTGAAACAACACACTGATTAGTGCAACTGAGCATGTACATTTATTTGTAAAAGATATTAAATCGTTGTAGCACCAATTCATGTCCATTGGGTAGATGGCTTGCTGTCAATTAAGTACATGATCTCTTTTGACCAAGTGCTGCACTTTTCTAGAAATGGTTTAATTTGCGCCACCTCACTTATCCGTGGCACGACCTTCTCTTTGGCCATGAACCACGTGGCTGCATCCCTCCATAGCTTGTTATCTTCATCATGCCCAACATATAGAAGAAGTAGTCATCCATACGCGTGGGGGGTGCGCGTGCGACTTGGACTTTGAACGCCGGGCGACGGGACGATGACATGCTTTCCTTATCACTGCTGTGAGGAGGTTCTTGTTCCATCCATCGGCAACATTTGTCCTGCTGATCTTCTTTCCTCCGCCCCGCCTACAGAATTCAAGAGGTAAGCTGCCATTGCGAGGCCGATTGGGAGGCCGTCAGGTACCTTCTCCTCGTTGAAGCCGACCCCACCGTTGCCGCGCGCATCGTCATCGAGTACCGCGACGTCAGGTGCTTCCGCGAAGGCTCCGCCGCCGCCCGCCGCGCCCTCAAGCTAGCCCTCCACTGCACCATGGTGGCCGCCAAGCACCCGTGTCCCTAGCAGCTCGCCGGCGATTGGCTGTCGCTCAGCTCCTCCCTCCACAATGTCGTCCCCTTGCTCTGTAGGTTCAGTTCCAGTAACCAGTACACTTCATTGCTGAGCTTAGCAACAAGAACGACGACCAGGATAGCCAGCTTCAATGCTGCCCAGTGGAGTTTCCACTACCAGGGGCTGGTATATATATATATGCTCCCAGTCTTTTGTTTAAGATTCTTTTTTCATCAGATTGATAAGGATCTTCATTAACTGTTCTCATGCTCATACCACACACGGCTACCCGTATACTCCCTCCATCCATCCATTTGAGCCCATTTGAGCGATAAGCTTTTTGGGGCGGAGGGAGTATATGATAAACACGCGCGCGCACGCACACACACACACACATAGAAAGGATCATCCATGCTATGATTACTAATTGTGGTCTGCATACGTTTGGCAGAACCAGTGCGCTGCCTTTTCTGCGAGCAAGAAGGGATCAGGATTGTACACCCGGCTAGTGGGGAGGGATTCCATGGGCACGAGGTGGAGTTTGGGAAGATGGTTCGTGGGGAAGATTTATTTGAAAATGTCGACTATCCAGAGGAGTACGACAATGATCGCATACTAACTAATAGCGAATTTGTTACGGACACTGTGGCCCATGGACTCGATGAGGACTGCATGTACCTTGGTAGCAATGACTTCACCATCAAGGAATCCGACGGTCATGAGTGGGATGAGTATGGAGAGTAGTAGTATAATACAGTGAACGGTGAGGGGTGTCGTACTCACTTCACTGATTATCCTCGATTAAGTTGTACTCCCTCCGTCCGGAAATACTTGTAGGAAAAATGCAAAAGAATGGATGTATCTAGAACTAAAATACATCTATATACATCCATTCTTCCGACAAGTATTTTTGGACGGAGGGAGTAGCTAGTTTGTTTATTCACGGTGTGCTCCTTCCTTTTATTTTGGGCAGGTCTTCTGAAAGGAGGTGATAAAGCCAAGCTTCAGGTAGCGGTCAATCACTTGATGGCGATGGTGACGTCGCTTGCTGGTAAGATACTTGATGCTCCGGCTGGAGCCGACAGGGTGTGTGGAGCTGGTGATCAAGGAGTCTTGCGTGTTGCTGATGCCTGACGCTGTGCTGCAGTTTTTCTGCTCCTTTGAACGCTGTGGTCCTTTGGTCTCTATATAGTTAGTTCTCTCTACTGCTTTGAACTCTAATGTTGCGGTTGCAGGTGGTAGCAGGTTTTCGCCCCGTGGGAGTGCTTCGATGCTGATCATGCAGAGCGTGTTTCCCCCAACTTGCTGCTTCTCTTTTCCAGTTTGTTGCTCTTGTAAGAATTAAATATACAGGTTGAGCGATTAACGGAAATGGATTAGCCTGGTTGAAAAGAAAAAACAAGCTTGTTTCATAGGATGAGCAAGTCTGTTGGCTAGTCCTACAGATATACATGTTGACATCAAAAGGATTTCGCTAAGTCACACGTATTGGTTTTGATGGAAAGTACATGTGATTTCCAACTCTGGAACAAGGATGAAAGCAAATCGTTTTCAGCCCATTAAAGACCTGTTTGCTAAAAGATTCTCTCCCTGGAATGAAAAATATTTTAAAGCCTAATCTACAAATCTTCTTAAATCTGTAGATTAGGCTTTACAAACTTATGTAATGGGGATTTTAAAGCTGGCTACAAGGTTCCATGATGAAGGGTTAGCGAAGGGTTGTTGGGCGTGGGATACTTTGACTTAATCACTGAACCCAAAGAAACATGTGGTACTGCCTTTAGAGACACCACCACTCTCTTTAATCAGGCTTTGCTGGCTTGCCAAACATGGCGACCGATCCAATACCCTCAGAGTTTAGCTGCAAGACCCATGAAAGCAATCTACTACCCGAGAGGTAATTTATTAGATGCTAAAAAAAGCGTCACCTTGAGAGTGGGATATGGTAAGTGCATCAGGGCCTGGCGTGGTAATTGGCTTCCCCGAAATTAAAACCAAGTCCGGGAAGAATGAATGATAGACATATACATACAATTCAAGGTTGAGCTAGCTTGGCATCAGAGTTAGTAATTCCTGGAATGAACTCAGACGAATCTTCCGTACACATGATGCGAGTATCATCCTTAACATGAGCGCGTCTGATGATTGAAAAGGGGATTTTCCTGCCTGGCATTATGAAAGAAATGGCTTTTCTACCGTGATGATTACCTACACATTTGCTTACAGCCTCAAGAATGATGAAAGTGCAAAACCTGGGACAAGTGCGGCGTGAGATTGCTCAAGAAAGATGTGGAAGCTAATCTGGAACTCCCCTGTGATGAATAAGGTGAGAATTTTTGCTTGAAGAGTAGCCTGGGACAGCGCTTGTCCTGTTTGATTTGGTGCTACAGTGGACTGTACTAAAGGCAAAGCTTTGAGAAACGAAATGTGGAAATCCTAGAGCTTTGCTTCCGCGGAGCTGGTCCCAGTATTCTGGACCGGATTGGCTCTTGCTGCTTTTTTCAAGAATTTGCCAGGACAGAAGAGGACTGGTTCTCATGATTTTGTGGAGAGGCTGGCACTTAAGGTGTCACCGAAGGAATCTAAGCCGTGAAATCTTGTAGGAGAGCCTCAAATACTATGTTACAATGGTAATCCAAGTACTATTATACATTATGTCCAAAAGATTATTAAATATGTGAAAAAAACTCTTAGTTAGCAGAGAAGTCTATAGCACAGACCAATCTCGTGTATTGCCTATCTCCCGCCGATAAATATCATACATGTTGTACTAGATCCTACTAAATAGATTTTATATATAATTTTGTGAACAATGTTTTATCCTAGAAACTAGCAGGAGCTCTTGTATACACCGGATGAAACCAATATTGTTCCAGATGAGCATATCAAACCATCAAATCTTGTTTATGAAAAGTACACTTGCAAGCATTTTCATGTTCACCGGTGATTAATATAAATGATGATATCTAATACGGACCATGCACATGTTATCACGTTATTATTGAACCCACATTGCAATAAACATTTCCCCATGATTTGATTTATAATGTACTAGTTTCTATAATTATATGTACCTAAAATACACAAGAAAACCACTATTAAGATATTAACAGACCTAAGTTTTAGAGGTATCCAACATGATTAATGTTTTTAAAATATAAATGAACACACACACACACATGCAGCACCACACACCTGCGTATACACTATACTATATAACTTATGTAATCATGAAAATGATTCAAACATAATTGTTGTTATAACAAATAAGTTGAACTTTAGTATTCGAGTAACTACATTACAACCATATAAAAATCACTATATTTAAAATTTGATTATATTATTATATGGTAAAATATGACACATAGGCATATAAATTATGATAAAAATAATTTTAAAAATATAAAAGTTTAGTATAAAAATGTTGATGCAACATCAAAAAAATGTGCTTGGGCTGCATGATTGACGTGTACTATGCTACAGTTTTCATGTGCGGCACTGATAGAAAATATTTCTGTACGTGCGCGTATCAACTTTTATGTGTGCATGTTTTGTGCACTGCACTGAGTTAACCGTAGCCCATGTGTGCTGTATCAGCCTCTTATAAAGGATGGAGGCTGGGGACTGCGCACTGCACCTACATACATTACAACAATAAAACTAGCTTTGAGTAGAGAAAAAAGCCAAGAGAAGAAGAAGATGGACAGTGGCAGTTCATCTGGTGGAAACAACCAAGGCAAGAAAAAGAGCAAGAAATGTGTGCTGACCGCGGGTAAGTGTGCGTGTGAGATCTTTCTTGTTGATTAAGTTTCTTGGATATCTATTGTTGTGTACTACGTACCAGCAATTCTTCGTGAGAAAACATGCTTTATAAGTTTGTGTTCTCTTCACAAGAAAGACAAGATAAAGAGTGACTAGAATAGCAGCAGTTTGCACATTGGTTCCCTTTTTCTTTTCCCATATGGCGATGAAATGCATAACTTTACACAGGTTTACAGACTGAACATAATACTTGGTCATGTGTACAAGTTTGATTTTGTTTTTCTTTTATTTCTTTTAAGAAACAAAAAAGAACTATTTTGAGCAATTCATGTTTCGAGCTCACTTTATAGTTACCTTTCTACCATGCAGAAGAGCTGAAAAACCGGCGGCTTGAGAACGTGCAACCTACCTCTTGGGACGATGAGTGTATGTATGGCGCGTCGTGTTTGTTATCTCTAGGTGCAATTTTCTTAACTTTGACTGGACTTGCGAATTAATTTTGGTCTGTACTGTGTGCTACCTGCAGGGATTGTAACACTGAAAATCACAGATAATGTGGTGGAGGATGAAGACACTAGTAGCATCGTGAGCAGTTTCTCGACAGACAGCCCCTTCTCGATAGACGCCGAGGAGGAGACTGACAAGGAGGAGGAGGCTGACAATGAGGAGGAGGAGGAGGAGGCTGAAGATGAGGCTGATGAAGAGGGGGCTGACAATGAAAAAACTGTAAATTTTGGATCGTATTTATCTACAATGTTTTCTTGTTTCACCCTACATTTATATCATAATTGTATAGTATTGTCACTAGTTTAAATTATTTTTCTGTACTATAGATAATTAATGTAGTGTCACGGCCTAGTTGCTGTTTTTGGACTTTTCAGAAAATATAAATTTTTTCGAGGAAAAATATCAACAAAAAATATGTCCCGAAGTTCCAAGTTAAAGGGTTAACAAGGAAGGTAAAGAGGAGAGTGTGTTTGTCCGGAAAAAAGATGAGGAGAGTGTGATCTCTCAAGTCTCAACACACATTCTTGCGTGGTTAAGATAAGCCACTGGGTGGAACAGTGTCACGGTGGCCATAAGTAGCAATCCCCAAGACCATGTTTATGTACTGGCAACACATGTTACCTAAGTAAAAGAGAAAAGTTTACTAATGTGCATCTAGAGGAAGTTATTTTTACCATGCTGATACATAGAGGACAGGGCCACTGTCTCGTGATCAAGAAGATGAGAGCCTCAAATACTATGTTACAACTGTAATCCAAACACTCCCTCCGTTTCCTAAATATAAGTCTTTTAGAGATTTCAATATGAACTACACACGAAGAACAATTGTGGATCTATACTCTAAAATATGTCACACATTCGTATGTAGTCTATATTAAAATCTCTAAAAAGACTAATATTGAGGAACGGAGGGAGTACTATTATACATCTTTTTTGTGTGGGAAACTTCCAATCTATTCATCTTCAATCATGGCAGGACAGCGAACACCGGAAATAATAAAAATTACATTCAGATTTACAAACCACCTACCGACGACTACAAGCACTGAAGTGAGCTAAAGACGCGCCGCCGTCATCACCCCTCCCTCGCCAGAGCCAGGCATAGCTTGTTGTAGTAGATAGTCAGGAAGTCATCGTGCTAAAACCCATAGGACCAACGCATCAGAACAGCAACCGCCGCCGATGAGTAGAAGCTTAGATCGGAAGGATCCAATCTGAAGACACATGAACAAAGACAAAAAGACTGGATCGGAGCAGATCCACCAAAAGACAATCACCGACCGAATCCCGAGAGATCCGTGGGACATATTTTTACATACCCTTCGACGATGCTAGACGCGCCATTAGGACGTGGCTTAGATGGGGAGTGTTGGAACGTGCCCACGCCCTGCGCCTCCGATGGCGAACCATGCAGCCCGCGTCATCCGCGTCCTCAACAGTAGCATGCACGTAGTGCTTATCTTCTCCTGCATGTTAGCAATTCCGGCTCATGCCGTTGTAACTCTCTCCCACGTTCTCACTGCTCTCTCTCTCATGTAAAATGTATATAAGCGCACCAGATGCATGAATACAAGCAGTGTGAGTTGTGCATGCTCTATCTTGGTATCAGACGCCGAGTCCCTTCGATCCTCTTCCACCCCAGCTTCCGCTATGAACCGGCTCCTCCGCCGTACCCGCTCGGCGGACTTTGACTCCCCGGCGCCCAACCCGGTCGCCTCCGTCCCTCTCGCTGCGGCGCCACCCGCCGTCGCTCCGCCTGCGGCCACACCTCTCCCCACGGCTCCCGCGGCTGTACTAGCGCCGCGCCGCGCGCCCCTCGCCGACCGGGGCAAGGCGACTGTTCCCGAGGGCGCAGCGGCTCCTTCCTCGTCCTCCTCGGCCCCCCGCGCGGTCCACCTCGCCCCTGCGCCTGCCGCGGGCATCCTGCGGACCGTCGGCAGCACTCCTGTGCCCCGTCCGGGTGGCGTCCTCGTCCCGCACCTCGGGATCGGCAGCTCCGTCGCCGGCACCTCGTCTCCCGCCGGCCTCCCGCCCTCCATCACGCACTACTTCGCCACCAAGCTCCAGCTCGAGTCGGGAAACTACACGGTGGCGCCAGCTCTTCTACACCATCTCCTGCCGCAGACGAGGTCCGGCACCACCTCGACGTCGCCGCCGACCCACTCGGCCAGAGCGCCGTGTGGCGTAATGATGACTTGACCATGGTGCTCTGGATGCACGGCGTGGTCGATGAAGACCTCCTCGACGTCGTCGCCACTCCGGACAGCACCGTCCACGACATCTGGCTGCAGCTTCATCTTCTCTTCATGGACAACCAGCCCGGCCGTGCCGTCATCCTCGGCGCGGAGTTCCGCAACCTCGTCCAAGGCGACCTCTCCGTCGCTGAATATAGTAGGCGGCTCAAGTCCCTTGTCGATGCCCTCGCGGACGTCGGCGAGAACATCACCGACCAGTCGCTCACTCTCCAACTCATCCGCGGGCTCAACCGTAAGTTCCATGTGATGGCGACCCTGCTGCGATGCAAATTCCTTTTCCCACTTTCGTGCAGGCGCGCTCGCGGCTACTCATGGAGGAGATATCGGCCAACGAGCGAGCGCCCTTGGACGGCCGTCCCGAAGCCACGACGACCGCGCTCACCATCGGGCAGGGCTGTAACGCTCCGGACCCGATGCGCCAGGTGTCTGCCACTTATTCGCCGTCATTTCCATCTCTTGTGCTTTCGTGTTGCATTTGGCCATGTCAGCATCTGCATTTCATCTGCATGTTTTTTAAAACTTGCATCCGTTCGGGTTCCGCCGGTTCTCTCCGTTGTCCGTTCGGAGTCCAAACACACTCACACGCGCCCGCGGCACCTCCGAATATTATTTTTATAAGTGGCATAAAAATGTTCTCGGAATGGGGCGAGAGTTGGCGTGCGGTCTTATTATAGTGTAGACAGGCCGCCTGCCAAATTTAAATCGCGTTAAGTTCGTTTGACTGCCCAACCGTTAAATATATAACTGCGATATAGTCGGTATATTAAATGGACGTTTCGGTCTCCGAAACTGCCGCCGGGCTGCAACTTCTCTTCTCTTCTCTCAGCCCAGCTCCTCTTCACAGCCCACCAACCTCTCCCAAGCCCGCCTAACCTCCCCCTCGATCGGATCCATCTGATCGCTATCGGAGGGCTCCAAAGCCCCCATTTTCCCCTAATCTAGCCCTCCTACCTATAAATGGACACCCCCAACGTCCATTTTCGGCCTAAACCTGACCATCTACCCTCCCCCTCGGGATCCCCGCAGCCGCCAGCCTCCCACCTCGGATCTAGCGCCGCCGCCCCTGCCAGCCACTTGGCGCCGCCGCCGCCACATCGCCACGGCCAATGAGGCGATGCCACGTCGCCCTAGCGCCCGCGCCAGCCAACCCCCATGCGCCACCTGCCCTCCTCAGCCGCCTCCCCGCCGCCGTGCCCTCCAGAGCCCAGATCTAGCCCGCAGTGGGCCGAATCGGGCCAGAGCCGCCGCCGCGCTCCCGCCCGTGCGCCGCCCTCGCGTGCTCCCGATCTGGATCGGGGGGATGAGCCCCTCGACCCCGATCTCGCTGACCCCGCCTCCCGCCGGCGAGCCCCGTCGCCGGAGCACCCGCGCTGCCCTGCCAGGTCGCTGCCCCATCGCCCTCTTCCTCTCATTCTCTCCCTCTGACCCGGTTCTCTCTCCCCCGTAGGAGCTCCGCCGCCTCGAGCTCCGACGACCTCGCCGCCGTCCGGCCTCGCTCCGGCCAGATCCGGTGCCCAGGCGGCCGGATCCGCCCCGCGCCGCCCCATTTTCGACCTTCTCCGTTGCCGGCGCGCCGCCCTCGCCGGGTTTCTTCGCGCCATCGTCCTCCCCTGCCTCCGCCGTGGCCGCGGGGCCAACGCAGCGCCACTGCCTCGTGGCCCGGCCTCCCCTCGTGGGCCCCGCAAGCAAGGCCGGCCCAGCTTCCCCTCGCCCGGCCTGCCTCCCTCCTTCCTGGGCTGAAGCCCACTAGGTGAGCCCCTAACCGGCCTTATCCCTCGCCCATGCGTGTTTTAGTTACATTGCGCTCATCCGTTTTTTTCAGAAAACTGTTAAGTCCCAGATTTTCAGCATTTTGTGCACCTGTTCATTGCATCATAACTCTGCATCCGTATAGCCATTTCATGCATATAATATATCAAAATGTTCTCTGTGAGATGCTCTACATTTCGTTCCATTGCACCATGTTCATTTGAGTTCATCTTGATGCCTGAATCATCGTTGCAAGAGTGCTATATGATGTTAATCTGCTGAAACTGTTATAACTTGGTGATTTGTTATTTTTGTTGCATTTGATGTGTGCATCGTATGAGGTTTATGTCTACATGTGTTTTGAACTATGCCATGTAATCTTTACAGGGGAGCCATCCATGTATTTTTTTGAGTTGTGTAGTCAGTGCATCAAGCTTGTTAAGTAGGGTTCTTGCTGTTGCTGTTTTGCTAGGCTGTTTCTGCTATATTATGATGCTATGTAAACCTGATTCTACAAGTCATTCTAAGCATAATCTGGAGATGTTCACTAAGGATGTTTTGTTATACATGTCATGATCTATCCATCCATTGCCCTGGTTGCATTTATAGCTTGCTGTAGCTTGATGTAAACTTGCTCCAAATTTGCTAAATAATGTTGTTGTCAGCCTATTAACATTAAGTTCAGTTGTTGCCATGATTGTTGTTAGTGATCCATGCACCCTATGGACTTGATCTTTCCATTATTAGCTTCATAAACATGTCTTCTTACTGTTGGTTACCTTGTCATGACATGTATGGCTCTGTGGTGAGTGGTACAAGCTCACCAACATGCCTACTTATTGTTGATGCTTGCAATATGCCTAGTTGCTGTTTTAGACAGATTGTTGCTATAACTTGTATAGTGTCTGTGTGTTGAACCGTTGCTCCGTTTTGAGTGTGCTCTATATGAAACTTGCTTGATTTTGCATATAGTTTCATATTATCATGTTGCATCCTTGTTTTGAGGTGTTTGCTTGATGTTTGTATGCATTTTGCATCAATGCCATGTTTAACTTGTTTTGCTCATATCTTCTAGGCCGTAGCTCCAAATCTAATGAAATTTATATGTAACTTGATTAGAATCTCGTGTAGATCATCTTGGTGTATCTTAAGTTGATGTTTAACAACTTGAACATAAGGTTTATTCAGATCTGGACCAATTTCGAAATTTGCATATGAGGACTTACCGGAATTGTTATATGTTGTTTCCGGCCTCATTTAAACTTGCCTTGATGTGTTGCTCTTGTTTGCATCATCTCTTGCCATGAGTAGCTTCATGTAGCCTTGTCATGCATCATGATTGTTGTGCATCATGTCTTGTATATGTGTGGTGTGTTTACCTTGTTGTGTGCTTCTTGGTCGAGTGGCTTTTTGGTCGATGTAATTTTGGACACAAACAAACAAATATATATAGAGGTGTCTTCTGAGGAATAAACTAACTCACCGAATTCTGCATCTCATATCTGCTTAGTGCATCCTTGACCTTTCTGGAGATTCTTTTATAATCCCTTCGCTGTTTGCGTCCCTCTGACATGCTAAGATTGAACGCCCGTTCATAAATGGCAACTGGCTGCTTCTGCTGGGCTGACATGCGAGTGGAATTGAAAGCAGATGACAATAGCATGGCAAGCTGCTGGACACACTGAGAGGAGAGCTGTTGTTGGCCCCCATTATCTGTCAGCAGTGACAGGACTTGAGGCTTCCAGCATGAACCGAGGAATCCGGCTTGGGCATCGGGTCTGGGGTGCCATGCCGCAATTGCAGCAGCCCTGAAGGCTTCTTCTTGTTCTTCCTGGACACCGCTGCACTGCTTTGTCGCGGCCAAGTTGAGACCCGTGTCGAGCAGGAACCTTATGGCCTGATCGGCATTGAGACCTTTGTCATGGGTGCAGAGGAAATAGACTAGTCCATACAAGGATTGTGCTTCAATCATGGTTTTAAATAGCCCGCTATAGCTCCGCTTATTAGGGTTGGACGTCAGCGAGCTTTTAGGCTCGGCTCGGCTTCGCTCCAGCTCGGCCCGTTACAGCTCGGCCCGGTAGGATAATTAGGCGAGCCGAGCTATGAAAATAGGCCCGATTCTCGACCGAGGCGAGCTGAGTTTCGCCCGGTCCAGCTCGGGGACTCGTTGAGGCCCAGCCCAAATTCGCGTTAGGTCACAGCAGAGAGAGAGAGAGCACGCACGCGACGCGGTTTCTTCACCCTTCTCCCTTTCTCTGCCCGGCGCCGCCACGCTCTCCTCGCCGCGCCGCAGGCTGGACTCATCGGGCTTGGCACCGATGGCGATGGCCGACGCCGCCTTCCTTCACCACAGCGGGCATAGACGGACGCGTCTCCCCTGGTTTCTCACCGAACGACAGGAGCAGGTAAGCGATCTCTTCTCTCCTTCCCATCCTTGGCCCTTAGCTCCCTGCACTGGCGCACACACACGCATGAATTAGATGGATGGATGCTTGTGGTTTCGGCTGGAGGGCGCGGCTAGCTAGGAAACGCGATGGATGGATGCTAGACGAGTTTGATGGATGGATGCTTGTGTTTGTTGGCTGGAGAGTGCAGCTAACTAGGGTGTATGCTATGTTGCACGAATTTGATTGATGGATGGATGAATTTGTTTGTGCTTGATTGTGTAGACTGATTAGTGATTATTATCTATGTAAATTTTGTTGATGATTGACCATTTGTTCTTCGCTGATGTATGCAGAGCCCCACTGTCACAAGAATGGACAAGGAAAAGGGGAAGTAGAGGAGGAGGAGAAGGAGAAGGAGAGAAGCTTGGTGTCCATTATGAAGACTAAGCCGCTTGTCCCAGGAAGCGGAAGGGCAAGGGCAAGTGTTGTGTCGCTGCCGAGGAAGCAGACCAAGGATTACGGCAATGTCCCGCTCGCCGAGTTGTTATTAAGGGTAAAAAAAGCTCCTCCGCCTTGACGTCTCGCTGACCCTGCCGATGCCAAGAGCCGCACCAACCCCACCGTCCGCCGCTGGATGGCAGATCTCAAGACCTCTGCCTACCAAGCCGACCATCTCCTCGAAAACTTGACTCTGTGGCGCTGTGCGGACGACCACATCCGCGGCCCCTCCTCCGTGAGTCCTCGTCTCTATTTTCTGTTTAATTTGGAAATGGAATTTCTGTTTAATTTGGAGGTGGAAGCCCCTTAATCTATGGAATTGAAGGCTTTTAATTTTACTGAAATTAAAGATGGTACTGTCTGTCTCTGTTGTTTGCATTCAGTTTATAAGTGACTACAATTCCTGGCTACATAAGTGTCAGTCTGTCAAGCGTCAAGTGTTAAATTTCAGAGGACACTTGAAATCTAAGCATCAAAGAGGTTCGGTTAGTCTGTCCAATGTCGACTAACGCTTGAGATATTTGTCAAACACGTTCTGTAGTAGAAACGGAATCCTACATCTTCACCAGTATGGTTGTGCCAAATATGTGTGTCAAAGCTCCTGTTTTTGCTGTTTTTGCTATCCAAAGGTCAAATATATGTGTCTGCAAGCTCATGTATGTGTTGTTTTTGGTATCCAAAAGTCAAATATAAGTTTGTACAAGCTCATGTATATGCTGTTTTTGGTATCCAAAAGTCAAATATATATTTGTACAAGCTTATGTATGTGCTGTTTTTGCTATTAAAAAGTCAAATATAAGCGTGTCCAAGTTAATGTGTGTGTTGTTTTTGTGTGCTAGGCAATGGAGCATGATAAGCAAGCGGAGAAGGATTATGAAGAGGAGGAAGAGAATGAGGAGGACGAGGATGAGCAAGGTACTCTGTTTGAGGAGGAGGAAGATTCTCATTTTGATGTCAAAGTGCTAAGTGTTATGCTATGCAAAATTGCATTGTTTGGCTGTCAATGTTCAATATTTTTGCTGTGTAAAGTTCAAAGGAGGAGCTGTCCAAAATTCAAAAGCAATGATGCCCAATTCTTTCTTACTCATATTTGTTCCATTTCTACACATTTCATAGAAGAAAGCTTATTTTTTCATCACTATGTCCAATTTTTAAACCATAGACTGCTAGATGTTGCGTTTTTAGCAATATAAAGTGCTTCTTTTTCCAAATTATGGGTTTAATTGATGTAGAAGATCAAAACTAGTCTTTAAAAACAGGTTCTATTACCTCCTAGCTGTTATGGCGCTAGCAGGCTCACGAGCCGGCTCGGTCTGAGCCGAGCCATAGCAAAAACGAGCCGAGCCGCCTAAAGCAGGCTCGTTGGCTGAGCGAGCCGAGCCGAGCCGCTTGAGAGCGAGCCAAAGCCAGACTCGGATCAAACTCGGCTCGGCTCGGCTCGTGTCCAGCCCTATCCGCTATAGCACGCTATAGCATTTGAAAAAAGTCCTGCGCTAAGAGTTTTTTGTCCAAACACATGAGAAAACATTTTAAATAGCACGCTATAGCATCGCTATAGCACGCTATACCATTTAGAAAAGGTCTGCCGCTAAGAGGCTTAGCGCGCTACTTAAAAATTTGGCTTCAATCCGCATCAGGTTCAAGGTGCCGAGAATGTCGAGGTCGTCTAGTTGACTCAGTGGTGGGAAGGTGGCTTCGTACCAGATGGTGTTGACGATGATGTTGGTGACAGGATCGAAAGGGCCGTAGCAATGGCCAGCCTTGAGCAGGCTACGGTGGTAACGAGACCGCAGCTCGCCGCCTGGCATCCTGGCGAGTGCCTGCAGGTAGAAACCATGGATCGTATGTAGGAGCACTCGCCTTAGTGAACAGGAAGACTGGCAGGTCACCTTGGCGGCGTGCTCACTGCGAAGGGCGGCAAGCTCCCATGGCGAGGCTGCTGCCAATGCCATCGGGCGCAGGACAAGCGACATATGGCGTCTGCTTGGCCAGAGTGTGGAGGATGTCGCTGGGGGAATTGAGCACGGAGACGGCCTTCTCAAGGGTCTCGAGGGAGGAGCACAAGGACAGCCACACGCCTGCGAGCTCGGAGGGACACAGATGCTTGGCGGCCACCATTGCGCAGTTGAGAGCGAGCTTGAGGGCGCCGTTGGTGGCATGAGCCTGGGCGGAAGCACTTGGTGCGGCGGTCCTCGGCGACGATCTTGTGACAACGAAAGCGGGTCGGCTTCGGCGAGGACAAGGTACCTGATGGCCTCCCAGTCGGTGAGGTGAGGGAAGAAGCAGGTGAGGAAGTGAAAGGATCGATAAAGTTGACTAGAGGGGGGGTGAATAGGCAACTAACAATTTTTAAGCTTTTCTTTACCAATTTAAACTTTGCAATAATAAAGGTTGTCTAGATGTGCAACTAGGTGGACAACCTATATGATGCAATCAACACAAGCACAAGAGCAAGCAAAGATAGAAACACAAATAAGCTTGCACAAGTAAAGGAATAAGATAACCAAGAGTGGAGCCGGTGGAGGCGAGGATGTGTTACCAAGTTCCTTCCTTTTGAGGGAAATACGTCTCCGTTAGAGTGGTGTGGAGGCAAAATGCTCCCCAAGAAGCCACTACGGCAACAGTAATCTCCTCACGCCTCGCACAATGCAAGAGCCGTGATTCCACTATTGGTGCCCTTGAAGGCGGCAACTTGACGTTTACAAACAAGGTTGGGGCAATCTCCACAACTTAATTGGAGGCTCCCAACAACACCACGAAGCTTCACCACAATGGAATATGGCTCCACGGTGACCTCAACCGTCTAGGGTGCTCAAACACCCAAGAGTTACAAGATCCCCAAGGGATAAGTGGGGGGAATCAAAAGTCTCTTGGTGGAAGTGTAGATCGGGCCCTTGTCACCCACTCCCGAGCAGATTAACAAGTTTGATTGGGTAGGGAGAGATCGGGCCAAAATGGAGCTTGGAGCAACAATGGAGCTTAGAGATGGAAGAGGTGGTCAACTAGAGGTAGGAGACACGCCTTTTATACTCGGAGAAAAGATCCAACCGTTATCCTCTAGTTCAGCCTGCGACACGCGGTACTACCGCTCTGAAAACGCGGTACTATCACAAGCCACGCTGCATTACCGTGGAAGGCCACGGTACTACCGGCAGCAGCAGAGCTCGACCTGGCCTGACCGAGCACAAGATTATCGCGAGCGCGGCATTACTCACAAGCACCTCTTGCGGTACTACCGCAAGGCGTGCAAGCCACACGAAGAGCGCGGATGAAATAAATTACATCCGTTACTACTTCCGCTGAGAAAGAAACAGTGCGAAAACCCGGCGCGGTACTACCGCGCCCGAGGCGCGGTACTACCGTGGAGGCGCGGATGTAAAAATTACATCCGCTCCTACTACCGCGACGCAACGGTACGGCTCCAAGAGAGCGGTACTACCGCGCAGGACGAGCGGTACTACCGTGTGGGCGCGGATGTAAAAAATTACATCCGCGCCTACTACCGTACCGGAGCAGCACAAGGCGTAGGAGTTGCGGTACTACGGCTCCTGGGGAGCGGTACTACCGTGACCCCCAGCGGTACTACCGCAAGAACAGCAGTGGCCGTCGGATTTATGCACAACTATGACAACGGGAAGATGCTCCAAAGTGCAAGGAAAGGAAGAACAAGTGTACGTGTTGATTCAACCCAAACCTTTCTGACGCGGACCCCCTCTTAACAGTACGGCTCTCCTACGACTCAATTCCACCAAAAGGAAACGTAGAATGACGCCGTCTTCAATAGTCTCCGAGGGGCACCGAATCGTCTCGTGCCTAGTGATGAAACATCTGAGAAGCTCAAGGCATATGATTAGTCCACAAAATTATCGTCATCAATCACCAAAACACTTAAGGGATAAATATGCCCTTACAATCTCCCCTTTTTTGATGGATTGATGACAATACGGGATTTGCACAAAGATACGATAATATTGAGTAAGGGCAAACCCCTCCTCTCCAAAATATAGACGGGCTCCCCCTAGATGTGTGCACTCTAGATGAATGCTTTGGACTGCATAGCACACATACTAGGATCACCACTCCCCCTATATTTTAGAGACAAAGGCACGAAGATTAACATCTAAGCAACATATAGCACAATATAACACAAGCTCGCTAAGATAGATAGAGTGCATATGTCTTACACCATATGAAGGAAAAGCAACTAAAAGCGAGGTTCAAACGAAGTTCAACCGAGAAAGCAATAAACACACCAAACACGAACACGACACACGACTGCAAGAATCCCTACACTATCTCCCCTTTGGCATCGAGACGCCAAAAAGGCAGAGAGGACACCTACACACAAGCGGTGGCTCAAGCAGCAGGGAACTCATCCCAACCCTCTCCGTCAGACTCCTCGGCAGCAGGGATGGACTCCTCGACGTCCTCCTCAGTATCAGTCCGCATGTAGCCTTGCTTCTCCATCCACTTGGCCTCTGGAGTGATGCGCTCCTCAGACCCGCCAGACACATCCTCACCATATAGCTGCAAGATCTTCCTGTCCCCGTGACGACTCTCCTTGGACGCCACGTGAGTCCTGTCTTGCCCTTGGCTTGCATATAGAAAAGAGTCTTCATCTTGTCCTTCAGCTTCTTGGCCCATGAAGGCATAGAGGAGCTCTGGGAAGGCCTAGCAGCATGGCCCTCAGCAACATTCTCGGCGCCAGCATCCTCCTCACCAACAACAGCCCTAGCAGCAGACGCCTCGGCACGAGTAGTAGTGTTGGCCCAGTTGGGTTTGACACACAGACAGATGGGATCATGGCGAATCCAGTCGAGGCAAGGAACTCCTCACCGAGGAACATCTTCTCCCGGGTCCTCGAGATCGTGAAGCAGATAGGGCCCGTGAGATAGGCACTTTGGGTTGAACACCACAAACCGAAGCTCACACCACATGATGTGAGAGACATCAAGTGGCTGAGTCTGAGACAAAGCGAGCCTCCTCGCAGATGAGCATCATATCCACCATATAGGCATGGACCTTGTCCTTGTCACCAATGCGAGGAACAAAGAGTTGCGGAAGATGCGGTACATGATATCCAGAAAAGAGTTGAGCACCAACCCTATCTTGCCACTTGGAAGCGTCTTCTCAACATAGTACGGTGCAAGCTTGTCCTTGTTGGCAGAATCAGAGTTGGCATGGGGGGGGGGGGAACACCCATGGGAGTGTCGAGCCCGTCATCAGGTACCTAGAGCAAATCCATGAACTCCTTCCAGGTAGCAGTCAGCTTACGGCCATTGGTCATCCAGGTCATCCTCCTCTCCTCATCAGGGTGAAAGTAAACTGAAGCAAAGAAGCTGAGATAAGCTCGGGATCATAGTCAAGGTGAAAGGATATCACATGCTCAATGCCAAACTGCTCCACCAAGTCCAGAGCCTCTCCAAAGTAGGCACGGAACTTGTCCTTCCTCAAGTGATGCATGTCAATCCATTTCACATCCACATAGGTATTCTGCTTGTTCTTGATGACATCCAGATAGATGTTGGTTTGTTGCTTGTTCCAAAACAGCTCACAACCCTTGACAGAGGAACGAGCGGTCACGTACGGGGTGAATCTACACGAGACGGACGTGGTCAGTTGGGGCATCTTATCCATGCCCTTGGCGGGCTCCTTAAACTTCTTTGGCGATAGTCTTGACATTGCGCTTGAGGCGGAGGAGCCCTCTGGTGTGTCACACAGGTTGCTTGTGACGCTTGGAGCCGATTGTCACGGCTGGGATTGGAACGACGAGAGCCACCACCTGAGACACACACGCAAAACACCAACGAACGCGAAGAGGATCAATGCAAAGACCACAACAAAGCATAAGAAACACATAGGAAATATACGTGAAGGTTGGCCAAAGTTAGATGTGAGCTACGGTAGGACTGCCAGTGTCTGCGGTACTAAAAAATTAGTACTGCTCCAAGTGGCGGTAGTATCAGGCTAGGTCACTGTAATGTACCGTGGTTGGAGCAGTAGTAAGGTTCTAGTGCCGCGGTGTCTGTGCGGTAGCACCAGCGCCGGAGAAGCGGTAGTACCGTGCTGTAATACCGCGCCCGACGGGCGGTAGTATCAGCGTCGCGTCGAATCCGAGCAGCGATTCGAATCTGAAAAGGCCCGCGAAACAACGGCAGTGCTACGGTGATCAGATCTCGCGCAAGACAACAAAACAAGTATAATTCCTATGCAAGGCTAATCTCCTTCATCCTATTCTTGCAAAGAGAAAGCCTACGAATCTCTAGAACATCCAAGTCTCCCCCAACAACCTAAAGACAAAGAACGCAATAAAATGAGAAAGGATTGGGGAAAAACCTGGGTCCATAGCAAGAGCACGGGGTGGGGAAGGATCCCACCGGACGGAATCACGGGAGGGCAGCCAGAGGAGGAGATCCGGCGACGAACGCCGGCTCCTATATTGAGCGGGAGAGAGATGAGACGACACAGGAGGAACTACGAATGGGTATGGGGGAGTTAGAACTCCCCTGCCCGTCCTTATCCCCACGCCCAAGACAGCGCGGTAGTACCGCCAGGTCATCAGCATGTAGTACCGCTCGGGCGGAAATACCGCACGGAGGCGGTAGTACCGCTCACCCAAGCGGCGATAAAAATTACTGCAGCGTGGGGCAATAGTACCGATGCTCCACACGCGGTAGTACCGTGGTTGGTCATGATAGTACCGTAACCGGCATGATAGTACCGTGAGCTCAAGACACCCCTGGTTTCAACACAAAAGAAAGGTCTTTGCACGGAAACTTTTCACACAAAAGAAGCCACAAGCACACGCACAAACCAGAGGCAGAAAGACAACAAGAGAACACCAAGCGACACAACCTCTCAAAAGGAGAGGGCGGTGGCCAAAGCCACCTATGTTTGAGTTAGATGGTATGGCACATGAAGAATTATCCTTGGGCCCATGACCAAAACTCGTCTTTGAAGCACAAGTACCATCAAAATGGCTAATGTGAAAGAGTTGATCTATTTATGCATGATAGGGGGGAGGGAGAGTTCATTGAGAGAACAACACTCCCCCTTTGTCCATGCCTACACCTAAACTAGACAACAAGATGAGTGTGGTGGGGGTGCACGGGTTCAAGTCACATTGCTCAAATCAATGATATTTAGCTCATGCCTTAACTCGTGAAATCTTGCTTCATCCAAGGGCTTCGTGAAAATATCTGCAAGGTTATCATGAGTGTTGACATACTTGAGCTCGATCTCCCCTCGCCTAATGTGATCCCGGATGAAGTGATACCGAATCTCAATGTGCTTCGTCTTGAAGTGTTGCACGGGGTTGAGAGAAATCTTGATGGCACTTTCATTATCACACCAAAGAGGCACTTTGTCACAAATGACACCGTACTCCTTTAAAGTTTGCCTCGTCCATAGGAGTTGAGCACAACAACTACCGGCCGCCACATATTCCGCTTCGGTGGACGAGAGAGACACACAACTTTGCTTCTTGGAAGACCAACTTACCAAAGAGCAACCAAGAAATTGGCACCCTCCGGAAGTGGACTTCCTATCCACTTTGTCTCCCGCCCAATCGGAAGCTGTAAATCCTTCAAGCTTGAAGTTTGCTCCTCTTGGGTACCATAAGCCAAAGTTCGGGGTATGAGCCAAATATCGAAAGATTCGCTTGACCGCCACATAGGGGCTTTCCTTCGGTGCGGCTTGAAACCGCGCACACATTCCCACACTCAACATGATATCCGGTCTAGATGCACAAAGGTAAAGCAAGGAGCCAATCATGGAGCGATATACCTTTTGATCCACCGCTTTACCATTGGGATCAATGTCAAGTTGGCACTTGGTAGGCATTGGTGTAGTAGCCGGCTTGACATCACTTAGCTTGAATATTTTGAGCATGTCTTGAGTGTATTTGGCTTGGTTGATCAAGGTTCCTTCTCTTATTTGTTTGATATCGAAACCAAGGAAGAACTTCAACTCTCCCATAGAAGACATCTTGAACTTGGAGGTCATGAGAGCGGCAAATTCCTCATTGAAAGCTTTGTTAGGGAACCAAAGATAATATCATCAACATATATTTGGCATACAAACAACTCCCCATTGACCTTCTTAGTAAAAAGAGTGGGGTCGATTTGCCCTACTTCAAAACCACGATCTTGTAACAACTCGGTAAGGTGGTCATACCACGCACGTGGGGCTTGTTTAAGGCCATAGAGTGCCTTATCGAGTTGATACACATGATCCGGGAAGTAGGAGTCCTCGAACCCGGGGGGTTGCTTGACATAGACCAACTCATTAATAGGACCATTAAGAAAAGCACTTTTCACATCCATTTGTTGCAACTTAAAGTTGTGATGGCAGCATAAGCAATCAACAAACGAATGGATTCAAGACGAGCAACGGGATCAAAGGTTTCACCGTAGTCGATACCCTCGACTTGGGAGTAGCCTTGTGCTACCAATCTTGCCTTGTTGCGAATGATGCTCCCATGAGCATCTTGCTTGTTCTTGAAGATCCACTTGGTTCCAGTGACGTTGTGGTTCCCCGATGGCCTTGGCACCAATCTCCACACCTTGTTGTACTCGTTATTGTTGAGTTCTTCATGCATGGCATTGAGCCAATCCGAGTCTTCGAGCGCCTCATAGACCTTTTGGGGTTCAACACAAGAGACAAACGGCGTGATGTTCACAATAGTTTGCCAATTGTCTCTGAGTGCTTACCCCTTTCATTAGGCTTCCAACCACATTCTCCATGAGATGGCCTTTGGTAGTAAGTTTGGATGCAATCTTGGCGGCACGACGCTCTAATTCTTCCTCGGAGGTGAGATGAGGAGAGGTCACTTGATCATCTTGAGCGCCGTCTTGAACATGTTCTTGATCTTGAGCATGCTCGGGGAAGATAATTCGACCTTGGGCATCATTTGGTGTGTCACCATCGTCTTGAGCATGATCTTGCCCTTGGTCTTGTTCATGAGGTTGAGGGCCTTCACTTTGTTCTTCTAAGCATGTGGGCCTTGAGTTGGTGATGGCTCCACTTGAGTGGAGCATTGTCCTTCTCCTTGACCACAAGGGGTTCCTCAACGGGTAGGATAAAACCAACACCCATTCTTCTTATGGCTTGAGGAGGAATTTCATCACCTACATCACAAGTGCCACTTTGCTCCACTTGGGAGCCGTTATTCTCATCAAACTCCACGTTACATGTCTCCTCAATAAGTCCCGTGGATTTATTGAGTACCACGGTAAACATGCGAGTTTGTAGCATAACCAACAAATATGCCCTCATAAGCTCTAGCTTCAAATTTAGACAAACGAACACCTTTCTTGAGAATGAAACACTTACACCGAACACCGGAAATACTTGAGATTGGGCTTGTTTCGGTGAGTATCTCATAAGGAGTCTTGTTCAAGCCTTTGCGGAGATAGAGCCGATTGGATGCATGACATGCGGTGTTGATGGCTTCGGCCCAAAAGTTGTATGGAGACTTGAACTCCGCCATCATGGTCCTTGCCGCATCCATCAACGTCCGGTTCTTCCTCTCTGCAACACCATTTTGTTGAGGGGTATATGGTGCCGAATATTGATGCTTGATCCCCTCTTCACTAAGAAACTCATCCAAGGTGTAGTTCTTGAACTCGATGCCGTTGTCACTTCTTATTGTCAAGATCTTTGCATTATGTTGACGTTGAGCTTCATTTGCAAAGTCGATAACAGTTTGTTGAGTCTCACTCTTCCTCTTGAAGAAGTATACCCAAGTGTATCTTGAATAATCATCCACAATCACCAAGCAATACTTTCTACCCCCAAGACTATCAAAGGATGGAGGTCCAAAGAGGTCCATGTGCAGGAGCTCCAAGGGTCTCTTCGAGTAGATGATAGTCATGGGAGGATGAGCCATTTCATGAAGCTTTCCTTCGATACAAGCACTGCAAGCACGATCTTTGGCAAAACTAACATTTGTTAGTCCACGGACATGGTCCCCCTTGAGAATACTTTGCAAAGATCTCATATTGACGTGGGCTAAACGGCGATGCCAAAGCCATCCCACGTCAACTTTAGCCATTAGGCATGTCGCGGTCTTAGTGGGTCGCTCCGAAAAGTTTATCACATAAAGACCATTCTCGACATGCCCAACAAAGGCTACTTTAAGAGTCTTGCTCCACAAGAGGGCCACGGTATCAATGTTAAAGAAGGTGGCAAAGCCCAAGAGTGCAAGTTGACGAACGGAAAGCAAATTGTATGCAAGGGACTCAACAAGCATGACTTTCTCGATCGTTAGATCATGAGAAAGCGACAACCTTGCCAAGACCCAATACCTTAGAATGTGAGGCATCACCCCACTCGACATTGGTGGGCATGGATGGGATCTTTTGCACGTCCACCACCAAGTCCTTGCTCCGGTCATATGATTCATTGCTCCACTATCGAGCAACCATGATCCCCACCGAAGAAAACACCTACAAGAAATCAATGCTTGGTTTTAGGTACCCATTTAGTAATGGGTCCTTTGATGTTAAGTAACGAGGGTCTTAGGAACCCAAATAGACCATTCAATGTACTCATAAGAAGAACCAACAAATTTAGCATAAACATGCCCATCACTAGCACGGCACAACACATATGAGGGGTTAAAGTCATGGCTATGTTCAAGGGGATGACGTTGTCCTTCTTGGCATTGCCACCCTTTGCATGGTTCTTCTTCTTCTTGGAAACACCCTCTCCCTCCCTCACAAAAGTTTGCTTGAGAGGAGGAGGTTGCTTGGTCTTGTCATTCTTCTTCTTGCTCTTGGGCTGGGCGCGAACCCAATCCCCTCCTTGGCCACAACTTCCTTTTGATTACTCAAAAGGTCGTTAAGGTTCTTCTCACCTTGTATGCATGTGACAAGGCCCTTTTCAAGTTGCTCCTTCAACTTAGCATTCTCCTCAACAAGATGCACATGCTCACAACAAGGGTTAGTAGCATTTGCATTATCAATCAATATCATATGAGGAAAGGTGGCTTTCTCCTTGGTTAGCTTCACTTGGAGTTGATCATGAGACTCTTTGAGACTAGCATGAGCACCCTTCAAGACTTTGTGAGCCTTGTCGAGAATGTCAAACTCCTCGTTGAGTCTAGCAAGATCAACTCCAAGCTTTGCCTTCTCGAAGCTAAGCACACGAGACACAACAAGATCATGATCAAGGTCTTTCTTTAATTTAGCATGATCATCGTTGTATGACTCCTCAAGAGCCAAACGAAGACCACGCTCTTCCTCAAGAGCGTTGGAAAGATCCGAAATCTCATCGGCATAGTCATGACTATGCCCTTCCATCTTAGAGATGGTTTCTTCATGAGCCTCGATCATGACATTGGCTTCACCAAGTTGTTCCAAAAGAGCAACGAAGTGCTTCTTGGATTTGCCCTTGAGTTTACCCATAAAGATCTCAAACTCATTCTCCTCCACATTAGTCCCCTCATGTTCATCAATGCAATCCGTCAAAGAAGAATGATTGAAGATGGTAGTTTTGATGTTGGGGGTTACCTTGTTGGTGGCTTTAGCCATGAGGCACTTGGCGGTGATGCTTTCATTGGGTGAACCGAAGAGAGACACCCGAGGAGTCGTTGCAATGGCAACGGAGGCCATGGCAACCGACTCACCATCTTCATCATCATCATCATCATCCTCATTGTACTCTTCTTGAACCACCAATGCTTTGTGAGGAGCCTTCTTGGTGAAGTTGCTCTTGTTGGGGAAAGACTTGGCCTTGTCCTTACGGATGAGCTTGCCACCATTGTCTTCCCTCTTCTCATATGGGCACTCCGCAACAAAGTGACTCACATTGCCACAATTGAAGCAATTCCTCACTCGTTGCTTGCCCCTTGCGCCACTTGAGTTGCTCTTGTTGAAGTTGGGCCTTGAGTTCTTCTTGCTCCAAAATTGCCTTGAAGCAAGGGCCATGTGTTCATGATAGTCATACTTCGTATCTTCAAGGTTGCTCTCTTCTTCTTCCTCCTCTCCATCTTCTTCGACACAAATCTTGGCCTTCAAAGCGAGGTTGGGCTTCTCTGCTCTTTGGGAGCGAAGCACCGCATTGTCGACGGTCTTGTCCAATATGCTCATAGCCACAAACTCATCCAACACATCACTTGAGGACAGGGTGTGGAAGTCTGGCCGTTGACGGATGACGGAGGACATGGCTTTGTTGTAGGGCATCATTGCCTTGAGGAATTTGCGCTTGATCCAGTTGTCATCCGTGTCCTTACTTCCATGATCCCGGAGGGAGACTGCAAGCTTGGTTACTCTCCGATAGAGCTCACGAGGTTCTTCTTCTTCTTTCATTGCAAACTCATCGACTTCATCTTGGACCACTTCATAATTGGAACGTTGAATGCTTGCGCTTCCTCGATAAAGGGAAACCACCTTGAGCCAAGCATCTTTGGCAAGGGAGTAGGGCCGGAGATGAGGGAGGTCTTCGGGAAGGATTGCTTCTTGGATGATGAAGAGATCATTCTCATTGAATTGATGGTCCACGACTTCTCTAGGAGAGAAGTTGCTCGAATCATGCTTGGATAGAAACCTTCTTAATGATTCTCCAAAGGTTAGTGTTCACATGATTTAAATGACGCTTAAACGATAAACCCAAGAATCAAAATCCTCCTTTTTATCAATCTTAGGTGGTGGACCGGCATGATTCAAATGAGTGGAAGGAATCGGTCCACCATAAGCGGGAGGAGGTTGCACATGGGCGAAGATGCCGGTGCCATTCTTACCATCGACGATGGGGCTTTCTCACTAGTAGCTTCCCCTTATCGGAGTTAGCATCCGCTCCCATGTTGGCGGGATCACCCACTTTCACGGAGTGCGGTGGAAAGTTTAAGCCCTTCTAGGAATTCCTTAAACATGTCCTTGACCTCGGTCGTCATGGAGGTTTTCAATGTGTCCAACGCCACATTGAATTCCTCCTGAGAGATCGAGGTACCCCATCTCCGTAGATGATATCGTATTCGCACCGGAGTGCTCCCCCACATCATCTTCGAAGTCAACCATACTCTTCGGACCGTAAAGTCCTCAAAAAGAGACGAGGCTCTGATACCAATTGAAAGGATCGATAAAGTTGACTAGAGGGGGGGGGGTGAATAGGCAACTAACAATTTTTAAGCTTTTCTTTACCAATTTAAACTTTGCAATAATAAAGGTTGTCTAGATGTGCAACTAGGTGGACAACCTATATGATGCAATCAACACAAGCACAAGAGCAAGCAAAGATAGAAACACAAATAAGCTTGCACAAGTAAAGGGATAAGATAACCAAGAGTGGAGCCGGTGGAGACGAGGATGTGTTACCGAAGTTCCTTCCTTTTGAGGGGAAGTACGTCTCTGTTAGAGCGGTGTGGAGGCACAATGCTCCCCAAGAAGCCACTAGGGCCACCGTAATCTCCTCACGCCCTCGCACAATGCAAGAGCCGTGATTCCACTATTGGTGCCCTTGAAGGCGGCAACCGAACCTTTACAAACAAGGTTGGGGCAATCTCCACAACTTAATTGGAGGCTCCCAACAACACCACGAAGCTTCACCACAATGGAATATGGCTCCACGGTGACCTCAACCGTCTAGGGTGCTCAAACACCCAAGAGTTACAAGATCCCCAAGGGATAAGTGGGGGGAATCAAAAGTCTCTTGGTGGAAGTGTAGATCGGGCCCTTGTCACCCAATCCCGAGCAAATCAACAAGTTTGATTGGCTAGGGAGAGATCGGGCCAAAATGGAGCTTGGAGCAACAATGGAGCTTAGAGATGGAAGAGGTGGTCAACTAGAGGTAGGAGACACGCCTTTTATACTCAGAGAAAAGATCCAACCGTTATCCTCTAGTTCAGCCCTCGACACGCCGTACTACCGCTCCGAAAACGCGGTACTACCGCGCGGCCACGCGGTACTACCGTGGAAGGCCACGGTACTACCGCGGCAGCAGCAGAGCCTGGGACTGGCCTGACTGAGCGCAGTACTACCGCTGGCGCGGTACTACCGCAAGGCAGGCAAGCCACAGCCTACGAAGAGCGCGGATGAAATAAATTACATCCGTGCCTACTTCCGCTGAAAAAGAAACAGTGCGAAAACCCGACGCGGTACTACGCGCCGGTATGATATTACCGTGGAGGCGCGGATGTAAAAATTACATCCGCTCCTACTACCGCGACGCAACGGTACGGGGCATGAGGGCCACGGTACTACGGCTCCAAGAGAGCGGTACTACCGCGCAGGACGAGCGATACTACCGTGTGGGCGCGGATGTAAAAAATTACATCCGCGCCTACTACCATCGAGGGAGCGCCGCTCCATGTCCTTGCCGGCGCGGACGAGCGCCGAGGCCCCGCCGACGGGATCTGCTGCGGCGGCAAGCAGGGCGCTGACGACCATGTTGGAGACCGGATCGAGTAGGCCGACGCAGGACGCCGCATCGAGGAACCGTAGCGGATCGGGGTGCGAGGCGAGCAGCTTGACGGCTTCGTTGCGGTGGTGCCCGATCTTGAGGAGGAGGAGTGATGTGTCCTGCTCTCTCTCCTCCATGGGCAGGGCGCCTTCATGAAGCAACGCCGGGCCGTAGACGCGGAGATGGCCGGTTTCCCTTCTATTGCGAGATGGAACCCTACATGTTTCCCTTCTTTGGGCCAGCCCACTATACGACTATATAAACATTAATAGTCTGACGTCAGCTCCAAATTTTTTTCTAGCGAAAGCGCTATGACAAGCTCAATTCTCGTGTACAAATATCAAGGAGTACATACTGGTCGGCGGCATTCTTCAACTCCTCAGCCATTTCGGCTATCTTTTCCTCGCTTCGGCGATGAGCAGGCTGTTCGGCTCTCAATTCTTTGGCCGCCTTTAGGGCAGCCGCATTGCTAGCCCGAGCTTTTTCCTTAGCCTGAGCGCTCCGGGGTCTTGGGCCCATCGCCCGCAGCACTCCGGGTCCTTGCGCGCAGGGTGAATACCAGCACCGCCTCGGATGGCCAGCACGATTTGATCGTGCCGCACTGCTGAACTAGACGTCTGACAAAGCTTCGACTGATACCGCGACGTCGAGGCCCATATTTATTCTCGCGTGGTGGTTAGTGCGTAAAGGCCAGAGGCCAACTCAAAACAAGTACACAAACCTGTTACTGCATTGGGGGATCGCGGAAACGAGCAGAGACTCACGATAAGGTGACCCCGTCGCCTCGTCTCATGGACTTACGGCAAGGGCCCAGACTGCACGACCATGCCATGTGGAAAACTCGCGGGTGCTCTACGGGCCCGCCCAACTTTCACATCAACTCGTGGGTGCTCAACGGGCCCGCCCGACTTCAACAAAGGTCTCAAGTAAAGTCAAGGTAACTGTGTGTCCAGACATCAAGGGGAAAACCCGAGGAATCACCCCTGGTGGATTCCACTCAATGTAATCATCAAAGTGAACGTAAGAGGACCACCCTCGAGGTTCACACTTGAGGTGTTGAGCAGCGAGCCGTGCTCGGAAATTGTGAAAGAGGAAATCACCCTCGATGACCACGGTCGAATAGCTACACTACAGAATTATCATCGAGTGCGTTATGAGGATCACCCTCGGCACTCGATAATAGCTCTGCAGAGTCGAGCAACAAAAGGCGTGATGTGATGAGAGGTGTCGGGCTCTGATCGTCGATCACGTCGATCGAGTCGTCGATGATGAAGCAGGGGCAACAAGGACAAGGTGGGGGGTCACTAATGGATCACTAGCCAACCTATACTAAGCAATTTAGGATAAGCAGGTAGGT
Source organism: Aegilops bicornis (assembly GCA_021605145.1). Lineage (NCBI taxonomy): Eukaryota > Viridiplantae > Streptophyta > Magnoliopsida > Poales > Poaceae > Aegilops > Aegilops bicornis. Next base: position 84,108,408 of record CM038673.1, read on the forward strand.
AACAATAAGCAGGTACAAAAGCAGGCTATGCATCAGAATAGGAGCAAACAATAACAGTAGCAAAATCAAATGCAAGTAGTAGAGTATAGGATGGGCGATATCAGGATGATCAAAGGGGGGCTTGCCTGGTTGCTCAGACAAGAAGGAGGGTCGTCGGTGACATAGTCGATCACAGTGGCATCAGCATCGGTCTCGGGGTCTACCGGAGAGAAGAGGGGGAAGAAACAGTAAATACACACAAACATAAGCATAACAAGACAATAAGCGGGGCTAGAAGTGTTCTAACGCGGGGTTACACGATACCGGTAAAGGGGGACAGCATCCGGGAAAGTTTTCCCGGTTCCAGACGTCTGTCAGACAGATGAACCGGAGGGGAAAAGTTCAACGTTTTCTATGATAGGGACGTGTGGCAGGCAAAAGGACCGCGTATTTGAAATTGTTTCGTTATTCTGAGCAACTTTCATGTATAAAACGTTTTCATCCGAGTTACGCACTATTTTCTATGATTTTTTTAAGATTTAACAATATTCTGAAATTATTACTAATTATTAATTTCAACAGAAAATGAATAATGATGTCAGCATGAGGTCAAAGTGATGTCAGCATGAGGTAAGAGTGAAGTCAGCAGTCAACCTTGACTAGTTGACCAGTAAGAGTGGTGACGTGGCACCATTAACTTGGGATTACTGTAGCTTAATTATCCGGGCGTCACATTCCATCAACAGCAATCATTTCTCACTGTCGATCACTCAGTATTGTTGGGTATGCTGAAAAGATGCCTTCACTTTCAAGGTTTCGATTTCTGCGAGTACTTGATATTGAAAATGGCGAGGAGATGGAGAGCAATTGCTTTGAACATGTGAGGAACCTGTTTCAGTTGAAGTATTTACGACTCAATGTTAGAAGCATTTCTGCACTCCCTGAACAATTAGGAGAACTACAGCATTTGAGGACTCTGGATATGGGATGTACGAAGATAAGGAAAATGCCCAAAAGCGTTGTTCAGTTGCAACATTTAACATGTTTGCGTGTCAGTAATCTGGAATTACCCAAAGGAATTGGGAATCTGCAAGCCCTGCAGGAGCTATCAGACATCAAAGTCAACCGGGACAGCCTGGCGTCTTGTTTGTTGGAGCTGGGCAATCTGACTAAACTGAGGATTCTTGGGCTATGCTGGTGCGTTGTCGATGTGCACAGCAATAAAGAAATTTTAATGGATAACTTGGTCTCATCGCTCTGCAGGCTGGGAAGACTCAACCTTCGATCCCTGAGTATTCAAAGCAACTACAGATATTCGCGCATAGATTTCTTGTTGGATTCTTGGTTACCTTCCCCTCATCTCCTCCAGAAGTTTCAGATGGGCATGTTCTATTTCTTCCCCAGAGTGCCAGGTTGGGTTGCATCACTTAACAAGCCCACCTATCTGGATATCAATATTAAAAAACAGTATAACAGAGCCACCTATGAGCAACCAGAGCGATTTGTCATTTTAGACCGTTCGATCACGCTTACAGATGGTCCAGATTTCACAGTCGTCACACAACTCGCTTATGTGCGTTTATCACACCGTGTCGGGCTGCTACTCCGTGGATTGACTTGGGCAATCTCTCGTGAACCAGGCCGACCAAATATGAAAAGTATAGACAGGCCCAGAAAGTAGATGAGGCCCGTCAGTGTTGTCTATCTCTCTCAATTCCTTCCATGTTGTGCTGTGTTCCTTCACCCCCCACGACGGGCGGCCAAATAATGGCGAGGAAGGTCGACCGTCCCCTTTCTGTTACTGTTGCTCAGAATGGAGGTGTGTTACTCCCTGTTTGCCTCCTTTGCATTTTCCCCATATATATGGGGTTCCATATATCTTTTCCATTTGCTTGCCCCGGCAGTCATCTCTTGTTACCTAGGTTGGATCTGTTTCTTTGGTCTGGATGGATAATCGCTTATTCCCTATTGTAATTGTAGTTCTGTCATTGTTGCAGAAATTGATTGGAAATTGCTGGAGGAAAAACTGCTACATGCGTGTTGAGGGTAGCGATGGCGGCCATGTCTGCTCTTTGACGCTTCTCCTCTTTCCATTGAAGCGGACGCGGGTAAACATTGGGATAAAGTTCCACCCCTGCTTGCTTTTGATTGTTCTTACTTGTTCTGCCTGTTCTTACATATACCTCCTATTCCTTTTTCATTGATGGATAGTGAGTTCGTTTTTACCCTGTGAAGAATATCCGAGGAATTCCAGGAATCTATACATGTGGTTGGAATTCATGCGAGATTCACAGAAATATTGTATGATTTTGTTTTTATATCTCCTGTTAGCTTGCCATTGTCCAAGTGAGTATGAGATTTGATTCCAGTTGTATCAGATTTGTGCCTAATTTGGACCATCTTCGCATGGTTTTTGCGTTGATCAAGTACTGATGATGTGCTGATCGGTGAGTTGAGATTTAGTTTTTTTCATGACGATGCTAATGGTAGATGCCTTTTCAAAAAAATGCTAATATTAGATTTGTTCCTGGCATTAGGAGTAACTTGTCTTATCCATGATTGTACTCTGATAGATGTGATGTTCATGTACAGAGTGCTCTTTATTTACACTTTTCACTAAACCAAGGCTTGTTTCCTAGTGCACTTTTATTCCAGTTTTCGTGTTTTACTCCTGAAAGTAATTATAGCAATTTACTCTGGAAATGCTGTCCCTTTGTCGATTGTCTATATTCACAACTATTTCCTGAAAGTAGATGTTCTGTTGTTAAGCTCCAGTTAATCTTGTGTTTCATCTAGCTAAACTTGGTTCATTCTTCCCCCACGGTGTTGAACTTGAGAACCTGTGAGAACAAATAAATATACAGTTGCATTGGGTTGTAATGGTCGCGTTCTAAATCTGGCTGCTACTTCAGTGCTGCCAAGTGCATTTCTCTTAAATAAAGAATCTGAAGTCAACTCACGTGGTGGTTCTTGCAATTAACTGAGCATTCGACTTCAGTTGTGTCATTTCAGGTTTCAGTCCATTGGCAGCAAAAGAATTTGTGTTACTGAGATAGACTTATCTCATGGTGATATATGCACCCGGTCCCGGACACAAGATGCCGTGACTTGCTGCATTTCGCAGTGCCTGTGTGATGTTCTGTGTATCGTATACTTACAACACTACAAGAATGCAATAGATTGACTACGGCTTGGTAAAAGGACAGTCTAAATGCAGTGATTCCATGCTGCATCTCCACTTTTGGAGCGCACATGGCGTATCCATGTAATTTGGGTAAGATAGTTAGGCTAAAGTGCAAAACTGCTTTTTGATTTATGGCTTAAAGCTTTGAACTACTACCTCAGAAATATGTTTCGTGCAGCAATAGATTGACTACGGCTTGGTAAAAATTTAGGACAGTCTAAATGCAGCAATTCCATGCTGCATCTCCACTTTTGGAGCGCACAGGGCATACCCATGTTAATTTGGGTAAGATAGTTAAGCTTAAGTGCGGCACTGCTTTTTGATTTATGGTTTAAAGCTTTGAACTACTACCTCAGAAATATGTTTCGTGCATATTTCAACTCATTCATACTGTACAAACATTTTTTTGGATGATTGTACCATTCAGAACCCTTTTTAAAAATGGTTTTGTTATTTGTTGTCAATATATGGCGGGCGCGGCAAAGCGCGCCGTCATGTTCTAGTTGATCCAGTAGAAGAGGGTGCGCTGGATATCCTTGGAGATTTGCCTGCTTTGCTGTTTCTATGGTTGACATCAAGATCAGCTGCTCCTGAGCAAAGGCTCATTGTAAGTAGCGACATGTTCATAAGCCTAAAAGAGTTCTACTTCACCTGTTGGAGCAATGGGGAAGGCCTGATGTTGAATCTGGGGCCATGCCAGAGCTTGAGAAGCTGCGGGTTCCGTTCACCGCAGGCACTGGTCTTGATTTTGGCATCCAGCACCTCTCTTCACTCAGGCATCTTGCTGTCGAGATCATTTGCATCGGCACGACGGTTCGGGATGTGGAGGCGTTGGAAGAGGCCATCAGGAACACAACGGATCTCCTTTCGTACCGCCCCACACTGGAAATACGAACGTGGGATGATGAACATATTGTGAAGGAGGAGCAAGGCAATGCCGAAGAGGAGATCCAGGCAAGCGGCTGAAAGTCAGTGTGCCGTGTATGTAAGCGTACACATCACATATCTCATTCGACAATTTTAAAAGTTTCCTTTTTCCTCTTATATGATGCACATTTTTTACTAGTTTGCTTGGACTAAATTGCTTACGTATTTTGGTGTTGCAAAGTATTTAGCTACTTAGTGAGGTAGAAAAACAAGAATTCGAGCATATATCTCACAATATCTTGGTGAAGTGTAGTGTTGTTGATATGGGCCAAAGATGCACAAGATATAGGAATTTTTCTTTTGGACGGCATGTGTTGCTAAGATTCTGCACAGAGTGTTTTACCACTAGGCTACCATTTAGGGATGCCCTCCTTAAAAAAATTAGTGTTGCTAAGATTAACATTAAAGCTAAAAAAGGTTTGTTAGATTGTAGTGTTATTTGTCAAAAGATAAACATGCTACATAACACGGTTTGTGAAACGAACATCTGCGTTATTTAGGAATCTAGCGTGTGAAAAATATTTAGATAATTACTAATCATGATTGCTGTTGGTTGATTGTTGCCGAACCATAAATATTTGGTTTTGTGAATTATGCCCATGGGAAAAATTCAGAATATGGAGAGTGTTGGAGCAGGTTTTTTTGTCTTGAGTCTCTGCATTTTTTTCTGGAATAGGGGGACTGCTGAAGATTTTCTTATTAGCCATGCCTTTCCTCCGCCTCCGCCTATTCCTTTTTTTTTCATTTTCTTTTTGCGGGAACTGCCAGCCTAATCCACCTGGCTGTTGCTACATTAATTATGGAACTGGAATTTATTCTAGCCGGCCTGACCTATATCTAGCATTGGCAGTCTTGAGTTATTAGTTTCAGACTTCTATATGTATATAGGTGTACGGGCAGGGGGTGACATTCTTAACCGAACTTGGGGATGTTTTGCTGTGCAGGCACAAAGGGTAACATGAAAGAAAAGACCTGTTGTTGCCAGGTTCCTCGAACAAGAAGCTGCTGCCTGCCGTCCCTTTGATGTGGACAGAATCTGCAGAACGCCCAAGTTGAATAAGGGACGACGCCATGGATTTTATGGACTTAGAATAGGATTTGCACGCGATCAGGACGATCGCATTGAACGCGAGGTCAAACTGCATGGATTAGCACGAATACATCTTGACAAGGATGTTGAGGGACGAGTCGTTGGGCGCCACCCCTGCCGCAAGCATTTCGTCAAACACACACAAGGTGGGCCTCCTCCGGCGTGGCCAGCTTCAGCTAAGCGTTGATGAGCATGTTGTAGCAGAGGAGGTGGGCGCGCGGCGAGGCACCGTACTAGTGTCATCTCTAAAGTCAAACACACCTTTGTTCACCTTTGCATGATTATAGTTTCAAGCTCAACAATGGGGGTGTGAGGAATGACATTTGATGGTTTAGAAGATGGAAAATGACAGAGGATGACGAGGCACGAGCTCGGAGGCAGTAATGGCGACGACTAGACAAGGATGGATAGGCACATTGGTTGTGGCATGGGTCAGGGTTATGGAAGAGTAAAGAGTAGAAATAATAGATCCTAGCACATGTGGTAATAACACATGCGATAACATGATGAGCCCTAGAGCTTGAAGAAAAAATAGATTTTGGCACGACAATAACTTGCATCGTATTGAGTGTCTTTTTGGTGCATTATATGGAATGGCACCGGTGTCCAACAAGACATGAGATCATACCCAACATGATTCCACACATATTACAACTCGCTGATTTAGAAATCTCGGATAGCTAGAAAAGCATCTTATACATCAGCGATCCGCTTGCAAGCCTAAACACTAAACCTAAATTTTGCACATCATCTAATGTAAAATATTATTCATAGTTCATATGTAACACCAACTAGGATAGCCTCCTTGGCATAGCTAAATCTGGATTGAATGCTTTTGTTGTTGCCACTATCGGTGACAACAAAGGTCAAACACCATCTTGTGGTGGTGATGTGTGGGTGTAAGCAATGGCCATTGGTAGAGATTGACACTTTTTTCACGAGAGCCCACACATCGTTTCTAACCACTCCTAACCAATGGGACCTAGCCTTTAACTTAATTGGTTGAAAGTAAATGAAAAGTGGACCCCATTAGACAAAATCAATTTGTTGTTGTAAATCAGATGTGACGGGGTCACTGTCTGAACATGCTATAAATAGCTAAACCCTATAGCTCGAAGAGAGGATAAATTTTGGTCCGCTATAACTTGTAACATTTAGGGGTTTTCTCATTGCTTTGCAAGGATTAACATATGTGTCGAACATGACACAAGTCCGGACAAAACACGACGTCACCCGGAGTACGACTCTCTGATTTTCCTACACGTTCCTCCCTGCATGCATTACAAGGTGCAGAGGATAGGTGCATGTCCCACGTCGTACGGAGGAACACATAGGTATCAACTGGATATTTGAAAAAGAAATGGAAGAAAAGAAAATAGCCCATTGAGACAATATGGACGGATTTGATTGAGTTTCCCTACATGGCCAACATATACTAAATACATTAGTTCAACTAACCCAAAGGATCCTTTTTAATGTTAAAGACTCACAACTACAAAATATTATGTGATCTACTATCTAGGTTGCTTTCTTGACAAATAGGACTTTCTTGCACATGTAAACTCGAGAATTATTTTAGCAGAAATCCTAGCCCGTTTTCAAACCTATTTTTATATATTTCTCGGAGATAAAAAATACACATGTGATAATGAATATCTTCGTTCCAACCTTAGTTGAATAGCCACATGTGTGGTAATTTTATTATAACATGCAAGTCATCAATCATAAAGGTGACGACTCATGTACGACTCCAACAACACGTGCATGTCTATTAATAAACTTTGTTTTTCTTTCGGTTGATCAGGAATGTATACGAGATTTGTTTCATGTGTTTGCGCTTGCCATTTTTGGTCAATCACATCTTTATTTGTGATAGTCAATTTTATATCATGTGAGTACCTACACTTGCACTGCCGCTGGTATTGGATTTTGTTAGATGAATTATAAACGGTTAGATCTCGGAATAGTCCAGACTCAGGAATACAAACTAGTTCAAGAATCATTATAATGGAAGCCTTGGCGTGTATGATAGAGCTACCATTATCATTATGGACATAACAAAAACACCAGTAAACCGTAAGATGGGAAATTCAAGATAAATCCCAAGGGAAATGTTGTCGCTCTCCCTCTCCTCTCTAAAGTTAACCATACCTTTGTGAAACTTCAATAGTTCAAGTTTCGAGCTGAACATATTTGTCTCCCTCTTTGACCAGTAGGAGGGGTAAGGAGTGACGGCGGAGGATGACACATGAATTTAGGAGGCGGGAAGGGCAGCTATTGGACACGGAGGAGGGCAAGCATGGCTTAGCTGGGCCATCAACCATGACGGGTCCCACTCAACTACCGTTCTCCGTGTGTGCGTGGGTTAGCTGGGCCGAAATATTTTATATTCCCCAAACTTGTAGCGGAAATATCTAGGTCGTGCTTAATTAGACCCAAACTCTCATAATATTGTGAATTTGCACTTGGTCTGGAAGTTCAAATGAAAATGAACCCGTAACCTAACCTACCCGCACAAGTGCTGTTGGGCAGCCCAGTTGGATTTTCCTGCCCGAAAGTTTTTTTTTTTGGCCCAGCTCGCTCTTCCCCCAAGACTAGACAGTCGTGTGAAATAGTTTGGCCAGTTGATGAGTTCAAAAGAGAGTTATAGCGACCACCCTGCTCTCCCTTCGGATGGATGTGGGCCGACTATTGGGATCAAGTGGGAAATGGGATTGATCCAAGTGACATCGCGATCGACCAATCAGCGAATGCACATATTAAAAAACAGTATAACACAGCTAGCTAGAAGTCTCCACAGCGATTTGTTTGTCCCTGCCGTTGGATCGTCTAACGTGTGGTGCAGATCGAAAAAATTGAGCGTCCCTATTAGCCCTCACGCATCGCGTGCCGTCTCGCGGGCCGCTGCTCTGCGGAGCGACCTGCATTTTCTGTCCTTAACCGGGCCGTCCAAGGCCCACTTCTTTCCAGTAGGAGTAGGATGGTAATAGCCCACGTCGTACACACGTTCGGTGCCATCCTTCCTATCCAACCAAATATTTCCTCTTTTCCTCTTTTCCTGCGCGCCGGCGTTTGTTCCTCCTAGATGTGCCGGCGTTCCTTCCTTCTTGATGCGCCGGCGTTCCGCCGTGGGCTGGCAATGCTTTCTTGTGACTGGCGCCGGATCGTCAGTGATGGGCCGCCTCCGTCGGCGAGCTACTGTTGCTCATATACCTTCGCGTCAGTGTCCTCTACGAGTGGAAGGAGGAAGAGCACCAATCATCGGCCCTCCACACCAGTGGGAGAAGCACGAACACGCCACGCCATGGCCTGCGCCCCCACGTTGTTGTTGGTGGTCGCCGCTGCTGGTGCCAGGTCGACGTCTACGAATACGACCCTGACCCTATCTGTTTCAGCCACACCAGATGCAAGAAGATACCTAAGTTGCGGGCGCGACGGCCGTTTACCCATCTCCTCTGCCGCGGCCGGCAGCAAGCCCTTCTTCTTTACCCTAAGCCTCCGAGACGATTGGTCAAAGATGAGGAATATCCCTATCTTTCAAGTAATCTCTCCTTATCTCTTTCCTTCTAAGATTTTTCCTCATAGTATTATCACTTGTTGGATCGAATTATGACGTCCGCAATAACTTTCTGTTATTTATAGCAATTTTTGTTATTTGGAAAGCATCTGCTAATTTTGGAGCGGAGGGAGTATATATGATGAACAGTTTTTGATTAACATAACGCCAGCTGAATCTTGTAGGTGCTGACCCTGAAATTCAGTAGTATACTCTATATCATGATTTGAGAGTTTTTACTGAAACAATGTGCAGGGATATTAGATAGTGTTAATACTATCCAGATCTTCAGCATATAGGCTGGTGTAGCCTACCAAGTTTTGTAGAGAGGTTTCGTATTTCCATGTGGCACAAAAAACTGATAAGTGTTGGTTCTGCAGAGATGGATGCAAGGTATGATATGTTGTTAGTTCTTGTTCAGTCGAATGGTGTGTCTAACTAGACCCTGAGGACACCTCTTTCAGTTCCTAAATAGCGCAAGGCAAATCAAAAACTGTTACCCTATTGCTAATGCCTGTCATAGATTATCCCCAGTAAGTTACTTCCTTCATATACTGAGTGAATAATAAATTGTTTTAATAATATTCTCTGCGGCTCTTCCTATATAACAAGGTTTGGGGAGGTCATTTGGCTTCTACGCAAGTAATTGTCTTCATGACTAGCTATAATTAAGACACCATATGCCCTGTATGTCATTTCCTTCATGTGGTGAGTGGACAATTAATCCCACTAATAAATTATTCATATTCCGATCTCTCCCTATATACATATTGCACCTCAATTGGATGCTATTTTTTGTTGGTAAAATATATATGCCAGGCGCACAAACATGTGGCTTCTCAATCAATTATTTGAAAGTTCCAATTATTTCTCATGTATACATTAATACATATTATGATTATTATTATGACTTATTGTTATTATTATTTTAGAATGGAATGCGTGGCAGCATACGTAGCCCAGCTAACGCAGGTCCGTGCAACCATCATTCTCATTTAATAAACTTATCAAATCTATAGAGATACTAAGCTCCCACGATTTGAAGCGCACCGGTGCTTCGGGGTTTGTGGGGTTGTTATGGGACCCGCATGTAAGGTTGTCAGTTGTTTAGTTTTATTTCTCCCTTCTCTTTTTGTTTTCTTACAGGTTTTAATTATGAGTGTTTATTAAAATTTGCGAACATTAAAAAGAAAAAATAATTTATATTTTTAGCTTCATTAATATTTATTACATTCATGAGTATTTTGAAGTTCACGGGTGTTTTTAAAGTTTGCAAACATTTTTAAAATTTGAAATGCAAATGTTTTTAATCCATGAATATATTTTAACAATTTGTAACTCAACTTCAGCTATTAATCATATACGGCTGCATCGATCTTACTAATCTATTAGGTTTCTTCATAGATGTCCAGTCTCAAAAGCATTTGTATGCATCTAAGGATGGTTTGTAAGTTAGCTCCTGTAAAAACCGAGTCCAGTGAGGTTTATACTTAATTCAGAACTTTGCGCTTCAGTAACTGAATTACAGTTATTAATCATATATGGATGCATCGGCTGATCTATATAATCTATTTGGTGTCTTTGTTGTGGTCAAACCCCCAAAAAGCGTTTGTACCTCTCTAATGAGTATCCGCGTCTTCTTCCAGGTATATCTGCTATAAGGTTCAGATGAAACCCATTGGGTACAGGGGTGTGCTAGTGCTGTTGTACATGCATTGAAACAGTAAGGGGAAGCCCTTTCCTGTACAAATCAAGTTAAGTGAAGTTTATTATTTCTAGTACGTTAGTATAGACGCCGTGCATACCTTGCCTGCTAAGTGCTCCCTCCTAAAAGTATTATAAGAGCGTTTAGATCACTACTATAGTGATTTAAACGCTCTTATATTCTTTAAGGAGGAGTACATAATTTTGATTCAAGAATCTCATATTGGACCATGCTGGTCCACAACACAGCTGCCATCTGTGTAGTTTCTTAGCAGATTGTGGTCGTAGCCTTATGGACTGAAATGAGCTAATGTATATCACCCAGTCTTCAAATAATCAGTGCTATACCATAGAAAATTTTAGTGACTGAGATTTTCTTTTAGTTCCCATTCAAGCCTGCTGTAGGTCCTCGTAGAACAGGAGATAAGAGTTTGTAAATACAACATTTGTGTGATTAAATGGTCTCCTCCTCTGCTCTTTTCTGCTGCTTACAGAAATATAGTATAAGTCTCTGTGTTTACCGAAGTATGGCAGAGATGCATACATATCTTGCATTGGCAGTAGTACCGACTCTTCTCTTTTTCTTCATATATATATGCTCCTTTAAACATGCGAAGTCCAGGAATTTTGAAGTGCTGAAGCTGTGGTACTATGAAATACTCTTGAAAGATAATGTATAGAGTAAATGTGTACCTCTTATTGTTTTATTCTAGTAATATCCCTTAGGTCATCTGTCTTATCTGTGACAACAACATATGCCCAGCTCCAGAATTCATAGACTGAATGTTGCTTACCAAAAATACGCTTACTTCTGGCAGGGATTTCTTGCAGAGTGCATTGGAAATGAAGAGGGTGATGTTGGAGTTCAGGGACAAAAATTGAACAGTTTGATAAAACATGAGATGGATCATTTTATCCAATGAGTACGTGTAGTTTGTCCATCTCAGTCGCTCCCTCTCCTAAGTGCTCCAATGAATATGAAACAGAACAGCGGTCCAAGTAAAACAGAGGAGCGCACACACTGGGTTTCAGGATTTATTTTTCTCAGAGAATGTTGTCAAGGTTACAAAAGCATGTGTGTAGTACCAGAGGACGTCAAGTGGCAGCATCTAATATCTCAACGTGCGCGACATGAATTCATGAGGAAGCTGGCTAGTGCCCAAGAGCTAACTAAGCTGTATAGTTTCGGAGTATATGAGACCACACAAGTAGAGCGTCTACAAAGACAACCCAGTCAGTTTTGCATGTATCTACAGAGACAACTAACAGGAAAATGACAATGAAGGTATCTATATATCTATGAGCTTTCTTCTCAAGTATCAGCATGTTAAATTTTTGTTTGGCATCTACTCCCTCTGTTCCTAAATATTTGTCTTTCTAGACATTTCAACAAGTGACTACATATGAAACAAAATGAGTGAATCTACACTCTAAAATATGTTTACATACATCCATATGTGGTAGTCCATTTGAAATGTCTAGAAATACAAATATTTAGGAACGGAGGGAGTACACTAATGAAAAACACCTATTAGTCCCAGTTCGTAAGGCCCTTGGGTCGTTACTAATACCTCCCCCCTTTAGTCCCGGTTCTAACACGAACCGGGACAGATGGTCCTCCACGTGGCCGGTGCGTCGAGCCCAGGCAGGGGGGGCTTTGGTCCCGGTTAGTGGCACCAACCGGGACCAAAAGGCATCCACGCGTCAGCATTCCAGTGGATGGGGTTTTTGTTTTTTAAAATGGGGGGACGGGGGGTTTGGGGGTTTTGAGGGTTAATTTAGGTGTTTCATATATTGTGTTAGCTAGCTAATTAATAGAGAGAAGTGTCCTCTCTTATGTCCGTGCTTGGTCAACGCTACGTACTATATACATATAGCCCTCGACACGCTAGCTAGTAAGAAAATGAAGGGAACCATCGAGTACAGAAGTTAAGTCATGCATACCGAGAGAAATAATCGATCGACCTCTCCTTCTCCGAGAGATTGGTCGAACAAAAAGTTTTCGTATCATGTACGTCCGACGCTACTGGCTACATACATGTACAATATATAAGATCTCTCAATTACAGTCCCCTAGCATTTGAAATCAACTTCCACATGGTATTCTCCGGCTTTATTGATGACATGGTCAAGAAAGAATCCCGCCAATTCCTTTTGAATTGCTTTAATGCGATCTGGTTCTAGGAGTTCATTCCGCATCTGCCACGTCTAATTTGAAGAAGGGGGTTAATTAATACATATATATGAATGAAACTCAACAGAAATGATGGTGTAATAAAATGAAATTGTGAATATTATTAATTGCTTACACACTTCATATTGTCTTTGAGAGTAGCCCCGCTTATTTTTCAAAGTCACGTTGTAGATGAACTCGCACACGTAGTATCCACAGAAATCGTTCCCTTGTTCCTGCCACAAGCACTTTACGAGAAATAGAGGTCAATAAAACTGATAATGAAGCATTATAAATGACATTAATGAAAGTATAGCTATAGAATCAACGGGAGATGCGCACAACTAGCTAGCCAGTAGTACTTACTTTCGGGTATGTATATCGCAGCTCCTTCGGCAGTCCCGGAGCTTTTGCGGTGAACTGTTTTCAAACCCTGTAAGACAAAGAAAATAATAATTATTACTTGAGATATCAGGAAATGAACAAAAAGTTGCCGCTATGGTGCGATAATGATCGATTGAACTTACTTGCTGAGCATTTCAGTCATGTCCGCATAGGTGCTGGGATCTTTCCGTCTCGAGTCTAAGACGGTTACTAGTCCACACTCAAGCTTAATCTCCAAAAGAATATAGTGGTACCTGCGCACGCATGCATAACTCATCAATTACATTACTATAACCTCGCTCGAGTAATAAGAGAAACCGAATATGCAAACGATCAGTAACACTCACTTGCCATTGTAAGGAAAGAGTATGGTATCTTTGTTTTGTTTTTTGATCAACGATTGTAGCATGTTGTGCTCTGCCTCTTTGACGTGTATTTCAACCAGAAATACATCTATGATATTTGTGTTAATGAACCCAATATCATAGATTTCATTTTTTGCACTTTCGACGATCTTCAATCTGCATAATATATTGAGGATAATTATTATAAATACATGCAATGAAAGAGCCGAGCTATATATAGAGACTTAATGACAGAAATAGTACTTACAGGCAGTAGCAAAGACCGTTAATTTATCGAGGGCCTTTTGATTGAAGAACGCGAAGAACTCCTCAAATGGAACACACAACAGATCAGTTCCAACGAGGTCGTGCTCCTCTTTAATATGCAGATACAAACTATTCGTCCCCCCAGACTCTCTGCAGGTTTTCATGTACCAAGTATGGAATCTTCGCATCATCGTTGTTAGAGATTTTTCATCTTTGACGAGAGGCTTCCCGGATTCGTATCTGTGTTCTTCCACCTTCATGTATTCAGGAAGTGCATCGTCAGGCAGGTAATCTTGTAGATTGCCATAACCGGCCACCATCCCCAGAACATTAGCGACGATGTTGCCGCTAGACACATTGAGTGGGGGGCACGATTGGTTTGCTTGTTCGCCGAGCTGGTCAATTTTTTTCGCAGCTGCTCGTTCTTTTGCTCTTTGATGTCTGACAGTACTTCCCTACCGCTCCGCTTGGAGATATGTCTGTTCAGTAATGCGCTCATAGTTGGTTCTCGGCGGAGACTTTGTCGGTTTCCTCAGGGCAGCCAGAGTGCGCTTCGCTTTCACCGGATCTACCTTCTCCTCCGGAGGTGGATGTCTCTTTGCTTTCAACCCTGCAAACCAGTCATCCACTTGATGCCTGCGCGATCTTCGCGTTTTCCTCCTCGGTCCTCTCGTACGGTAACTTTTCTGGAGTCTTCAAACAAGGACCGAATCTGTATTTCCTCCCTCCTTTGGCTGTACTGCTAGACGCCGGCAGAGCAGACGGAGCGGATGTCTTCTTAGCTTGTTTACGAGGCGGAGGAGAAGGAATACGACGCGCCGGAGCAGCCGGAGCGGCGGCGGGTCTCTTCCGCCCTTGCTGACGAGGCGGAGAAGGAGGAGGCTGGCTGCTCGGGCGCGCCCAAGCAGCGGAGAAGGAGGCGGAGTGCTGCCACGCCGGAGAAGGAGGCGGAGTGCCGCCACGCGTGCGTCCCTGATCGTCACTCGCCGGAGGAGGCGGCGGTGGATGAGGCAGAGTGCCCTGACTCGCCGGAGGAGGAGGAGGAGGCGGAGGCCTCTAGTTCGGAAGGTTGATGAGCTCCTTCCGCCATAGGCATGGAGTCTTCAGAGCAGAACCCAGCCTAGTCTCCCCTTCACCCGATGGGGTGGTCAAGCGGGGCGTCCTCAAATCCCTCCGTTATTTCATGCACCTTCACCTTAGCATATCATACGGAATCGGTGGCGGTGATAAGTTGTGCGGGCCACTAGGATAAACTTGGCCAACAACCGCCTTGACCTTCAAATTCATCCATCGGCGCCATAATGTGGCAATTTTGAGACTCCGTGATACCATCCACGGGATAGCTGGCGAGCCGTCAAAACATGCTCCATTTGAAGCAGCTCGGTGGAAGCCACGCCGCTTCTCGGCTGAGATGGCAGGGTAACCGGGGAAGCTTGGCGGAGTCATTTGCTGCGATATGCTGCTTCTCGTTCCTCTAGCCCCATTACCCTTTCGTGCAGCGCCTGCAGTTGGTCCTGCTCCAGTTTCTTCCTCCTCTCGTGGGTTTTGTAACCCCCTGCGTCCGGAAAACAAACCTTCCACGGAATGGAGCCTGGTGTGCCTCGTGTCCGTCCAGGGTGCTCAGGATTCCCAAGGGCCATTGTGAGCTCGTCCTTCTCCCTGTTTGGAAGGAACGTCCCTCGCTGCGCTGCATCGATATAGTGTCGAAGGTTCTTGACTGGTATTTGCAGTTGCTCGTCAATCCACCGGCACTTCCTATTCACGAGGGTCAAGGTTTCGCCAGCCCGAAGAACCAAGTCCGGCAACGATCGGCCAGTACATTGTCTCTAGTTCGATCCCTTTTCAAGCGAGATCATGCTCAGCCTTGGACCACTTAGGTCGGGCTTTGAGGTAGCCACGACCCGTGCGATGATGAAGCTTCTTCTTCGCAGCATTTTGCTTGTTTGTCGCCGACATCTTCTTACTCTTTTCCGATGTCTTGTGGGCCACAAATGCGGGCCAGTGATCTTTGATCTTCTCATATTTGCCGATGAATTCTGGTGTCTCTTCTTTCTCGACAAACTGGTTCAGCTCTTTCCTCCACCTCCTCATTAGGGTTGCCATCTTCTTAAGAGCACAAGACTTAATTAATTGCTCTTTAACTGGCTTCTCCGGATCCTCCTCTGGCGGTAGGGTGAAATTTGCCTTCAGCTGAGTCCAAATATCTTCTTTCTGCATATCATTGACATAAGACACCTCAGGGTCTTCCTCCTTAGGCTTATACCATTGATGGATGTTGATCGGGATCTTGTCCCTAACAAGAACCCCGCACTGAGCAGAAAATGCCTTCCTTGTCCGGATGGGTTCAATCGGTTCACCGTCGGGCGCGATTTCTATGATCTCAAACTTTTCACCCGAGCTCAACTTTTTCTTCGGGCCTCGTCTCCTTGCCGAAGTTGTGCTCGATCTGGAGGGCTAGAAATTATAAGAAAGAAAGACGAGAGTAATTAATATGTGTACATATACCAAAACAATGGATGCATCAATTAACTAGTCAGCACGGGCTTAACTAATATATATATATATACCTGGCCAGATTCGGTTCGGTCACGGAGCGATCAAGACAGTCTCCTTCTTGTACCTCCATTGTGTAACCGAGCCATCATGAACATAGTCCTCTTCTTGTACCGGCATTAATGGGTCGAAGCCATCATGAACATAGCCCTCTTCTTCACCCAGTCCTTCGGGACCATCGGTGTCGTTGAGAAATGACGCAACTTCATCACTTCCTTGTGCGATTATGTGCCCCAACATCGCTTCTATTTCTTCATCTCGGGAGTGCTCCATAGTTTACGCAAATATTTACAACATGTCAATTATTATTCAAACATGGTACAGATGGATATATATATATATATATATATATATATATATATATATATATATATATATTAGTGGCAAACGTAGAACTAGCTAGCTAATCACAATAAGGAATCATGTTAGTGGCCTCGACGCTGCTTCTCTAGGGTTTGGGGTCGCCTCGACACAACGCTTCAAGGGTTAATTTGGGTGGCCTCGAGAGAGTTAATTTGTCGGGTAGGTGCGCGGCGGGAGGCAGTAGGAGACCAACATCGTTTTCTCTCTAGGGTTTGGGTGTCCTCGAGAGTTTTGGTCGAGCGAGAGGGCGTAGGGGGGTGCTGCCGTTGTATAAGTTATCACAATCGAGAGGGAATATATAGACCGCCCCTCATGTCGGGTTATCTTGAGGGGTTATATCGACAACTGACGCGACATACATATACATGGGAAAATAATGTTATCGGGGAGGGATATCAGTACCCCCTCGTGTTGAAGTTTCTTCTTTCTCCTCTATTCCTTTCTTCTTCTTCTACTCTTTTTTTTCTTCTTCTCCCTCGAGAAAGGAAAATAAGGAAAAGGAAGAAAAGAGGAAGAAGGAAGAAGAAAAAGAAGAAGAAAAAAAGAGAGGAAAATTTCTATTTTTCTTCTTCTCCTCTATTCCTTTCTTCTTCTCCTCTTCTTTTTCTTCTTATTTCCTCTTCTTATTTATTTCTCCTCTTCTTCCTCTCCTCTTCTTCTCCTTTCTTCCTCTTCTTATTTTCCTTTTCACTCTCGTTCTTTTAGTATTGCTTGTTTAGAAAAAATGTTCAAATAGAAAATTTCGAAAAAAAACAAAGGTTTTGCCTAATGCATTGTTCATATGAATATACAAACATTTGCATATTCTACAATAATTAATATCACCAAAAAAATCTATGAACAGAAAAAAACCTAACTTTTCTAAAAATCTATCTTTTGCATATATGAAAACATTAATATACATATGAACAAAAATACATATATGAAGAAAAACATGCTCTGAACAATTTTTTTATACATTTTGAACATCTACATACACATAGCCACATACATACACATATACATTATATATATATATATATATATATATATATATATATATATATATATATGAACAAAAAATTAAACTAATAAAAATGAAAAAAAAACAAGCCGGTGCGCTGGCGGCTCACAATGGCGGCTAGATGAGGATGGCGACGGTGGGCGGCGAGGCGCCCGGCTTGAACGACAGGCAGGGGCTCGAGGCGGCGGAGGTGGGACGGGCGCGGGCTCGGGAGGCCGGCGATGAGGACGGCCTTGAGCTCGGGAGGCCAACGACGAGGACGACGCGGGTTGAAGCGGCAACCTTGGCGGCGGCGGCGGCGACAGCGAGGTGGAGCAGCCTGGCGGTGTCGAGGAGGGTCGGCGTCGTCGGGGGCAACTGGCGATGAGATTCTAAATTTTTGCAAAGTGTTTGCTTATATAGCAAAGCCATTGGTCCCGGTTCATGAAACCAACCGAGACTAATGCACCCTTTAGTCCCGGTTGGTGCCACCAACCGGGACCAACCGGGAAGCGGCGGCCTTTGGTACCGGTTGGTGCCACGAACCGGTACCAATGCCGCCCCCCTTTAGTCCCTGTTGGTGCCACCAACCGGGACCAAAGGCCCCTGTGCTGCACGCGTCGGGGCCAAAGTTTAGTCCCACCTTGCTAGTTGAGAGGGGCGCGCAGTGGTTTATAAGCCCCACTGCCGCACCCCTCTCGAGCTCCTCTCCACCACAGGCTTTCGGGCCTACTGGCGATTGTTGTGCCTGATGGGCCTTACAGGCCTCTGCGGGCCTGAATCAGCCCATAGTAGGGTTTCATGTCGTATTCAGCCGTGGGGGCCCAGTGGAGAGGCATTTTTGTTTTTTGTTTTATTTACTTATTGTTGCTATTTTTATGTTTTTCCAGTTTTTTTGTTTTGTTTTCTGCATTATTTGTTTTCTTTTGTTTTTTGCTTTATTTTTTAATTATTTTTGCTTTTATTTTTAGGAAAATTATAAACTTTCTGTTAGTGCCATTAATTTTCAAATTTGAAAACACTTTTTTTTTATTTCTTGCTTTATTTATTTTGTTTTGTTTCTACTTACAACAAAATACTTATTGTTGTTTTTTTGTTTTGATTTCTGCGTTATTTATTTTCTTTTGTTTTTTGCTTTATTTTTCAATTCTTTTTGCTTTTAGTTTTAGGAAAATTATAAACTTTCAGTTAGTGCCATTAGTTTTCAAATTTGGAAACACTTTTTTTTGTTTTTTTGTTTTCTTTCTTGCTTTATTTATTTTATTTTGTTTCTACTTACAACAAAAAAACTTATTGTTGCTATTTTTAATTATTACGAGGGCCGAACCATAAGACATTAAAGCATTTCAAATGAACTCTGAAAAAGTTGAAAGTTGGCATGGTATCATACTAAATGGGTTACAAAGTTGGCATGGTATCATCATAATAGTTGCGGAGAAAGTCTTCACTTTTTCTTCGCTTGTGTCATTTGCTTATTGCGCCGTAACCATGGATAATCTTCATCGTTTATCAGGATGTTGTGGTCAGCCTTGACTTTGAAGGGAGGAATTTCATGAAACTTTTCATAATCTTTAGACATGTCTGTCTTGTCCTCCACTTCCACGATGTCCCTTTTTCCTGAAAGAACTATGTGGCGCTTTGGCTCATCGTATGATGTATTCGCTTCCTTATCTTTTCTCTTTCTTGGTCTGGTAGACATGTCCTTCACATAGATAACCTGCGCCACATCATTGGCTAGGACGAACGGTTCGTCAGTGTACCCAAGATTTTTCAGATCCACCGTTGTCATTCCGTCTTTGTGGGTCTACACATACCCGCCTCTGACAGATTGACCCACTTGCATTTAAACAAAGGGACCTTAAAATCATGTCCGTAGTCAAGTTCCCATATGTCCACTATGTAACCATAATATGTGTCCTTTCCCCTCTCGGTTGTTGCATCAAAGCGGACATCGCTGTTTTGGTTGGTGCTCTTTTGATCTTGGTCAATCGTGTAAAATGTATTTCCATTTATCTCGTATCCTTCCAAATCAATACAGTCAAAGATGGTCCGCTGGACAACATGTACAACTCATCACAAACAGTGTTGTCACCTCTGATACGTGCTTCCAACCAATTGCTGAAAGTCCTGATGTGTTCACATGTAATCCAGTCGTCGCACTGCTCCGGGTGTTTGGAGCGCAGACTATTCTTGTGTCCATCAACATACGGGGTCACCAAGGTAGAGTTACGTAGAAGCTGTAG
Organism: Aegilops bicornis; assembly: GCA_021605145.1. NCBI lineage: Eukaryota > Viridiplantae > Streptophyta > Magnoliopsida > Poales > Poaceae > Aegilops > Aegilops bicornis. The sequence goes on from CM038673.1 coordinate 84,128,157, forward strand.
TGTGCTTGAGACCAAGAATATCCGTCCCTGCATATTATTGAGTCCCTTCCAAGCATGCCTTTTCGATCAGTCTCCCCTCATACCGCAATTTAGGAAGACCTATCTTCTTAAGGCCAGGAATGAAGTCAACACAAAACCCGATGACATCCTCTCGTTTGATGGCCCATGGAGATGCTTCCTTCTGGCCTAAGCGCGATTCTGGACATATTTCTTGAGGACTCCCATGAACCTCTCAAAGGGGTACATATTGTGTAGAAATACGGGGCCCGTAATGACAATCTCGTCAACTAGATGAACTAGGACGTGCGTCATGATATTGCAGAAGGATGGTGGGAACACCAGCTCGAAACTGACAAGACATTGCACCACATCACTCCTTAGCCTTGGTATGATTTCTGGATCGATCACCTTCTGAGAGATTGTATTGAGGAATGCACATAGCTTCACAATGGCTAATCAGACGTTTTCCGGTAGAAGCCCCCTCAATGCAACCGAAAGCAATTACGTCATAATCACGTGGCAGTCATGAGACTTTAGGTTCTGGAACTTTTTCTCTGGCATATTTATTATTCCCTTTATATTCGACGAGAAGCCAGTCGGGACCTTCATACTGAGCAGGCATTCAAAGAAGATACTTTCTCTTCTTTCGTAAGAGCGTGGTGGCGGGACCTTCATCTTTGCTTCGGAGGCATGCCCTCTTTTTCGTGCAAGCGTTGCTGGTCCTCCGTGCCTCGGTGTATCTTTTGTCTTCCCATACACGCCCAAGAAGCCTAGCAGGTTCACGCAAAGGTTCTTCGTCACGTGCATCACGTCGATCGAAGAGCGGACCTCTAGGTCTTTCCGGAGGGTAGGTCCCAAAATATAGATTTCTTCTTTCACATGGGTGCATGATTCTCGGCGTCATTCGAACAGCTAGTCCACGGGACCCTTTCCAAAGATTACGTGTAAATCATTGACCATAGCAAATGCGTGATCACCGATGCGCATGGTGGGCTTCTTCCGGTGATCTGCCTCGCCTTTGAAATGCTTGCCTTTCTTTCGGCGGTGATGGTTGGTCGGAAGAAATCAACGATGGCCAGTACACATTCTTCCTGCAGCTTGCCGGTATATACTATCGGTGTCAAGTAAACAGTGCGTGCATGCGTGGTATCCCTTGTTTGTCTGTCACGAAAGGTTCTTGAGCGGGCCAATCGTTGATGGTCACGAACAACAACGCCTTTAGGTTAAATTCCTCCTGTTTGTGCTCATCCCACGTACGTACACCGTTTTCATTCCACAGCTATAAAAGTTCTTCAACTAATGGCCTTAGGTACACATCAATGTCGTTGCCGGGTTGCTTAGGGCCTTGGATGAGAACTGCATCATAATGAACTTCCACTTCATGCACATCTAAGGAGGAAGGTTATACATACATAGAGTCATGGGCCAGGTGCTGTGATTGCTGCTCTGCTCCCCGAAAGGATTAATGCCATCCGTGCTTAAAGCAAACCATACGTTCCTTGGCTCACTTGCAAACTCATCCCAGTACTTTCTCTCGATTTTTCTCCACTGCGACCCGTCAGCGGGTGCTCTCAACTTCCCTTCTTTCTTACGGTCCTCACTGTGCCATGGCATCAACTTGGCATGCTCTCCGTTTCTGAACAGACGTTGCAACCGTGGTATTATAGGAGCATACCACATCACCTTCGCAGGAACCCTCTTCCTGGGGGGCTCGCCGTCAACATCACCAGGGTCATCTCGTCTGATCTTATACCGTAATGCACCGCATACCAGGCATGCGTTCAGATCCTTGTACGCACCGCGGTAGAGGATGCAGTCATTAGGGCATGCATGTATCTTCTGCACCTCCAATCCTAGAGGGCATACGACCTTCTTTGTTGTGTATGTACTGTCGGGCAATTCGTTATCCTTTGGAAGCGTCTTCTTCAATATTTTCGGTAGCTTCTCAAATCCTTTGTCAGGCACATCATTCTCTGCCTTCCACTTTAGCAATTCCAGTACGGTACCGAGCTTTGTGTTGCCATCTTCGCAATTGGGGTACAACCCTTTTTTGTGGTCCTCTAACATGCGATCGAACTTCAGCTTCTCCTTTTGACTTTCGCATTGCGTCCTTGCATCGACAATGACCCGACGGAGATCATCATCATCGGGCACATCGTCTGGATACTCTTGAACTTCAGCTTAGCCCGTTGCAGCATCATCGTGCACATCGTCTGGTTCCTCTTGATGTTCGGTAGCATCACCGTATTCGGGGCACATAGTTGTCATCGTACTCTTCTTCTTCGCCGTCTTCCATCATAACCCCTATTTCTCCATGCCTCGTCCAAACATTATAGGGCATGGACAACACATAAAACCATTCTGCTTGTTTGCCTCAGCCACTTCGAGAAAATCATGCACGTCCTTAATGTACTGCGGAGGTGTGTCTTGAACCGTACATCCATTGCGGTTCATCTGTGTGCATTTATATAATTAAGTGTGTCAAAAATCATTCTGAACATCATGAATAGATAATTAAGTGACCAAATTAATACAAGTTCATCATCACATTAAAACCAAAGTACTTACATAGTTCTCATCTAACAACATAAAGCTCTGCGGAGCATCTAAATTAATTAAAACCATACACTGAAACTATGTAAAACATTTGAATGCGAAAACAAATGCGATCATAATCGCAACCAATGTAACAACTGATCCAACGGCATAATGATACCAAGCCTCGGTATGAATGGCATATTTTCTAATCTTTCTAATCTTCAAGTGCATTGCATCCATCTTGATCTTGTGATCATCGACGACATCCGCAACATGCAACTCCAATATCATCTTCTCCTCCTCAATTTTTCTAATTTTTTCCTTCAACAAATTGTTTTCTTCTTCAACTAAATTAAACCTCTCGACAATAGGGTCGGTTGGAATTTCCGGTTCAGCAACCTCCTAGATAAATAAAATCTATGTCAGGTTGGTCGGCATAATTGTCATAAACAATAAATGAACCAATAGTTATGAAAAGATAATATATACCACATCCGGATCATAGGCAGGGGCCGAGGGCCGGCAGGCGGATACCAAAACCATCACACTATATAAGATGCAATAATAAAAGTAAGAAAATTATACAAGTATCTATGTAAACATACAAGTAAGAATTTTTTTCCTTTCGGAAAGAAGATAAGAACAAGAGGCTCACCACGGTGGTGCCGGGCGACGAGATCGGCGCCAGGCGATCGGCAATGGTGAAGACGGGGACGGGACGTGACGGACCGCTAAACCTAAACAAATATTAAGGAAAATGGAGCTTGGAGGTCGAGCTTGGAGAGGAGAAAGCTTAAGTAGTGTGGCTCGGGCATTCCATCGAACACCTCGTGTGCATAGGAGGTGAGCTAGAGCACCACAAAGCTCTCCCCTCGGCCAGCCCACGAAAAAGCGAGCACTGGAGTGCTCTGCTCATGGCGAGGGTATATATAAACAATCGGTCCCGGTTGGTGACTTGAACCCGGGACTAAAGGGCAGCCTGTGGTCCCGGGTCGTCCCTCCAACCGGGACCAATGGTGGTGGGGAAGGATCGAGGCCCCTTGGTCCCGGGTCGTCCCCCCAAACGGGACCAAAAGGTCGAACGAACCGGGACCAATGGCCAACGTGGCCCGGCCGGCCCACGGGGCTCACGAACGGGTCCAATGCCCCATTGATCCCGGTTACGGATTGAATCGGGACTAATGGGCTGGCGGGCCTGGACCATTGCCCCTTTTCTACTAGTGGTAGCACCTAATATCTCAAGGCGGTTTCCCCATTTGCGAATCTGCCTTTGGTTTTATTTGGTAAGAAGGTGCCTCTTACTTATCACCTTGTGGTTTATGCATTTTAGGTAGCAAAGGTAAGAGCGATCGGCGCGGAGCCTTTGGTCTCCCCTTGTATGCCTCTGGAAAACAAAGTTGAGACTGGACATGGGATGCCTCGGTCATCGTCACTTCCCAGAAAAAAGACAAGGAAGGTAAATATATTGGGTTTCTAGCAGCCCCTGTTGTAAATATATTGGGTCCCTCACTGTTTATTTCTCCATTGGTGGAGCTGCATTTGGTTTAGTGAAGGAAATGCGTACCTGTTGGTGTAGTGCTTGTTCTGCTGTGTATAGGTAGATCAAGTGCTATCCCCGTGTATTTTGGAGCCACCATCGTGTCTTTGGCAATATATGATAATTAGATGTGGATATTTCTGCCCATGAGTGGTCCCGGCTCTGAAACTAATGGTTTTGCCCCATCAGTCTTCATTAAATCCAGATTGTTGTATTTGTCAACTCGACTTCTTTTTTGATGTTGATGTTGTTGTTGTATGAATAGTCAGCCAGCATTTAATTACTTGGGTACCTTAGATCAGCAGCTTGTATTTTTGCTTTGTTGTTGGCTGATCACAAAACTAGGTAGACAAACATGTGGTAGTTTTTTTTCTTCTGGTCATGCCTTTTCGTGTTGTGACCCTGACCTCCTCCCTAATCAGTGATTGGATCGATCAGCAAGAAAAATAAAAGGAAGATAGCTTTTCTCCATGGCAATTGTCAAACTAGCTGGCTAGTTTGTTGGTCTGAGCTTTTTCTTGTTTCAATAAAGAAAGATAAAGATGTTGTTGCTCAAAAACAAGGATTTACGCACGCTAACTAGAAGGATTAATATTGCCAATATATTTCTGCAAGTCTTGTCTTTGTTTTACCCAACCAACTTGTCGATGCTCTGCTCTAGCCTGCCGCCTATTTTCTATCTATCTATATTCTGCTTGGTTGAGAAACCAAACTACCACCGACCTGGATTTGGTTTCTTGGTGAGTGATTGATCGATGCAATTGACGTAATTCTCTAGTTTGTGTACCATGGCCTGCCTGTTGAAGTGGTCCTGTATATGATGCTAGTTGAACCTGAATGTTGTGTTAATCTGTACTACCAAGAAGTATTCCCTCCGCCCAATAATATAAGACCTTATTACAACAAATATGTGAGTATATTTGATGTAATAAGGTCTTATATTACGAGACGAGTGGGTAGGTGTTCTTGGTCCTATAGCAAAGAATTCTTTTCTTCTCCTATGTTGCTTAACTTGAATGGACTAACTATGGCCAGGACGTTCGCTAATGACATGTTCGTTGATGCATTGCTGCTGTTTCATCTTCTTTACAACCCTAGACAACAAACAGCCTCCCACCATTAAGGTAGAGAAACTTCAATGCTCATTTTAGAGTCAATTTTTTTTTCTCCAGAAGTAAACATAGATGTGACTTCCCCAAGTAGTCAGTGCACTCTTGCCATATGGCATGGTGTATCTCATTATTCGATGAGATTGCATATCACCATGGTGTAGCTCATTATTCATTCAGATTGCATTATCCCTCATGTTTCTTGCATGCATGATGATGTTCTAAAAATGATATGTCAATAGTGATTGAAGTATTTCTTGTTCTTTATTACCACAGCATAATCATCCGTGGAAGATCCCTCCCTCTTCTCCTCTCACAGAGCGGAAGAGTGAGAACTCATGACAGCAGGCTCTCTAGCTTCCTGGCGAGTTGGAGGCACTAGACGAGGTATGCCCTCCTCTCTTTCCATACCCTTCCTATCAAATCTTGTTTGCCCTTGTGTGCAAAGCAACCTTGGGACTAATTATTCATTATCCTAATATGCAATCTCTATTGTTTATTAAACCGAAGTTTGTGTATGCAAACCCCGATGACATTCTGCCTTTTGTAATTGTGAGTGGATAACGGAGAAGAGAAGCATCCTGAGTTACATCAGTTGTATACTTTTATGTCTGAAACTAAGTTGTGTTTGTTAGTATGAAACTTAAAATTCAGTTACTTATGTTAAGTACCCTTTGCAATGAAGAAAGGCCACTAGTTATCCTGTAATGCTGAGAGCAATAGACCTTTTTGTAGCTGTAGCTTTCTTGTAGTGTTGAGAACTGCAAATTCTTGGAGGTATCAGTTTTGCATTCAACATTGCAATTCAAGGGACCTGCTTCTTTCCTTTTGATGTACGCCAATGATGTGACTCATGAATAGCAAACAACCATATTAGTACCTACCTTTTTGAGAGATTGATGTGTTTATGTTTATTTTACAGGACACATACTATTATTCTTGTGTTGCAAAGCTCATTTGTGAAAGCTGGCCTATTTTTCTGTTAAGACATGCAAGTATTATGCAAGTAGTGTAGATTTTGTACTCTTCTTTTTAAACATAACTTGTCTACTCTTTGTTACTAACCTGCCCAGTATTTTTATGTTGTTCACTTCATTGGATGGTGATCACCCAGCCCGATTGCACCATGGGACGCTACTTGTCAGTAAGTAGCTAGCCTTTGGCTCGGGCATGTTCAACATGGATGGCATCGAGGGCAGGCATCCCTTCTTCTGCGGCACCAGAGTCTTTGCTTTGGTGGCGATAGTAGGGAGCCCAGAGTAGCGGAGCTGCCCTTGCCAAGCACCAGGCCAAGTGCATGGCCGTAGTCCTTAGGAAGCTCGGTGACGCTTGATTCCAAGCTAGCCAGCAGGTGGACCCTTGATTCTTTGTTGATATGAACACTCATCCGGCAATAATTGTTTTCTTCTTGAGCTTTGAATGTTGCTATTTTCCCTATATGTGCACGGGTTTGGTTGGCTCTCGGATTGTTTGATTGTTGTCCATGTGGAAATGGAGAATACTATTATTGTTTAGTCTGAAACCTGTTGCATGTTTAGCATACTCATATATAGATGCAACAATTATTCTATCTCTGTCAGTTTACTCTAAACTCACCCTTTAGTCATTTGCCTACATTTCTTTGAGTGCAGGCGGGCTAGTGCAGTTGTACATGCATTGAAATAGTAATGGGGAAAGCCCTTTCTTGTACAAATCAAGTTCAATTGAAGTTTATACTTTCTAGTAAGTGAGTACACGCCGTGCAAACCTTGCCTGCTAACTTTTGATTCGAGAACCACAGACCGGACCATGCTGATCCATAACACATTTGCCATCTATGTAGTTTCTTAGCATATTGTGGCCGCCTTATGGACTGAAATGAGCCAATGTATATCACCCAATCTTCAAGTAATTGGTGGTATACCGTAGAAAACTTCAAAGGATAGGATTTTCTTTTAGTTTCCATTCAAGCCTCTTGTAGGCTCTCTTAGAACAGGGTATAAAAATTTGTAAATCGACATTTGCATGATTAATTGGTCTCCTCTGCTTTGTTCTGCTGCTTATAGAAATATATAAATCTCTGCGCTTTCGGCGTATGGCGGAGATACATACATATCCTGCATGGGCAGTAGTACCAGCAACTTCTGTTTTTCTTCATATATACCCTATCTAGCCATTAAATAATCTTACTTTTCTCTCTCTGTCCAAGGAGCAGCTCATATGGTTGTTGTCGTTGCAATCTCCGGCTGACAGTGGTGCACCGCCTTGCTTCTCGCGGCAGAGACAGCAGGGTTGTCGCCCGTAACCTTAGCATCGATCCCTCGACTGCCTCTTGGCTAGGTGAGTCTCTAGTCTCTCCTTCCTCCTCTCATGCCTTTGGGACCTAGCCTTTGAGCTTTGGCCTTAATGTGCTTTGCTTTGGCCATCGAGCCAATGATCGATTGTTTGTGGTATGTAGTGGTGGTCTGGCCTATAGTTCTATGGTGTTATTGTTAACATGTTTAGTCTTGGTGATTTGATCCAAAGTTTTAAATAGCGTGCTAAGCCTCTTAGCGGCAGACCTTTTCTAAATGCTATAGCGTGCTACAGACATCATGCTATTTAAAATGTTTTCTCATGTGTTTGGACAAAAGACTCTTAGTGCAGGACCTTTTTCAAATGCTATAGCGTGCTATAGCGGAGCTATAGTGGGCTATTTAAAACCATGATTTAATCTCTGTTGATGATCATGATGATGTGTTGCAACTTAGGTGCAACGATGCAAGGCCCCATTTTGTGTGCTTTTGCGCTGCAGTTTCCTCTCTTCGTCGATGAGTTTGATGTGGTTGGATTCCACCTCTCTTATTGTGTTATTTCCTGCATTTTGGATGAACTTAATCATGGATTATGATCCTGAAGAAAGTACCTCTCACTACTGATTTTCCATTGCTTGATTGCAAATCAACATCTTACATAATAAAAATGTTAGCATGCGTGATGTCATGTCGTCGAGTTGCTCATATGATGTTCGAGACCCATGCATGGAAAATAATTAGCATGTAAAAAACAATTCATTGGTAGTGGTGTTGACATTTCTCTGATTGCTTTTGCTATCTACAGCTTTTACAAAGCCATTTGTGTTGATTGTTGCAGCAGAGCTAACTTGTGGCTCTTGTGTCCAGAATGATGATGGTGACAAAGACGATTGTGGCCGGTACGACGGCTTCTAGGCACCGGCTAAGAGGCAGGTCCACCTTTTCCTGGTGGTATCAGATGAGAATGGCCCTTAGTCTATCGTATTGTTATTGGTGGACAAGAAGAGACATATATTCTCCACTTGATATTTTACTAATTGTTATTACTGTGCTTTCTATTGCTAATAAGAAGTGTGGCATACTCGACCTATTCCCGTGTGTGTTGTTAATATGATCAATTTGATTGAGTATAACTTGCCAAGGAGCATATTTTGACAATAGGTATCCCTGCATCATCAGACAATCTTGGTTTTTAGTTGCTACTATCTACTAGATAACATTTGATTTATATACTTTTTTTACAATGGCATGCGTAGTGTTGTGTTAGTGTTGTGCAATGTGTGTTTCATTCTTAGATGGTGAGGGATGATGTCTCTTGTTGAAGATCTTGGCTCCCACCACTGTCTCCTCGGTTACCAGTACTTAGGTGATTCCTTGGTCTCCCCTTCTCTGTCCGCTTTGGGACCTAGCCTTTGAGCTATATCCATACTGTGATATTCGATGGCCATTGAGTCGATGATCTGGCGGCATGGTATAGTAACTACATGATCATGGTTATGCTACTTTGTTAGGTGTTCGATAAGATTGGCCTTTAAGAGTTCATATTTCCAGTCTAGGAGATTCTTGGCCTTGTTTGATGGTATTGGATAAGGACGAGACAGATTATAGATATTATCTACTTGATCTTTTACCAAGTGTTAGTGATGTGGTTTGTCTTGCTGATAATAAGTGTGCCATACTTGAGCTATTCCCATGTGTCGTCTTGTGCGTAGTGAAGATAGTAGTATGATTGTTTGGTGATGGGCTTGCTTTACTAGATTTACAAGTAATTTGTTGCACCTGACTTGCATTGCACATTTCATTATAAATTCTAGGACCGACGAGTGACAGTTTATTGATGCATGGAGAAGATGCCGTCCGGCATGAGTCTGGCAGCGAAGCGACACTCCGACGCCTCCTGCTCGTGGCTTCCCGGTGGCTTCTTCTTCTTCGACTCCGGCATAGGTAAGACACTTGGCTCCGCTTCCTCTGCTCTCTCTCTCTCTCTCTCTCTCTCTCTCTCTCTCTCTCTCTCTCTCTCTCTCTCTCTGACTCTCTGCGAGACAAGACCTCTGTTTGTTTGATTGGCCAAAATTATGGCATAAATACTAAATCAAATTTAACCATCTGCCCGGTTTGATGAAATAGTACTGAGTTGTTAAGCTTTCTCCTAGTTGAAAAATGTAGGAATCCTTAATTGCAGAATGGTACCAAAAATGATTGTCGTGCCGTTTTAAAAAACCCATATGTGTTAGATCTTTGAAATCTACACACAACGAAGTGATCTTAGTAATGGAACGAATCATTTCTTTGGCTGTCAGGCATGGAAAACTCTAGGCCATGCCCCTATTGCTTCTTTTGAAGCTTGTAGGTTTTCCCGTGTTCTTTATTGTTGTTTATTGCAAAGAGGATTGTTGATCCAGATGAGGAGATACTTTTATGGGTAATTTGTATATGATGCGGCAACTTTGTGCTGTCACATTTCTTTCACCTTGGAGGTCTGATGCACCCTTGATTATATTCTCCTGTGATAAGCCACAAGTATAGGGGATCGCAACAGTTTTTGAGGGTAGAGTATTCAACCCAAATTTATTGATTCGACACAAGGGAAGCCAAAGAATATTCTCAAATATTAGCAGCTGAGTTGTCAATTCAACCACACCTGGAAACTTAGTATCTGCAGCAAAGTGTTTAGTAGAAAAGTAATATGATAGTGGTGGTAACGGTAACAAAAGTAAAGACAGCAAAAGTAATGTTTTTGGTATTTTGTAGTGATTGTAACAGTAGCAACGGAAAAGTAAATAAGCGAGAAATAGTATATGGAAAACTCGTAGGCACCAGATTAGCGATGGATAATTATGCCAGATGCAGTTCGTCATGTAACAGTCATAACATAGGGTGACACAGAACTAGCTCTAGTTCATCAATGTACTGTAGGCATGTATTCCGTATATAGTCATACGTGCTTATGGAAAATAACTTGCATGACATATTTTGTCCTACCCTCCCGTGGCAGCGGGGTCCTATTGGAAACAAGGGATATTAAGGCCTCCTTTTAATAGAGAACCGGAACAAAGCATTAGCACATAGTGAATACATGAACTCCTCAAACTATGGTCATCACCGGGAGTGGTCCCGATTATTGTCACTTGGGGTTGCCGGATCATAACATATAGTAGGTGACTATAGACTTGCAAGATAGGATCGAGAACACACATATATTCATGAAAACATAATAGGTTCATATCTGAAATCATGGCACTCGGGCCCTAGTGACAAGCATTAAGCATAGCAAAGTCATAGCAACATCAATCTCGTAACATAATGGATACTAGGGATCAAACCCTAACAAAACTAACTCGATTACATGATAAATCTCATCCAACCCATCACCGTCCAGCAAGCCTACGATGGAATTACTCACGCACGGCGGTGAGCATCATGAAATTGGTGATGGAGGATGGTTGATGATGACGACGGCGATGAATCCCCCTCTCCGGAGCCCCGAACGGACTCCGGATCAGCCCTCCCGAGAGAGATTAGGGCTTGGCGGCGGCTTCGTATCGTAAAACGCGATGATTTCTTCTCTCTAATTTTTTTCTCCGCGAAAGCCAATATATGGAGTTGGAGTTGGCGTCGGAGGGCCACCAGGGGGCCCACGAGGTAGGCTGGGCGCGCCCCACACCCTCGTGGACAGGGTGTGGGCCCCCTGGTCTTCATCTTTAGCGATGATTTTTTATTGTTTTTTCTAAGGTGTTCCGTTGAGTTTCAGGTCATTCCGAGAACTTATATTTTCTGCACATAAAACAACACCATGGCAATTCTGCTGAAAACAGCGTCAGTCCGGGTTAGTTCTATTCAAATCATACAAGTTAGAGTTCAAAACAGGGGCAAAAGTGTTTGGAAAAGTAGATACGACGGATACGTATCAACTCCCCCAAGCTTAAACCCTTGCTTGTCCTCAAGCAATTCAGTTGACAAACTGAAAGAGAAAAAGAAAAACTTTTAAAAACTCTGTTTGCTCTTGTCGTTGTAAACATGAAAAGCCAGCATTCAAGTTTCAGCAATTATTATGAACTAACCATACTCACAATAACACGTAGGTCTCACAATTACTCATATCAATAGCATAATCAGCTAGCGAGCCATAATAATAAAACTCGAATGACAACACTTTCTCAAAATAATCATAACATGATGTAACGAAATGGTATCTCGCTAGCCCTTTCTGGGACCGCAAAACATAAATGCAGAGCACCTTTAAAGATCAAGGACTGACTAAACATTGTAATTCATGGTAAAAGAGATCCAGTCAAGTCATACCCAATATAAACCAATAATAATGAATGCAAACGACAGTGTGCTCTCCAGCGGGTGCTTCTAATAAGAAGGATGATGACTCAACATAAAAGTAAATAGATAGGCCCTTCGCAGAGGAAAGCAGGGATTTGTAGAGGTGCCAGAGCTCGGTTTTAAAATAGAGATTGAATAACATTTTGAGCGGCATACTTTTGTTGTCAACGCACCAACTATGAGATGACGATATCTTCCATGCTAAATAAATTATAGGCGGTTCCCAAACAAAATGGTAAAGTTTATACTCCCCCTCCTCCACAAGCATCAATCCATGGCTTGCTCGAAACAACGAGTGCCTCCAACATTCAACGGGTCCCAGGGGGAGTTTTGTTTGTGATTATTTTGATTTAGTTTGCATAAAGTATGGGACTGGGCATCCCGGCGACTAGCCATTTTTCTCGTGAATGAGGAGCGGAGTCCACTCCTCTTGAGAATTACCGCCTAACATGGAAGATAAGGGCAGCCCTAGTTGAAACATGAGCTGCTCGAGCATACAAAACAAAATTTCATTTGAAGGTTTGGAGTTTGGCACATACAAATTTACTTGGAACGGCAGGTAGATACCGCATATAGGAGGTATAGTGGACTCATATGGAACAACTTTGGGGTTTAAGGAGTTTGGATGCACAAGCAGTATTCCCGCTTAGTACAGGTGAAGGCTAGCAGAAGACTGGGAAGCGACCAACTGAGAGAGCGACAAAAATCGTAAACATGCATTAAAATTAATTTACACCGAATACAAGCATGAGTAGGATATAATCCACCATGAACATAAATATCATGAAGGCTATGTTGATTTGATTCAACTACATGCGTGAACATGTGCCAAGTCTAGTTACTCAATTTATTTAAAGGAGGATACCATCCCATCATACCACATCATAATCATTCTAATAGCATGTTGGCACGCAAGGTAAACCATTATAACTCATAGCTAATCAAGCATGACACAAGCAACTATAATCTCTAAGTGTCATTGCAAATATGTTTACTTCATAATAGCTAACTCAAGAACGATGAATCATCATATTTACAAAAACAAGAGAGGTCGAGTTCATACCAGCTTTTCTCATCCCAATAAGTCCATCATATATCATCATTATTGCCTTTCACTTGCACGACCGAACGATGTGTATAATAATAAGAGTGCACGTGCATTGGACTAAGCTGGAATCTGCAAGCATTCAACTCAGGAGAGAAGACAAGTAATATGGGCTATAAGTTAAATAAACAATCATGCATATAAGAGCCACTAAGCATTTTCAATATAGTCTTCTCGACCCCCAAAGAAAGGAAAAGAAATAAAAATTATTTACACGGGAAAGCTCCCAACAAGCAAAAGAAGAACGGGGAATATTTTTGGGTTTTTCCTTTTTAATTACTAAAGCAAAGAAATAAACTACTACTATTTTTTTGTTTTTCTCTTAAGGTTTATCAAACACACAAGAAGAAAGCAGGAAAAAGAAAATAAACTAGCATGGATATTAAGTGAAAGAGTATGAGCACCGACATCTAGCAATGAGTGTGTGTGAACATAAATGTAATGTCGGTGGGAAATACGTACTCCCCAGAGCTTAGGCTTTTGGCCTAAGTTGGTCTATTGCCAGGGATAGCCTGGCGGATACTCGTAGGTGAAGCTGGGGTCATACTATGACGAAGAAGGCTCCGGCTGCCACTGGCTGGCAACCTCCTCTGGATCCCAAGAATAAACAGATAGTCGTGGAGGCTCATCTTGTGGCTCCGGTTCCGGGGCTGGTGCATGATTCTGATACGCTTGAACGGCCGCCCACGGAACGATGTGAGGACCTGCAGATAAGTTAAACAAAGAAGGAGCAGGCAAAGTAATAGTCTCAGGGTGATGTTTATCAAAATATAATTTGTATTTGAGCTCCCCTTCGCGACTCTTAACAAGAAAGTCATGCGCTATCATACTCTTATAATCTAAATAAGCACGAGGCAGTGCTGTTTCTTCTTTCTCCTCATGCCTAATAGGTATTTCAAAATGTTCAGCTAGGCGTGAAGCATAAATGCCTCCAAAGGTGGGGCCCTTAGTATGGTTCAGACTTAACCGTCTAGCAACAATTCCACCCATACTAACAGAGTTATTGCGGTATAAACTATGAAACAAAATAGTAATATCAGGAATACTAAGGTTCCCACAGTTTTCGCATCCAATCAAACAACGACTAGCAAATAAGGCAAAGTAGCGTAAAACAGGAAAATGTATGCTAGTGCTCCTTGCATCAGAAACCTTCCTGGTTTCTCCCACAGTGATAGTGTTAATAAAAGCTTCTACTTCATTACGGTGGGGTTCATCTACGGTGCCCTCAAAGGGTATTCTGCAAACCTCGCAGAATTCAGCTAATGTCATCTCTTTAACAACGTCATATAAATGAAATTCTACTGTTGGAGGTGATTTCTTAGGGAAAAAGTAGAAGTTTTGCACAAAAGTATTTGTGAGTAAGATATATTGATGACGTTGGTCGCGGAGGAAGTCGATGAGGCCGGCGTTCTCAATCAATAAATAGAAATCCTCATAAATCCCGGCTCTCCTCAAAAAAGTCATCGGAAGGCCATTCACACGGCCGGACCTCCGCGGTGCGAGGCAAATTAAATTTGGGCTTCTGCTCTTCTTCCTTTTGTTTTTCCTTCGAGCTTCGGCTTGACGAGCCCCTCAAAAGTCTCTTCATTATTTTCTGAAACAATCTGAAATTTTTAGTAACTTCAAATAAAAGTGAACCAACTTCAATAAAATTGATAGTAACAACTCCTACAAGTGCCTAGAGCTCGTATAAAGCATTGGAACTACTTGGAACCATATAAATTTGACATGCAAGCTCAAGAACATGGTCACCTATGCAGCACAAATTTGCAATGAATAAAGCACTAGAACAAAAACTAATTGGACCAATGGAGGAGTCACATACCAAGGAACAATCTTGCCAAGCAGTTTTGCGAGAGGTGCTTTGAGCAAGGAGATCGAAAATCACAGCAACGGGGGCTGGAACTCGTGCTTGAGTATGTTTTTCGTGTTTGTGTGCGGCAGAGGAAGAAGATGGGTGCAGGAATAAGTGGAGGAGGGCCACCGTGGGCCCACGAGGTAGGGGGCGGGCCCTCCACCCTCGTGGCCAGGTGGCAGCTCCCCCCGCGGTAATTTTTGCACAGTAAATCCTCAAATATTCCCGAAAAAATCATATTAAATTGGCATGGCATTCTGAGGACTTTTATTTTCGGGGTATTTTTATATTGCACGGATAAGTCCGAAAACAGACAAAAAAAATACTATTTTAATTTATTTCTACTAAATAACATAAAATGTAAAGAGGGTACAGAAGGTTGTGCTTCTAGTTTCATCCATCTCATGCTCATCAAAAAGAATCCACTAACAAGGTTGATCAAGTCTTGTTAATAAACTCATTCCGATAATCATGGAACCGGAGAAATTTCGAATAGCACTAAGTTACCTCAATGGGGATATGAAAATCCCCAACAATAAGAATATCATACTTTTTCTTGACAGTAGGGAGAGGAAATTCAAACCTCCAAATATAATCGATGGAAATTTTCCAATAGAGTTGATACTATAAACTTGAGGTTGTTTCCTCGGGAAGTACCGTGTGCTCATTGCCATTAACATGAAAAGTGACATTGCCTTTGTTGCAATCAATAACAGCCCCTGCAGTATTAAGAAAAGGTCTTCCAAGAATAATAGACATACTATCATCCTCGAGAATATCAAGAATAACAAAGTCCGTTAAAATAGTAACGTTTGCAACCACAACAGGCACATCCTCACAAATACCGACAGGTATAGTAGTTGATTTATCAGCCATTTGTAAAGATCTTTTAGTAGGTGTCAACTTATTCAAGTCAAGTCTATGATATAAAGAGAGAGGCATAACACTGACACCGGATCCAAGATCACATAAAGCAGTTTTAACATAATTTCTCTTAATGGAGCATGGTATAGTAGGTACTCCAGGATCTCCAAGTTTCTTTGGTATTCCACCCTTAAAAGTATAATTAGCAAGCATGGTGGAAATTTCAGCTTTAGGTATCTTTCTTTTATTAGTAATGATATCCTTCATATACTTAGCATAAGGATTTGTTTTGACACATCAGTTAATCGCATACGCAAAAAGATGGGTCTAATCATTTCTGCAAAGCGCTCAAAATCCTCATCATCCTTTTTCTTGGATGGTTTCGGAGGAAAATGCATGGGTTTCTGAACCCATGGTTCCCTTTCCTTACCATGTTTCCAAGCAACGAAGTCTCTTTTATCATAACGTTGATTCTTTGATTGTGGGTTATCAAGATCAACAGCAGGTTCAATCTCTACATCATTATCATTACTAGGTTGAGCATCAACATGAACATTATCATTAACATTTTTACTAGGTTCATGTTCATCACCTGATTGTGTTTCAGCATCAGACATAGCGATATCATTAGGATTCTCAGGTGGTTCAGTAATAGGTTCACCAGAAGTTTGCAAGGTACTATCATTATTCTTTTTCTTCCTCTTATAAGAACTAGGTACATCAATATTATTTCTCTAAGAATCTTGCTCGATTCTCTTAGGGTGGCCTTCAGGATACAAAGGTTCCTGAGTCATTCTGCCAGTTCTAGTAGCCACTCTAACAGCATAATCGTTTTTCTTACTATTCATTTCATCAAGCACTTCTTTCTGAGCTTTAAGTACTTGTTCTACTTGAGTGGTAACCATAGAAGCATGTTGCTAACAAGTTTAAGGTCACCTCTAATATCAGCCATATAATCACCCAAGCGTTTAATCATATAAGCATCTTGTTTTAATTTTCTACCAAAATAAGCATTAAAGTCATCTTGCTTAAACATAAAGTCATCAAACTCATCCAAGCACTGACTAGCAATTTTAGCAGGAGGAACTTCAGCTTTATCATATCTATATAGAGAATTTACCTTTACTACATGTGTCGGGATATCGGGAGGTTCTTCAGTAAATAAGTAGTTGAAATCATATACTTCTTCAACAGGCGGTAAATTAAGGCCATGTATTTCTTCAATAGGAGGTAAATTATTAACATCTTCAGCTTTAATACCTTTTTCTTTCATAGATTTCTTTGCCTCTTGCATATCTTCGGGACTGAGAAATAGAACACCTCTCTTCTTCGGAGTTGGTTTAGGAATAGGCTCAGTAATTTGGCTCTAGAGCTGGCTCAGGAGATGGCTCAGGAGGTGCCCAATTATTTTTATTTGTCAACATATTATTCAATAGAATTTCAGCTTCATCCGTGTTCTTTCCTGAAAAGAGAACCAGCACAACTATCCGGTAATCTGGAAGCATCAGTTAGTCCATTATAAAAGATATCAAGTATTTCAGGTTTCTTAAGAGGATGATCAGGCAAAGCATTAAGTAACTTGAGAAGCCTCCCCAAGCTTGTGGGAGACTCTCTTCTTCAATTTGCACAAAGTTGTATATTTCCCTCAAAGCAGCTTGTTTCTTATGAGCAGGGAAATATTTAGCAGAGAAGTAATAAATCATATCCTGGGGACTTTGCACACAACCAGGATCAAGAGAATTAAACCATATCTTAGCATCACACTTTAATGAGAACGGAAATATTTTGAGTAAATAAAGGTAGCGCGATCTCTCATCATTAGTAAACAGGGCGGCTATATCATTCAACTTAGTAAGATGTGCCACAACAGTTTCAGATTCATAACCATAGAAAGGATCAGATACAACCAAAGTAATTATATCTGGATCAACAGAAAAATCATAATAATCCTTATCGGGAGCACACATAGGTGAAGTAGAAAAAGCAGGGTCGGGTCTCATTCTATCTCTAAGAGATTCTTTACTCCATTTAACTAGCAACCTCTTAAGTTCATATCTATCCTGGCAAGCAAAAATAGTTGCAGAAGATTCTGCATCAAAAAGATAACCCTCGGGAATAGCAGGCATATTCTCATCATCATTATCATCATCGTATTCAGGTTCAATAATTTCTCTTTCTCTAGACCTAGCAATTTGCTCGTCGAGAAATTCACCAAGAGGCACAATAGTGTCAAGCATAGAAGTAGTTTCATCATAAGTATCATGCACAGCAGAAGTGGCATCATCAATAACATGCGACATATCAGAGTTCATAGCAGTAGCAGGTTTAGGTGTCGCAAGCTTACTTATAACGGAAGGAGAATCTAGTGCAGAGCTAGATGGCAGTTCCTTACCTCCCCTCGTAGTTGAGGGCAAAATAGTAGTTCGATCGTCTTTCAAGTTCTTCATAGTGTCCAGCAGATATAAATCCCAAGTGACTCAAAGAATAGAGCTATGCTCCCCGGCAACGGCGCCAGAAAAAGGTCTTGATAACCCACAAGTATAGGGGATCGCAACAGTTTTCGAGGGTAGAGTATTCAACCCAAATTTATTGATTCGACACAAGGGGAGCCAAAGAATATTCTCAAGTATTAGCAGCAGAGTTGTCAATTCAACCACACCTGGAAACTTAGTATCTGCAGCAAAGTGTTTAGTAGCAAAGTAATATGATAGTGGTGGTAACGGTAACAAAAGTAAAGACAGCAAAAGTAATGTTTTTGGTATTTTGTAGTGCTTGTAACAGTAGCAACGAAAAAGTAAATAAGCGAGAACCAGTAAATGGAAAACTTGTAGGCACCGGATTAGCGATGGATAATTATGCCGGATGCGGCTCGTCATGTAACAGTCATAACATAGGGTGACACAGAACTAGCTCCAGTTCATCAATGTAATGTAGGCATGTATTCCGTATATAGTCATACGTGCTTATGGAAAAGAACTTGCATGACATCTTTTGTCCTACCCTCCCGTGGCAGCGGGTCCTATTGGAAACAAGGGATATTAAGGCCTCCTTTTAATAGAGAACCGGAACAAAGCATTAGCACATAGTGAATACATGAACTCCTCAAACTATGGTCATCACCGGAGTGGTCCCGATTATTGTCACTTGAGGTTGCCGGATCATAACACATAGTAGGTGACTATAGACTTGCAAGATAGGATCAAGAACACACATATATTCATGAAAACATAATAGGTTCAGATCTGAAATCATGGCACTCGGGCCCTAGTGACAAGCATTAAGCATAGCAAAGTCATAGCAACATCAATCTCGAGAACATAATGGATACTAGGGATCAAACCCTAACAAAACTAACTCGATTACATGATAAATCTCATCCAACCCATCACCGTCCAGCAAGCCTATGATGGAATTACTCACGCACGGCGGTGAGCATCATGAAATTGGTGATGGAGGATGGTTGATGATGACGACGGCGACGAATCCCCCTCTTCGGAGCCTCGTGGACAGGGTGTGGGCCCTCTGGTCTTCATCTTTGGCGAGGATTTTTTATTGTTTTTCTATGGTGTTCCGTGGAGTTTCAGGTCATTCCGAGAACTTTTATTTTCTGCACATAAAACAACACCATGGCAATTCTACTGAAAACAGCGTCAGTCCGGGTTAGTTTCATTCAAATCATACAAGTTAGAGTTCAAAACAAGGGCAAAAGTGTTTGAAAAAGTAGATACGACGGAGACGTATCATCCTGCATTGTATTTTCTTTTGTTTTTTCTTCCTATTTTTGGACGAGGACAAATTTATTTGTCGGGCTGTCAGGTGTGGAAAACCCTAGGCCTTGGCCCTATTGGTTCTTTCTTTTGAAGTCTACCGTTTTTTTCTCGGTCTTATTGTTGTTTTACTGGTAAGATCATTGTTGATCTAGACGAGCAGGCACAGATATTTGACGGCAATTTCTGTCTGAGTCATGGTTTTTGAGTCGATGAGTCGTTCTCGCATAGCGACTCTTGACGAGTCATGGCTGTCCAATTGACTAGTCGCGACTAGTCGAGAGGTTGAGTTCACATCATGCAGTGTGACTCATCGACTAGTCGCGACTCAAAAGCAGTAGTCTGAATCGACTTTGTGATGTCAAACTCTCTTCACCTTGGTGATCTTGTGTGCCCTGATAATGTTCTTTTGCACCATGTTCTTTCTTTCTGTTTTGATCTTTCTATTTTGGATTCCTTAGATGAGGTTGCATGTATTTTGTTGATGGATGGTCTGATGTCCAATGAATCATGCATTAGCTTTTTCCTGATCATTTCCCCCACTGAGTTCTATTCTTTCATTTCAGAGAAGAATAACCCTTGATTACTTGTTTTCGTTGTTTAATTCAATGGGTTGTAACCTTTTTATGTAAATGGGGTGTTGCGGATGTCTTTCGCATTCGTAGTTCCTTTTCCTTCTCTTCCAATAATCTTCTGTTTTGGGTTTCCATTTGCTGGAGATGAGTCCCTATTGGTTTGATTGGCTGATAATATGATGGCCTAAATACTGAAACGAATCTAATCATCCTCTTGGCTAGCCTCATGCCATCATTATTTCCCCCTCTATTTTTGGTGTAGTTATTCATTTATTCAACTAATGGTATTTTCTAGTTGAGTATGAGATGATCAATCAATGATTAGTTTAGCTATTGGCTCTATAGGCCAACATGATGCCTTAAATACTGAACCAAATCTGATCATCATCCCTGGTTCGATATGAGAAGCGGCTTTGTTAAGCTTTCTTCCAGTTTCAGAAGTCATGAATTCCTTTTTGCAAGTTGGTGTAAAATGATTTTATTGCAATATAAAAATAAGAAACAATGCTAGATCTTTGAAATCAACAATAGAATGTGCCATGTAATGGTCCTCAACTAAAACAAATTATATGCGGGGATGTCCTCTGGTTTCTCTTGTAGTCTGCATGCCCCCAGCAACAGTTTGGCATGGGTTGAGTTCATACAAGTTTGAAACAACACACTGATTAGTGCAACTGAGCATGTACATTTATTTGTAAAAGATATTAAATCGTTGTAGCACCAGTTCATGTCCATTGGGTAGATGGCTTGCTGTCAATTAAGTACATGATCTCTTTTGACCAAGTGCTGTACTTTTCTAGAAATGGTTTAATTTGCGCCACCTCACTTATCCGTGGCACGACCTTCTCTTTGGCCATGAACCACGTGGCTGCATCCCTCCATAGCTTGTTATCTTCATCATGTCCAACATATAGAAGAAGTAGTCATCCATCCGCGTGCGGGGTGCGCGTGCGGCTTGGACTTTGAACGCCGGGCGACGGGACGATGACATGCTTTCCTTATCACTGCTGTGAGGAGGTTCTTGTTCCATCCATCGGCAACATTTGTCCTGCTGATCTTCTTTCCTCCGCCCCGCCTACAGAATTCAAGAGGTAAGCTGCCATTGCGAGGCCGATTGGGAGGCCGTCAGGTACCTTCTCCTCGCCGAAGCCGACCCCATCGCTCGTTGCCAGCGCATCGTCATCGAGTACCGCGACGTCAGGTGCTTCCGCGAAGGCTCCGCCGCCGCCCGCCGCGCCCTCAAGCTAGCCCTCCACTGCACCATGGTGGCCGCCAAGCACCCGTGTCCCTAGCAGCTCGCCCGCGATTGGCTGTCGCTCAGCTCCTCCCTCCACAATGTCGTCCCCTTGCTCTGTAGGTTCAGTTCCAGTAACCAGTACACTTCTTTGCTGAGCTTAGCAACAAGAACGACGACCAGGATAGCCAGCTTCAATGCTGCCCAGTGGAGTTTCCACTACCAGGGGCTGGTATATATATATATATGCTCCCAGTCTTTTGTTTAAGATTCTTTTTTCATCAGATTGATAAGGATCTTCATTAACTGTTCTCATGCTCATACCACACACGGCTACCCGTATACTCCCTCCATCCATCCATTTGAGCCCATTTGAGCGATAAGCTTTTTGGGGTGGAGGGAGTATATGATAAACACGCGCGCGCACGCACACACACACACACACACACATAGAAAGGATCATCCATGCTATGATTACTAATTGTGGTCTGCATACGTTTGGCAGAACCAGTGCGCTGCCTTTTCTGCGAGCAAGAAGGGATCAGGATTGTACACCCGGCTAGTGGGGAGGGATTCCATGGGCACGAGGTGGAGTTTGGGAAGATGGTTCGTGGGAAGATTTATTTGAAAATGTCGACTATCCAGAGGAGTACGACAATGATCGCATACTAACTAATAGCGAATTTGTTACGGACACTGTGGCCCATGGACTCGATGAGGACTGCATGTACCTTGGTAGCAATGACTTCACCACCAAGGAATCCGACGGTCATGAGTGGGATGAGTATGGAGAGTAGTAGTATAATACAGTGAACGGTGAGGGGTGGCGTACTCACTTCACTGATTATCCTCGATTAAGTTGTACTCCCTCCGTCCGGAAATACTTGTCGGAAAAATGCAAAAGAATGGATGTATCTAGAACTAAAATACATCTAGATACATCCATTCTTCCGACAAGTATTTTTGGACGGAGGGAGTAGCTAGTTTGTTTATTCACGGTGTGCTCCTTCCTTTTATTTTGGGCAGGTCTTCTGAAAGGAGGTGATAAAGCCAAGCTTCAGGTAGCGGTCAATCACTTGATGGCGATGGTGACGTCGCTTGCTGGTAAGATACTTGATGCTCCGGCTGGAGCCGACAGGGTGTGTGGAGCTGGTGATCAAGGAGTCTTGCGTGTTGCTGATGCATGACGCTGTGCTGCAGTTTTTCTGCTCCTTTGAACGCTGTGGTCCTTTGGTCTCTATATTGTTAGTTCTCTCTACTGCTTTGAACTCTAATGTTGCGGTTGCAGGTGGTAGCAGGTTTTCGCCCCGCGGGAGTGCTTCGATGCTGATCATGCAGAGCGTGTTTCCCCCAACTTGCTGCTTCTCTTTTCCAGTTTGTTGCTCTTGTAAGAATTAAATATACAGGTTGAGCGATTAACGGAAATGGGTTAGCCTGGTTGAAAAGAAAAAACAAGCTTGTTTCATAGGATGAGCAAGTCTGTTGGCTAGTCCTACAGATATACATGTTGACATCAAAAGGATTTCGCTAAGTCACACGTATTGGTTTTAATGGAAAGTACATGTGATTTCCAACTCTGGAACAAGGATGAAAGCAAATCGTTTTCAGCCCATTAAAGACCTGTTTGCTAAAAGATTCTCTCCCTGGAATGAAAAATATTTTAAAGCCTAATCTACAAATCTTCTTTAATCTGTAGATTAGGCTTTACAAACTTATGTAATGGGGATTTTAAAGCTGGCTACAAGGTTCCATGATGAAGGGTTAGCGAAGGGTTGTTGGCCGTGGGATACTTTGACTTAATCACTGAACCCAAAGAAACATGTGGTACTGCCTTTAGAGACACCACCACTCTCTTTAATCAGGCTTTGCTGGCTTGCCAAACATGGCGACCGATCCAATACCCTCAGAGTTTAGCTGCAAGACCCATGAAAGCAATCTACTACCCGAGAGGTAATTTATTAGATGCTAAAAAAAGCGTCACCTTGAGAGTGGGATATGGTAAGTGCATCAGGGCCTGGCGTGGTAATTGGCTTCCCCGAAATTAAAACCAAGTCCGGGAAGAATGAATGATAGACATATACATACAATTCAAGGTTGAGCTAGCTTGGCATCAGAGTTAGTAATTCCTGGAATGAACTCAGACGAATCTTCCGTACACATGATGCGAGTATCATCCTTAACATGAGCGTCTGATGATTGAAAAGGGGATTTTCCTGCCTGGCATTATGAAAGAAATGGCTTTTCTACCGTGATGATTACCTACACATTTGCTTACAGCCTCAAGAATGATGAAAGTGCAAAACCTGGGACAAGTGCGGCGTGAGATTGCTCAAGAAAGATGTGGAAGCTAATCTGGAACTCCCCTGTGATGAATAAGGTGAGAATTTTTGCTTGAAGAGTAGCCTGGGACAGCGCTTGTCCTGTTTGATTTGGTACTACAGTGGACTGTACTAAAGGCAAAGCTTTGAGAAACGAAATGTGGAAATCCTAGAGCTTTGCTTCCGCGGAGCTGGTCCCAGTATTCTGGACCGGATTGGCTCTTGCTGCTTTTTTCAAGAATTTGCCAGGACAGAAGAGGACTGGTTCTCATGTGGAGAGGCTGGCACTTAAGGTGTCACCGAAGGAATCTAAGCCGTGAAATCCTGTAGGAGAGCCTCAAATACTATGTTACAATGGTAATCCAAGTACTATTATACATTATGTCCAAAAGATTATTAAATATGTGAAAAAAACTCTTAGTTAGCAGAGAAGTCTATAGCACAGACCAATCTCGTGTATTGCCTATCTCCCGCCGATAAATATCATACATGTTGTACTAGATCCTACTAAATAGATTTTATATATAATTTTGTGAATAATGTTTTATCCTAGAAACTAGCAGGAGCTCTTGTATACACCGGATGAAACCAATATTGTTCCAGATGAGCATATCAAACCATCAAATCTTGTTTATGAAAAGTACACTTGCAAGCATTTTCATGTTCACCGGTGATTAATATAAATGATGATATCTAATACGGACCATGCACATGTTATCACGTTATTATTGGACCCACATTGCAATAAACATTTCCCCATGATTTGATTTATAATGTACTAGTTTCTATAATTATATGTACCTAAAAATACACAAGAAACCCACTATTAAGATATTAACAGACCTAAGTTTTAGAGGTATCCAACATGATTAATGTTTTTAAAATATAAATAAACACATACACACGCGCGCGCGCCCACACACACACGTATACACTATACTATATAACTTATGTAATCATAAAAATGATTCAAACATAATTGTTGTTATAACAAATAAGTTGAACTTTAATATTCCAGTAACTACATTACAATCATATAAAAATCACTATATTTAAAATTTGAATATATTATTATATGGTAAAATATGACACATAGGCATATAAATTATGATAAAAATAATTTTAAAAATATAAAAGTTTAGTATAAAAATGTTGATGCAACATCGGAAAAATGTGCTTGGGCTGCATGATTGACATGTACTATGCTACAGTTTTCATGTGCGGCACTGATAGAAAATATTTCATGACGTGCGCGTATCAATTTTTATGTGTGCATGTTGTGTGCACATAACTGAGTTAACCGTAGCCCATGTGCGCTGTATCAGCCTCTTATAAAGGATGGAGGCTGGGGACTGCGCACTGCACCTACATACATTACAACACTAAAACTAGCTTTGAGTAGAGAAAAAAGCCAAGAGAAGAAGAAGATGGACAGTGGCAGTTCATCTGGTGGAAACAACCAAGGCAAGAAAAAGAGCAAGAAATGTGTGTTGACCGCGGGTAAGTGTGCGTGTGAGATCTTTCTTGTTGATTAAGTTTCTTGGATATCTATTGTTGTGTACTACGTACCTGCAATTCTTCGTGAGTAAACATGCTTGATAAGTTTGTGTTCTCTTCACAAGAAAGACAAGATAGAGAGTGACTAGAATAGCAGCAGTTTGCACATTGATTCCCTTTTTCTTTTCCCATATGGCGATGGAATGCATAACTTTGCACAGGTTTACAGACTGAACATAATACTTGGTCATGTGTACAAGTTTGATTTTGTTTTTTTTATATTTCTTTTAAGAAACGAAAAAAAACTATTTTGAGCAATTCATGTTCTGAGCTCACTTTATAGTTACCTTTCTACCATGCAGAAGAGCTGAAAAACCGGCGGCTTGAGAACGTGCAACCTACCTCTTGGGACGATGAGTGTATGTATGGCGCGTCGTGTTTGTTATCTCTAGGTGCAATTTTCTTAACTTTGACTGGACTTGCGAATTAATTTTGGTCTGTACTGTGTGCTACCTGCAGGGATTGTAACACTGAAAATCACAGATAATGTGGTGGAGGATGAAGACACTAGTAGCATCGTGAACAGTTTCTCGACAGACAACCCCTTCTCGATAGACGCCGAGGAGGAGACTGACAAGCAGGAGGAGGCTGACAATGAGGAGGAGGAGGAGGAGGCTGAAGAGCAGGCTGATGAAGAGGGGGCTGGCAATGAAAAAACTGTAAATTTTGGCTCGTATTTATCTACAATGTTTTCTTGTTTCACCCTACATTTATATCATAATTGTATAGTATTGTCACAAGTTTAAATTATTTTTCTGTACTATAGATAATTAATGTAGTGTCACGGCCTAGTTGCTGTTTTGGACTTTTCAGAAAATATAAATTTTTTCGAGGAAAAATATCAACAAAAATATGTCCCGAAGTTCCAAGTTAAAGGGTTAACAAGGAAGGTAAAGAGGAGAGTGTGTTTGTCCGGAAAAAAAATGAGGAGAGTGTGATCTCTCAAGTCTCAACACACATTCTTGCGTGGTTAAGATAAGCCACTGGGTGGAACAGTGTCACGGTGGCCATAAGTAGCAATCCCCAAGACCATGTTTATGTACTGGCAACACATGTTACCTAAGTAAAAGAGAAAAGTTTACTAATGAGCATCTAGAGGAAGTTATTTTTACCATGCTGGTACATAGAGGACAGGGCCACTGTCTCGTGATCAAGAAGATGAGAGCCTCAAATACTATGTTACAACTGTAATCCAAACACTCCCTCCGTTTTCTAAATATAAGTCTTTTAGAGATTTCAATATGAACTACATACGGAGAAACATTAGTGGATCTATACTCTAAAATATGTCACACATTCGTATGTAGTCTATATTAAAATCTCTAAAAAGACTAATATTGAGGAACGGAGGGAGTACTATTATACATCTTTTTTGTGTGGGAAACTTCCAATCTATTCATCTTCAATCATGGCAGGACAGCGAACACCGGAAATAATAAAAATTACATCCAGATTTACAAACCACCTACCGACGACTACAAGCACTGAAGTGAGCTAAAGACGCGCCGCCGTCATCACCCCTCCCTCGCCAGAGCCGGGCATAGTTTGTTGTAGTAGATAGTCAGGAAGTCATCGTGCTAAAACCCATAAGACCAACGCATCAGAACAGCAACCGCTGCCGATGAGGAGAAGTTTAGATCGAAAGGATCCAATCTGAAGACACATGAACAAAGACAAAAAGACTGGATCGGAGCAGATCCACCAAAAAATAATCATTTACCGAATCCCGAGAGATTCGTGGGACACATTTCCACATACCGTCCAACGATGCTAGACGCGCCACTAGGACGTGGCTTAGATGGGGAGTGTTGGAACGTGCCCACGCCCTACGGCTCCGATGGCTAACCATGCAGCCCGCGTCATCCGCGTCCTCAACAGTAGCATGCACGTAGTGCTTATCGTCTCCTGCATGTTAGCAATTCCGGCTCATGCCGTTGTAACTCTCTCCCACGTTCTCACTGCTCTCTTTCTCTCTCTCATGTAAACTGTATATAAGCGCACCAGATGCATGAATACAAGCAGTGTGAGTTATGCATGCTCTATCTTGGTATCAGACGCCGAGTCCCTTCGATCCTCTTCCACCCAAGCTTCCGCTATGAACCGGCTCATCCGCCGTACCCGCTCGGCGGACTTCGACTCCCCGGCGCCCAACCCGGTCGCCTCCGTCCCTCTCACTGCGGCGCCACCCGCCGTCGCTCCGCCTGCAGCCACACCTCTCCCGCGGCTCCAGCTGTCTGGCCTTGGCCGCCGCCCCTCGCCCGGCCCAGGCCAAGGCGACTGTTCCCGAGGCGCAGCGGCTCCTTCCTCGTCCTCCTCGGCCCCCCGCGCGGGCCACCTCGCCCCTGCGCCTGCCGCGGGCATCCTGCGGACCGCCGGCAGCACTCCTGTGCCCCGTCCGGGTGGCGTCCTCGTCCTGCACCTCGGGATCGGCAGCTCCGTCGCCGACACCTCGTCTCCCGCCGGCCTCCCGCCCTCCATCGCGCACTACTTCACCACTAAGCTCCAGCTCGAGTCGGGAAACTACACACGGTGGCGCCAGCTCTTCTACACCATCTCCTGCCGGTACGAGGTCCAGCACCACCTCGACGTCGCCGCCGACCCACTCGGCCAGAGCGCCGTGTGGCGTAATGATGACTTGACCATGGTGCTCTGGATGCACGGCGTGGTCGATGAAGACCTCCTCGACGTCGTCGCCACTCCGGACAGCACCGTCCACGACATCTGGCTGCAGCTTCATCTTCTCTTCATGGACAACCAGCCCGGCCGCGTCGTCATCCTCGGCGCGGAGTTCCGCAACCTCGTCCAAGGCGACCTCTCCGTCGCTGAATATAGCAGGCGGCTCAAGTCCCTTGCCGATGCCCTCGCGGACGTCGGCGAGAACATCACCGACCAGTCGCTCAATCTCCAACTCATCCGCGGGCTCAACCGTAAGTTCCATGTGATGGCGACCCTGCTGCCGATGCAAATTCCTTTTCCCACTTTCGTGCAGGCGCGCTCGCGGCTACTCATGGAGGAGATATCGGCCAATGAGCGAGCGCGCTTGGACGGCCGTCCCGAAGCCACGACGACCGCGCTCACCATCGGGCAGGGCTGTAACGCCCCGGACCCGATGCGCCAGGTGTCTGCCACTTATTCGCCGTCATTTCCATCTCTTGTGCTTGCGTGTTGCATTTTGCCATGTCAGCATCTGCATTTCATCTGCATGTTTTTCAAAACTTGCATCTGTTCGGGTTCCGCCGGTTCTCTCCGTTGTCCGTTCAGAGTCCAGACACACTCACACGCGCCCGCGGCACCTCCGAATATTATTTTTATAAGTGGCATAAAAATGTTCTCGGAATGGGGTGAGAGTTGGCGTGCTGTCTTATTATAGTGTAGACAGGCCGCCTGCTAAATTTCGTCGCGTTCGGAGTTCGTTTGACTGCCCAACCGTTAAATATATAACCGCGATATAGTCGGTATATTCGTCGGACGTTTCGGTCTCCGAAACTGCCACCGGGCTACAACTTCTCTTCTCTTCTCTCAGCCCAGCTCCTCTTCACAGCCCACCAACCTCTCCCAAGCCCGCCTAACCTCCCCCTCGATCGGATCCATCGGATCGCGATCGGAGGGCTTCAAAAGCACCCATTTTCCCCTAATATAGCCCTCCTACCTATAAATGGACACCCCCAATGTCCATTTTTGGCCTAAACCTGACCATCTACCCTCCCCCTCGGGATCCCCGCAGCCGCCAGCCTCCCACCTCGGATCTAGCGCCGCCGCCCCTGCCAGCCACTTGGCGCCGCCGCCGCCACATCGCCACGGCCAATGAGGCGACGCCACGTAGCCCTAGTGCCCGCGCCAGCCAACCCCCATGCGCCACCTGCCCTCCTCAGCCGCCTCCCCGCCGCCGTGCCCTCCAGAGCCCAGATCCAGCCCGCCGTGGGCCGAATCGGGCCAGAGCCGCCGCCGCACTCCCGCCCGTGCGCCGCCCTCGCGTGCTCCCGATCTGGATCGGGGGGATGAGCCCCTCGACCCCGATCTCGCTGACCCCGCCTCCCGCCGGCGAGCCCCGTCGCCGGAGCACCCAGCGCCACCGCCAGTTGCCGCCCATCGCCCTCTTCCTCTCCTTCTCTCCCTCGACCGGTTCTCTCTCCCGTCAGACTCCGCCGCCTCGAGCTCAAGCGACCTCGCCGCCGTCCGGCCTCGCTCCGGCAGATCCGGTGCCCAGCGGCGGATCCGCCCACCGCCCCATTTTCGACCTTCTCCGTTGCCGGCGCGCCGCCCTCGCCGGGTTTCTTCGCGCCATCGACCTCCCCTGCCTCCGCGCGTGACCGCGAGGACGACGTAGGCGCCGCTGGCCTCGTGGCCCGGCCTCCCCTCGTGGGCCCATAAGCAAGGCCGCCCAGCTTCCTCCCGGCCTGCCTCCCTCCTTCCTGGGACGAAGCCCACTAGGTGAGCCCCTGACCAGCCCTATCCCTCGCCCATGTGTGTTTTAGTTACATAGCGCTCATCTGTTTTTTTCAGAAAACTGTTAAGTCCCAGATTTTCAGCATTTTGTGCACCTGTTCATAGCATCATAACTCTGCATCCGTATCTCCATTTCATGCATATAATATATCAAACTGTTCGCTGTGAGATGCTCTACATTTCGTTCCATTGCACCATGTTCATTTGAGTTCATCTTGATGCCTGAATCATCGTTGCAAGAGTGCTATATGATGTTAATCTGCTGAAACTGTTATAACTTGGTGATTTGTCATTTTTGTTGCATTTGATGTGTGCATCCTATGAGGTTTATGTCTACATGTGTTTTGAATTATGCCATGCCATCTTTACAGGGGAGCCATCCATGTATTTGTTTGAGTTGTGTAGTGAGTGAATCAAGCTTGTTAAGTAGGGTTCTTGCTGTTGCTGTTTTGCTAGGCTGTTTCTGCTATATTATGATGCTATGTAAACCTGCTGCTACAAGTCATTCTAAGCATACTCTGGAGATGTTCACTAAGGATGTTTTGTTATACATGTCATGCTCTATCCATCCATTGCCCTGGTTGCATTTATAGCTTGATGTAGCTTGATGTAAACTTGCTCCAAAGTTGCTAAATAATGTTGCTGTCAACCTGTTAACATTAAGTTCAGTTGTTGCCATGATTGTTGTTAGTGATCCATGCACCCTATGGACTTGATCTTTCAATTCTTAGCTTCATAAACATGTCTTATTACTGTTGGTTACCTTGTCATGACATGTATAACTCTGTGGTGAGTGGTACAAGCTCACCAACATGCCTACTTATTGTTGATGCTTGCAATATGCCTAGTAGCTGTTTTAGACAGATTGTTGCTATAACTTGTATAGTGTGTGTGTGTTGAACCGTTGCTCCGTTTTGAGTGTGCTCTATATGAAACTTGCTTGATTTTGCATATAGTTTCATATTATCATGTTGCATCCTTGTTTTGAGGTGTTTGCTTGATGTTTGTATGCATTTTACATCAATGCCATGTTTAACTTGTTTTGCTCATATCTTCTAGGCCGTAGCTCCAAATCTAATGAAATTTATATGTAACTTGATTAGAATCTCGTGTAGTGTAAGTGCATCTAGTGCCCCTTAGTGATTTTGGTGTATTGAAGACTTATAGGTTAAGGAACTAATGCGTTTGTGAGTGTACACAGGTCTATAAGTCTATGAGGAGTTTGATATTTTCAGAGAAAGTCGAATTTCTAAAATGAAGTTCTTCAACTGAAGACTTTGATATTCTGAAGACTTTCTGAAGACTTTGAAAGTGAAGAAATTGGTGTGACCTTGAAGATTTGGTATTCATTTGAGGAACAT
This sequence comes from Aegilops bicornis, assembly GCA_021605145.1. NCBI lineage: Eukaryota > Viridiplantae > Streptophyta > Magnoliopsida > Poales > Poaceae > Aegilops > Aegilops bicornis. The sequence goes on from CM038673.1 coordinate 84,159,028, forward strand.
GAAGCGTGAAGACTTTTGTTTTCGTGGTTTCATTTTCTCTTTCTTGAGTCATAGGAAACACCATACTGTTAAAGGGGGTCGAGGAAATACTAAGGAAAAAATTTCCATTTGATGCTCAACTCAAAATCCTACATCTACCAATCCCTTCGAGTGAAGCCTTTGGAAATCTCATACAGTTCAGACAATTTCTTGATGTGAGAGGCGAAGTTCTTACGGTCGCTAAGAAATTTGTTCTGACCGAGGAGTTAGGAATTCGCCGGGCGGATTGCCTACAGTGAGGAACATGATAGCCCCGAGGAATTTGAGATTCAAATTTCCGACCGTTCTTTGTCTTCTTGGCCATTGTCCCAAAATATCTTATCCACCTAACGGTCATATCATTGAAGGGCATTTATGTCTTATCATGTCGGGCTGCTCCCTAGGCTATAAATAGCCGCCCCTACAACCACTAGCTGGTTGGCTGCTCCGAGAGAACTTGACACTTGTCATTTGAGAGCAACCCATCCTCCGAGGACCTTGAGAGAAAATCATCAAGTGAGGAAAAACCCAAAACCAAACCCCTACAAACCCAAAGTGATTGAGCATCACTGAAGAGATTGATCCTGCGTGGATCCGGCGCTTGTTACCTTTGAATACTGTGCTTCTTCCAGACGGTTAGGCGTCATGGTCTAGAGCATCCAAGAGGAATTGTGGATCGCCAAGTGACCAAGTCTGTGAAGGTTTGGAAGTCGCCTGAAGACTTACCACGAGTGATTGGACGAGGTCTGTGTGACCTTAGTTCAAGGAGAATACGGTGAGGACTTGGTGTCCTGAGCTGCGTGCTCAGCGACTGGGTGTCCTGGACTGTGTGTCCTCGAGTTTAAATACTCAGCCGCTTCAACCAGACGTACAACTGAGACAGCAGTTGGAACTGGTCTACCAAATCATTGTCTTCACCAACCTAACTGGTTCTATTTCCTCACCCCTTTCATTTCCTCATAACTGTGTTGAGTGTTTGTCATACCTGTGTTTGAAGACTTTGGTCAAGACTTTCTCAATTTCCTCAGTTCAATTTCTTGATCTGCTTTGTCTTCATCTTGTGTTATCCTGTGATTACGCTTTCAGACTGTGATTGTCTTCATTTCATCATGATGACTATGCGTGTATTCTGTTATGCTTACTTCTGAGTACTTATTCTGCTGCATGTATTTCTTTGCTAAGGAATTTCCTCACCGGCAAATTCCTCAGTGAAGAATTCATAAAAATCGCCTATTCACCCCCCTCTAGTCGATATAACGCACTTTCAATTGGTATCGAGCAAGGTACTCCCTTGTTACGTGTGATTTTGTTTAACCACCGGAGTTTTAGTTATGTCGACCGCAGTATGATCAAGGTCTCGAGGGTGTCCTACCTTCGATGGGACGGACTACCCCTCTTCGAAGAACAAGATGCGAATGCATCTTGAAGCAATTGACAACGATCTACGGTATGTTGTGGAAAATGGTGTTCCCTCGGTCGGACCTTCTCTGAATGCTGGCGATGTGAAGAGATTCAAGCAACTCGATTCTCAAGCGAAGAATATCATATGTGGCCATCGAGCAAAGGTCAATATGGAAGAGTGAGTGCTTTGGAAACTGCCAAGCTCATCCGGGACAGGCTGTCCAAAGTAAATGAAGGTGTCTCAACTCAGCGTGATTTGTCGAGTTGATGTTCTTCGAATCTCTTCAACCGCTTCAAAAGACTCGACAACGAAAATGTTCAACAAACCTTCGATCGCCTCACCGACATCTCAAATGAGCTTCAAGCACTTGGCGCCATCGACATCACCGACCATGAGGTGGTGAAGAAATTGTTAAGATCGCTTGATTCCTCATTTGATACTCTGGCACTGATGATACAAGAACGAGCTGACTACAAGTCTCTTGATCCTGCCGATATCCTCGAAAGGCTAAATACTCATGAGTTCCAGCTTCTTTGAAAAGAGAGATCTCTATGGTTACGCCTATGGAAAAACACGTGCCACTCAAGGCCAAGGCTGTGTCCGAATCTGAGTGTGAAGACTCGTAGTAGCCTTGGAGATCCTCAAGAATTAGGCCAGGAGCTAGCATCGCTCGTGAAGAAATTCCAGAAATTCTCAAGACGTGGTCGCTTTGGAAAATCCTCAAGAAGCGGTGATTCCTCATCTAGTGACTATAAGAGAAGACTTTGTCACAAATGCAAGAAACCTGGTCACTACATCCAAGATTGTCCTCAGTGGGAAAAGGAATTAAAGAAGAAGAAACACAAGGATTACAGTTCTGATGACGCGAAGAAGAAAAAGAAATCATCGAAATCTTCATCATCAAAATCCTCAAAACCTTCTTATCACAAGAAGAGCAGCTCCAAAAAGGCTCGGGCATTCATTGGCAAGGAAATGGACTCTGAAGCTGAATCTGAGGAACATGAGGAAGAGGAGGAGTCTGAAGAATCCGAATCTGGTGTGGCTAGTCTGGCTCTTGCTACTGCTTTTGTTAGCAAGTCCATCTTCAACACTGAAGAAACTGACTCCACCGACAAGCCTGATGAGGATGATGATGACTACGCTCCCACCTATTGCTTCATGGCAAAAGGAGCCAAGGTACTGAATTTCACCTCCTCTGAATCTAGTGAAAATGAATCTGATGAGGATATCAAGCCCAGCTACTCTAAACTTGCTAAGATTGCTATAAAACAACAAAGGGCTTTTGAAAAGGTTCAAAACATGCTAGACAAAAGTGATGATATGTTGGGTGAAGAAATGGATCGCACTAAAGCCCTGACTGAAAATCTTCAGAGACTTCAGTCTAGGCTTGACAGCCTTCAAGGTCATCATAACACTCTCCTATCTCGATCATGAGAAACTTTTTATGAATTTCTTCAAAGAAAGCAAGATCTTGAGAAGCTAAGAGTGAGTTATGAAGATCTTGAAGGAGCGCGATTCATTACTTGCTCAACAAATCAGCGCTTCTCAAGAAGAATTTGTTCCTCCATGCTTAAAGTGCATTGAACGTGAATCGCTAATTCTTCACCGAATGTTCAAATGCTTGAACTGTTACAAATTCTTCACCTGCCTCGGCTATCACTAATTCCTCATCCGAGGACATTGCTAGTATCACCGACGATGCAGGGCTGAAGGAATTGTACATGACAGGCATGTACAAAAGCCTCAAAGGGCATCGACTCTTTGTGATGTGCTTAAAAAGCAGATCCTCAACAGGAACCCTAGGAAAGAGGGTATCGCCTTTGAGAGGAAATTAAATGCCGATGGAACATACTGGAAGCCTGAGCAGTATCCCAAAACCTCATGGGTTGCTACAAAGGGACCTCCAGTTGATCCATCTACCTTATCTGGCTTTACATGCGAATTTCCTCATTCTGCTGATGAGTCATTTTACTCCAACTATAAACTGCTCAAAAATCAGAATGGTGAAGTATTTGCTAGATATGTTGGCACTAACTGTAGGAACGGTTCCCCTATGAAGAAAATCTAGGTTCCCAAGAAGTGCCTTGAAAGTCTTCAGGTGAATGTCCTCATGACACCACCTGTGAAGAATAGGAACCCCAGATCAAATTCTTCATATGGACCAAATTCTTCATATGGATCCAAGTCCTCATACGGACCAAATTCCTCACATGGATCAAATTCCTCAAAAGGATCAAAGTCCTCACATGATTATCATCGTGCTAACAACTTTGTTTCGCAGGGTAGAGCTAAGGGCTATGAATATGTGCATTATTCTTCAAACCAATATGTTCATAAGTCCTTGAAGAATTTCTCTGCTTATTCATATGCTTACCCTAACCCCTCTTATGTGAAACGAAATGGATTGGCCTCTATGCCACCATTCTCGTATGGTGCTCGCAGAGTGATGAACTCTTTGCCACCCCTTCAGATGTGGGTGGTGAAGAAAAAGAACTAACCTCTTCTGCAGGGTCAGGTCTCCAGACGTGCATTAAACGTCTGAAGAATTTGCTGGGGACCTGACAAAATGCCTGAAAGGACGCAGGCTAATCATGATGAAATGAACTTTCATTTCACACGTCCTCATACTGCTTATCTGTTATCTTGGACCGATGAAATTGCTCGATGAAATTGATATCATATTCTTCACCGATGAAGTATATGAGATCGTAAGTTGTACTAATTCATCTGCAGGATGATCAACCCAAAGCCACCGAGTGGGTTCTCGATAGTGGATGTACAAATCACATGGTGGTGATAAGAATCTATTGATGGATGCTCCCTTATCACCGTCACATCTGAAGCATATCATCTTTGTGACAAAGGCAAAAGTCGTATTGGGTCTTGGTAAGGTTGCTATCTCTAAGGACATGCACATGGACAAAGTCATGCTTGTTGAGTCCTTAGGATACAACGTCATGTCGATCTCAATGCTTTGTGATCTTGATATGGTTGTTATCTTTGGCAAGTATCGTTGTGTTGTGATTATGGAAGTGACAATTCCAAAGTCTTCAAGGCTTTAGGAGAGGAGACTTGTACATTGTTGACTTTTCCACAGGACCACAACCAGCCATGTGTCTACTTGCAAAAGCTTCGTATATTGGCTATGGCATCGGCGACTTGGTCACGCAGGCATGAGGAATTTGCACACGCCATGCGAAGAAGAAGCATGTCATTGGCATTGAGAATGTCAAATTCCTCAAGGATCACTTATATGCGAGCCCTGTGAAGCTGGAAAAATGACCAAGGCCAAGCATCCAACGAAGACTATCATGACCACTACTCGTCCCTTCGAATTGCTTCACATGGACCTCTTTGGTCCCAATCATTACTCAGCTGTCGTTAATGATGCATCTCTATAGGGCTTTGTTATTGTTGATGATTACTCTCATACACATGGGTACACATTGTTACTTACAAAATCAAGTGCAGGAAGTCTTCAAACGATTTTCCTCGAGGGCTTCAACTAACTTTGGTGTGAAGATCAAGCACATCGGGAGTGACAATGGAACTGAGTTCAAGAATTCCGGTCTTGATGACTATCTTGATGAACTTGGTATTACTCATGAGTTATCCGCTCCTTATACTCCTCAGAAAAATGGCGTCGTGGAGCGCAAGAACAGAACTCTTGTTGAGATGGCTCGCACTATGCTTGATGAATACAAAACGCCTAGTCGCTTCTGGATTGAAGCAATTGACACCGCATGCCACATCATCAACAGAGTATATCTTCACAAATTCTTCAAGAAGACTGCCTATGAACTCCTCAACGACAAGAAACCTAATGTAAGTTATTTCAAAGTCTTGATTGCTAAATGCTGGATTAGAGATCCTCACCACAACTCTAAATTTGCACCGAAAGCACATGAAGGTTTTATGCTTGGTTACGGAAAGGACTCGCACACCTACAAGTCTTCAACATCACTCTTCACAAGATTGTTGACACTTTGTAGATGTGCGGTTCGATGAAACTAATGGCTCGCAAAGAGAGCACCTACCTTCTGTGTTAGACGAACCAGCACACGAGGATTCTATCAGGTTCAAGGCAACCGAGGATGTCATTCCTACGTAAGAAACTGCTGAAGAATTCATTCCTCAGACGCCAAGAACGTCGAGCTGATGCACTGAAGATAATGCTGAAGAAAATGGTCTTTGAGGAAAATGATCAAATTCCTCGACGACAACCAGCTCATCCTCGCGTTGCAAATGAAGTGCAAGTGGAGAAGATCATCGATGACATTAAAGCGCCAGGTCCTCTCACACGCTCAAAAGCTTCACATTTATCTAAGTTTTGTGGGCACTATGCTTTTGTCTCTATCACAGAGCCCACTAAGGTAGATGAAGCATTTCTGGAGCCAGAGTGGATTCAGGCCATGCAAGAAGAATTAAATCAGTTCGAGCTCAACAATGTCTGGGAACTGGTCAAACGTCCAGATCCTCGCAAGCATAATATCATTGGCACAAAGTGGATCTACCGCAACAAGCAAGATGAAAATGGTCTTGTGGTGAGGAATAAGGCACGACTAGTAGCTCAAGGCTACACACAGGTTGAAGGAATTGATTTCGATGAAACTTTTGCAGCTGTCGCTAGACTTGAGTCTATTCGCATATTACTCGCCTATGCTAACCATCACAATATCACTTTATATCAAATGGATGTGAAAAGTGGATTCCTCAATGGTAAGCTTGAGGAAGAAGTATATGTTGCTCAACCCCTGTGTTTTGAAGATCCAAAGAATCCTCGACAAAGTCTTCAGACTCAATAAGGCCCTCTATGGCCTCAAGCAAGCCCCTCAAGCGTGGTATGATACATTGAAGGAATTCTTTGTGAAGAATGGCTTCACACCCGGTTCACTCGATCCTACTCTCTTTACTAAATCTTATGATGGTGAACTTTTGTGTGCCAAATATATGTTGATGATATTATCTTTGGCTGTCTTGACCAACGTTATAGTGATGAATTTGCCTATATGATGAGTGAAGAATATCAAATGTCTATGATGGGAGAGTTGAAATTCTTCTTAGGTCTTCAAATTCACTAACAACACAATGGCATATTCATTTCTCAGAGAAATACCTCAAAGATGTCCTGAAGAAATTCGGCATGGAAGATTGCAAAGGTGTCAAAATTCCTATGCCCACAAATGGCCATCTATGCAATCGATGAAAATGGTATTGACTTGATCACAAGGTATACCGCTCCATGATTGGCTCTTTATTGTACTTATGTGCATCTAGGCCAGATATAATGCTTAGTGTTTGCATGTGTGCCCGATTTCAAGCTACACCGAAGGAATCACACCATAAGGCTGTGAAGCATGTTCTTCGATATCTAGCTCACACACCAACACTAGGATTATGGTACCCCAAGGGCTCTACTTTTGATCTCATTGGATATTCTGACTCTGACTATGCTGGTGATCGTGTGGACCGCAAGTCAACATCTGGTACTTGTCATTTCCTCGGACGATCTTTGGTCTGTTGGTCCTCGAAGAAACAGAACTGCGTATCACTGTCTACCGCGGAAGCTGAATACATTGCTGCTGGCTCGTGTTGTGCTCAATTGATGTGGATGAAGCAAACTCTCAAAGACTACGGCATCAACGTGAAGAATGTGCCTCTCATCGTGACAATGAGAGTGCCATCAAGATTGCTCACAACCCAGTTCAGCACTCGAAGACTAAGCACATCCAGATTCGTCATCATTTTCTTCGTGATCATGTGTTGAAGGGCGATATCTCCATCGAGCATGTGAAGACTGAAGAACAGCTGGCTGATATCTTCACCAAGCCCTTGGATGAGAAGAGATTTAGCAAGTTGCGGTGTGAGCTAAATATCTTAGAATCTTCGAACGTTCTTTGAAAAAGACACACATCCTAACACTTATGCAAAATTGATGACTTAGGTGTGCAACACATGAAGAAACGTTTTTCTTCAATCAATGAAGAATAACACTCTTAGTGTGAAGAAATTAATGAAGAATTTGATTCTCATAACCCTACGACAATTGTACGCGGTGTCTGAAATCATCATTCTTATACGGTGGGTCACGCCACCACCAAAGTTGAAAATCTTCAATTTGAGTTTTTCCTCAGTTTTGAAATTCTTCAGTTTTTCAAATTCTTCAACTTTGCAAAATCTTCACTGTTTTCGTCGTCTTTCTTCATTGGCTATATATATATATATATGGGTTTATGTCCTCTACATCATTCACTTATGGCTATTTCTTCAAGTCGCTTTTTCTGCTAAGTGAATGTGATCGGACCCTTCCCCCTCTATGCTATACTCAACCCAATCTATTCACAAATTCTTCATGTGCGTTCTACTTTGAAACTCGTTCAAAATATTCACTGTGTCCTTGACAGCTGAAGAAATTGCGAACGGAACTTTATAACTGATCTTATCCAAACCTTCGGTTTTACCGCTCAAACCGTTCCGCATCCCACGATGCATTATTTTATTCACCCACGATCGTACACGATCTCCACTACACAGTACGTGGGTGACACATGTCGTGAGAAGGGAAATGGTCAGGGGCATGTTCGTCCTAAATCTTCGGGCGATCCGTTTTTCACCGTGTCTATAAATACCCCTCTCCCTTCCTCACTCTTTTACTTCGCCGACCTCTCTCTCCCGCCGAGCTCCTCAAACCCTAAGCGCCGCCGCTACTCCATCGTCAGCCCGGTGAGGAAAAGCTTCACTGCCTCGACCTCGTCGCCGACGATACTCGCGCCCGACCGCTGAAATCCTCACTCCACCGCCGCCAGAGCTGTCTTCCTCCGCCAAGTTAGGGCGTGGAAGATCTGAATCGATTTAACTTCCCAACTGTTCTTCCTAGTTCGTCGTGTTCTTCACTTCGGGTAATTAAAAGTTACTTTTATTACTCGCTTTGATTCTCAAACCTTCTTGAAAATCTTCAAAGGTGTTTATTCTTCAAATCTTCACACATATGAACACCACAAATCTCTTGATTCGTTTCTCTAAGCAATGATTTTCTTCAAGATTCCTCAATTGTGTGGATCCTTGATCTGTACAACTCTGGAACCTAAGACAAAGAACGCTTAGTGAAATTCTTCAAGGCTCATCTGGTCAAAATCCTCAAAACTTGTTCTTTTGAAAACCTTCCGAGAACGCATATGACCTCTTCAAATTCCTCGCAACTATACTGTTCACAGGTACACATGTCCGCTTTGAATCACTAGGTTCTCATCAACTTAACTCATTTGCAGCGTTCCTCGAAGAAAAACTGCATACTTCTTCAGAGAACTCAATTGTTCAAATTCCTCAACTAAAGAATATGGCAGACGGTAAGAAGCCACAGAAAGGAGGAAAGAAACCTGAGGTTATGACTGTGTTTGAAATCCCTGAAGAAATTTATGCTGACTCATCGCACACCGTATGAAGAAAACAAAACTCAACGCAAGGTGCGTATTCAGAAGATTGAACGGAGATGGGCACGGGAATGGAGGGAATACAGATATGTAACTCCTAAGTACATGAAGAAATTCGCTCTTAATCCTCCATGCCCAAGAGCTCCTTTGGCACCTGGCCAAGTAGCTGATCCCACAAGCATCAAACGAGGTGAGGACTTTCGATGAATGGGCTAAACGCCAAGCAAAATTGGCAAAGCAAGCAAAGGAGGCGTGAAGAAATTCAATGAGGATTCTGCTGCCATCGCCACAGAGGTCTCGGTCAAACCGAGGAAATCCATGCAAAAGAAGCCTGCTCATAAGCCAAGTGCTTCACCATCTGCGCCCTCACGGCCAAGTTCCTCAGCAGCACCCTCCAAGCAAATTCCTCACACTGCTGCTGCTCCACCAAAGTCCTCAACAGCTCCGTCAAAGTCTTCAGTTCCTGTGCACTGCTACATGTCAAAGGACTGCTGGTTTCTCAATTGCCTCGGCGTTTACGCAAGTTCCTCGGAGCTCCCATTTCTTCAATCGCCCGACTCTGCTGAAGACCAAAGCAACCGCTGGACGAGGTCCTCGGCCTAGCCCAAAGAAGAAACAGGTTGCATTCCATGTGCCTTCTGATGATGAGGCATCTGATGATGAACTTGCGGAAATCATCAGAGACCGTCAAGAAAAGACCGCTAGAGCCAAAGGATCCGAAGAAAGTCCTCGACTATATTGATCTCTGGCACAAGGATCCCAATACCCTTATGCCTGACCTTCATCTGACACCTGGACAAAGTCATATGTTGACTCACTTCATCGCTGAAGAAAAATGGAAGTTTGAGAAGGCAAGGAAATCAAAAAGGCTCAATAAAGGAAGGAGAAGTTCCTGAAGAAAAACGTTGTCAAGATGACACCTGAGGAGCTTCTCAAGGTCCAGACTGAAATTCAAGACCTCAGCAAAAACTTCAATTCATATTATGCTGATTGGCAAGGAGCCAAGGTCGATTTGTGAACTCGACAAAGAAATTCACAAATGTTGCAGCCCCAAAGGCAACATGAAATTCCTCAGTCAAGCCTCAGCCCAACCGATCGAAGAACATGCCAGACCATTGATGACGTTCAGCCTGCTGATGAAAATGCTAGTTCGTGGCTGATGATCCCATTCCAAATTACCAAGAAATTGCGTGGCACCCACTAGTGGTGCGTCAAGAAATCGCTCAAGTCAGGGCAACTGCATCAGTTGCGCCTGAAGAAACTGAACCACATTCCTCAGCTCCTCCTGCGCCAACTCCAACTCCAATTCTTCCATCTGCCTCTGATGTGAAGAAAACCAAGGCTGCAGAACGAGCCGCTGTGAAGAAAAGGAAAGCATCACCAAGGCGTCGATTCTTCTACGCGAAGAAAATGAAGCCTATGACCAGCTCCTACGAAAATCCAATTGATGCTGTTCCAATTTCCTCCATACCATCAAAGGACGTTGTTCCTTTTGGAGAAGACTATGAGATCCCAATCGGATCTGATGAAGAACATCATTCTGCTGCTTCGTCAGAGCAGATTGATGAAGAAATTGAAGTGGACGCAATCCCTTCAACCCCAGTCATTTCCTCACCTATGCCTCAGTTCACAGCTGAAGAGGCTGGTGTTGAGGAAATTGAAGATGAAGATGTGGATATTGGATGCACCACACCGGTGATCAATGATGACTTTTGGGAAAGTCAGCATCCCAATACTCCTCTCTTCACCCCGCTCCAACAGATTCCTCAGTCCCCTACACAAACAGTCCAAATGGACTCTGAAGAAAATCAACCCACTGGTTCTGTGCATGAAGAAATTCCAGCCACTAGTGCTGATGAAACTGCTGCTGCTGATCCTCAGACTGCATCTGTTGAGGAACAAGAAATTCCTCAGCCTGAAGAACCTGAACTTGCGATTCCTGAGGTGGTGATGCAACTCACTGACACCCCTCTGCCCAAGCAAAAGAATCCGTTCTCAAGCAAGCAAAAGTTCAAGGCTGAAGATTTCTTTGCCGAGCACGTGTTCTTCACTGATTATAATCCATATGATTCTGCTCACATTAGGAAGAGGCGTTTCTGGACTGCCAGCCAAGCCAACTTATATTCCTCAGTGCTTTTCAACAAGGATAAAATCTTCGATCATGCTCATATTCCTCATGTGGACATGGAGTCGCTGCCAGGCTTTGAGCCAGTCCTCAGTGTTCTTCACGACGCAGGACTTCTAAATTTCTGCACTGATATCTGTGACTGGAATGAAGAACTAATTCTTCAGTTTTATGCAACACTGCACATCATCGGAGACGCTGAAGACGTGAACTCATGGGTCTTAGATTGGATGACTGAAAATACTCACTACAAGGCACCAAAGAATCGAATTGCTTCGTGCCCTACCACTCAGTCCTCCACTTGATGGTGCACGTCGTATCTATGATGAACCAGAACTTTCAAATCACTATATGCAAGTGCTGATGAAGCCTTTGAAACCAAGGCAGGCCCCAAGAACCAAATTCCTCGTCAAGGAATTATTATATGTGCCTCGGACTGTCTATCGGATTCGCGAAGACAATGAGTCCTATCAAAGGCCACGACTCGAACGATGAAGAAGTCGTTGGCATCATGAAGAATATGCTTTTCAACATCATCCATGGCGTTCCTGTCAACTTCCATGATTTCTTCATGAGGACTCTGGCAAATATAGCTATGTCACCATTTGAGCTGAAGCCTTATGCGCCTTGGATTATGAGATTCATCAGGACCAGGTCTTCACTAAATTACAAGGCTGATACTTTGAACCACTACAGCTACTTGCCTCCGATTGAAGTCCTCAAACGGACATTTACCTCAGATGATGATAAGGGCAAGGCTATCACTGTGATCGATGAAGGCATTCGTCCATTGGATGGACAGTTTAGCAAAGCATCCTACTCCACCAATGATGACTCGCCACACATGACTCAGCCGCAAATACCTCGGTCAAGCAAAGTCCTCAAGCTATCGCACCTGTGGTGATGACTGATCGTGAGTTACTCCTCGCCTTCATCAAGGTTGATCGTAATCATAAATGGGTCAAGCGTCGGTTTGGTACTTTTCTTCACAACATGACCTCAACACACAATGCAGTGAAGAAAAACCACTACTACCTCCATGAAACCTTCAAACGCACTGGGCTGTTCTTTCACATATCTACAAAGAAGAAGAATCAAGGCGTCAATGGGACTCAAGGAAGAATTTGACTGGTCTGCACCTCCTCCAAGAAATTCAAGAAGGTCAAAGTTCCTTCCTTGGTGGCCAGCTCCTATTCTTCATCTCATGACACCGATGAAAATGAAGACTTGGAAGACACCGCGGCTGGTCCTACTTCAACAAACAACCCCAACAATGTCAAGGCGCTCCGTCTTCAACTTGAAATTCTTCAGGAGCGTTAGTCCTCAGTTTCGATCCTTTTGGTCATTTGATGACAAAGGGGGAGAAATTTGAGTTAGTCTTCAAGCGGGTCTAGTTTATTACCTATATACAGTATTTATTCTTGTTAAGTTACAACTCTCGTTCTTCTGAAACTTTTTATTGGATCGAGTTGTAATCTTAAAACCCGATGGTGCTTTGATACTTTTGATGCATTATGTTTTTGCACTATGCTCTGATTCTCGTGAGCTCCTTGAAAATCTTCATAGCAAATCGTTTTGGGCTCTGATACTCTTGATGCGTTACTTTGCATAAGATCAAGCACCATATTTCATCATGCATTCCAAATTCTTCATATTATATGTTAAATGCGTGTATGAATTACAAGATATAGGGGGTGATCTCCATGATTCAACTCTTCAAATGTGCATTGCCTCAAAAGCAAATTCCTCACTATGCACATCTTCAGGGGGAGTTCTTCTATATCTTGCAATCAAATTCCTCATTATCAGTATTTACACTTCATATGTTTATCCCCGTTGAAAACTTAACCTATATTGTCATCAATCACCAAAAGGGGAGATTGTAAGTGCATCTAGTGCCCCTTAGTGATTTTGGTGTATTGAAGACTTATAGGTTAAGGAACTAATGCGTTTGTGAGTGTACACAGGTCTATAAGTCTATGAGGAGTTTGATATTTTCAGAGAAAGTCGACCCCTAAAAATGAAGTTCTTCAACTAAAGACTTTGATATTCTGAAGACTTTCTGAAGACTTTGAAAGTGAAGAAATTGGTGTGACCTTGAAGATTTGGTATTCATTTGAGGAACATGAAGCGTGAAGACTTTTGTTTTCGTAGTTTCATTTTCTCTTTCTTGAGTCATAGGAAACACCGTCTTTGTTAAAGGGGTCGAGGAAATACTAAGGAAAAAATTTCCATTTGATGCTCAACTCAAAATCCTACATCTACCAATCCCTTCGAGTGAAGCCTTTGGAAATCTCATACAGTTCAGACAATTTCTTCAAAGGATGAGACGAAGTTCTTCCGGTCATTGAGGAATTTGTTCTGACCGAGGAGTTAGGAATTCGCCAAAGGCGGATTGCCTACAAAGGAGGAACATGATAGCCCCGAGGAATTTGAGATTCAAATTTCCGACCGTTCTTTGTCTTGCGCCACCTGTCCCAAAATATCTTATCCACCTAACGGTCATATCATTGAAGGGCATTTATGTCTTATCATGTCGGGCTGCTCCCTAGGCTATAAATAGCCGCCCCCTACAACCACTAGCTGGTTGGCTGCTCCGAGAGAACTTGACACTTGTCATTTGAGAGCAACCCATCCTCCGAGGACCTTGAGCGAAAATTATCGAGTGAGGAAAACCCAAAACCAAACCCCTACAAACCCAAAGTGATTGAGCATCATCAAGAAATTGATCCTGCGTGGATCCGACGCTTGTTACCTATGAAGACTGTGCTTCTTCCAGACGGTTAGGCGTCATGGTCTAGAGCATCCAAGAGGAATTGTGGATCACCGAGTGACCAAGTCTGTGAAGGTTTGGAAGTCGCTCAAGACTTACCACGAGTGATTGGACGAGGTCTGTGTGACCTTAGTTCAAGGAGAATATGGTGAGGACTTGGTGTCCTGAGCTGCGTGCTCGCCGATCGGGTGTCCGGACTGTGTGTCCTCGAGTTTAAATACTCAGCCGCTCCAACCAGACGTACAACTGAGACAGCAGTTGGAACTGGTCTACCAAATCATTGTCTTCACCAACCTAACTGGTTCTATTTCCTCACCCCTTTCATTTCCTCATAACTGTGTTGAGTGTTTGTCATATCTGTGTTTGAAGACTTTGACTGAAGACTTTCTCAATTTCCTCAGTTCAATTTCTTCAGTCTGTTTGTCTTCATCTTGTGTTATCCTGTGACTACGCTTTCTGTACTCTGTGATTGTCTTCATTTCATCATGATGACTATGCGTGTATTCTGTTATGCTTACTTCTGAGTACTTATTCCGCTGCATGTATTTCTTCGCTAAGGAATTTCCTCACCGGCAAATTCCTCAGTGAAGAATTCATAAAAATCGCCTATTCACCCCCCCTCTAGTCGATATAACGCACTTTCATGTAGATCGTCTTGGTGTATCTTAAGTTGATGTTTAACAACTTGAACATAAGGTTTATTCAGATCTGGACCAATTTCGAAATTTGCATATGAGGACTTACCGGAATTGTTATATGTTGTTTCCGGCCTCATTTAAACTTGCCTTGATGTGTTGCTCTTGTTTGCATCATCTCTTGCCATGAGTAGCTTCATGTAGCCTTGTCATGCATCATGATTGTTGTGCATCATGTCTTGTACATGTGTGGTGTGTTTACCTTGTTGTGTGCTTCTTCTCGATAGTTCCCGTTTCGTTGCGATCGTGAGGATTCGTTCGCCTACGCTTGGTTCGTCTTCGTGGCTTCGTCTTCTTCATGGACCTCGTTCTTCTTCCTTGCGGGATTTCAGGCAAGATGACCGCTACCCTGGATCTCACTACTATCATTGATATGCTAGTTGCTTTGTTCTATCGCTATGTTGCGTTACATATCTTTTGCTCATCAAGCCTCCCAAATTGCCATGAACCTCTAACCTTTGACACCCTTCCTAGCAAACCATTGCTTGGCTATGTTACCGCTTTGCTCAGCCCTCTTATAGCGTTGCTAGTTGCAGGTGAAGTTGAAGATTGCTCCATGGTGGACAGGATTATGTTGGGATATCACAATATCTCTTATATTATTAATGCATCTATATACTTGGTAAATGGTGGAAGGCTCGGCCTTATGCCTGGTGTTTTGTTCCACTCTTGCCGCCCTAGTTTCCGTCATACCGGTGTTATGTTCCCGGATTTTGTGTCCCTAACGCGGTTGGCTGATTTATGGGACCCCCTTGACAGTTCGCTTTGAATAAAACTCCTCCAGCAAGGCCCAACATTGGTTTTACCATTTGCCTACCACCTATACCTTTCCCTTGGGAGTAATTAACCCAAGGGTCATCTTTATTTTAGCCCCCCCGGGCCAATGCTTGTCTAAGTGTTGGTCCGAACTAGAGCCCTTTGCAGCGCCTCCTCGGGGAAACTCAAGGCCTGGTTTTAGTTGTACGGACTGCTCATCCGGTCGTGGCCTGAGACGAGATACGTGCGGCTACTATCAGGGTGTCGGCACGCCGGGAGGTCTTGTTGGTCTTTTTTTTACCAATGTCGAAATGTCTTGTAAACCGGGATTCCGAGACTGATCGGGTCTTCCCGGGAGAAGGAATATCCTTCGTTGATCGCGAGAGCTTATCATGGGCTAAGTTGGGACACCCCTGCAGGGTATAAACTTTCGAAAGCCGTGCCCGCGGTTATGGGCAGATGGGAATTTGTTAATGTCCGGTTGTAGATAACTTGACACCAGATCCGAATTAAAACGCATCAACCGCGTGTGTAGCCGTGATGGTCTCTTCTCGGCGGAGTCCGGGAAGTGAACACGGTTTTGGGTTATGTTTGACGTAAGTAGGAGTTCAGGATCACTTCTTGATCATTACTAGTTGACGACCGTTCCTTTGCTTCTCTTCTTGCTCTTGTTTGCGTATGTTAGCCACCATATATGCTTAGTCGCTGCTGCAACCTCACCACTTTACCCCTTCCTTTCCCATTCAGCTTTGCTAGACTTGATACCCATGGTAATGGGATTGCTGAGTCTTTGTGGCTCACAGATTACTATAACAACAGTTGCAGGTACAGGTTGTGCGATGATGATGACGCGAGAGCGATGTTTGCTTGTTTTGGAGTTCTTCTTCTGCTTCTTCTTCGATCAGGGATAGGTTCCAGGTCGGCAGCCTGGGCTAGCAGGGTGGATGTCGTTTGAGTTTCTGTTTGTGTTTCATCCGTAGTCGGATGATGCTCTTATGTATTGTGATGTTGTATTCGTGTGGCATTGTATGCCTCTTGTATGTATCCCCATCTATTAGGTAATGTTGATGTAATGATATCCACCTTGACAAAGCGTCTTCAAGATGCGCTTCTATCTTTGGTGGGACCTTCGAGTTCCTTTAGGATAGGGTCGCATCATGAGCGTGACAAGGGCCCCGGGAGCGCCTCCATCAAGCGGGCGCTGGATCGCGCCTCCATCGAGCGGGCGCCGGATCGCGCCTCCACCGACCGGGGCAAGGGCCCGGCCACCTCTCCCACCACTGACCGCGACAAGGGAGGGCGCGGACGTGGCCGCGGGCGCGGCCGTGGCCGTGGCGGCCAGTCCTCCGATGGCTCCCCGGCTGGGCATGGTGCAGCCCCGCCTAGCGCCGGTGCCTCTCTGCCCACTGGCTACTTCGCGCCCTACGGCGCTCTACTGCCCCGACCGCCCCAGCCACGCGCTCCCTGGACGGCACCCAACGCCGCGGGCGTCCTAGGTCGACGGCCGCCACCGCCCCAGCAGGCCTACCCGGTGGCCGTCGCGCCCTCCTCCAGTGGGCCAACATGGGAGCAGTATAACCAGCTATATGCGGCGCTCCAGAACCTCTCCGTCCAGCAGCAACATGCCGGCGGCGCGCCGGACTGGTTCCTCGACACGGGCGCTACGTCGCACGTCGCAGGTAACACGGACACCCTCACCTCGTATGGTTCCCCGTCTTTGCGTCATACCTTTGGCATCCTCGTAGGTGACGGATCTCGATTACCTATTACTGCCGTAGGTTCCACTTCCATCTCAAACTTCTCTTAAACGACGTACTTATCTCTCCCACAATCATTAAGAACTTAATTTCTATTTGTCGTTTTACTCAAGGTAACTTTTGCTCAATAGAATTTGACCCGTTTGGTTTTTCCGTGAAGGACCTAGCAAGGGGGAAAATAATCATGAGGTCCAATAGCCATGGCGACCTCTACCCCTTCTTCAGCAACTCCGGCGTGCAAGCGGCGCTCTCCGTCGTTTCCAATGGCCTATGGCATCTTCCTTTGGGCCACGCTAGCAATAAAGCAGTTTCTATTATAGCTCGTGATTTCCTTCCCAATTGTAATAATGACATGCCTAGCATCACTGTTTGTTCCTCATGTAAACTAGGCAAGCAGCCACGGCTGCCTTTTTCCCATTCTACTACTAAAACAAGTTCCAATTAATCCATTGTGACTTGTGGACTTCACCTGTCTCTAGTTTCTCGGGTTTTATGTACTATCTCGTGATACTTGACGATTACTCTCATTACTCGTGGACATTCTTGTTGCGCAACAAGTCCGACACCGCCTACACCATCACTCGTTTCTTCATGTACGTACTCACACAATTTCACGTGACTATCCAATGCATGCAATGCGATAACGGCATGGAATTCCTCACTTCCTCCTTGCGCGACCTCTTCTCTCGCCACGGCTCCTCTTTCCGTCTCTCGTGCCCTCACACCTCTCCTCAAAACGGGAAAGCCGAGCGCCTCATCCGCACCACCAATGACATTCTTCGTGTTCTACTAATCCATGCACACCTCCCACCGCCGTTTTGGGTCGAAGCTCTCCACACCGCCACCTACATCCTAAACCGGCGACCCTCCTCGGCCATGAATTGTGTGACGCCGCACTTCCTCCTCCTAGGACATCATCCTACGTACGACCACATGTGTGCCTTCGGCTGCCTCTGCTTCCCCAACACCATTGCCACGAGCCCTCACAAACTAGCCCCGCGGTCATCACGGTGTGTTTTCCTTGGCTACCCATTGGAGCACAAGGGCTACCGCTGCTTCGACTTAGGCACGCGCAAAGTTATCATCTCTCTGTCGTTGCCGGACTTAGCGAGAGCGATCAGATGAGGTGGAGCGAGAGAGACGGAGGTAGACGAACGAGAGAGATTTTGTGCTGCCGAAACTGTCGCAGCGTTTTCTGTTTTTTCATTCCTTTCCTTATCTCAGTACAAGCCTCAAAAGCTAACTACTTCTCCCGGACGCTTCGCCATGATCCGCAGCTACCGCGCCATCCCGCGATTGCCTCACACAACGTAGACCACGTCCGGGAGTTTACAAAGAAGGAAAACAAACGGGTTCGTGCATGTAGCACCGTCCCCACAAGCTAGCTGCATGGGCGCTGGCCACATCTGACTGCCATGCATGCTTATTCAAAACAGAAAACAAACTAGCCTACATGCATGAGCTTAGCAGTGTCAATATTTCTCCCCCTTAAGCTCATGTGTTCCGGCTGCTCTCCATGATCCCCAGCTTCTGACGCATCTCAATGAAACGCACTCTGCCCAATGCCTTCGTCAGAATGTCAGCCAACTGATTGTTAGTCCCAACGTGCTCAAGCTCGAGAATTCTTTCTTCGACGCAGTCTCGAATAAAATGGAACTTCACATCTATATGTTTGCTTCGATCATGGAAAACAGGATTCTTGGCCAAGGCAATTGCAGACTTGTTATCCACCAAAAGTGTGAACTTCTCCGGCTCTTGTCCCAGCAGATCAGCGAGGAAACGGCTCAGCCAGATGCCCTGACAGGTCGCCGCTGCAGCAGCGACGTACTCCGCTTCGCAAGAACTGAGGGCCACAACCTTCTGTTTTTGAGATGTCCAGCTGATCGGATTCTGACCAAGGAAAAATACCTGTCCAGAAGTGCTCTTTCACGCCTGTGTCGCCGGGCGTGATCACTATCATCAGTAACCACGCAGCACCGCACTGCCATTGCCCGCCTTTGTAGCTGCACCCGCATTGTTTAGTGCCTTGTATGTACCTTAGGATTTGCTTCACGTCCGCCCAATTATCAGTTCTTGGAATCACCATGAACAGGCTAACGATACAGACGGCATGAGCAATATCTGGTCGAGAATGAACTAGATAGCGTAAGCTACCAATCACGCTTCAGAGAGTAGCATCAAATGGTTTGGACCCATCTTCCTTCCTCAATTTCAGTCTGCATTCCATAGGAGTGCTGCAGGTGTTGCACTCACTCATCCCTGCTTGCTCAAGAATTTTTTCAGCATAACTACGCTTGGTTGAGAGTGATCTCCCCTCTTCTGTACCACCTCAATTCCAAGGTAGTAGCTCAAGAGGGCCAAGATCACTCATTTTGAAGAGCTGTTTCATCTACCCCTTGAACTCTTGAATTGAAGCTGTATCGGTGCCAGTGATGATGAGGTCGTCAACGTATACTCCCACCAATAGATATGACTCACTGTTCCCGCGCCGATAAACTGCATGTTCAAGTGGACTCCTCGCAAAGCCAAGATCAAGCAGTGTTTCGTCAAGTTTAGCGCATTATGCCCGTGGAGCTTGACGCAAGCCGCATGAGCTTTCTTCAATCTGAGAACGGCCTCTTCACGGCCTGCAGCGACATACCCCGGCGGCTGCGTCACATATACCTCCTCCGTCAGTTCACCATTGAGAAATGTAGATTTGACATCCATGTGATGCACTTCCCAACGTGAATGAGCTGCAAGAGCTAGAAGAAGGCGACTGTTTCCATGCGCCGCCACCGAGCGAAAACTTCTTCAAAGTCCACTCCCTCCTTTTGAGCATAGCCTTTGCGACGAGCCGGGCTTTGTACTTGACAATGTTGCCTGCTGGATCTCTCTTCACCTTGTAAACCCATTTTAGTCCAATGGCCTTGTGACCGTGAGGGAGAGAGGTGATCTCCCAGGTCTGGTTTTCAGCGATGCACTTCATTTCTTCATTCATGGCCGCCTTCCACGCAATGTCATCCAAGGCTTCATCAACATTGTGAGGCTCCTCTGCAGTGAGTAGGCACCGCTGCATCTGCTCGCGCACTGCCTCTCCCTCTGTCTCATCCAGAATATCAGAGACATGCCGGTAGCGGAGCGGACCAAAGTCCGTGTCCCGACGCGCCTCGTCATGGGAGGGAGGCGTGGCCCAGCCGGATCGCCCCATCGATCCCAGCGGACCGTGGCTCAGTCCGAGGCGCCTCAGAATCGGGAGGTGACGCCCAGATGTCGGGGTAGCTGGCGCCTTCTCGGCGCAAGGTGGTGTGGTGACCACAGCCCCTCCTGTATCCAGTTCGCAGACGCCATGGCCCGTGGTGTACACCACGGTGAAGGTTGTGGTCGCGGCGCAGTGCACTGTCTGCACCGACGCCGCTTGAGAGCTCCATGACCAAGGCCTGCTCTCCTCAAATATCACATCGCGCGTCACCTGAACCTTCTTCGACACTGGATCATAGACACGGTAGGCTTTGGATCCTTCTTCATATCCCACAAAGATCATGGGAGTGGAGCGATCCGAGAGCTTGGTGATGCCCGGTCCAACCTTTTTCACATGTGCCATACACCCAAAAGTCCGCAGGTGCTGTACACTTGGTTTACGACCATGCCAGGCCTCATACGGCGTCACACCCTTCAAGCTTCCGTGGGAGCTCTGTTCAACAGATAAACTGCGGTTTTCACCGCTTCTCCCCAGTATATGCGGGTACGCCCATGCTCTTCGAAGACACCGGCCATCTCGACCACGGTTTGATTTCGCCGCCCACCACACCATTTTGTTGGGGTGAATGGGGTGCTGTGGTGTAGTGCTTGACTCGAGCCCTTCGCAATATTCCTTGAATTCCACTGACTTGAACTCGCCACCCGATCTGAACGGAATGCCCGTAGCTTGCACCGACCCTCGGCCTCGGCCATGGCCTGAATTTTTCTGAAACGAACGAATGCTTCATCTTTTGTCTTGAGCAGCTCTAACCACATATACCTGCTGTGATCATCCACAATCAGAAGAAAATATTTGTTCCCACCAGGTGTGGTCGGCGTGATTGGGCCGCATAGATCCGTATGCACCAGCTCGAGCCCTCGTTCCGCGCGGTACGCGGTGGCCTGTGGAAAGGACGCCTGTGTTGCTTGCCGAGCGCACACCCATCACAGTATTCTTGCACGTGATCTATGGGTGGCATCCCTCTCACCATTTGTTTGCTTGACATGGCCCTGAGAGCACGAAAGTGGAGGTGCCCCATCCTAGCATGCCATCTCCAAGTCCGATCATCTCCAAGTGCTAGCAAGCACGCTGGGTTGTCTCTCGACAGAAAACCAGTGTACAGCCTGCTGTCCGTCCGTTTGAGCCGAGCAAGGACACGGCCGCATGGGTCTAGGACTGACATCACTCTGTCCTTGATCTGAATGTGACACCCAGCCTCATCCAACTGTCCAACTGAGATGATGTTGCTTCTGAGACTTGGGATATAAAAGACATCAGTCAAAGCTCTTTGCTCACTGTCCTTGCACCGGAAAACTACTGAACCTCGCCCACGAATGGCCACCTTGGATCCGTCTCCAAATCTCACTGTCCCCTGGACAGTCTCATCTAGGACTGCAAACATGCTCCTCTCACCGGTCATGTGACTGCTAGCCCCGGTATCGAAGAACCAGGCACCTTTGGGCGAGGGGACGGGGATCACCTTCTCCTCGTTGAGGAAGACAACTTGGGGTGCAGCGATCTCTGTGGTGACCACGTTGGTGACCATGGCCATGAACAAGCCTTGATCATGCTGTCGTCATGACAAGATTGACCTGTTCCTTCTTGCCTTGCTGCTCCTCTGCCTTGATCCTATTCCAATAGTCCTTTTTCCAATGGCCAGGTTTATTACAGTAGTGGCACTTTCCCTTTTTCTTGCCTCCAGAACCACCCGATCCACCCGCGCCGCTGCTGCTCGGCGCAGGTTTGCCCCCTCCTTGGGGCTTGTGTTTCGCCGGCGATTTGTTCTTGCCACCGTTGCCGCCGCCAGACGACGAGCCGCCACCGACGCCCAGTTTTTCACGGGCCAGCCACTCCTCCCGAGTGAGCAGCAGCGCCTGTGGATCGTGGAGCCGTCGTCGAGATCGTAGTGATCCTCGCAGGCAGAGAGGCGTCCGACCAACTCTTCAATCGACATGGTTTTTAGATCGATCAAGGACTCGATCGCCATGGCCATCGGGCGGTACCGGCATGGCACCACACGGAGAAACTTCTGGACCGCCTTGTGCTCGGTGACGGGGTCGCCGTTCAGCTCCAGATCGGCGACGAGGGCAGAGAGCCGCAGCCCAAAGTCCTCGATGGACTCCCCGTCCTTGAAACGGAGATCCTCGAACTCCCGCCGGCGCACCTGCGCCTTGGCCTCACGGGCGCGCTCACTGCCCATCCGCATGGTCCTGATTGTCTCCCACGCCTTCTTCGCCGTGTCCTTTGCGGCCAGCACGCGCAGCATCTCCGGCCGAACGCCGGTGAGGATAATTTGCAGCGCACGCCGGTCGTCGTTCTCGTCGGCAGTGTCGTCGGTCACCGCAGACCAGACGCGCGCGACCTGCAACTTGACTTGCATCACAAGCGCCCACTCCTGGTAGTTCGTGCGCGTGAGCATCATGGACGCCCCGGACTCCTCTCGCACCACGCACTCCACCACGCGGTACTCGCCGCTGCCGCTGCCGGTGAGGCGCGCGAGCGGCGCCTTGGATGAAGGCGTCTTCAGCGGCGACTTCGTGCCGCTCTTGTTCTTCTTCTCCTCCTCGCTATCCGACATGGTACGCCATGATCGGACACCGCCGGCAACCGGAGAGTGGATCGAACACCACGGCTCTGATGCCAATTGTCGTTGCCGGACTTAGCGAGAGCGATCAGATGAGGTGGAGCGAGAGAGACGGAGGTAGACGAACGAGAGAGATTTTGTGCTGCCGAAACTGTCGCAGCGTTTTCTGTTTTTTCATTTCTTTCCTTATCTCAGTACAAGCCTCAAAAGCTAACTACTTCTCCCGGACGCTTCGCCATGATCCGCAGCTACCGCGCCATCCCGCGATTGCCTCACACAACGTAGACCACGTCCGGGAGTTTACAAAGAAGGAAAACAAAACGGGTTCGTGCATGTAGCACCGTCCCACAAGCTAGCTGCATGGGCGCGTCACATCTGACTGCCATGCATGCTTATTCAAAACAGAAAACAAACTAGCCTACATGCATGAGCTTAGCAGTGTCAATACTCTCGACATGTCACGTTCGATGAAAGCACCTTCCCCTACTCCTCTGACGCCTCGCCACGCTCCTCACCTATTCCTCTGGCCGCAGAAAATCCCGGCGCCCCGATCCATCCCGAACTCCGCGCGGCCAACCCAGCTCCCTCGTACCTGCCGCGCCAGAGATCCTCTCCGGATTCTGTGCCCCCCGCTGGCCCACCCGCTGCATGCGCCCCTCATTCGCCCGCACCCCCGGCCGCTTCCCCACCCGCTGCATGCGCCAATCACGCATCCACCCCGCCTGCCAGTCTGCCTGGGCCCGCGTCGCCTGCACCCGCGCCAGCCTCGCCCCACGCGCCTGCCTCCCCACTACCCGCACCAGCCTCTCCCCTGGACGCCGTCTCGCCCGATGTTTCCCATGCAGCCAGTACATGTGCGCCACCTGTCCCCCCCCCCCTTCAACCACGCACTGTACCAGTCACTGCTCCTACTAACTCTCATCGTATGCGCACGCGTAGCAAGTCCGGTTTTACTCAGCCCAAAATTCTTCACGCCAGCAACCCTGCCATCAGTCCTATTCCCTCCTCATACCGTGTCGCTCTTCGAGACCCCAACCGGTACGCCGCGATGCTTGAGGAATATAACGCACTGATGCGGGATAATACTTGGTGTTTAGTGTCTCGTCCTGCAGGTGCAAATGTCGTCACAGGCAAATGGATCTTCCGGCACAAGTTCCACTCGGATGGTACGCTCGCCCGGTACAAGGCCCGGTGGGTGCTTCGCGGCTTCACACAGCAGGCCGGCGTCGACTACGTCGAGACTTTCAGTCCCGTCGTCAAGCCGGCCACTATCCGGGAGGTGCTAAGCATCGCCGCCGGCAAGTCGTGGCCCATTCATCAGTTGGACGTCAAGAACTCCTTCCTCCACAGCCGCCTTGCGGAGACAGTGTACAGTCATCAACCGTCCGGCTTCGTCGACACTGCCTCGCCATCTCATGTGTGTCGGCTGAACCGTTCGTTGTACGGTATCAAGCAGGCCCCTCGGGCGTGGTTCACTCGCTTCACCACCTACCTGCGGACCCTCGGGTTCGTCGCATCACGCTCGGACTCGTCGCTCTTCATCCTTCGTCGCGGTGATCACCTCGCCTACCTACTACTGTACGTCGACGACATCATCCTCACCGCCAGCTCCGACACGGCACTCCGCTCCGTCATCCCGGCGTTGCATCGCGAGTTCGCGATGACCGACCTCGGCGCGCTCCACAACTTCCTCGGCATCAACGTCACCACCACGGCGGGCGGGTTGTTCCTCTCGCAGGAACAGTATGCACTGGAGATCCTCGATCACGCGGGCATGCTTAACTGCAAGCCCATTTCTACTCCGGTCGACACGCTGGCCAAGCTCTCCACCGACATCGGGCCTCTCTTCCACGACCCGTCGCTCTACCGCAGCTTGGCTGGGGCTCTTCAGTACATCACACTGACACGCCCCGACCTCTCCTACGCCGTCCAGCAGTGTTGCGTGTTTATGCATGCCCCGCGTGACTGCCACTTCCAGCTCGTGAAGCGCATTCTCAGGTATTTGCGCGGCATGACTCATCTCGGGCTTCGGATCCATCGCGATGCCGGCACCGAGCTTGTCGCCTACTCCGACGCGGACTGGGCCGGGTGTCCTGACACGCGCAAGTCCACCTCGGGCTACTGTGTGTTCCTTGGCGCTAACCTCCTCAGTTGGTCAGCCAAGCGACAGAACACAGTCTCCCGATCGAGCGCCGAGGCGGAGTACAGGGCAGTGGCCAACGCGGTCGCTGAGTCAGTGTGGCTTCGCCAACTGCTTGGTGAGCTCCACCAACCGCCGTCGCGTGCCACCGTGGTCTACTGCGACAACATCAGCGCCGTGTACATGTCCAGCAACCCCGTGCAGCATCAACGCACCAAGCACATCGAGATTGATCTTCACTTCGTCCGTGAACGCGTTGCACTTGGTGAGATTCGCGTTCTTCACGTGCCCACGAGCTCGCAGTTCGCCGACATCTTCACCAAAGGACTGCTGACGAGCGTCTTCAACGACTTCCAGTCCAGTCTCAACGCCGCCGAAGTTCCCCGCTTCGATTAAGTGGGGTTGAACGTGCCCACGCCCTGCGCCTCCGATGACTAACCATGCAGCCCGCGTCATCCGCGTCCTCAACAGTAGCATGCATGTAGTGCTTATCTTCTCCTTCATGTTAGCAATTCCGGCTCATGCCGTTGTAACTCTCTCCCACGTTCTCACTGCTCTCTCTCTCTCATGTAAACTGTATATAAGCGCACCAGATGCATGAATACAAGCAGTGTGAGTTGTGCATGCTCTATCTGGGAGAACCTTATTCCATCTTCAAGAAGCCGCCACCACCATGTCTTCCTAAACAGGACACAAACCCTAAGAAAACTTGAAGAAGCACCTAAAAACAGATCCCTCCCGCCGGCAAGGGCGGAGTTCCATCGCGCACCCATGGCCCTGGTAGGTCGATGGCGCTGCCGACAAGAGGGAAAAACCCTAGCCTCCTTTCCTTAGAGAAGAGACGAAGGGAGGACAGAAATATTATTACAATTATACATTAATGTCCAAAAGATTAGTGAATATATGAAAAAAAAATCTTGGTTAGCAGAGAAGTCTACATCACAAACCAATATCGTGTATTGCCTATCTCCCGCCGATTAATATCGTACATGTTGTACTAGATCCTACTAACTAGATTTTATATATAATTTCTTGAATAATTTTATCCTAGAAACTAGCAGGAATTCTTGTAAACACCAGACAAAACCAAGATAATTCTCGATCAGCATATCAAACCATCAAATCTTGTTTATGAGAAGTACAATCGCAAGCATTTTCATCTTCATCAGTGATTAATATAAGTGGTGATATCTAATAGGGCCAATGCAGATATTATCACTTTCTTACTGAACCCACATTGCAAGAAACATTTCCCCATGATTTGATTTATAAATTAGAAGTTTCTATAATTATATGTACCTAAAAATACCCAAGAAAACCACTATTAAGATATTAATTAGACCTACATCTTAGAGATATCCAACATGATTAATGTTTTTAAATATAAATGAACACACACACACACACACACACACACACACACACACACACACACACACACACACACACACACCCACACACACACACACACACACACACACACGTATACACTATATAACTTATCTAATTATGAAAAATGATTCAAATAAAATTGTTGTTGTAATAAGTACTCGATCCGTCCCAAAATATAAGAACGTTTTTTACACTATATTAGTGTCAAAAACATTTTTATATTTTGGGACAGAGGAAGTATGTTAAATTTTAGTATTCCAGTCATCACATTACAACCATATAAAAATCACTGTATTTAATACTTGATAAAAACAATTTTCAAAAATATAAAGTTTAGTATAAAAATGTTGATGCAACATTGTTGATCCACTTTTGTAACAATATTATTCTTGTTAAGTCATCTCAATTATCATTTTTCAGCTACCGTGAGAAAAATGGAGTTTGAAGACCTTTTGCATCTACATTTCAAGATTTAGCTAGGATTATCATTCTGGCACGGGCATGTCCCACCAGGATTTGCTTGCCTCATACTATGAATTGTTTCAATATAGTTGAATGAATGAAATCACTTCTTTACCTCAAACAAAGATAAAATGGTTTGTTAAATGAACATCGTCTTTAATTATGTTTACGGTGCAAATGCAGAGCATCAATCATTATCTATTGTTTGTGTTACCACATCAAGGAGATTAATATTTCAGAGTGTTAATTAGGCATACTCCGCTCGCACTATCTCATCATGAGATGCTAATCGTCTAGTTTAATTGACACGAGATTAGTGTTTTTGAGGCATCACCCTTGGAAAATAATAATTTAATAAACTACCTTTGATTTTTTTAAGTGAAAACTATGATATCAATTAAATACCATTTGGTATGCTCTCCAAGATAGTTTGTTGTCACCCACGTCGGCACAGAAGTACTTCTTACCACATGCTGAAAACCAAAGAGAAATTAAGACAACTGTCCTGTGTATGCAAGACTTCTACTATCTTCTCTACTTCTGAACATTTCATGGCGCATACGTATCAAGTCTCACGTACCCTGGTTCTTCCCCAACATATTCCTACTTAGTAGAGTACATCGTGTGGTTCTGCAGGAAAACAAAATAACAGTTAAATTAAAATGTCAATATTATGTTTTGAAGAGAGTGAAGTGATTCCACTAGTAGAAAAAGAGGCTTCCATACGCCCCCATTAGTCCCCAAAATAATCGAACCGCGACCAAAGGGGTC
This sequence comes from Aegilops bicornis, assembly GCA_021605145.1. NCBI lineage: Eukaryota > Viridiplantae > Streptophyta > Magnoliopsida > Poales > Poaceae > Aegilops > Aegilops bicornis. Next base: position 84,186,553 of record CM038673.1, read on the forward strand.
TTTAGTCGCGGTTCGGGAGGAGACCCGCGACCAACTATCTGGGCCCAGCGTGCGCTGGCGGACGGGTGGGGCTTTAGTCCTGTTGGCCTGGCCAACCGGGACTAAAGGTCCTCGTTGGTTCAAGGTTTTAGTCGCGGTAGGCTGTGCCAACCGGGACTAAAGGTTAGACCTTTAGTCCCGGTTGGTCCGCCAACCGCGATTATCGGTTCGAATCCTTAGTCGCGGTTGGCCGCACCAACCGGGACTAAAGTTAGACTTTAGTCCCGTTGGTCCGCCAACCGCGACTAAAGGGATTTGAGGCCTCATTTTCAAAATGGGCATAACTTTTGCATACGAACTCGGATGAAAAAAATTTATATGAAAAATCATCTACTCGAAAAGTTACATCCGAATTTAACATTTTCAAAATCCTCAAAACCTAACAGAAAAAAAAGATACGGGCTTTTAAGATTTGGAGAGGCAAAAAATTCAAAAAATTTCAAATTGTGGTCAAACTGTGGTCAAACAATGGTCAAACTAATTATTCTAGAATATTAGTGTTACTAAATAATTATTTCAGTTTTTTTAAATTTTGGTCAAATCTGGTCAAACAGTGGTCAAACAATGGTCAAACTAATTATTCCAGAAATATTAGTGTTACTAAATAATTATTGTTTTTTAAAACAATAGTTTCAAACTCAAACAGTGAAATGTGTCACTTCATGCTCAAGCTAAATTCTGAGGGTTAATAGAATTGACATCCTACTATTGTCAGAAAACAACAAGTGCAGACTTGGAAACGAGGGAGAATAGAATCCGGAAGTTAAGCGTGCTCAAATGGAGTAGTGAGAGGATGGGTGACCGTCCGGGAAGTTAGATGATTTGGAATGATGAGGGGTGATTAGAGATTAGAGGTTAAATTGAGCAGTGATGAGGGGTGGTGATTAGAGATTAGAGGTTAAAATAATTCAGAAATTTGAAAATAAAAAAATTTAAAAATTCACAAAAACTCATGGAGGAGGCCTTTAGTCCCGGTTAGCCACAAGAACCGGGACTAAAGGACGGGCCTTTAGTCCCGGTTAGCCACGAGAACCGGGACTAAAGGATTTAGTCCCGGTTGGCCACGAGAACCGGGACTAAAGCCTTTAGTCGCGGTTCGTAAGAGGCGCGACTAAAGGGGGGGGGTCTTTAGTCGCGCATATTTAGTCCCGGTTGCACAGCCGGGACTAAAGGCCTTTGCGAACCGGGACTAAAGGCCTTTTTTCTACCAGTGTTCATTAGTTTATTAACTTAAACTAATTGTACACATTAGACCAATAACTTAGGAGGTGGCCATTTTAGGCCATAAACTTGTTTATTCGATCAAATAAGGTCAAAACCGATCGAGGGGAGAAAAGGCCGACTGTGGTTGCCATGTCAGTGTATCTTTGACCGCTCGCGGACTAACCAATATTTACAACAATCTTTTTGCAACAGTGACCACCTAATCCGTGTGGTGCTTCACGAAAACAAAATACCATTTAAACTAAAATGCCATTATTATATTTTGAAGAGCCCAATTCTATAGATGCAACTTTGCACAGGTAGCATACATTCATATTCACACAATTCATTGTGACACTTATTTTGGGATGGAGGCAGTACTTGGTAAACTCTAGTTTGATGCAAGGAAGACCGTCTGCTTGAATGCATGATTGATGTGTACTATATATGCTACAGTTTTTCATGTGCGGGACTGGATACAGAATATTTCATGATGTGTGCATATCAATTCTTATGTGTACATGCATGTGCGCACGGCACGGAAGTAGCCGTAGTCATGTGTGTATAGACCACGCCTCTTGTAAAAGGGGAGAGATTGAAGACTGCGCACAACACCTATATAAAACACTAAACCTAGCTTTGAGAAGAAAAGAAAAACATTCCAAAAAAAGAAGAAGAAGAAAAAGAAGAAACTAAGTGCATCTCCAACGGCCATCCGAAAATTTTCTCCCACATCCGTCCGCGGACATGGATGCTGGAGACGGCCATCCAACTGTAGCCGCATACATCTGGTCTCCCTCTTTTTTTTTTAAGTCTGCACGATCAAATAGCCGCATACATAGAGTGCAAACGTTCAAATAGCCGCATGCAACACTAGTTCATATTTTAAAAAGTTTAAATATTACATCCCAACACTGTTGTCCCCTTTAACCACCCACTGATACTCAACCAGATCTTTCTTCAGCTACTTATGAGTTGGTCGATGTTGAATTTATTGACGCATTTGAATAAACTCTTCAAATGTGGCTGGATTCTGGTCTGAAAATTCGATAGGATCACCCATGTTCTCAAATTCTAGAGCTGCGGCAGCATCCTCACCCTCATCCTCCACGATCATGTTGTGGGTGATCACATAACATGTCATCACCTCCCACAAGGTCTCCGGATCCCATTGTTTAGCAGGTCCACGAACAACTGCAAAACGGGCCTACAGAACTCCAAATCCCCTCTCAACATTCTTTTTTGTAGTTTCTTGTCTTTGGGCAAAGTGAGCATTTTTCTGGCCAACTGGGTTAGAGATGGTGCTGGCAAAGGTAGCCCATGAAGGATAGATACCGTCAACCAGATAGTAGCCTATGTTGTACTCGTGTCCATTGACATTATAGTAGCAAGGAGGAGCTTTTCCTTCACCAGCCTCGCAAACAACGGTGATCGACGTAGCACATTGATGTCATTGTGAGACCGGGTATGCCAAAGAAAGCGTCTCAAATCCAAAGATCATGTGATGCAACTGTTTCAAGAATGATGGTGGGCTTCTTAACATGACCCTGATATTGCCCTTATAAAGTCTTCGGGCAGTTCTTCCATTTCCAATGCATACAGTCAAGAGAACCAAGCAAACCTGGCCACCCTCTTGCTTCTGAGATTGCCAAGAGCCTCTCGGTCTCTGCCATAGTTGGTTATCTCAGGTACTGAGGTCCGAACACCTCGACCACGGCAGGTGCAAACCTGACCATGGTATCTCCGCGTGTGCTCTCAAACATCCGTAGGTACTCGTCCCACGAATCAGCGGCCGTGCCATATGCAAGCATCTGTGCACTTCTGGTAAACTAAAGAAGTCAACCGTTCCACCGGCGTCTTTCTTTAAGACGAAGTAGTCATCATAGGACCGGACGCAATGGTACAAACGATCGAAGACAGTCTTGCGCATCCTAAAACACCGGCGAAAATGGTCAGTGAAGAGTGAATCCGGGGCAAAGTAGTCGTCCAGCAATGTCAACCGTGTGCCTTTTTGCGGTTGAGCACTCGATGACCCTTAATCGAGCCCTTGAAATTGAGAACATGCTCCTCCACACGCTCGCGTCTTCAAGGACCGCCTGCATCATCGTTGTCTCATCCGAGTTCTCCTCCTTGTTGGACGACTCAACATAGTGCTTGTATATGTACTTCAAATCAGAATTCATTGCTAGAACGAAAAGAGGGGGGGATGTTTTTAGCTTCGGCAATTCATCAAACAATTGCCGGGCAAGGCTCTCGGTCGACATACACGTTTTAATTCAGGCTCAAGTGAGAGGTCACGTTCGGTCTGGGCCAGCATGAATGCGGCACTGACCGCTTCGGGTAGGAAAGGGTGCAGCGAGGGAAAGGGTTTTGGGTGGGCCTGTGAGGTGCCCACTAGTAAACTGTACTATGATGAAACGAAGACTGCATGTGCCTGGGCTGCATGATTGACGTGTACTATGCTACAGTTTTTCATGTGCGGGACTGGACAGAAAATATTTCATGACCTGTGCGTATCAACTTTTATGTGTGAATGTTGTGTGCACTGCACTGAATTAACCGTAGCCCATGTGTGTTATATCAGCCTCTTGTGAAAGGATAGAGAATAGGGACTCCGCACTGCACATACGTTACAACACTAAAGTTGAGGAGAGAAAAAAGCCAAGAGAAGAAGAACAAAATGGACAGTGGCGGTTCATCCGGTGGAAACAACCAAGGCAAGAAAAAGAGCAAGAAACGTGTGCTGACCGCTGGTAAGTGAGACCTTTCTTGTTTGATTAAGTTTCTTGCATAACTATAGTTGTATGCTACGTACCTGCAATTCTTCGTGAGGAAACGTGCTTGATAAGTTTGTGTTTTCTTCACAAGAAAGACAAGATAGAGTGACCGAATAGCAGCATTTTGCACATCGATTCCCTTTTTCTTTTCCCATATGGCGATGGAATGCATAACTTTGCACAGATTTACAGACTAAACATAATACTTGGTCATGTGCATAAGTTTGATTTTTGTTTTTTTTTTATTTCTACCATGTTCCGAGCTCACTTTGTAGTTAACTTTCTACCATGCAGAAGAGCTGAAAAACCGGCGGCTTGAGAATGTGCAACCTACCTCTTGGGACGATGAGTGTACGTATGGCGCGTCGTGTTTGTTTTCTCTAGGTGCAATTTTCTTAACTTTGAGTGGACTTACCAACTAATTTTGGTCTGTACTGTGTGCTACCTGCAGGGATTGTAACATTGAACATTACAAATAATGTGGTGGAGGATGAAGACACTGGTAGCATCGTGAGCAGTTTCTCGACAGACAACCCCTTCTCGATAGACCCCGAGGAGGAGACTGACAATGAGGAGGAGGAGGAGGAGGCTGACGAGCAGGAGGCTGACAAAGGGGAGGAGGAGGAGGAGGAGGCTGACGGAGACGGTGACAAGGAGGATCAGACTGACGACGACGATGGTGACCAGACTGACGATGACAACGGCGAGGATCTCAGCTAACTCCAACTTGTGCTTAAGACATGGTAGATGATTTGCTGGTAATAAGAAGTCTTATGCATCATCTGGGCGGCTATATTATCTATATCCGGAGCCTGTTGTGTTTGTACTCGAACCCTGCATGCACGTACGCATGCTAATTTATGTATGTCCGTGTACCACTATGTTTCTGTCTAAAGTATGCTAGTGAAACATTCTAATTTGGGGACATTAGATAGGGAAGGGCCCGGCGTAGCGAGGGCCGAGCTTGCGCTTCGTGCGCGGGTCGAGTGACTGCGTAGAGCGGTGGAGAAGACGCAGCCACACCCAATCACCCACCGCGGACTCCGCCTCACAATGATGATCGTCGTAGTAGTGCTTGGCCAGCTGCTAGGCCTGAAGGAGACGCCGACGAACCTCAGCAAGCATCTCGTCACGAGTGCGGATGAGGTCACCCGCAACCTCCGTCCGAGCTGTCTCTGGATTCACCCAAAGTATAGGCGGGGGTGGTCGACCATAGACCACCTCAAACGGCATAGCACGCAGGGCGGAGTGATAAGAGGTGTTGTAGCAGTACTCCGCCCAAGAGAGCCAGTCCACCCAAGCGCGAGGCCGATCACCTGTCACACAACGCAAATACATGGCAATGACCTTGTTAACCACCTCGGACTGACCGTCCGTCTGAGGATGGAACGCCGTACTCAGGCGGAGCTGGACACCCGCCATCCTGAAGAGGTCGCGCCAGACATGGCCCGTGAACACTGGGTCCCGATCACTGACGATCGAAGCAGGGAACCCGTGTAGACGGACGATGCCGTCGAAGAAGGCCCGGGCCACGGACGCCGCCGTGTATGGATGGCCGAGCGCGATGAAGTGGGCGTACTTGGAGAAGCGGTCGACCACCGTGAGGATGACCGACTTGCCGCCCACCTTGGGAAGGCCCTCAATGAAGTCCATGGATATATCCGCCCAGACCTGAGATGGCACCTCCAAGGGCTGGAGTAACCCGGCCGGCCGCAGGGTCTCTGTCTTGTTGCGCTGGCATGTCTGACAAGACCGAACCCAGTCGCGGACCAGGGCGCGATCGCCAGGGATGTAGAATTCGGCGCGAAGACGATGGAGGGTTTTCTGCATACCCTCATGACCCGCCGAGTGGGCGAGCTGTAACACCTGGTGACGGAGATCATCCTGTGTCGGTACAAATACCCGGCGCCCATCTAGGAGTTGGCCATCAGAGAAGCGCCAAGGCTCCTCCAGGTCACCGGCCGTGAGCTGCTGCTGAAGACGGACGGCGTCGTCGGCCGTCGCAGTGGCGCGGCGAATGTCGGTGAAGAGGCCGAATGTCGGCCCGGAGCGGATGCACAGGGCCGCCCCGGCGGACTCATCGGCGGAGGATGCGAGGTCGGAGTCGCGACGGGACAGCGGTCGGCCACGGTGTTAAGGCGGCCCGGCCGATACTCGACGAAGAAGTCGAAGCTGAAGAGCTTGTTGATCCACTAGTGCTGCGGCACGGTCGACAGCCGTTGGTCCAGCAAAAACTTCAGGCTGTAGTGGTCGGTGTGAATGTGGAAGGACCGTCCCCACAAGTATGGCCGCCAATGACGAACGGCCTGTACAAGGCCAATGAGCTCCCGCTCGTATGCTGCCAGCTTAAGATGACGCGGAGCGAAAGGCCGGCTGAAGAAGGCGAGGGGCCCATCGCCCTGATGAAGCACGACGCCGAAATCGGCGCCCGAGGCGCCATACCACCACGAACGGGCGGTCGAAGTCGGGCATCTGGAGGACGGGCCCGCCGTGAGAGCCCCTTGAGGGCCTCGAACACCGCTGCCGCCGTCGCCCCAGCGAAAGCGCCGCGCGGCGGCAACCGCGTGAGGGGCGCCGCGATGAGCCCGAACTCCCGGATAAATTTCCGTAGTAGCCGGGCAGGCCGAGGAACCCGCAGAGCCCGTGGCGAGTGAGGCATCGGCCATGCGGAGACGGCTGCCACCTTGTCGGCGTCCATAGCCACCACGTCGGCCGAGATGACGTGGCCCAAGTAGGCCACCGAAGGCGTCCCGAACGAGCACTTCAAGCGCTTAAGGTGGAGGTGGTGCGCTCGAAGCTCGTTGAAGACGACGGTGACGTGCTGGAGGTGCTCGGCCCAAGACGCACTGTAGATTAGAATATCATCAAAGAAAAGAGCACAAACCGGCGTAAGTAGGGCCTGAGGACGTCGTTCATCAGAGCCTGGAATGCCGCCGGAGCGTTGGTGAGGCCAAAGGGCATCATCAAGAACTCGAAGTGGCCGTGATGAGTCCAAAACGTCGTCTTGGCGATGTCATCCGGGTGCATGCGCACCTGGTGGTACCCCGATCGGAGGTCGAGTTTGGTGAACAAGCGCGCCCCGTGGAGCTCATCGAGGAGCTCGTCGACCACCGGAATAGGGACTTGTCCTTAAGTGTGACAGCATTAAGGGCACGGTAGTCAATGCAGAAACGCCATGTGTCGTCTGACTTCCGGACGAGAAGCACCGGCGCGGTAAATGGCGAAGTGGAGAGTCGGATGATGCCTGCCGCGAGCATGAGCGCACACTGCCGCTCCAACTCATCCTTATGCAACTGTGGGTAGCGGTAAGGTCGTACCGCCACCGGCGCGGAGCCTGGCAGAAGATGTATATGGTGATCGTATGTGCGGGCGGGCGGCAGCCCCTGTGGCTCGGTGAAGATGTCCGCGTGCTGCTGGAGGAGGCTCTCCAATAGTGGGTGCTCGGCCGTAACGGTGGTCGCGGCCAGCTGGAGTGGAGTGGTTGGGGCGGCACCCCCAATGCCGTCCCGCCGAATGCGGCGGCCCAACCGCCAGAAGGTCATCGTCAGCGCGTTGAAATCCCATAGAATAGGACCAAGAGTGCGCAAGAAGTCGACGCTGAGGATGAAGTCGAAGCAGCCCAAGTCGATGCCGGCGTAGGTGATGGTGAAGTGCTCGTCGCCGATAGTGATGGGCACGTCGCGGGCGAGCCCGTGGCAGCGTAGACGGTCGCCATGAGCGACTGTGACTCGCAACTGCTCACCGCCGGTTGGTTGTAATGCAAGGCGCCGCATGGTGGTCTCCAGCAGGAAGTTATGCGTGGACCCTGTATCCACTAGGGCCACCAGGCGCTCGCCCTGGATCATGACCGGTAAGAGCATTGTCCGTTCATCACGGATGCCGGCCAGCGCGTGTAGGGACACCACGAGGGCGGTGGCCGGGGCGGGCGCGGGTGCCGCTGCGGGCTCCGCAAGGGCTGGAGCGCCGAGGCCATCCTCCAGTGTGTCCTCCTCAGTCTCGTCTGTCGTCTCCAAGTAGAAGAGGCGGGGACAGACATGGCCCGGTGCATAGGGCGCATCACAGTTGAAGCACAAGCCCAGGCGCCGGTGTTCCAGCTGTTCCGCCTGAGTGAGGCGCCTGAATGGCCGCGTCGGTGCCGGGGTGGGTGCCGGGGCGGCTGTGGACGACGCTGGTGCTGCCGGAGACGGCCGGGGAAGCTGTCGGCCCCCACGTGGCGCGGATGGACGCGTTAAGGCATGGGCGCGCTGCTCGAACGCCCGGGCATAGTACATGGCCGTCTGAAGGTCTTTGGGCCCCTTCATCTCGACGTCCACGCGGATGTGGTCGGGAAGGCCGCCGACGAAAAGCTCCGCCCGCTGTAAGGCCGTCACACCGGGCGCGTGGCACGCCAGGGCCTGGAAGCGGTCGGCGAAGTCCTGCACCGTGGAGGTGAACGGCAGGCAGCCCAACTCGGCCAAGCGGCTCCCGCGGACCGGTGGCCCGAAACGAAGAAGGCACAGCTCTCGGAAACGATCCCACGGGGGCATGCCGCCCTCGTCCTGCTCGAGGGCGTAGTACCATGTCTGGGCGGCCCCGCGGAGATGGTAGGAAGCCAGCCAAGTGCGCTCCGACGCGGGCGTGCGCTGTCCGCGGAAGAACTGGTCACACTGGTTGAGCCAGTTAAGCGGGTCGTCGGAGCCGTCGTATGTGGCGAAGTCGATCTTGGCGAACCGGGGCGGCTGCTGGTGTGGCGCGCCCTGGCCCACTGCCTCGGCGGTGCGTAGGGCGGATGATGGTGCGCGGTCCATGGTGGAAGGCCCGGCGTAGTTCCCGGTGGCGCCCGACGCCTCGGGCTGCAACGGGAAACCGGACGGCGGGCGGGCCCCCGGGTAGGCCGATGGCGGCCCGTGAAGCCAGTCGGGGAGTGGCGATGGCGATGACGGAAAGCGGACCTCCTGGATCGGAAGCCCGCTATTCTGGGCCGACCGGCGTACGCTCGTTTAATGGCCCGCCCATGTTACGTGTACCTTAATCTGAAAATTCCTGGACCCAAGGGCGTGATCACCATCACTGGGAATAGGCAGAGAGCCGACGAATGTCTTGAGTCGGGATCCAAGATTGCTGATGAACAGATGGATGTGGTGGAGTTGGAAGAGTACAAGAAGAACGCTGATCTGAGTGACTTGCTCCGCTCTAAGAAACCCGCTTGTGAGTCTGCTTTTCAGTCGGCAGGAGAAACAACGCAAGTTCACATTCACCCGGAAGATCCCACAGCCGCTCCGACCAACATCTGAGCGATGCTCGACAGCAAACAGGAAGCCACACTCATCCAGTTCCTCTGTGAGAACTGGGACATCTTTGCATGGAAACCATCTAACATGCCGGGTGTACCCAGGGGCTGGCTGAGCACCGTTTGCATGTCGACTCGAAGGCAAAACCTATCAAAGAGCATCTCCGTCGTTTTGCTGTGGAGAAGAGGAAGGCGATTGGCGAGGAAGTGGCTCGGCTCCTGGCTGCTGAGTTCATACGTGAGATATACCACTCTGAATGGCTCGCCAATGTCGTCATGGTCCCCAAGAAGGATAATTCACTCCGCATGTGCATTGACTTCAAACATATCAATCGGGCCTACCCGAAAGATCATTTTTTGCTCACCCATATTGATCAGATAGTTGATTCGATTGCGAGATGCGAGCGCTTGTCTTTTCTTGATGCATATTCCGGATATCATCAGATCCGACTGTATGGACCATATGAAATAAAAACGGCCTTCATCACCCCTTTCCGGTGTTTTTGTTATGTCACCATGCCATTTGGTCTCAAAAATGTTGGTGCTACATTCATGCGCATGATCCAGAAGTGCCTGCTCACTAAGATCAGTCGGAACGTCGAGGCTTACATGGATGACATCGTGGTCAAGTCACGCAAAGGTTCTGACCTGACTGACCTCGCTAAAACCTTCGCCAATCTGAGAAGATAAAAAATCAAGCTGAATCCTTCCAAGTGCACCTTTGGAGTGCCTGGAGGCAAGTTACTCGGTTTCCTCGTTTCCGAACAAGGGATAGATGCCAATCCCAAGAAGATCGGTGTAATTGTCCGAATGAAATGTCCTGAGCGTTTGCATGGATTCCCGAAGCTGAGGCAGCATTTGTTGAGCTCAAAGCCCTGCTCTCCACCCAGCCGGTGCATGCTTGTTGCTCCGAACAGCAAAGAGCCTCTACTCTTGTACATTGCGGCCGCTGGTCAAGTTGTTAGTATGGTGCTCACAATGAAAAGGGGAGAGGAAGGCAGGCCTACAAGGTTCAACGACCAGTATACTATATTTCTGGGGTTTTGACTCCGTCCAAGCAGAGGTATCCTCATTACTAGAAGCTAGTATATGGAATTTACTTAACAGCCAAGAAAGTCGCACACTACTTTCAAGATCACTCGGTTTCAGTCGTAAGTGGCGCCTCGCTATCTGAAATCATGAACAATCGGGATGCAACTGGCCAAGTGGCTAAATGGGCAATTGAACTTCTCCCTCTGGATATTAAGTTTGAAACAAAAAAGGTGATCAAATCCCAAGCACTTGCAGATTTCCTAACCGAGTGGATAGAACAGCAACAGCCGACTCAGGTTTACTCGGAACACTGGACCATGTTCTTCGATGGATCTAAAATGATGAACGGTTCCGGTGCCGAAGTGGTCCTGATGTCCCCAAGAGGTGATCAGCTCAGTTATGTCCTCCAGATTCACTTTGATTCCTCCAATAACGAGGTTGAGTATGAAGCACTCCTCTACGGGCTGTGTATGGCCATCTCACTCGGCTTTCGTCGCTTGATGGTCTACGGTGACTCGGATTTGTTGGTTAATCAGGTGATGAAGGAGTGGGACGCCAGAAACCCTGCCATGACTGGATATTGCAATGCAGTGAGGAAGCTAGAGAAAAAGTTCGAGGGTTTGGAGCTTCACCACATTCCCCGAATCAAGAATCAAGCAGCCAATGATCTGTGAAAATAGGTTCCACTCGGAAGCGTATCCCTAGCAACGTGTGTCTTGAGCATCTCCATTCCCCGTCAATGCAAGAGGATCCTTTCACTGAGGAGCCTCCCCAAGCGATAAGTCCTACCGATCCGACTGAAATGGAGGTCCCTGCAGTCATTGACTTGGTTATGGAGATCCTAGTAATCACCCTCGACTGGACAGTGCCATACATTACGTATCTTCTCAGGCAGGAGCTTCCGGAAGATGATATTGAAGCACGACAGATTGTCTGCGGGTCCAAGGCTTTAATTATGATAAATGGACAGCCCTATAGAGAGAGTGTTACTGGCGTAGCTCAATGATGCATTTCTCCAGAAAAGGATCGACTGGTTTTGGAAGAGATCCACTCGGGGACGTATGGTCACCATGCGTCCTCTTGGACAATTGCGGCTAAAGCATACCGAGCCGGATTTTACTAGTCGCGGGCCAATGAAGCTGCAAAGGAGATCGTTCATCGTTGTGAAGGATGTCAGTACTACGCAAACATGTCCCATAAGCCCGCGTCTTCCCTGAAGACCATTCCACTCGTCTGGCCATTTGTTATGTGGGGGTTGGACATGGTTGGACCTCTCAGGACCGGCAGAAGTGGCTTCACTCATCTGCTTGTAGCAGTCGACAAATTCACCAAGTGGATTGAATCCAAGCCTATCAAGAAGTTAGATTCAACGACAGCCATTGGGTTCTTGAAAGAGTTGATATTCAGATACGGATTTCCACACAGTTTTATCATGGATAATGGCTCAAACTTTGATTTGGAAGAGTTCAGAAACTTCTGTGCCACCCAAGGCACTCGGGTGGACTACGCATCTGTTGCACACCCGTAGTCGAATGGTCAAGCTGAGAGGGCAAACGGCCTTATCATTCAAGGATTGAGGCCCCGACTCATGCATGACCTTGAGCATGCAGCTGGAGCCTGGGTGACTGAACTGCTATCTCATCCTATGGGGTTTAAGGATGACTCCAAACTGGTCCAAAGGATCGCACTCCTTTCTTCATGGTGTATGGAGCTGAAGCTATGTTGCCTAGTGATCTCTTCCACAATGCACCTCGGGTGGAACTCTACTCGGAAGCTGAGGTAGAGCAAGCATGGCAGGACGTCGTTGATATTTTGGAAGAAGAGCGTGAGATGGCCCTAATTCGGCCAACTGTTTATCAACAGGATCTTTGTCCATTCCATGCCAGGAATGTCAAGGGCCGAACATTTCAAGAAGGAGATCTCATGCTCCGACTGTATCAGCAGCGATGACACAAACTTGCCCTTGCATGGGAAGGCCCCTTCGTCGTCACCAAGGTGCTACACAACGGGGCCTACCACCTCTACAACCTCGCAAAGAAGATCGACGAGCCGCCTGCCTGGAATGTAGATCTTCTTCGTCGATTTTATAATTAGCACTCGGATTGTCGAGATGTAATAGAAGTACTTTTAGATTGCTTATCAAGACATGACTCCTGCAGTCCCATGATGATTTCTCTCGCACAAACGCATGTTCAAAACCCCTAGTGGGTGACTAAGCCGCGAAGATGTTTTCGCCTAAGTTAAAAATCACTCCGAGTGAGAGCATTCCTCCCACTTGGGGGCTTAGCCGCGAGCCAGTCCTCGCCTAAGTTAAAAAAAACTACTCCGAGTGAGAGCATCCCTCCCACTCAGGGGCTTAGCCGCGAGCCAATCCTCGCCTAAGTGAAAAAACTACTCCGAGTGGGAGCGTCCCTCCCACTCGGGAGCTTAGCCACGAGCCAGTCCTCGCCTAAGTTAAAAAACTACTCCGAGTGGGAGCATCCCTCCCACTCGGGGGCTTAACCGCGAGCCAGTCCTCACCTAAGTTAAAAAAACTACACTGAGTGGGAGCATCCCTCCCACTCGGGGGCTTAGCCGTGAGCCAGTCCTCGCCTAAGTTAAAAAACTACTCGAGTGAGGGCGTCCCTCCCACTTGGGGGCTTTGCAGAGTCAGTCCTCCCTAAGTTAAAACTACTCAAGTGGGAGCATCCCTCCCACTCTGGGGCTTAGCCGTGAGCCAGTCCTTGCTTAAGTAAAAAAACTACTCCGAGTGAGAGCGTCCCTCCCACTCGGGGGCTTAGCCATGAGCCAGTCCTCGCCTAAGTTAAAAAAACTACTCCGAGTGGTAGCTCCCTCCCACTCGGGGGCTTAGCCGCGAGCCAGCCCTCGCCTAAGTTTAAAAAAACTACTCCAGGTGAGAGCACCCCTCCCACTCGGGGGCTTAGCTGCGAGCCAATCCTCGCCTAAGTTAAAAAACAACTCCGACTGAGACCATCCCTCCCACTCGGGGGCTTAGCCGCGAGCCAGTCCTTGCCTAATTTAAAAAACTACTTCGAGTGGGAGCATCGCTCCCACTCGGGGGCTTAGCCGCGAGCCAGTCCTCGCTTAAGTTCAAAAAACTACTCCAAGTGAGAGCATCGCTCCCACTCGGGGGCTTAGCCGCGAGCCAGCCCTCGCCTAAGTTAAAAAACTACCCCGAGTGAGAGCGTCCCTCCCACTCAGGGGCTTAGCCGTGAGCCAGTCCTCGCCTAAGTTAAAAAGACTACTCCGAGTGAGAGCGTCCCTCCTACTCGGGGGCCTAGCCGCGAGCCAGTCCTCACCTAAGTTAAAAAACTACTCCGAGTGGGAGCATCCCTCCCACTCGGGGGCTTAGCCGCGAGCTAGTCCTCGCCTAGGCTAAAAAACTACTCCGAGTGAGAGCATCCCACCCACTCGGGGACTTAGTCGCGAGACAGTCCTCGCCTAAGTTAAAAAACTACTCTGAGTGGGAGCATCCCACCCACTCGGGGGCTTAGCCGGGAGCCATTCATATCCCAATGTAAAAAAATAATCTGAGTTTTTGGATCCCTCCCACTCGGGGGCTTAGCCGCAAGCCAGTCCTCGCCTAAGTTAAAAAAAACTACTCCGAGGGGGAGCATCCCTCCCACTCAGGGGCTTAGCCCTGAGCCAGTCCTCGCCTAAGTTAAAAAAACTACTCCGAGTGAGAGCGTCCCTCCCACTCAGGGGCTTAGCCGTGAGCCAGTCCTCGCCTAAGTTAAAAAGACTACTCCGAGTGAGAGTGTCCCTCCTACTCGGGGGCCTAGCCGCGAGCCAGTCCTCACCTAAGTTAAAAAAACTACTCAGAGTGGGAGCATCCCTCCCACTCGGGGGCATAGCCGCGAGCCAGCCCTCGCCTAAGTTAAAAAAACAACTTCGACTGAGAGTATCCCTACCACTCGGGGGCTTAGCCGCTAGCTAGTCCTCGCCTAAGCTAAAAAACTACTCCGAGTGAGAGCATCCCACCCACTCGGGTACTTAGTCGCGAGACAGTCCTCGCCTAAGTTAAAAAACTACTCCGAGGGGGAGCATCCCTCCCACTCAGGGGCTTAGCCCTGAGCCAGTCCTCGCCCAAGTTAAAAAACTACTCCGAGTGAGAGCATCCCTCCCACTCGCGGGCTTAGCCGAGAGCCAGTCCTCACCTAATTTAAAAAACTACTCCGAGTGGGAGCATCCCTCCCACTAGGGGGCTTAGCCGCGAGCCAGTCCTCGCCTAAGTTAAAAAACTATTCCAATTGAGAGCATCCCTCCCACTCGCGGGCTTAGCCGCAAGCCCGTCCTCGCCTAAGTTAAAAAAACTGCTCCGAGTGGGAGCATCCCTCCCACTTGGGGGCTTAGCTGCGAGCTAGTCCTCGCCTAAGTTAAAAAACTACTCCGAGTGAGAGCGTCCCTCCCACTCGGGGGCTTAACCGCGAGCCAGTCCTCACCTAAATTAAAGAAAACTACTCCGAGTGAGAGCGTTCCTTCCACTCGGGGTCTTAGTCGCGAGCCAGTCCTCGCCTAAGTTAAAAAAACTACTCAGAGTGGGAGTATCCCTGCCACTCGGGGGCTTAGCCGCAAGCCAGCGCTCGCCTAAGTTAATAACTACTCCGAGTGGGAGCATCCCTCCCACTCGGGGGCTTAACCGCGAGCCAGTCCTCGCCTAAGTTTAAAAACTACTCCGAGTGAGAGCATCCCTCTCACTCGGGGGCTTAGCCGCGACACTACAAGAAATATGTCAACTAGTGACCTTCTGTCAGTGACCCTGGAAGAATTGGTCATAGATCTATGACCATTTCAGACCAATTGGTCAAAAGCTGTTCGAGGGGCTCCAAACCCTAAACCATTGCGACCATTTTGGTCAGAAAGGTCGTAATTTCCTTACACAAAAAGGTCATAAAGCAAACAGCGCTAGTCCGCTGCCTTATCTCTATTTGTTAACGACCAATATAGATGGTCATAGTCTTGTAAATTGTGGTAGGTTTCTATGACTAGGCGCCACCTCATCAGTTTTGCCTATGTGTCATGTCCATGTGGCAGTTTTTGCCCTAGGTTGTGAAGCAACCTATATTTCATCATTCCCAAAATTCCCAAAAAAATCTCATAAATTCTTTGGGTCATATCTTCGTCAAATATGTAAAAACATTCCTTGCCTATTTCAAAAATAATTCGAAAATATTCATTTTCCTATTCTGTTCAGAGCAGCACTTTGTGAAGGAAGTACCACTTTGGCATGTCCAAATGGTATCCATTTTCTCTGATGCTTTCCTATGCCCAAATAACCATCCTCCACCAATTGCCAGCTCAATCCATTCATTATTTTGAGCCCAGCTTCAACATTCAGATTTATGTCCGGTGTGGTAGTTTGTAAAGCAAGTACCACCTAGGCTCCTCCTTTTGAGGTGAAAATTTGTGAAGACGGTCTTCTTAGTAACTGATCATCCTCAGCCAAAACTCAAGCCCATTAGCCATGTGCATTTACCGTACCGCATATCAAATACTTGGCTGCTTATTCATTTTTGAGCATCGATCGGTCTCCTTGTGAGAATCTTATGTTGTGATTTTCTTCCTAGCACCTACCCGGGGAGTGCCCAACCCACTAGACATGCCTAGGCCGCCTGAACACATGGCAACGCCACGGTCACGCAGTGACCACGCTTGGCATGCGAGCTTCTGGCGCTCTAGAGTTGGGGCCCTCGGCCACCGCCCAAACCTCGATGTCTCGCCATCAAACCATGTATTTCTGATTAAATAGATACTTATTTACCTAGAAATGATTTTTGGAAAAATAAAGAGCAAACTATGAGGCAGCTGCAGTTCAAATTTGACCCGCTTCCATCTGAATTGGCGGGAATTTGTCTTTTACACCAGAGGTGGAAAAAAACTTTTGACACCCAACCATTTTGACAATTGTGCATTAAAAATGGCCTAGTAATTAAGAAAATTGATTAGGTCCAATTTTGCAACAATTATTTGGTAGTTCCTTCACAAAAACCTCCTTTTGGGCACTCGGAAAATGAAAAATGAATTTTCCGTGCAAAGAAAATGAAAACTTCCTTAGGAAACATTGTTTGGAATTCCAAGATGCACCCTCGTGCACAATATGAGATCATTTGAACAAACTATGCCATGAATGTGGCCATAAGATTGATCATTTGGCTTGAAAGCCATGAATCTTCACGCATGATAGCTCGTTTCTGAGAACACTTTTTTAAAATAATGACCGTATTACAAGTTTATTATTTTTCCTGGAAACTTGGTCACATATAATGACACAATGCGAAGGTTTTCCAATTTTTTGATTTTTTTGAATTTTTTATGCCCGTTTCAAAATGCGGTCAAAATGGCGGGCTTGACCGTTCCTAGCTAGTGGTTGAATCTTGGATTTTTTTTGGTGTTTCGATTAAATGGATACTTATGTACCTAGAAATGATTTTTGGAAAAAATAAAGAGCAAACTATGAGGCAGCTACAGTTCAAATTTGACCCGTTTCCAACTGAATCGACGGCAATTTGTCTTTTTCACTAGAGGTAGATCAAAACTTTTTTCACCCAACCATTTTGTCAATTGTGCATTATATATGGCCTAGTATTTTATAAAAATGATTTGGTCCAATTTTGCAACAATTATTTGGTAGTTCATTCACCAAAAACCTCCTTTTGGGCACTTGGAAAATGAAAATGAATTTTCCGTGCAAAGAAAAAATGAAAACATCCTTAGGCAACATTGTTTGGAATTCCAAGATGCACCCTTGTGCACAATATGAGATCATTTGAACAAACTATGCCATGAATGTGGTCATAAGATTGATCATTTGGCTTGAAAGCCATGAATCTTCACGCATGATACCTCATTTCTGAGAACACTTTTTTAAAATAATTACCGTATTACAAGTTTATTATTTTTCCTGAAAACTTGGTCACATATAATGACACAATGCGAAGGTTTTCCAATTTTTTGTTTTTTTTTGAATTTTTTATGCCCGTGCGGTCAAAACGGCGGGCTTGACCGTTCCTAGCTAGTGGTTGAATCTTGGAATTTTTTTTGGTGTTTCTATGATTAAATAGATACTTATGTACCTAGAAATGATTTTTGGAAAAAACAAAGAGCAAACTATAAGGCAGCTACAG
This sequence comes from Aegilops bicornis, assembly GCA_021605145.1. NCBI lineage: Eukaryota > Viridiplantae > Streptophyta > Magnoliopsida > Poales > Poaceae > Aegilops > Aegilops bicornis. The sequence goes on from CM038673.1 coordinate 84,203,997, forward strand.
TTCAAATTTGACCCGTTTCCAAGCCCAGATCGACGGCAATTTTTCTTTTTCACCAGAGGTAGATCAAAACTTTTTCACCCAACCATTTTGTCAATTGTGCATTATATATGGCCTAGTATTTTATAAAAATGATTTGGTCCAATTTTGCAACAATTATTTGGTAGTTCCTTCACAAAAAAACCTCCTTTTGGGCACTCAGAAAATGAAAAATGAATTTTTTCCGTGCAAAGAAAATGTAAACATCCTTAGGCAACATTGTTTGGAATTCCAAGATGCACCCTTGTGCACAATATGAGATCATTTGAACAAACTATGCCATGAATGTGGCCATAAGATTGATCATTTGGCTTGAAAGCCGTGAATCTTCACGCATGATAGCTCATTTCTGAAAACACTTTTTTAAAATAATTACCGTATTACAAGTTTATTATTTTTCCTGGAAACGTGGTCACATATAATGACACAATGCGAATGTTTTCCAATTTTTTAATTTTTTTTGAATTTTTTATGCCCGTTTCAAAATGCGGTCAAAACGGCGGGCTTGACCGTTCCTAGCTAGTGGTTGAATCTTGGAATTTATTTGGTGTTTCTATGATTAAATAGATACTTATGTACCTAGAAATGATTTTTGGAAAAAAAATAAAGAACAAACTACGAGGTAGCTACAGTTCAAATTTGACCCGCTTCCAGCTGAATCGGTGGAAATTTGTCTTTTTCACGAGAGGTGGATCAAAACTTTTTTCACCCAAACATTTGGTCAATTGTGCATTAAATATGGCCTAGTATTATATAAAAATTATTTGGTCCAATTTTGCAATAATTATTTGGTAGGTCCTTCACAAAAAAACCTCATTTGAGCCATTCGAAAAATGGAAAATGATTTTTTGTGCAAAGAATATAAAAAATCCCTTAGGCAACATTGTTTGGAATTCCAAGATGCACCCTTGTGCACGATATGAGATCATTTGAACAAACTATGCCATGAATGTGGCCATGAGATTGATCATTTGGCTTGAAATCCATGCATCTTCATGCATGATAGCTCATTTCTGAGAACACTTTTTAAAAATAATTACCGTATTCCAAGTTTATTGTTTTTTCCTGAAAACTTGGCCACATATAATGACACAATTCAAAGGTTTTCCAATTTTTTGATTTTTTTTTATTTTTTATGCCCGTTTCAAAATGCGGTCAAAACAGCGGGAATGACCGTTCCTAGCTAGTGGTTGAATCTTGAATTTTTTAGGTGTTTCTCTGATTAAATAGATACTTATGTATATAGAAATGATTTTTGGAAAAAATAAAGAGCAAACTACGAGGCAGCTAGAGTTCAAATTTGACCCGCTTCCAACTGAATCAGCGGAAATTTGTCTTTTTCACGAGAGGTGGATCAAAACTTTTTACACCCAACCATTTTGTCAATTGTGCATTAAATATGTCCTAGTATTTTAGAAAATTGATTTGGTCCAATTTTGTAACATTTATTTGGTAGGTTCTTCACAAAAAAAACCTCATTTGGGGCACTCAAAAAATGGAAAATGATTTTTTCGTCCAAAGAAAATGAAAACTTTCTTAGGCAATATTGTTTGCCATTCCAAGATTCACCATTATGCACAACATGAGATCATTTCATTGAATTTTTCACGTGAAAAAGTAGAAAATGACCCCCCCCCCCCTAAAAACTCATTTCACATAACAATTTTTAAAAGATATTTGTCTTATTCCAATTGCAAGTTTGTTAGTTTTCCTAAAAACTATGTCACATTTGGTGACACAATGAGAATGTTTATTTTTGAATTTCTCATATCATAAAACTGTTTATATGATTCAACACCTTTTTTTGAAAAATATGGTTCAACACCTTATTTTTAGTCGATTACGACCAATTAAGAAGGTCATAACGTGTACTGCGTTCTGATTGGTCCGTAGTCATGTCACGCGGATCGTGCTCAAACGTCGTCGGATGCTCTCGGATCCGACGGTAGCCCTTTCTCCCTCACCCCCTCCCCCTCTTTGTCTGGAAAAAAAAGAAAAAGAAAAAGAAAACTCCCTCACCCTCTCACCCCACGAACCCAAGCGCTCCAGATCCGCCACCCCCACACGCGCTCCCTCTCCCCCCTCGCCCGCCACCCCACGATCCGCCATCCGACCCGCCGCCGCGCCAAGGCCACCACCCGCTTCTCCTCGCCTCACAGGAGGCGTCCGTCGCTCTTCCTCCGCCCGTCCCCAGGCCTCGGTGGCGCCCTCCGCCGCAGGCTGCCGCGCTCGTCCGGCCCTCGGCGCTCGCGTCTGAAGCGAGAGGTGCTCGCTGCTCGAGCATGCACAAGACCCATGGCGCCCTCCCAGCTCCTCTGTCTTCATCAAGCACCACAGGACCAACAGCTCCACATGGCGCACTGGCCAAGCGGCAAGAGTCCTGTGCCGTGAGCCAAGTCTCTCCCTTTCCTTCTCGTTTTCCCGTGCTCCCTTTCTTCCCTTCCTCGCTAACCTCCCGCTCTCTCTGTCCTTTCCTCGTTATGACAGCCAACGCCATGGATGGACTCTGTCCAGGATCTCGCCGCTTCGTACCGCTTCCTCTGGCCACCGAAGCCTCGACCAGCCTCGTCGCGTGGACCTCCTCCCCACTGGCAGATCGGGCCTCTCACGCCTTGACCCGCCGCCACGAGCCCCTGCATCGCCCCTCACTGGTTCTTGCTTTGATGCCCACCTCTGTAACATTTTTCACTCGCTCTACTTGTTTTGATGTGGAGATGTGAGGAGTTTGTAGTTTCTTTGTGTGCTTGGCCGATGGGGTTGTTTTTGGCTCTGTTTGGTCTATCTTTGGATAATAGTCCGAAGCTCAAGGCGATAGGAACCATGTGTGTGTGTATAGAACCTTGAGGTTGCGGGCTCTCCTGGCTAAATGAATGGATTCTAGTGGTTAATCGGCAAACCGAAACATTCATGAATTTAGTCACGAAATTGGCGAGCAGATGGATGTCTTTGCTATAAAGATTGATTCTTTATCAGAATCTGCTTTGTTTATCTTATTTCGCAGCTTTACGAACGTCATATTAATTGAGGCTTTAAACCAAGAATTTGTTACTGTGTCTTTTAAGTCCTTAGAACTCCTAAGAAAATTAAAGAAAGTTTTCTGACGTGCCTTGCAATAGCTGGAAACAATTGAGTCATGTTGATGTTGTCAGGCTTGGTAGATTCAGTTTGGCATGGATTTGGATCAAGTTTGCATTCTGAGATAGGTTTGTTTCTGGGATTTTGCTGCTGGTGTTGTACACATGATGCTTGCCATTTTTGCCTCTAGAGTCGGTAAACACTCTCTAAACAACTGACAAGAACAGCAGATGTTCATGCTGTTAGTGTGTCGGCTTGGAGATTCGACCTGTGATATTACTAATGCCCATCCTCTGTCCGTCTGCTCAAAATGTGATATTCCCCTCCCTCATGCAATTGGAGCACGGGATGAGCGACTCCGACGACCGGAGGCAGAGGGCGGCGTGCTCGGAGAGATACAGGAGGAGAGACGAGCCGAGGACAGCAAGAGGCCCGTCTCCGAGATGGACGCCTTGAGATAGAGGAGGAGTGCGGGATCTGCATGGAGCTCAACAGCAGGGTCATGCTGCGCAAGAATCAGCCACGACATGTGCATCAAGTGCTATCATCAACGGTGAGCGAGAACAAGAACCTGGCCCCCTCGCGTTATCATTTGTTTTTCACTAGAACACTAGAACTTGCTTATCGACATGAACGTGCAAATAAGAAATTCTCACCGCTTAATAATTAACCAAAGCTTAATTGATTTGCCAAGCAATATCCTCGTGCTTATTAGTTGCAAGCTGTATTGGTTTGCTCTGCTGCCATGTTAATTCTTTGTTTCCCCTTTATGTTAACCACCTTGTGCTGTTGTACGTAAACTTTATTGAGAAATTGTCGCTAACACTAGGATCAAGAACCACCTTGTGCATTCTAGGATCAATATTCAGTTATTTTGTACTGCTTTCTTCGAGGTTCATGGTCCAGCAGATGGCTCACTTTGTTTGTTCCAGTTCTGTTATGTTACAAATGCTTATCTTACTAATATTTGTACTATTTGTCTTATGTTCTTGTTTGTATTCAGTCAATGCCTCCAATGTGGTCGACAATGAGTGCATCGGGATTCGGGGTCGTCCTCAAGAAGGACAAGACCAGGGCCTCCAATGGATCATTCACTGCTCCACTTCTCCTCTTCTTCCTAACCATTTCCTGTCTGCCTGCCGTCACATGCAATGGCTACTTGTCGCCTCCTTCTTAATTAGTACACATGGAGCTTAAACCAATTGTATCTGGAATTCAGTTGTAAGAAAGTGTCTAATCTGAAACAAGGCATGGGTGGGAATTCGTTTGGTCTAGAGTACACTGCAATATGTTTCTTGTATGCTTTAGCCATCGTTAGATTACAAAGATTACTACTAGTCTATATATGCAACTTGTCTACAAGAAATTATTTGACTTGTTAAAACTGCCACACATAGTACTGCTACTAGTCTATATATGCAACCAATACCTATGTTTCTCAATATAAAAGACGTTTTGGTAGTTTAAATAATGGATGGAGTGATAGTTACAGAGGTTTGAATCCCAATTTTTCTGTGGTAGCACAACAACTATTGTGTCGCTCCTTATGTTAGCCGTGTTATTCTTCCTCGACTGTCTGTACAGACACCTATGGTGCATAGCTAGCTGGCTATAGCTTCATCCTGCTGGCCTTTTTGGACATTGTGCCGTTGGTTCTCATTTCACCTCATTTTATTGGTATATACCTTGAATTGTTTCCATACCAAGGGCCATGTTATTGTTTGAATTTCAGTTTTGTTCGTAATACGTAAAGTGCTGTGTTGGTTCTCATTTTACCTCGTTTTATTGGTATATATTCCTGCAGCGGAGCAGCGGGTGGGGAGTAAAATCAGGTGATGGCCAAGAAGTCAAGGCCGTCCACAACGGCCGGCATGCACCACAAGGAGGAGGATGGCATATTCACCTACTCCGGCCCGTCCTCCCGACTCTGGTCGTGCCCTGTGCATGATAGCGCCCTCACTCTTCTACTTCTACTACCTCATCGTTGCTCTTGTGCTGCTATTATACGATGGTAGTATGCTGCTGATGATGTTGTTGATGCCATGCTTTTTGTCTTGTCATGCACTGAAATTAATTGGTAGCATTAGAAGCAAATTTCCCATCATCCTTTAGCTGCACTAGTCTTGTGTCACTAGTAGAAAAACACCTATTAGTCCCGGTTCGTAAGGGCCTTTAGTCCTGGTTCATGAACCGGGACTAATGGGTCGTTACTAATACCTCCCCCCTTTAGTCCCGGTTCTAACACGAACCGGGACAGATGGTCCTCCACGTGGTCGGTGCGCCGAGCCCAGGCAGGGGGGCCTTTGGTCCCGGTTGGTGGCACCAACCGGGACCAATAGGCATCCACGCGTCGGCATTCCAGTGGCTGGGGTTTTTGTTTTTTTTAAGGGGGGGGGGGGTTTGGGGTTTTGGGGGTTAATTTAGGTGTTTCATATATTGTGTTAGCTAGCTAATTAATAGAGATAAGTGTCCTCTCTTTCGTCCGTGCTTGGTCGACACTACGTACTATATACATATAGCCCTCGACACGCTAGCTAGTAAGGAAATGAAGGGAACCATCGAGTACAGAAGTTCGTCATGCATACCGAGAGAAATAATCGATCGACCTCTCCTTCTCTGAGAGATTGGTCGAACAATTTAAAACAAGTTTTAAGTATCATGTACGTCGACGCTCATGGCTACATACACGTACAATATATAAGATCTCTCAATTATAGTCCCCTAGCATTTGAAATCAACTTCCACATGGTATTCTCCGGCTTTATTGATGACGTGGTCAAGAAAGAATCCGCCAATTCCTCTTGAATTGCTTTAATGCGATCTGGTTCTAGGAGTTCATTCCGCCCGCCACGTCTAATTTGAAGAAGGGGGTTAATTAATACATATATATGAATGAAACTCAACAGAAATGATCGTGTAATAAAATGAAATTGTGAATATATTATTAATTGCTTACGCACTTCATATTGTCTTGGAGAGTAGCCCCGCTTGTTTTTCAAAGTCGCGTTGTAGATGAACTCGCACACGTAGTATCCACAGAAATCATTCCCTTGTTCCTGCCATAAGCACTTTACGAGAAATAGAGGTGAATCAAACTGATAATGAAGCATTATAAATGGCATTGATAAAAGTATAGCTATAGAATCAACGGGAGATGCGCACAACTAGCTAGCTAGTAGTACTTACTTTCGGGTATATATCGCAGCTCCTTCGGTAGTCCCGGAGCTTTTATGTGAACTGTTTCAAACCCTGCAAGACAAAGAAAATAATTATTATTACTTGAGATATCAGGAAATGAGCAAAAGTTGCCGCTATGGTGCGATAATGATCGGTTAATTGAACTTACTTGCTGAGCATTTCAGTCATGTCCGCATAGGTGCTGGGATCTTTCCGTCTCGAGTCTAAGACGGTTACTAGTCCACGCTCAAGCTTAATCTCCGTAAGAATATAGTGGAACCTGCGCGCGTGCATAACTCATCAATTACATTACTATAACCTCGCCGAGTAATAAGGGAAACTGACTATGCAAACGATCGGTAACACTCACTTGCCGTTATAAGGAAAGAGTATGGTATCTTTGTTTTGATTTTCATCAACGATTGTAGCAAGTTGTCCTCGGCCTCTTTGACGTGTTTTTCAACTAGAATACATCTATGATATTTGTGTTGATGAACCCAATATCATAGATTTCATTTTTTTGCACTCGACGATCTTCAATCTGCATAATATATTGAGGATAATTAATTATAAATACATGCAACGAAAAGAGCCGAGCTATATATAGAGACTTAATGACAGAAATAGTACTTACATGCAGTAGCAAAGACCGTTAATTTATCGAGGGCCTTTTGATTTAAGAACTCGAAGAACTCCTCAAATGGAACACACAATGATCAGTTCCAACGAGGTCGTGCTCCTCTTTAATGTTCAGATACAAACAATTCGTCCCCCTGTGCTCTCTCGCAGGTTTTCATGTACCAAGTATGGAATCTTCAGCATCATCGTTGTTAGAGATTTTTCATCTTTGACGAGAGGCTTCCTGTACTAAATTCATGTTCATCCACCTTCATGTATTCGGGAAGTGCATCGTCAAAGGTGTAATCTTCTAGATTGCCATAACCGGCCACCATCCACGGAACATTAGCGGCAATGTTGCCGCTAGACACATTGAGCGGGGGGCACGATTGGTTTGCTTGTTCACCGAGCTGGTCAATTTTTTTCTTAGCTGCTCGTTCTTTTGCTCTTTGATGTCCGACAAGATTTCCCGGCGGTCTTTCACCGGATCCACTTGATATCGCGATCTTCGCGTTTTCCTCCTCGGTCCTCTCAGACGGTAACTTCTCCGAGTCTTGAGAGAAGGATCAGATTCAGATTTCCTCCCGCCTTTGGCTGTACTGCTAGACGCCGCAGAAGCGAGCAAGCGGATGTATTCTTTTTTGCTTGCTTACGAGGCGGAGGAGAAGGACTACGACGCGCCGGAGCAGCCGGAGCGGCGGCGGGTCTCTTCTGCCCTTGCTGACGAGGTGGAGAAGGAGGAGGCTGGCTGCTCGGGCGCACCGGCGCAGGCGGAGAAGGAGGAGGCTGGCTGCTCGGGCGCGCCGGCGCAGGCGGAGAAGGAGGCGGAGTGCCGCCACGCGCCGGAGAAGGAGGCGGAGTGCCACCACGCGTGCCCTGATCGTCACTCGCCGGAGGAGGAGGCGGTGGAGGAGGCGGAGTGCCCTGACTCGCCGGAGGAGGAGGAGGAGGTGGAGGCATCCAGTTCGGAAGGTTGATGAGCTCCTTCCGCCATAGGCATGGACTCTTCAGAGCAGAACCCAGCCTAGTCTCCCCTTCACCGGTAGGGTGGTCAAGCGGGAGGTCCTCAAATCCCTCTGTTATTTCATCCACCATCACCTTAGCATATCCTTCCGAATCGGCTGGCGGTGATAAGTTGTGCCGGGTCCACTAGGATAAACTTGGCCAACAGCCGCCTTGACCTTAAAAGTCATCCATCGCGCCATAATGTGGCAACTTTGAGACTCCGTGATACCATCCACGGGATAGCGGCAGAGCCGTCAAAACATGCTCCGGCTGAAGCAACTCGGTAGAAGCCACGCTGCTTCTCCGCTGAGATGGCGGGGTAGCTTCGGGGGAAGCTTCGGCAGGTCGTTTGCTGCGATCTGCTGCTTCTCGTTCCTCTAGCCCCATTACCCTTTCGTGCAGCGCCTGCAGTTGGTCCTGCTCTAGTTTCTTCCTCCTCTCGTGGGTTTTGTAACCCCCTGTGTCCGGAAAACCAACCTTCCACGAAAGGGAGCCTGGCGTGCCTCGTGTCCGTCCAGGTGCCTGTGGATTCACAAGGGCCATTGTGAGCTCGTCCTTCTCCTGTTTGGAAGGAACGTCCCTCATTGCGCTACATCGATATAGTGTCAAGCTTCTTGACCGGTATTTGCGATTTGCTCGTCCGTCCACTTGCACTTCCTCGTTACAAGGTCCAAGGTTCCGCCAGCCCGAAGAACCAAGTCCGCAAGCTATCTGCCAAGACATTGTCTCTGGTTCGATCCCTTTATCAAGCGAGATCATGCTCAGCCTTGGACCACTTAGGCGGGCTTTGAGGTAGCCACGACCCCATGCGATGGTGAAGCTTCTTCTTCGCAGCATTTTTCTTGTTTGTCGCCGACATCTTCTTACTCTTTTCCGATGTCTTGTGGGCCACAAATGCGGGCGATGATATTTGATCTTCTCATATTTGCTGATGAATTCTGGTGTCTTATCTTTCTCGACAAACTGGTTCAGCTCTTTCCTCCACCTCCTCATTAGGGTTGCCATCTTCTTAAGAGCACAAGACTTGATTAATTGCTCTTTAACTGGCTTCTCCGGATCCTCCTCCGGGCGGTAGGGTGAAATTTGCCTTCAGCTCAGTCCAAAGATCTTCTTTACGCATATCATTGACATAAGACACCTCGGGGTCTTCCTCCTTAGGCTTATACCATTGATGGATGCTGATCGGGATCTTGTCCCTAACAAGAACCCCGTGACCGAGCGTAAAATGCCTTCCTTGTCCGCATGGGTTCAATCGGTTCGCCGTCGGGCGCGATTTCTATGATCTCAAACTTTTCATCCGAGCTCAACTTTTTCTTTGGGCCTCGTCTCCTTACCGGGTTGTGCTCGATCCGAGGCCTAGAAATTATAAGGAAGAAAGACGAGAGTAATTAATATGTGTACATATACCAAAACAATGGATGCATCAATTAACTAGTCAGCACGGGCTTAACTAATTAATATATACCTGGCCGGACTCGGTTCGGTCACCGGAGCAACAAGACGGTCTCCTTCGCTTGTACCTCCATTGTGTTACCGAGCCATCATGAACATAGTCCTCTTCTTGTACCGGCATTAATGGGTCGGGCCATCATGAACATAGCCCTCTTCTTCACCTAGTCCGGTGTCGTTGAGAAATGACGCAACTTCATCACTTCCTTGTGCGATTATGTGCCCCAACATTGCTTCTGTTTCTTCATCTCGGGAGTGCTCCATAGTTTCTGCAAATATTTACAACATGTCAATTATTATTCAAACATGGTACAGATGGATATATATATATATATATATATATATATATATATATATATATATATATATATATATATATATATATATATTAGTGGCAAACGTAGAACTAGCTAGCTAATCACAATAAGGAATCATGTTAGTTTGGGTGGCCTCGAGAGAGTTAATTTGTCGGGTAGGGGCGCCGCGGGAGGTGGTAGGAGACCAACATCGCTTTTCTCTCTAGGGTTTGGGGTCGCCTCGACCTGGCAACAGGGGTTAATTTGGGTGGCCTCGAGAGAGTTAATTTGTCGGGTAGGGGCGCGGCGGGAGGGTAGGAGCTACCAACATCGCTTTCTCTCTAGGGTTTGGGTGTGCTCGAGAGTTTTGGTCGAGCGAGAGGGCCGAGGGCGTGCTGCCGTTGTATAATTTATCACGGTCGAGAGGGGTATATATATCGACCGCCCTCATGTCGGGTTATCTCAAGGGGTTATATCGACAACGACGCGACATACATATACATGGGAAAATAATGTTATCGGGGAGGGGGTATCGGTACCCCCCCTCGTGTTGAAGTTTCTTCTTTCTCCTCTATTCCTTTCTTCTTCTTCTACTCTTCTTTTTCTTCTTCTCGCGAGAAAGGAAAATAAGGAAAAGGAAGAAAAGAGGAAGAAAAAAAAAGAGGAGAAGAAGAAAGGAATAGAGGAGAAGAAGAAAATAGATTTTTTCTATTTTTCTTCTTCTCCTCTATTCCTTTCTTCTTCTCCTCTTCTTTTTATTCTTATTTCCTCTTCCTATTTATTTCTCCTCTTCTTCCTCTCCTCTTCTTCTCCTTTCTTCCTCTTCTTATTTTCCTTTTTCCTCTCATTCTTTTAGTATTGCTTGTTTAAAAAAAATGTTCAAATAGAAAATTTCGAAAAAAACAAAGGTCTTGCCTAATGCATTGTTCATATGAATATACAAACATTTGCATATTTCTAAAATAATTAATATCACCAAAAAAAATCTATGAACAGAAAAAAAACCTAACTTTTCTAATAATCTATCTTTTGCATATATGAAAACATTAATACACATATGAACAAAAATACATATATGAAGAAAACATGCTCTAAACAATTTTTTATACATTTTGAACATCTACATACACATAGCCACATACATACACATATACAATATATATATATATATGAACAAAAAAATTAAACTAATAAAAGTGACAAAAAAACAGAGCCGGTGCGGCGTGGCGGCTCACAGCGGGGCGGCTAGATGACGATGGCGACGGTGGGGCGAGAGGCGCCCGGGACGACAGCCAGGCAGGGCTCATGGTGAGGCGGGCAGGCTGCTCGGGAGGCTGGCGCGAGGCGGCGAGCTCGGGAGACCGGCGACGAGGGAGCGCGGGTTGAGGCGACAGCCTTGGCGGCGGCGGCGGCAACGAGGTGGAGCAACTGCAGCGTCGAGGAGGCGGGTCGGCGTCGTCGGGGGTGGGGCAATGGCGATGAGATTCTGAATTTTTGCATAGTGTTTGCTTATATAGCAAAGCCATTGGTCCCGGTTCGTGAAACCAACCGAGTAATGCACTTTAGTCCCGGTTCGTGGCACCAACCGGGACCAAAGGCCTCTTTTCGGCAGCCCAAAGGGCGGGAAGCGGTGGCCTTTGGTACCGGTTGGTGCCACGAACCGGTACCAATTCCCCCCCTTTAGTCCCGGTTGGTGCTACCAACCGGGACCAAATGCCCCTGTGCTGCACGCGTCGGGACCAAAGTTTAGTCCCACCTCTCTAGTTGAGAGGGGCGCGCAGTGGTTTATAAGCCCCACTACCGCACCCCTCTCAACCTCCTCTCCATTGCAGGCTTACGGGCCTACTTGTTACTTCTATGCCTGATGGGCCTGCTGGCCCTGCTGTGGGCCTGAATCCTGGCCCATGGATGGGTTTCTAGTCGTATTCAGGCTGTGGTGGCCCGATGGGTGGCAATTTTTTTGTTTTTTTGTTTTCTTTACTTATTGTTGCTATTTTTATTTTTTTCCAGTTTTTTTGTTTTGTTTTCTGCATTATTTATTTTCTTTTTTTTTGCTTTATTTTTTAATTCTTTTTGCTTTTAGTTTTAGGAAAATTATAAACTTTCTGTTAGTGACATTACTTTTCAAATTTGAAAACACTTTTTTGTTTTTGTTTTCTTTCTTGCTTTATTTAATTTATTTTGTTTCTACTTACAACAAAAAACTTATTGTTGCTATTTTTAATTATTACGAGGGCCAAACCATAAGACATTAAAGCATTTCGAATGAACTCTGAAAAAGTTGAAAGTTGGCATGGTATCATACTCGTCAGTTACAAAGTTCGCATGGTATCATCATAATAGTTACGGGAGAAAGTCTTCACTTTTTCTTCGCTTGTGTCATTTCCTTATTGCGCTGTAACCATGGATAATCTTCATCGTTTATCAGGATGCTGGGGTCAGCCTTGACTTTGAAGGGAGGAATTTCATGAAACTTTTCATAATCTTCAGACATGTCTGTCTTGTCCCCACGATGTCCCCACGATGTCTGTCTTGTCCCTTCTCCCACGATGTCCCTTTTTCCTGAAAGAACTATGTGGCGCTTTGGCTCATCGTATGATGTATTCGCTTCCTTATCTTTTCTCTTTCTCGGTCGGGTAGACATGTCCTTCACATAGATAACCTGTGCCACATCATTGGCTAGGACGAACGGTTCGACAGTGTACCCAAGATTTTTTAGATCCACTGTTGTTATTCCATACTGTGGGTCTACATGTACCCCGCCTCCTGACAGATTGACCCATTTGCACTTAAACAAAGGGACCTTAAAATCATGTCCGTAGTCAAGTTCCCATATGTCCACTACGTAACCATAATATGTGTCCTGTCCTCTCTCGGTTGTTGCATCAAAGCGGACACCGCTGTTTTGGTTGGTGCTCTTTTGATCTTGGTCAATCGTGTAAAATGTATTCCCATTTATCTCGTATCCTTTCCAAATCAATACATCAAAGATGGTCCCCTGGACAACAAGTACAACTCATCACAAACAGTGTTGTCACCTCCGATACGTGCTTCCAACCAACTGCTGAAAGTCCTGATGTGCTCACATGTAATCCGATTCGTCGCCTTTGCTCGGGTGTTTGGAGCGCAGACTGTTCTTGTGTTCATCAACATAAGGGTCACCAAGGTAGAGTTCTCAGAGAACTGTAGTGTGCTTGAGACCAAGAATATCCATCCCTCGCATATTATTGAGTCCCTTCCAAGCATGCCTTTTCCAGTCAATCTCCCCTCATACCGCGATTTAGGGAGACCTATCTTCTTAAGGCCAGGAATGAAGTCAACACAAAACCCGATGACATCCTCTGTTTGATGGCCCATGGAGATGCTTCCTTCTGGCCTAGCGCGGTTACGGACATATTTCTTTAGGACTCCCATGAACCTCTCAAAGGGGTACATATTGTGTAGAAATACGGGGCCCAGAATGACAATCTCGTCAACTAGATGAACTAGGACGTGCGTCATGATATTGAAGAAGGATGGTGGGAACACCAGCTCGAAACTGACAAGGCATTGCACCACATCACTCCTTAGCCTTGGTATGATTTCTGGATCGATCACCTTCTGAGAGATTGCATTGAGGAATGCACATAGCTTCACAATGGCTAATCGGATGTTTTCCGGTAGAAGCCCCTCAATGCAACCTAAGTCGCTATGCGTCATAATCACGTGGCAGTCATGAGACTTTAGGTTCTGGAACTTTTTCTCTCGCATATTTATTATTCCCTTTATATTCGACGAGAAGCCAGTCGGGACCTTCATACTGAGCAGGCATTCAAAGAAGATTTCTTTCTCTTCTTTCGTAAGAGCATAGCTGGCGGGACCTTCATACTGAGCAGGCATTCAAAGAAGATTTCTTTCTCTTCTTTCGTAAGAGCATAGCTTCGGAGGCATGCCCTCTTTTTCGTGCAAGCGTTGCAGGTCCTCCCGTGCCTCAGGTGTATCTTTTGTCTTCCCATAAACGCCCAAGAAGCCTAGCAGGTTCACGCAAAGGTTCTTCGTCACGTGCATCACGTCGATCGAAGAGCGGACCTCTAGGTCTTTCCAGTAGGGTAGGTCCCAAAATATAGATTTCTTCTTCCACATGGGTGCGTGATTGTCAGCGTCATTTGGAACAGCTAGTCCGCCGGGACCCTTTCCAAAGATTACGTGTAAATCATTGACCATAGCAAGTACGTGATCACCGGTACGCATGGCAGGCTTCTTCCGGTGATCTGCCTCGCCTTTGAAATGCTTGCCTTTCTTTCAACATTGATGGTTGGTCGGAAGAAATCGACGATGGCACAGGTACACATTCTTCCTGCAGCTTGCCAGGTATATACTATCGGTGTCAAGTAAACAGTGCGTGCATGCGTGGTATCCCTTGTTTGTCTGTCTCCGAAGGTTACCGAGAGCGGGCCAATCGTTGATGGTCATGAACAGCAACGCCTTTAGGTTAAATTCCTCCTGTTTGTGCTCATCCCACGTCGATAATCGCTTCCATTACACAGCTGTAGAAGTTCTTCAACTAATGGCCTTAGGTACACATCAATGTCGTTGCCGGGTTGCTTAGGGCCTTGGATGAGAACTGGCATCATAATGAACTTTCACTTCATGCACATCCAAGGAGGAAGGTTATACATACATAGAGTCACGGGCCAGGTGCTGTGATTGCTGCTCTGCTCCCCGAAAGGATTAATGCCATCCGTGCTTAAAGCAAACCATACGTTCCTTGGCTCACTTGCAAACTCATCCCAGTACTTTCTCTCGATTTTTCTCCATCATGCGACCCGTCGTGGTGCTCTCAACTTCCCGTCTTTCTTATGGTCCTCACTGTGCCATCGCATCAACTTGGCATGCTCTCCGTTTCGGAACAGATGTTTCAACCGTGGTATTATAGGAGCATACCACATCACCTTCGCAGGAACCCTCTTCCTGAGGGGCTCGCCGTCAACATCACCAGGGTCATCTCGTCTGTTCTTATACCGTAATGCAGCGCATACCGGGCATGCGTTCAGATCCTTGTACGCACCGCGGTAGAGGATGCAGTCATTAGGGCATGAATGTATCTTCTCCACCTCCAATCCTAGAGGGCATACGACCTTCTTTGCCGCGTATGTACTATCGGGCAATTCGTTATCCTTTGGAAGCTTCTTCTTCAATATTTTCAGTAGCTTCTCAAATCCTTTGTCGCACAAAGATTCTCTCGCCTTCCACCGCAGCAATTCCAAAGTATGGTACCGAGCTTTGTGTTGCCATCTTCGCAATTGGGGTACAACCCTTTTTGTGGTCCTCTAACATGCGATCGAACTTCAGCTTCTCCTTTTGACTTTTGCATTGCGTCCTTGCATCGACAATGACCTGCGGAGATCATCATCATCGGGCACATCGTCTGGTTCCTCTTGATCTTCAGCGGCTTCGCCCGTTGCGGCATCATCGTGCACATCGTCTGGTTCCTCTTGATGTTCAAGAGCATCACCGTATTCAGGGGCACATAGTTGTCATCGTACTCTTCTTCTTCGCCATCTTCCATCATAACCCCTATTTCTCCGTGCCTCGTCCAAACATTATAGTGTGGCATGAAACCCTTGTAAAGCGGTGGGTGTGGAGGATTTTCCGGTCGAGTAAGACTTCAGATTCCCACATATAGGGCATGGACAACACATAAAACCATTCTGCTTGTTTGCCTCAGCCACTTGAGAAAATCATGCACGCCCTTAATGTACTTTGAGGTGTGTCTTGAACCGTACATCCATTCCCGGTTCATCTGCGTGCATTATATATAATTAAGTGTGTCAAAATCATTACGTAACATCATGAATAGATAACTAAGTGACCAAATTAATAGAAGTTCATCATCACATTAAAACCAAAGTACATACATAGTTCTCATCTAACAACATAAAGCTCTGCAGAGCATCTAATTAAGATAAGATAAGAACAAGAGGCTCACCACGGTGGTGCCGGCACGAGATCGGCGCGGGCGATCAACGGCGGTGAAGACGGGGACGGGACGTGACGGACCGCTAAACCTAGACAAATATTAAGGAAAATGGAGCTTGGAGGTCGAGCTTGGAGAGGAGAAAGCTTAAGTAGTGTGGCTCTGGCATTCCATCAAACACCTCGTGTGCATAGGAGGTGAGCTAGAGCACCACAAAGTTTCTACCTCGCCACGAAAAACAGAGCACTCAAGTGCTCTGCTTTCATGGCGAGGGGTATATATAGGCAAATAATGGGTCTCGGTTGGTGACTTGAACCGAGACTAAATGGCAACTTTGTCCCGGTCATTCCCACCAACCGGGACCAATGGTGGTGGGCAGAGCGAGGCCCATTGGTCCCGGTTCGTCCCACCAACCGGGACCAAAAGGTCCAGACTAACCGGGACCAATGGCCCACGTGGCCCGGCCGGCCCCCGGGGCTCACGAACCGGGTCCAATGCCCCCATTGGTCCCGGTTCTGGATTGAACCGGGACTAATGGGCTGGTCGGGCCTGGACCATTGCCCTGTTTTCTACTAGTGTGTATTTGGCAGGCATATGCATATCTGTAGCTCTTCCTTTTTTTTGATAATTCACTCATCTGTAGCAGTCACATATCTGTCCTCGTAACATCTGCTTGATCAATGTTGTTTTGTTCTCATATAGAATGTCCATTTGTTCTTTGTCTATCGCTTCTTTGGGTGTGCATCCAAGTGTGGGATGTTGTTGGTGATCCTCCGTAGATTTCTGATGTTAGTTTTTCCTTCTGTTCTAGTAGACCCGATTGAGCTGGATTGTTCAGCTAGGGTGGAGTGCGCACATCAAGTGCCCACCGTCTGCATCATCCACCGTGGGTTTGTTTTCTTCACTTCTGCAACAATACACCAAGTGAATCATGCGTCCACTTGGAAGTAGACCCAGTTACATCATGAGTGGTGGATCATTGGTCGCTTAAAATGGTTTCTTAAGAGTCTTGACTTATTATTCAAAGTGAATTTTCTCGATGTGTCTAAAATGTTGTCTTTGTGCCTACTTCATTGTTGTCATTCCTATAGTGTGCTTTTTCATTTTCATTTTACTGTAATATCGCCCAGCTTTACAAAGGTAATTTACTGCATAGTCATGTAAAAATTGTAGGTATTACAGTGGAATACCTAAGATTTTTTAGGGAGTTACACTGAATAACCCATTTTATACATTGTATAAACTGCAGGTATTTACAATGGAATTCCTCTATTTTTCACTGTATATCCTCAATTTCTATTACAATGTAAAGTCCCACATTTATCATACTCCATGCTTTATCTCTAATTTCCTGGTCTTCTGACATTGTAAATTGCAGCTATATTAACGCCCTTATTTTCTTGTGTATTTCCAATGCTTTTTAACTCTGTATTTCCTGTTGGTTTACTGTTTTTACCTTGATCTAAATATATTTCAGTGTTGCTTTCAGTCTGTTAGAACCTGATGATTCCAGTTTTTTTACTAGATTCTTTGATGTTTTCTGCAGAAAAATTCATCTAAAAGGTGTCTGTACATCAGAAGGGTGAGCACAAGGAGTAGGAGAGTGTTGGCGTTTTGTAAAACCTGATGATACTGCTTTTGTACATCAGAAGTAGCAGCAGTAGGGGAAGGGTTATCTGGGAATTTAATGTATCTTCTCTTTGTTTGTGAATGAAATAGTAATTATGTATGTGATTTAATGTATCTTCTCTCTGTGAATTTCATGTATGTTTCAGAATTACAATTCATGTTTCATATGAAATAGTAATTATGTATGTGATTTGAAAATGTGTGCAATGAAAACATGACTCATGCGACCCACTTATCAAAATAATTTGAGCACATTTGAAATTTCTAACGTGTGGGACCAGTGTATGATATTATGATATTTGGGACAAATGTAAAACAGTGGAAAATAAAATAGCAAAAAGTAAAAGATCATACGCTGTAAAAGGCCGCATCTAGAAATAAAAAGGCTGAATTGTTGGGCCAGGCCCATGTAGCTAGAAAAAATTAATAGAGAAAATATATAGTAAAAGGTCAATTGTTGGGCTAGGCCCATGTAGAAACCGAATTGGACCGGGCTGAATCTTGTGCCACATCAGCTTGCCACGCTGGATGCCTACGTGGCACAGGGAGGTTGCTAGTGACCAAAACGCCACAGTAGACGTATTTTGGTCATAAACGTCTTCGACCATTCCAGAAGAAAGGTCACTATAGTCAGTTAACGACCCTCAGCTTTTGACCTTCTGTTTTTGGTCAAAAAAAGGTCGCAAATGAAAAATCATGACCTTTCAGTGACCAATAGTGGTGGTCACAAGTTGACATATTTCTTGTAGTGCGAGCCAGCCCTCGCCTAAGTTAAAAATTATGTTCACTCTGAACACGCAGTAAACTAGAAAGCAATAATTGGATAAATCAATCAAGTTCAGAAATGCAAGCAAAAGTACTCGGGCGACAGACCTAAAAGAGTTTAACGCTTACATGGTCAGTCGGCATTCCGAGGCAAATAAGTTTGAATCATAAAGCTTTTTTCACGTGCCAGGTGGACTCGCAGGCTCGACAAAGTTGTCTAGGTCAATACCATCTGCGATCCAAGTGGCTGCATCAATGAAGGTCTCCATAGATCTTTTAAACTGGAGCTTCTTCGTGTTTTCCACTTGGAGAGCTTTTGAAAGTGCAACTATCCCTAGGTGGTTTTGGTAATTCATAACAACATATAGCTCATTGAGCTAATGCTATTCCAAGACTATTATTTCAGGAAAGCTCAATGAATGGCATGGCATGGATGATGAAAGTGGATCCCTCAAAATACTAAGGACAAAGGATTGGCTCAAGCTCAAAAGCTCAAGACTATTCATTTTACATTTTAGTGATCCAAGATAACATTGAGTCTATAGGAAAAGCCAATACTATCAAGAAGGGATGAGGTGTTGCTTAATGAGCCTCCTGCTTCATGTGCTTAGTGATATGCTCCAAAACCCTCAACTACTTTCCCACATCCACAAATGACCTAAACCTAAAGCCAAAATCGGTCACACCGATTCTTTCTATCCGGCGCCACCGATTCCAAAAGTCATAGCCACTGCCACAAACCCTAAGCAAATCGGTCTTAGCGATAGGGATCTCGGTCTCACCGAGATGGGGTTGCAATCTCTCTGTTTCCCTTCGTAACGTTTCGGTCTAACCGAAGTGAGTGATCGGTCCCACCGAGATTGCAATGTAAACTCTCTGTTTCCTTTTTGTAACACTTCGGTCTCACCGAAAAGAGCAAATCGGTCCAACCGAGTTTACCTGACCAACTCTCTGGAAAGCTTATTACGAAATCGGTCTCACCGAGTTTGTGTAATCGGTCTTACCGAGATTACGTTATGCCCTAACCCTAACCATATCGGTCTCACCGAGATGCATGTCAGTCCCACCGAAAATCACTAACGGTCACTAGGTTTACTAAATTGGTCCGACCGAGTTTAACGATTCGGTCCCACCGAGTTTGGTAAATTATGTCTAACGGTTAGATTTTGTGTGGAGGCTATATATACCCCTCCACCTCCTCTTCATTCATGGAGAGAGCCATCAGAACAAATCTACACTTCCAACTTACCAGTTAGAGAGAGAACCACCTACTCATGTGTTGAGGCCAAGATATTCCATTACTACCATATGAATCTTGATCTCTATCATTACCAAGTTGCATTCCACTCAAATCCTCTTTCCACCAGATCCAAAACCTATCAGAGAGAGATGAGTATAGGGCAGACTATAATATGAAGCACAAGAGCAAGGAGTTCATCATCAACACACCATTTGTTACTTCTTAGAGAGTGGTGTCTCCGAGAGTGGCTAGGTGTCACTTGGGAGCCTCGACAAGATTGTGGAGTTGAACCAAGGCATTTGTAAGGGCAAGGAGATCGCCTACTGTGAAGATCTACCGCTAGTGAGGCAAGTCCTTCGTGGGCGGCGGCCATGGTGGGATAGACAAGGTTGCTTCTTCGTGGACCCTTCGTGGGTGGAGCCCTCCGTGGACTCACAAGAGCCGTTACCCTTCGTGGGTTGAAGTCTCCATCAACATGGATGTACGATAGCACCACCTATCGGAACCACGCCAAAAACATCCGTGTCTCCAATTGCGTTTGAATCCTCCAAACCCTTCCCCTTATTTTCTTGCAAGTTGCATGCTTTAATTTCCGCTGCCTATACACTCTTTGCATGCTTGCTTAATTTGTGTGATGATTGCTTGACTTGTCCTAAAATAGCTAAAATCTGCCAAACTATAAAATTGGGAAAATGTTAAGTTTTTATTGGTCAAGTAGTCTAATCACCCCCTCTAGACATACTTCAAGGTCCTACAGCTTTTAGCTTGTCTTCCCTAATTTCCTTGCAATGGACGCGAACAAGCGAGAGCGCCACATCGGCTTCGCAGCGAGCAGCGGATTTCTTCCATGCCTGCACTCGACCGGGGATCTCATCGAGTTAAGTCATCATGGAATCGAGGTCATTCTGAAGCGTGTCCTCAAGCCACAGTTCTTTATCAATCTTAGCTAAGCCTTCGCATTTGACGGTGATGTACCCACGAACGCCTTCAAGACGAGCTTTGAGTCGCAGCATATTCAGAGCCACTCCGTCATTTACAAGCGACTTGGTGGGATCTAGATCTGTCTTGATCCGATCAGTCTCCTCCTCAAAGCTCTGGCAGAATTCTGCACGAGGGAGAAAGAAAAGGATTAGTCATGTCATCGCTTTTGAAGTTTGCAGAGATTCACTCGACCAAAGAAAGGTACCTTCAAGCATGCCGTACATCTTCTTCACGAAAGCGCCCAGATATTTCTCCAGCACATACCTCTTCTGGGTGAGCTAGTCCATCTTGTCGTTCAATACCGTCTTCTCAGACTCAAAGGCATTCGCTTGATCTTCCATCTTGTTGGTCCACTCGGCCCATTCTTTCTTAAGTTCATCAACAACAATCTTCAGTGAGGCATTTTCTTCTTCTAGCTTTCCGACTGAAGCTAACTTTGCTTCAGCGGCTTCAGTTTTCTCCTTAGCCACTGTTTGAGCTCCTACGAGTTCTTCTTCCTTCTTCTCCAAGGCCTACTTCATGGTGTCTAAAGAAATAACATTCCTGAGTCGCGCTTGAAGTTGACGGTTTTCACTACGCACATCTGTTCGAGTGAAACTACTTGGCTCAAAGGATGGAAGAAAAGAACAACAGTGCACTCAGTCAACAAGATTTTCCTCCCATGTTCTTCGCCTCCATCTCTGCACGCTCCAATTTCTTCTTGGCAAGTTCTAAGTCCAGTTGGAGTTGGATCTTCTCCTTCTCCAAAGCAACATACTGAGTGCCAAGTTCACAAGATTTCTGAGATCAACCAAAAAAACAATTCCATCGACGAAGAGAAAGATTCTCAAATATTTCCTCTACTTCCGAGTGGAGAAGATCAAATCCAGATTGCTACCACCAAAAGCATTCTAAGACCCCCACGGAATCAAACATTCGACGGTGGTCTCAGGGACTACACCAAGTGGGTGCTCTCAACGTGCCCCCACTGGATCAGTTTCTCACTCGACCCATCCTGACCGGTCCAAGTGAAGAGCGTCAAGCAAAGATATTCTCATTCCCCCACCGAATCAAACATCCGACGGCGGTCTCGGGGACTACACCCAGTGGGTGCACTCAGCGTGCCCCCATTGGACCAATTTCCCACTTGGAACGGCCTGACCGATCCGAGTGGAGGACTACAATAAAAAAACAACACACATTCTCAGACCCCCCCCCCCCCGCCGCTGAATTAAACATTCGACGGCGGTCTCGGACTATACCCGATGGGTGCACTCTGCGTGCCCCATCGATCCATTTCCACTGGCCTCACCGACCGGCCCCGATGAAGAACATCATAATGCAAAATTGCGACCAAATGAGTACTAAATCAAGAACACCCAGTGGGTGTACAGAATCAAGACGGATAGGACAAAATCCAATCAGAAATCAACTTACAATCGTACTTACTCGGACATTGGCTTGAAGGGCCGAACTGGCGTCATAAGCAGACTTGCTAGCTTCATACACTTCCTTCAGACGCTGCATCATCAGGCCTGCCTAAATCATAGCCTCCTTGCTGGCTCCAGTATGGTCCTTTGGGACATGATGCAGAGTGAACACGCTTGACGCAGGAGTCGGTGACGAAGCTGCAGGGATCAGCACTTGCGGTTGTCCAGTCGGACCCGAAGCAGGAGCAGCGGACACCAGAGGCTGAGCAGTCGACGGAGGGGTGGCGAAAGAAGCACCAACTCGAGACGAACCACCTAGCTCTTGAAGAACATGTTCAGGCGGCGTATGAGACGTCTGGCCTGAAGGCACTCTCTTGGTTAAGCTTCATGAGGTGGTCAAAGCCCTGCCTCTTCCTCCTGTGCTTCTCGGAGGTTCCTCCTCGTCATCGTCTAGGAGGTGGATGACATCCGTTGGCGCTGCAATCACTCAACAGTGAGACCTCAGTCGACCACTAGGAAAATTAGCAAAACTGAGCAGAATGTGAGTTGACCGTACCTGCCTGAGAAGTAGCTACGTCCGCCGTGTCCGCATCTGCATGTTCATCATCGATCTCCATGTGGGACATCGTAGAGGTAGCATCCCTGGGATTCAGAATTCCACTCGGTCAACAAAAACATGAAGGTCTGCAATAGTAAGATAGAGAGTGAAAAAGAAGAAACACTCACGTTGAAGCAATGGACACAACGACCTTGATCCTAGGTAAAGCCTTACGAGGTTTCAGTGGGGTGGTCTTGAGTTGCTTCGCCGTCTTCTCAATCGGATAGGGGTGGTCATCTGAGTGCGCTTGGGGTTCCTGACACTTGGCGTCGGGGCCTTGCTCGGACCAATGCTAGGGTCTTGGTTTGCCTTGGATCGACGCTCGGTGCGGGGAGGTGATCGACTTCTTCGCTGTCGTCCGAGTCATCGCTTTCATCTTCACTGTCATCGGCATAGTCAAAGTCAGCGCTTCCGCCATCACTCTCCATCTCCCCAGCTAGTTGTTCCCCATTCGGTACGGGTGAATACATCCATGTGAATGCCTACATGACAAAAGATGTCAAAGCCAGTCGGTCATTAGATCAGTCGCACAATGAAAACAAGAAAGAAACACTCAACAAGTCTTGTCTTACCTCTCCTGGAGGATGCTCGGCGTCGAATGGCAAGATGCGTTTGGATCCACGCAGGTTGTCGTGAGCTCCAGTGATGCTCCTGAGCCACTGAGCCACGGTTTCCTCCTTTACTTCCTCTAGATCAGTTCGGGTGGTGTCGTCTGCGCCTGAATACAGCCACATGGGGTGGTTGCGGGCTTGCGGAGGTTGGATGCGTCGACTGAGGAACACCTCCAATAGGTCCACGCTTGTCACCCCGCCCCGGATCAACTCAACTAAAGCATCCACCAGAATTCCCACCTCAACTTTCCCCTCCTCGTCCATGGTCAGCAAGCGAGGAGCATTGAGTCTCGACAATGTGAAGGGTGGAAGGCCAGTCGACGAGCCAGGAGTCGGAATGTCATTGTAATAAAACCATCGACTGCCAACCCCTAACTAACTCGGGAAAGGTCATAGAGGGGAAGGCGCTTCTACCTCTCATCTGGACACCTAAGCCCCCACACATTTGGATCATGTGGGTCCTCGCATCACTCGGATTTGCTTTCTTAACCGACTATGAGCGACACGTGAAAATGTGTTTGAACAATCCACGATGGGGCGGCAACCCAAGAAGTTCTCGCACATTGAAACGAAGGCAGCTAGGTATAAAATGGCATTCGGAGGGAGATGGTGGAGTTCTGCACCGAAAAAGTTCAGAAAACCACGGAAGAATGGATGAGGAGGCAAAGAAAAACCTCGCTCAACGTGAGTAAGGAGAAGGACCCGCTCCCTTGGGCGCGGCGCAGGCTCGATCTCCCCCTCCGGCAGCCTCCAGGATCCAGGGGGCCAAGAGGCTGTCCGTGTAGAGCCCCTCGAGATCTTCCACCGTGACCGTCGAGGACAACCAGTCGCCCTGGATCCATCCGGGTGGCAGCACGGCCCGAGAGGTCGGCGCCTTCTTCCCCTTGACCTTCTTCGTGCGCTCCAGCTTCGTCGTCTTGTCCTTCGCCATCTCCGCAGTGGTGGCCGGAATCGAGCGAGACGGCGCGGCGCGGTGGCAGACGAAGCAGAGAGGCGAGGAGGAGAGGAGAAAAGTGAGATGCACTGTTGCAACCCTCGGCCGCATCATTATTTATAGCCTGTGTGCCTGAGACACTGACCTGTGGGCCAACAAGATCCCATCACATCCCATGACCGGCGTCCAGCGATAAGTGGCGATAAAGGAGGCGCGAAAATCAAGGAGCCCCTCCCCACTTGCTCCAATTACCGTGCTGCAACCGGCCCGCGTGCTTCTCCAAAATTTCGAATCCTGCGAAATCTGGGATCTCGCAGAGCAATTGACTGCACCAGAGATACTCACATCTATGCGGGTCAGATACGGCACTCTACATTTCATGACTTATCTCACTCGGACAATTAACAAACCAGAATTGATCGAGGCGATTGACAAAGGGTATATCAATCATGTATCTACAGGCCTTTGAGAAATGTATCCGAGACACCAAGTCTGGTCTGAATCAGTTTCGGCCCTTTCTCACTCGAACCCTGATCCATTCGGGGGCTAATGACGATGACATAAACCTAGGGTAGGGTCTCAGGCCTGGCCTAGATGCCCTATCCAATGACACTGCACAAGGACTCCAAGATCTGGAAAGTTGGAAAGGAGATTCCGACTGGAATAACCACGGTATGCAAGTCACTCGACAGGAATATCCACTCGGTTACTCCTTATTTCACTCGACCATCATCGTTCACTCGGTGGACAGAAGACCTAGAGCCACCCCAAGATGGCAACAATCAGGCAATCACTCCGTCGCTGTAAAGATCATTAAACACGGGCGTTACCAGTAACGTTTGTGCCTTTATCCTCTCATTGAACCCTTGCGTAAATGAGGACTGCGAGGGGTCGGCGTACTCTATATAAGCCACCCTTCCCCTCTTGCACAAAGATTCGCACCCCCTGTAACTCGACACCCCAATCAACACAAACCCTCCGCGGCACCGAGACGTCTGTTACCTCCTCGGAGAGGGGCCTGAACTCGTAACTGAAAGTGTACAACTTCATCGTAGCTACGCTCTGCCCTCTTCTATGTAACCCCTACCTCTACTATCAGATCCGTTCCCACGATAGGCGCCGGAAGGACGACAACGACGACAAGGACAGCGACGACGATGGCATGGATAGCAACGACGGTGCGGCAGGACAGGGCGGCCACGTGTACGAGGTGTCCAGTATAGGGTTTAGGTTTTTAAATAGATTTTACTTAAACGGTCGAAATATTGTCCGTTTTATGTAAATTATATCCAAACTTTAATGAAATCTGCAGTATTTGCATGAAATCCACCACGCTGCAAATGCCACTCTTCACCTTTGGAGCCGATTTAAATCCAAGTTTTAATATTTAGTTTCTAGGAACAATTTTTTATATTAAAACTCTTATATTAAAATCATGACTAACCCATCATATTAAAACACTTAATATTTTGTTTCTAGCCACCATCATATTAGAATCAATCAATATATGATACTCCCTCCGTAAACTAATATAAAAGTGTTTAGATCACTACTTTAGTAATCTAAACGCTCTTATATTAGTTTACAGAGGGAGTATTAACCATATTGAATATCTTAAAATATTTTGAAATATGCTAGCTTTCAAGCCAACGAAATGTACTTAATTTCTTTATGTCTGTCCTATCATGACTAACCCATATAATTACTTTTTGATTGTTGAAGACTTTCTTTTTTCTTAAGTGCATGATATAGGAAGGGAAACAGTTGATCTTTTGATTATAGATTTATGTGCATGCATTTGACTAATGCATGTACCATTTATCGCATAGTGTACTAGTGCAGGATTGTTGTCAGTCGGGTGCAAGTGCAGGATCGGAGTAGTAGTGTTTGTTCGATAGCAGGCTAACTGGTGCACACGTTCATCCATATGCTGGGGTGATTAGCACATGCATTAGCGCTGCGGCGGTAGGTCGCGTATAAACACTGTTTAGTTGTTGATCTTCCGCTATTGACCGTGATGGTAGATAGTTAAACCCTACTGTAAGAGTCAGTAGCGGTAGGAAAAAAATGTCAAATCCGAAAAAAATCAAAGGAGGGTCCGATCATGCTTAAGTTTAGAAGAAGAAAAAAAAAGTCAAAACATTGAATTCGGCCACTAGGAGAACCAAGCACTTAGATACTCTACAAAGACTGCTCTAGCCAGCTTTGAGAAGAAAAAATCAGCGGGAGAAACAATGGCAGGAAACAACGGCAAGAGAAGATGCGCGCCGACCAAGGGTGAGTGTGTGCGTGTGCGTTATATGTTCTTTGTTTGTTTAAATTCGTGCAAATATTGCATAACCAACAAGGATGGGTTTTGTGCTCCCAAGCTAGTTTGAACCTTTTATATTAGTTTGAATTCCTTTTACATAATGAAATCAGGAAAAAGAATTGAGCCAGAAGCGAGCTCTTGCGAGCTCACTTGGTAGTTTAACATTAACGAATATGCTATTCATGTTCGAGAGAACATGGCATCATAGAAAACAGCTGAGCTTCTCTATTCGCTAATTCCTACACGAAGCCTATTGTGTTTAGTTTGCAGTTAACAAAGACTGCTAGATCCGAAAAGCCGTCCGTATTGGCTTTCTCTGTTAGGGCCTGAACCGAGCACGTACGCATGCTAATTTATGTCTGTGTGCCACTATGTTTTTCTCTAAATTATGCGAGTGAAATAATCAAATTTGGGGACATTTTATTTGCGAGTAACTACTCCGGAAAGATGCAGATCATAAATGCGCACATTCTGCCCTGAATAACATACCTATCTGTTTGACACGAAAAATAATAAAAATAATGATGGTTATCGTGTTATTACCTCTCTCCGCGTTATGGGAAATAAACATGCGGGTGTGCCAGTGTACTAAGTACACAAATAAAATATAGAGAAACTTGTACTTTATTAATCTCTCATCGAAGAAACAAATTACATTATCCCTTTACATAAGCGCTCCATGGCCTGCTAGCGCGGCTGATACGACTTGGGTTATTGTGAAGTTCTGGTTCACGGGGCCTCGGAAGACTCCCGATTAATTACGTCCACGAGCCAGAGTCGCGAACCACCTCCGATTAAGCTGCTGCAATGGCTGTCGTCTTCAAGTCTCGTCTTCTCCAACTGCTCGGTGTAGACGATGGGGATGATGTGGTGGAATAGAAGAGTGGAGCGGTACGTCCGTCGCTCCGGCGATGCCTAGCCGTATCCCTCCGACTTGTCGATGTCCGATGATGAAAATGTCTGGCCTCGTCAGCTCAGACAGATGGCGGCCTTCGCCTCGTCGGTGCCCGGCCTGGTGGTGTTCGCCTCGTCGGTGTCGGACATGGTGTGTCTTGCCTTCGCCTCGTCGGTGCCCAACAAGATATGGGTAGCTTCATCGGAAGAAGACATGTCGGTGAAGTGGCTTCGCCTCATCGGAGCTTGGACGGGGTTTGGGGAGTGCGTTGATGTAAAACTTGGAGTAGACTCGAGGGTCGCCGCATGGCGGCGTTGCTTGAAGATGACGACGATGGGAGCTCATCGATGTAGACCTCGGGGCGTTGCAGTTACGGGGACGGCCTCCGCTCGGTGTAGATAGTTGATGTAGAAGAATGGCGGCGTGCCGATGCAGACGGCATTCTCGCCAGGCAATAAGTTAAAGAACATGGCAATATCATCATGTCAAAGTTCGGTGGCGCCGAGGTAGAGGACATCCACGCCAAATGAAGAGTTGATGAAGATTGTGATGCGGTGCCGCGGTGACCGGCGTCCACGCCGGGTGTGAAGTCGATGTAGGCATACGACGGCGCGTTGATGCACACGTCATCCTCGTCGGATGAAGAGTTGATGTAGTTGCATGACCGACGAGCCTGATGTTGGTGATGACGACACTGGCAAGGTTGATGAAGATGCGAAGACGATGGGTAACTCCTCCTCCATGTTCTTTGGTGGCACCGGGCGAGCTCTAATCATCCGGCCATCATCTCCGTAATGACTCCTATCGGCCGCTCAACCCTGGATGCGCTGAAATGAGAGGGATAAAATAAGAGAAAGAGGTAAGGAGAAGATGGTGTGTGTAGGCATGCTATTGGAGAATATGGATGCCGTGATTTTGATCTTCCCTTGTTGAGGTAGATGATGGCGACGGGCCAGATGCCGGCATATGGTGGAGATGGCGCCGGGCTGCAGGTTGGCGGCTTCGACGTTGTTGTAGTGGTATAGATGGCGACTGGCCGGATGCCGGCATATGGTGGAGATGTCGCCGGGCTGCACGGTCGGCAGCTCCGTCATTCTTGTGGTGGTGTAGATGGCGCCGGGTCACACGCCGGTGCGGTGGAGATGACTCCGGGCTGCAGGTCGGCGGCTTCGACGTCATTGTAATGGTATAGATGGTGACGGGCCGGATGCCGGCGGCCTCTCCGATGTCATCGCCGAGGTGGAGTTGGTGTCGTGCTACACGCCCCCAGCCTTATGGTGGCGTAGATGGATGAAGACGCCGATCGAAGAAGGCACCATGGGTGGCGCCCGCGGCCGCCTTGAGTGCTAGGGCTTGCTGTGCGGGCTCCTCCGTGTATCCGCAGCCGCCAGACGACCAGGGTGTGTGGACTGCTCGGCGAGCATGTCTTTGCCGTGGGCGCGTCCTCGAGATCTCCTCGCCGCGGCCGTCGTGGGAGCGTCTCCACCTGAGCATGGGTTGGCCTCCGTGCGTACGTGAGCTCACCCTGCTCCGCGCTTGGCCTTGGGAGTTGATGGATGCATGGCCTTGGTGGATCGGTGTGCCTTCAAGTGAGTTATCGTTGACACCGGCGACGGCTGCGGCCAGATGATCTGCGTCGTCTCGCCGGCCTTCTCGTGTTTCCGCATATCTGGTCTGGCTTCTCCCCGTGGACCGCTCTGCATCGTCAATCCTCCGGGGGCTTCTTTTTTCCTGAGCGCACTTGGTGCTGCCGTCCTCGACACCACCGACGTTGGCGCGTCTTCCACTGGCTCCCTCCTGCGTACGTAAGCTCACCCTGCTCCACGCGCCGCTGCCGGCGTGTTGTCCCGTCCTCGACGCTGCCTCCACCCTTTGGCTGCGATCTCGCGATGGCCTTCAGATCTCCATCTTGGACGTTTTCTAATTGAGAATAAAAGAAGAATCATTAGAAAAGGAATTGTACGTGCCCTTATATGCATGTGCCATGCAACACAAGATGTCTTCAAACGCTCATGTAAAGAGCTAGCTTGACTTGACGCAGCGGTCTTGTCGTTGCCGCCGCCGCATCTTCGAGCTTGGACGGGTGTTGCTGCTGCCGCCGCCGCGGGGGCGGCGTCCTCTTGCCGGTCTGGTGCACGTGCACCGCCGAACGAGGCCGCCGTACTCGCCGCCGCTGTGGGCACGTGGCTGTTTCTCTTCTCTTTGTGGTTTTTCTTGTGTATGTGTTTTTCCGGGGCGTATTCTCTGGTACGGCTCCCCCCTCCTTTTTTCGTGGCTGCTGCTTCAGCCTTTATATAGGCCAGCGTCATGGCAATGGACGCTGCGGAAGACTTGTTCGGCAGGTGCTATTCTCATGGAGATGATAAGCACGTTATTTCTTTGAGACTTATCCTTTGTGCGTGCGGTGCAGCAGCTAGATCTGCGCATGGTCACGGCTGGCACGTTCGGCCTGGCCTGATGGGCCTGCACCAGTAGTCTAAGCCAACTAGCCCTTCTACTTAGTTAGCTAGCTAGTAGCCGCATACAAGCATTGGATTTCCATCATATCATGTACTCCCTCTGTTCCGATTTACTCGTCGTGGTTTTAGTTCAAATTTGAACTAAAACCAGGACGAGTAAATCGGAACGGAGGGAGTACGTGAGTGTGTGCATAGCTTTCTGCATGCACACGTACATCAACTTGCTAGTTAATTTTCATCAGATCATGTATGTGTAGGCATAATTAAATAATGCACCACCAGCAAAAAATCTCACCTTATTCGGCAATGCAAGCTTTGCGTATTCGTGAAGAAGAAGAAAAATCTCCTGCCACACTTGCCCTGGGTTTTGCACTATCTTTTTTCTTGAGGTTGTAAACAAACGTGTAGGCACACATCATGGTAAAAACGCCATTTCTTTCATAATGCCAGGCAGTAAAATCCCCCTTTAAATCATCAGGTGCACTCATATTAAGGATGATACCCGCATCATGGGACCGAAGATTCGTCTGACCAATTGTTCATTCCAGGAATTACTAACTCTGATGACAAGCTGGCTCACCCTTGTATTGTATGCCTACCATTCATACTTCCTGGACTTGGTTTTAAAGCAAAATTTCAGGAAAGCCAGTTATCACGTCAGGCCCTGATGCACTAAGCATTTCCCAATCTCAAGACGACACCTTCTTTTTTCGCAGCTGCAGGCCATGTTCAATACCATGCCACACAGGTGAAGCTTCATTTCTGAATACGGCGGTATCTAATAAACTACTCCCTACGTTCCTAAATGTAAGTCTTTTTAGAGATTTCACTACAAACTACATACGGATGTATATGGACATATTTTAGAGTGTAGATTCACTCATTTTGATCCGTATCTAGTCCATAGTGAAATCTCTAAAAAAACTTATATTTAGGAACGGAGGGAGTACCTCTCAGGTAATAGATTGCTTGCATGAGTAAACACCCTTTCAGTACTCCCAAGTATCCGAAGAAGCCCAGTGAACTCTTCGCTGACTCTCATCCTCTCCCCACCAAAAAATCCTTATAAGTTTCATGCAATCATCATATAAGCTTCTAGTCAGCTCAATAATCCCCATTACATAAGTTTGTAAAGCCTACTCTACAGATTTAACCAGAATCTCCTTTCCTTCCATAGAATATTTTTTTTTTGAAACGGAGGCAAAAGCTTTGCCTCATCCATTAAATAAGAGAGAATAGAGTTTGTTACACGCCACCGAAATACACCACATGCGGATTACTCGCGTGCGATAAAAGACCCTAATTTCTTAGCTCCGGCGATGACCCAAAGGTTTGCCTCGGTAGAGATGGACGAAAGCAAGATTGGCGGTGGGGCACTCTTACTCTTGCGTTCCGCTCGTTCCAAATTGTCCATAGAATATTTTTATTGCACGGAGACAATCTTTTAGCAAACCGGTCTTCAATGGGATGAAAACGATTGGCTTTCATCCATCCTTCTCGAGTTACAATTCCCAAGTACTCCTCAAAACCACTATCCTTTTGATGACTTGCAATATCCTTTTGATGACTTGCAGGATCCTTTTGATGTCAACCTGTCTTGTCTATCTGTAGGACTAGCAAAATTGAAAAGCATAGAGCAAGAGGCCGACAGACTTGCTGATCCTATAAAAAACAAACTAGCTACAACTTAATCCGAGGATCATCAGTGAAGTGAATACTACACCCCTGTCACTATATATACTACTCGTCTCCATACTCATCCGACTCGTGGCCATCGTCTTCCTTAATGGTGAAGTCATTGCTACCTAGGTACATGTAGTCCTCCTCGAGTCCATCGTGGATCCAGTCCGTAACATAATCGCTATTACTTAGAATGCGATCGTTGTTGTACACCTCCCGATAGTAGCCGTTGTCATACAGATCTTCTCCGCGGACCATCTTCCCAAACTCCACCTCGTGCCCATGGAATCCCTCCCCACTAGCCGGGTGCACAATCCTGATCCCTTCTTGCTCGCAGAAAAGGCAGCGCACTGGCTCTGACACACGTATGCAGACCACAGTTAGTAATCATAGCAGAGACTTACATGCGCTTAATTTTTTTAACAACAAAACAGACAACATCAATATTTAACCTACATAATATATAAACATATACTCCCTCGGTAACTTAATATATGATGTTCAGCATCTCAAAAAACGTCTTATATTAAGTTACAGAGGGAGTACTTTCTATCTTGACTTCAGAAGTAAGATTCTGGTGAGTTGATTGTGTGTGTGATATGAGCATCAGAACAGTTAACTAAGATCCATATTTATCTGATGAAAAAAAGAATCTTATCTTGAACATAAGAATGGGACCATACCAGCCCCTGGTGTTGGAAAATCCACGAGGCAACATAAAAGTTGGCTATCCTTGTCGCCATCATCGTCATTGCTAAGTTCAGCAAAGAAGAGTACTGGAACTGAACCTACAGAGCCAACATCCCGCATCACCAGAAAGTTGGCATGTATGTGATGGTAGTAGTCATCATCAAAACGAGTTTTTCGCTTCCAGTCACGACCAGATACGGATACATTCACACCGCAGATGACATGAAGCTGATAACAGGCGTGCCCCTGCAAGATGGCAGAAAACGAGAAAATCAGCAGGTGTGGCATTCAAATTAAGGGGAAGTTCCAAATCATGCACTGAAATAAATAAATAAACTTATTGGCCTTATCCAAACTCTGTTTACACGGAGCCGTGTATGGCCACAATTCAGGGGGATAATCAAATGGAACATAAATGAACATTCCAAGCTTATCACAAGAAGCAGCACATTAAGTCAAGCTAATAAGCGTCCATGGAGTGTTAGACTATATATGTATACGTAGGCTTGTTTATAGGTAGACGTGTATATCTGTCTTGTACTTGTACCCTTTGGTACTTATATATAATGAGATAGCCGCACCCCCCAAGGGTGTCGAGCAGTTGTCCCAAATATCTTGGTTTAACATGGTATCAGACTAGGGTTTTCTGTCTTCCGCTGCACCCCTCGCGCCGCCGATCGTCGTCGCCGCCTCGCCCGATGGCCACCGCCAACTCCACCGCCGCCTCGGCTTCTTCCGCTGCTGGCGCGCCGCTCACCCCTTCGTCGCCCTTCCTCGCGTCCCCCGCTGCCACGGCTTTGGCGGCAGCCGACGCTGCCAAGGCCATCTCTGCCAGGCGGCGAGCGGCGAGCAGGTCGGGCCGGGCCATCCGCAGCCGCCGGTCGCTGCTGGTGGCGCCACTCCCTTGACCCTCGCCTTGGCGCCGCCGCATCCTCGCGGCCCTGCGCCGCCCGTCTACGGGGTGGCTCCCCCCCAACCCTATGGAGCCCCTCCGCCCTACTATGGCGCGCCCCAGCCCTACGCTCCGTGGTACGGCGCCCCTGCACCAACATACGGCGCCGCGCCACCGATGCCTTCCGCCTGGCCGACGCCCCCGTCATCACAGATGGTGTCGTCGCCCTATGGAGCGGTCTACGGTGCCGCGCCCGCCGTGTCCTCGGGGACGCCGCCTGGTCTGGCCGATGCTCCTGCCGGTCCTAGCTACGAGGCGTCCTTGGCCCTTGCTCCCCATGCTGATGTGCAGAATATGGGTCTCCATGCGGGTTATGCTCCGGCGCCATCGCCGTTCTACTTCTCGCATCTCCTTCCGGTGAAGCTTACACCGGCTATCTCATTATATATAAGTACCAAAGGGTACAAGTACAAGACATATATACACGTCTACGTATAAACAAGCCTACGTATACATATATAGTCTTAACACCCTCCCTCAATCTTAACTGTGGCCTGAAGTACAAACTAAGTTAAGATTGCGCCTGCAGCCTACAAACTGTGGTTGTGGAAGAGGCTTTGTGAAGATGTCAGCAAGTTGATCCTTGGATGATATGAACTTGATGCTAAGCAGCTTCTGTGCAACACGCTCTCGAATGAAGTGATAATCAACCTCAATGTGTTTTGTCCGAGCATGAAACACTGGATTAGATGACAAGTATGTAGCACCAATATTATCACACCAAAGCACTGGAGAACACGCCGAAGGGACTCGCAATTCTCTCAGCAAGGACTGAACCCAAATGATCTCAGCCGTCGCATCAGCAACTGCTTTGTACTCGGCTTCTGTGCTGCTGCGAGACACCGTAGCCTGTTTGCGAGCATTCCAGGCAATCAAGTTAGGGCCAAGAAACACTGCATAACCCCCCGTGGATCGCCGGTCATCAGGACTACCAGCCCAGTCGGCATCTGAAAAGGCTGAGATCTCATAAGACGGCGCACGCTGGAGGAGCAAACCATGAGATGCGATGAGACATATATAACGCAGAATACGCTTCACGGTGACCAATGAGTTGTTGTAGGAGCATGAAGAAGCAGCGGACACGATTGATCGCATAAGAGACATCTGGTGCGGTGATAGTAAGATACTGCAGGCCTCCAACAAGATTGCGGTACTCGGTGGTATCATCGGGGAGAGGGTCTCCATCAAAAGCGGACAACCGATCGATTGGCGTATATAGGAGTAGTGACAGGTTTACACTTCAAAGATACCAGACGACGCAACAAATCCAGGCGTACTTCTTACGAGTAAGAGTCACTCCAGCAGAAGACCGTGAAACCTCCAGACCAAGAAAGAAGTGCAGAGCACCCAGATCCTTGACAGCAAAATCACCACTCAATGCAGCCACAAGATGATCTGCCGCAACATCTGAGGAACTGATGAGAATAATATCATCAACATAGACCAGTAAATACATCGTAACCTTAGGGCGTTGAAGAAGAAACAGTGATGTGTCAGCAGTAGAGGGAATGAACCCAAGTGCTCGCAAAACCAAGCCAAGACGTGCATGCCAGGCACGGGGAGCCTACTTAAGTCCATAGAGCGCCTTAAAAAGACGACAGAGATGATTAGGACGTGCAGGATCCACAAACCCTGGTGGCTGACGCATATAAACCTCCTCCTCCAGAACTCCATGCAAAAAAGCGTTCTGCACATCAAGCTGACGGAGAAACCATCCTCGAGTAACAGCAAGGGACAACAGCAGACGAATGGTAGTGGGTTTGATAACTGGACTGAACGTGTCTTCATAGTCAAGACCATACCTCTGTTTGAAGCCCTTAGCCACTAGCCTTGCCTTGTAATGCTCAATGGAGCCATCAACATGTCGTTTAACTTTAAACACCCACTTAGAGTCAATGATATTGACCCCGGAATCTTTGGAGGAACAAGCTGCCGGTGTCATTCTTCCGCAACGCTTGAAACTCTTGTTCCATTGCGGCACGCCAGTTGGGGAATGCCTAGTGCAGCCTGAAAATGGCGAGGCTCGGTGGGATCCTCGGCGGCATGAGCCATGCACGCGGCAAGCCACGCGACAGTCCCATCGGTCCGGATCTTAGGCTGAAAAACACCTGTCTGACTGCGCGTGCGATGTCGAGGAGTAGCAGGTTGTGGTGGCGGCGTAGGGCTAGATGCAGGCGACGAAAGAGGCGACGCCAAGTCGCCAAGGCTCTCGCCAGAGCCACTTGGCGACGGAGAGGCGGACAGTGTCGGGTGGCCCAAGTCGCCCAGGCCCACGCCGGAACCACTGGGCGCCGAAGGAGCGGGCGAGCCTAGGGTGGCTGGCCCATCGGGAGCCGAAGCCGGCCCGTGCGAGCCTGGCGTGGCCGGCCCAGGAGCAACTTCCTGCGAGGCCGGCTCGGACGCCGGCTTTGGCGACTCCCACGGGGCGGGCGATGACGACGCTCGCGGGGCGGCGTCGGGTGATGCCCGCGAGGCAGCTGCGGGCGCAGCTCCCGCGGGTTGCTGGGTACCATCCGGTATGCATGTCCGATGCACGCGGTCGTCCAGTGGACGCGAAGCGTGCGCCGGTGCCTGTTCCTCAAGAAGCTCAAGACGAGCGCCACGGCCAACACCTGCAGCATGGTTAGGGAGCAACACAGGAGCATATGCAACATCCACAAATTGATCAGGCACAGGTGTGGTAGAAGAAACGTCCGGCATAAGAGTGATAGAGGTATTCGGAAGTGCACAAAAAGGAAACACATTCTCATCAAATACAACGTCATGAGAAATGTAAACGCGATTGATGGGAACATGTAGGCATTTGTACCCTTTGTGAAGGGAACTATACCCAAGAAAAACGCACTTTTTCGACCAAAACTCTAGCTTATGTTTATTATATGGATGCAAATGAGGCCAACATGCACACCCGAAGACTTTGAGAAAGGTGTAGTCTGGGATTTCATTGAGCAAGAGTTCAAGTGGAGTTTTCATATTCAGTAGTCGTGAGGGCAGCCTATTGATCAAAAAACAGGCAGTGGAGAAAGCATCACTCTAGAACCTAAAGGGTACGGAGGCATGAGCTAATAAGGTAATGCCAGTTTCTACAAGATGACGATGCTTACGTTCGGCAGTCCCATTCTGCTGATGTGTATGGGGGCAAGACACACGGTGTGTAATCCCAAGTTTGTTAAAGAACGAGTTGAGGTTGTGATATTCACCCCGATCGCTTTGGACATCAATAATTTTCTGGCGAAGGAGACGCTCAACATGTGCTTGAAACTGTATAAACACATCAAACACATCAGATTTTTTCTTAATAAGATAGAGCCAGGTAAACCGACTGTAAGCATCAATGAAACTGACATAATAATTGTGGCCACTAACAGACGTTTGGGCATGACCCCATACATCGGAAAAAATAAGCTCAAGAGGATGTTTCACAACACGACTAGACTCTGAAAACGGGAGTTGGTGACTCTTGCCCTGCTGACAGGCATCACAAATAGTTTCAGCAGTTTTATTTGACACAACTGGTAGCTCATGACGATGCAACACATGACGGACGATGGGAGTGGCAGGATGTCCAAGTCGCGCGTGCCAATGTGTAGGTGAGACACGAACACCACTGAACGCCCGAGGAGAAAACTGCATGGGAGGTGCGGTTGGCGCGTCAAGTGCATATAAGCCATGGCGAAGACGACCGCTAAGCAGAACGGCCCTCGTGTCCCGATCCTTGATAAAGAAACGAAATGGGTGAAATTCAGCAAGGACATTATTGTCACGAATAAGTTGTGGAATGACAACAAACTACGTGAAGCAAAGGAATACGAAGAATGTTAGACAGATGCAGTTTTCGTGAATTGTGTGCAAGAAAGGATGCCTGACCAACATGGGAGATGCGCATACCTGCTCCGTTGGCGGTGTGCACCTGATCATGACCGCGATATGGCTCCTGGACTGAAAGCTTGCTCACGTCGTTGGTGAGGTGGTTGGTAGCTCCCGTGTCCATGTACCACGTAGGATCAATCGAGTAGGATGGAGTACGCCCGTGCTCATGACCCACTACCGCCATGACGCCTGTTTTCATTCCCCTTGCCATTGTTGCCTAGGCCAAGGAAATCTTGCTTGTAGCGGCGATCAAAGCGAGAAGCTACGTGGCGCTCAATCCCACATAGTTGGCATGCCTGCTGAGCACCACAACTGGGGCAGCAAGCCACCGGTCGTGATCCGCCTGTGATGGACGGCGCGGTGCCCCGTGAGGGCTGAGATGGAGCCGCCGGCTTGGCAGGGAGCGACAGCTTCTGCGACTTGCCACGGGTCGCGGCGTTAGCAGAGGCAAAACTCGGAGTAGATCGACGCGCTTTGATGCGCTGTTCACGACCAAGGAGCCGCGCATACAGTTCCCGTGGCGGGAGAGGCGCCTCGCGACCATGGACATTCTCAATAAGATTGTCATAGTCGTCATCGAGGCCATTGAGCACATGAGTGGTGAAGTCCTCGTCTCCAAGGGGCTGGCCAATGGAGGCCAGCGTATCGGCAAGACCTGACATCTTGTTGAAGTACTCCGTGATAGTGAGGCCACCAAGCTTGGTCTCCCCCAACTAAGTGCGGATAGAGTGAGCACGTGCCTGAGACTGAGAGGCAAAACTGCTGTGAAGTGCAGACCAGGCCTCCCGAGATGTCGTAGCGAAGATGACAAGTGACGACACGCTCGGAGTGAGCGATGACTGAATGGCCGAAAGTATCGCCTGGTCTTGAGCCACCCATACATGATGAGCCGGGTGATACGGCGGCGGGCACGGGCTGGAGCATGAATTCAATATGGTATCCGAGCCAAGAGGTCTTGAGTTCAAGACCCTGCCAACGCAGTATTAAATAAAACGATTCTGCGGCCTACATCGATCCCAGTCTAAGGACTAAAATAGCCTAGACGTGAGGGGGAGTGTTGAAATATATTGCCCACCTCCCTCCATCAGTTCGGACTTTTGGATGGAGGTGGGCGATATATTTCAACATGGAGATCAGTAGCAGCAAGTTCCACCACATGTTTTGATCAAGTAGGCCGTTTAAACTGATGGAATTGCTATGAAAAAATGTGGAGGTTTTTGTGGGATAAATTAACTAATTAAACGAGGTCCATCAGCTGTTTTGATCGAGTGGCTTTTTGGTCGATGTAATTTTGGACACAAACAAACAAATATATATAAAGGTGTCTTCTGAGGAATAAACTAACTCACCGAATTCTGCATCTTATATCTGCTTAGTGCAGCCTTGACCTTTCTGGAAATTCTTTTATAATCCCTTCGCTGTTTGCGTCCCTCTGACATGCTAAGATTGAACGCCCGTTCATAAATGGCAACTGGCTGCTTCTGCTGGGCTGACATGCGAGTGGAATTGAAAGCAGATGACAATAGCATGGCAAGCTGCTGGACACACTGAGTGGAGAGCTGTTGTTGGCCCCCATTATCTGTCAGCAGTGACATGACTTGAGGCTTCCAGCATGAACCGAGGAATCCGGCTTGGGCATCGGGTCTGGGGTGCCATGCCGCAATTGCAGCAGCCCTGAAGGCTTCTTCTTGTTCTTTCTGGACACCGTTGCACTGCTTTGTCGCGGCCAAGTTGAGACCCGTGTTGAGCAGGAACCTTATGGCCTGATCGGCATTGAGACCTTTGTCATGGGTGCAGAGGAAAGAGACAAGTCCATACAAGGATCGTGCTTCAATCATGGTTTTAAATAGCCCGCTATAGCTGAGTGAGGGCTTTTGGTGACCGGGCTACAGGCAGGCTGCAATCTGGTGCGTTGGGATGGGATTTGGGATTGTGGATCAGTCATTTCACTGCAGCGGCGTGGCAGGCCTAGTGGGTGAAATACGGTCCGTGATACAGCTAGGCACACATAGGTGTATTGATGTTCGGCCCATCACCCGTTCCTGTCCCCCGGCCCGCCGGATGACTCGTCGGCCTGGACCGCCATTTCGGTACAGGAGTGACGTTTCGAAACAACACATGTAAATAGGCCCCGGTGACATATGTGGAGCAGGTGGATCCACGAGACTAGGTTTCCTCGGCATTACCCTCTCTTCCACACAAAGTTCGCATCCGCGGCTGCTCTATTATTTCACACAGTCGGCGCCAAGGGCGGCGATTCCCCACCGGCGAGATGTCGGCGAGGGACTGGAGGTCGACGGGTATGTTCTTATTGCTCCAAGGTCTCTTTCCCTCGAGTTCCTCCCCCCATTTTCTTTGCAAATCCCTCCACTGACGGTGCTACGTTTGACTGCAGGAGGGGTCGAGCCACTCTGTTCTTCCACACGCACGCGCACAGTGGTGGCGCCACTCTGTTCTTCCACACGCACGCGCACAGCGGTGGCGCCACTCTGTTCTTCCACACGCACGCGCACAGCGGTGGCGCCACTCTGTTCTTTCACACACACACGCACGGCGGCGGCAATTCTGTTCGGGCGATATGTCGACCAACAGCCTCGAGCTCGACGGGTATGTGTATTTTGCTCCACTCTTTTCCTTCTTCCATCTCTTCCTTCTAGAATCAGCGCGGTGGATTCCAGAACTTCTTTCTCAAATTGTTAGATTTTGCTCCACTCTTTTCCTTCCCGCAAAAAAAAAGGTGTATTAGTTGGTTGATTTTGGCTAGCTAGTGTATAGCATGATCCCCAATGATGTAGAATCAGCTGCGTGGATTTGAAAACTTCTTTCTCACATGGCTAGATTTGATTTTATGGGTACATATGTGTTGGGATGGCAGTTTGATTTTTTCGATTTTCCTCTGGGCCACATGCAGCATCCGTGATGTTAGGGTTGTCTACTAGCGGAGGAGATGGTTCATTAGTGTAGGTGTGGACCTGTTTAAATTGTTTTATTAGGGTTAGTTCATCTAGTTACCTGGTGACAGTGTTAATTAGATGCAACTGGATAGGCACACAGTTAAAGAGTAGATTATCTCTGGCTCTAGGGAGGGAGCATATAGATGAGGCGTGGACCACTGAAGTTGGTGGAATTGGTGATTTTCCGATTCAGTTTTGTATGTAGTGAAAGACATGGGATTGGTTTCAGATTCAGTATTTATGGTACGGATGTTTCTTTGATAAGCTTGGTTTCAGTGGAACACATATGATTCATGTGAATTGTTAGAATACTTGTTATCAGAAGATTTCAGTGGAAGACATTTTTGGGCCTGAATTCTTAACCTAACAGAAATTTATTTGCTAGGGTAAGGATCAGAAAAACACCTGTCGAGCGTCAGTGGGGTTTCACTCTGATTTGGTGCTGACCATTTCTTTTTCTTTTCTTTTTTGCAGAGTGGAATTTCATTGAGAGCTAACCTGCCAATCAAGAGGCGTGCCGATAATGTTTACACCCGGGTGATTTTTGATCAACTTGGCGAAGCTCTGTACAAAGCCTTTGCATCAGTACTGAAAGAGCTAGAACTGAATATATATCTGCATTTGGATTTTACAGTGTCTAAGTGCTAGTAATGTACAGATTTGCTGCAGATTAATTAGTTGGTCTACGGTACTACGCGGTTGTAACTTGATTATCTTCCCCTGACTAATTATCTGAACATTGTTATGATGTTGGCTGACTATACAAGTGCGTATATACTGTTATAGCTTTGGTTTAAACTACATACTATCTGAAATTCTGATTTACGATGTGTAGCTTTGAGTGTTGCTAGCTTTGGTTGTGTAGATGGAATACCAAAGATCACTCTGAAATGTTTTTATTTTACAAAACTTCTAGGACCTGAACTGAATTTCGTTTTGCTTGGTATAATAGATGAAAAATGTAGCCTTGACTTCAAATTTTGGAAGTTGAAGTGTACCTGTGTGGCTGATGCTTGTTGTGACTACCATTTTCAGTACGCCTTACTCGTGCATTGCTTGAAGACGTTTTCTGAATTGATGCTCGCTAATACATATGTGCTAGACGCTTTTTGCCTTATAACATGCTGCATTAGGCTAAAAAGGCAGACTGGCAGGAATTTCTAGCTTGTCAAACTCAGAAAAATCATTAACAGATTAATCCCAAATGCTGCAAACTTTGTCTTTGTTGTAGTGGAACAACTTGCCTGAACTGATTGTGATGTTTTAGCTGGTTTACTTTGCCTTTGCTAGTGTATACTGCATGATTTCCTTGATCCATGTACTATGCCCACTAACAAAAAATGTAGTTAATGCCGCAAAAACAAACAAAAAATGGT
This sequence comes from Aegilops bicornis, assembly GCA_021605145.1. Classification (NCBI taxonomy): domain Eukaryota; kingdom Viridiplantae; phylum Streptophyta; class Magnoliopsida; order Poales; family Poaceae; genus Aegilops; species Aegilops bicornis. The sequence continues at coordinate 84,244,963 of CM038673.1, forward strand.
TGTTTGCCTGAACATACTATTAATGTTCCTTTTTATTTCTAAACGCACTTGTCTATTCTGTGCAAACTACATTGCCTATGGTGTTGTTTCCAGTACCAAACTGCTGTCTTTGTAAGAATCTGTGGCAGCATGCTTAGCTGTGTCAAAAATTAACCATGCAAATGATTATTCTCCATTTATTTATGTGTGACATGGCAACCAGGTTCATACGAGTTCATTTTTCTCAATCTATTCAACTCAGTCATGGCATGGCAGCTAGTTAATTGTTTTAAACAAGGGTCGTGCTGTTACGCCACATGAATTGACAAGGCGATGACATAGCTTTCGTAGAACTCTCCGTTGCACTTTGAAACTGGCTGGCAGTGGGAAGCACGCGCGCTCTGTCGGGCACATGCCCTGGTGGTCAGTTGATTGGGTGGAGGTACATGAGAACAGGGGATGGTTGATGGGAGGGCATGCTAAATTCGGGGAAGTGACAAGACTGAGGAAAGCGAAGCACAGATCGGGGCGGGTAGCTGTAGCACTAGATCGGGCCTCTCTCCTGAAACTTAAGGCTAATTCAGAACACTTGTACATATAAGCGTGGTTACTCGGGGATAAAACTGATTGATATATCTGATTCAATGTAATAACTCGTGTAACTAGATTGCTTGGATTCTCCTGGTTGGTACAAATGACACAAACTGCAGTTCGATGTTAGTGATTATCGGTTTTAAGCACATGTGTGGCCAGTATGATGGTGAAATCAAACAATATAATTAACACGCCTAGATACTTGATTAGTATAACGTAGTGGTAAACACTTGTTGGTGTTTCGCTGGACGCAAATGATGCACGTAGCACCTTTGCCTGTTGGTGCTCTTCGCGCGGCCACAAAACGTCCACGACATGCATGAACAGCTCGTACGAGTATCCACGCGCATTGGGCAGGAGTACATGTCAGGTGCGTGTAAGAGGCCTAGCTGCTTTTGCATGTGCGTGGGCCATCGCTGGTTCAATACAGCCCAAAAATAAATCAAATACATGCCTTATACCCTGCCTGTGCGGATCCCCATGGTGGTCCGACGATTGAGATGCATTTTTCGGCTATAGCCTCGCTATTAGGGCTGGACGTCCGAGCGAGCTTTTAGGCTCGGCTCGAAGCTCGCTCCAGCTCGGCCCGTTACAGCTCGGCCCGGTAGGATAATTAGGCGAGCCGAGCTATGAAAATAGGCCCGATTCTCGACCAGCCGAGCCGAGTTTCGCCCGGTCCAGCTCGAGGACTCGTTGAGGCCCAGCCCAAATTCGCGTTAGGTCACAGCAGAGAGAGAGCACGCACGCGACGCGGTTTCTTCACCCTTCTCCCTTTCTTTGCCCGGCGCCGCCATGCCTCTCCTCGCCGCGCCGCAGGCTGGACTCATCGGGCTTGGCACCGATGGCGATGGCCGACGCCGCCTTCCTTCACCACAGCGGACACAGACGGACGCGTCTCCCCTGGTTTCTCACCGAACGACAGGAGCAGGTAAGCGATCTCTTCTCTCCTTCCCATCCTTGGCCCTTAGCTCCCTGCACTGGCGCACACACACGCATGAATTAGATGGATGGATGCTTGTGGTTTCGGCTGGAGGGCGCGGCTAGCTAGGAAACGCGATGGATGGATGCTAGACGAGTTTGATGGATGGATGCTTGTGTTAGTTGGCTGGAGAGTGCAGCTAACTAGGATGTATTCTATGCTGCACGAATTTGATTGATGGATGGATGAATTTGTTTGCGCTTGATTGTGTAGACTGATTAGTGATTATTATCTATGTAAATTTTGTTGATGATTGACCATTTGTTCTTCGCTGATGTATGCAGAGCCCCACTGTCGCAAGAATGGACAAGGAAAAGGGGAAGTAGAGGAGGAGGAGAAGGAGAAGGAGAGAAGCTTGGTGTCCATTATGAAGACTAAGCCGCTTGTCCCAGGAAGCGGAAGGGCAAGGGCAAGTGTTGTGTCGCTGCCGAGGAAGCAGGCCAAGGATTACGGCAATGTCCCGCTCGCCGAGTTGTTATTAAGGGTAAAAAAAGCTCCGCCGCCTTGACGTCTCGCTGACCCTGCCGATGCCAAGAGCCGCACCAACCCCACCGTCCGCCGCTGGATGGCAGATCTCAAGACCTCTGCCTACCAAGCCGACCATCTCCTCGAAAACTTCGGCTACATGGCGCTGTGCCGACGACCACATCCGTGGCCCGTCCTCCGTGAGTCCTCGTCTCGATTTTCAGTTTAATTTGGAAATGGAATTTCTGTTTAATTTGGAGGTGGAAGCCCCTTAATCTATGGAATTGAAGGCTTTTAATTTTACTGAAATTAAAGATGGTACTGTCTGTCTCTGTTGTTTGCATTCAGTTTATAAGTGACTACAATTCCTGGCTACATAAGTGTCAGTCTGTCAAGCGTCAAGTGTTAAATTTCAGAGGACACTTGAAATCTAAGCATCAAAGAGGTTCGGTTAGTCTGTCCAATGTCGACTAACGCTTGAGATATTTGTCAAACACGTTCTGTAGTAGAAACGGAATCCTACATCTTCACCAGTATGGTTGTGCCAAATATGTGTGTCCAAGCTCCTGTTTTTGCTGTTTTTGCTATCCAAAGGTCAAATATATGTGTTTGCAAGCTCATGTATGTGTTGCTTTTGGTATCCAAAAGTCAAATATAAGTTTGTACAAGCTCATGTATATGCTGTTTTGGCATCCAAAAGTCAAATATATATTTGTACAAGCTTATGTATGTGCTGTTTTTGCTATTAAAAGTCAAATATAAGCGTGTCCAAGTTAATGTGTGTGTTGTTTTTGTGTGCTAGGCAATGGAGCATGATAAGCAAGCGGAGAAGGATTATGAAGAGGAGGAAGAGAATGAGGAGGACGAGGATGAGCAAGGTACTCTGTTTGACGAGGAGGAAGATTCTCATTTTGATGTCAAAGCGCTAAGTGTTATGCTATGCAAAATTGCATTGTTTGGCTGTCAATGTTTAATATTTTTGTTGTGTAAAGTTTAAAGGAGGAGCTGTCCAAAATTCAAAAGCAATGATGCCCAATTCTTTCTTACTCATATTTGTTCCATTTCTACACTTTTCATAGAAGAAAGCTTATTTTTTCATCACTATGTCCAATTTTTAAACCATAGACTGCTAGATGTTGCGTTTTTAGCAATATAAAGTGCTTTTTTTTCCAAATTATGGGTTTAATTGATGTAGAAGATCAAAACTAGTCTTTAAAAACAGGTTCTATTACCTCCTAGCTGTTATGGCGCCAGCAGGCTCACGAGCCGGCTCGGTCTGAGCCGAGCCATAGCAAAAACGAGCCGAGCCGCCTAAAGCAGGCTCGTTGGCTGAGCGAGCCGAGCCGAGCCGAGCCGCTTGAGAGCGAGCCAAAGCCAGACTCGGATCAAACTCGGCTCGGCTCGGCTCGTGTCCAGCCCTATCCGCTATAGCACGCTATAGCATTTGAAAAAAGTCCTGCGCTAAGAGTCTTTTGTCTAAACACATGAGAAAAAATTTTAAATAGCACGCTATAACATCGCTATAGCACGCTATAGCATTTAGAAAAGGTCTGCCGCTAAGAGGCTTAGCGCGCTACTTAAAACTTTGGCTTCAATCTGCATCAGGTTCAAGGTGCCGAGAATGTCGAGGTCGTCTAGTTGACTTCGATGGTGGGAAGGTGGCTTCATACCGGATGGTGTTGTGATGATGTTGGTGACAGGATCGAAAGGGTCAGTAGCAATGGGCAGCCTTGAGCAAAGCTACGGTGGTAACGAGACCGCAGCTCGTCGCAAGATCTGGCGAGTGCACGTAGGTAGAAACCATGGATCGTATGTAGGAGCACTCGCCTTAGTGAACAGGAAGATCGGCGAGTCACCTTGGCGGCGTGCTCACTGCGAAGGGCGGCAAGCTCCCATGGCTTGATGAGGCTGCTGCCAATGCCATCGGGCGCAGGACAAGCGACATATGGCGTCTGCTTGGCCAGAGTGTGGAGCATGTTGCCGGGGGAATTGAGCACGGAGACGGCCTTCTCAAGGGTGTCGAGGGAGGAGCTCAAGGACAGCCACACGCCTGCGAGCTTCGGAGGACAACGATGCTTGGCGGCCACCATTGCGCAGCTTGAGAGCGAGCTTGAGGGCGCCGTTGGTGGCGAACTGGGCGGAAGCACTTGGTGCGGCGGTCCTCGACGACGACAAGGCTGCAACGAGCGGGTCGGCTTCGGCGAGGACAAGGTACCTGACGGCCTCCCAGTCGGTGAGGTGAGGGAAGAAGCAGGTGAGGAAGGCGATGAGGCCATCGAGGGAGCGCCGCTCCATGTCCTTGCCGGCGCCGACGAGCGCCGAGGCCCTGCCGACGGGATCTGCTGCGGCGGCAAGCAGGGCGCTGACGACCATGTTGGAGACCGGATCGAGTAGGCCGACGCAGGTCGCCGCATCGAGGAACCGTAGCAGATCGGGGTGCGAGGTGAGCAGCTTGACGGCTGCGTTGCGGTGGTGCCCGATCTTGAGGAGGAGGAGTGATGTGTCCTGCTCTCTCCTCCATGGGCAGGGCGCCTTCATGAAGCAACGCCGGGCCGTAGACGCGGAGATGGCCGGTTTCCTTCTATTGCGAGATGGAACCCTACCTGTTTCCCTTCTTTGGGCCGGCCCACTACACGACTCTAATAGTCTGACGTCAGCTCCAAGTTTTTTTCTAGCGAAAGCGCTATGACAAGTTCAATTCTCGTGTACAAATATCAAGGAGTACATACCGGTCGGCGGCATTCTTCAACTCCTCAGCCATTTCGGCTATCTTTTCCTCGCTTCGGTGATGAGCAGCCTGTTCGACTCTTAATTCTTTGGCCGCCTTTAGGGCAGCCGCATTGCTAGCCCGAGCTTTTTTCCTTAGCCTGAGCGCTCCGGGGTCTTGGGCCCATCGCCGCAAAGACTCCGGGTCGTTCTTGTAGGTGAATACCAAAGACCGCCTCGGATGGACAAAGACGATCCGACCGTGCCGCCTTCTTGAGCTAGGCGTCGACAAAGCTTGGTGATACCGCTGACGTCGAGGCCCATATCTATTATCGCGTGGTGGTTAGTGCGTAAAGGCGAGGCCAACTCGAACAAGTACCCAAACTGTTAGTGCATTGGGGATCGCGGAAACGAAAGCGGAGACTCACGATAAGGTGACCCGTCGCCCGTCTCATGGACTTACGGCAAGGGTCCAGATCACGGCCGTGCCATGTGGAAAACTTCATGGTGCTCTATGGGCCCGCCTAACTTTCACATCAACTCATGGTGCTCAACGGGCCCTCCCGACTTCAACAAAGGTCTCAAGTAAAGTCAAGGTAACTGTGTGTCCAGACATCAAGGGGAAAACCCGAGGAATCACCCCTGGTGGATTCCACTCAATGTAATCATCAAAGTGAACGTAAGAGGGACCACCCTCGAGGTTCACACTTGAGGTGTTGAACGACAGAGCCATATCGGAAATGGTGAAAGAGGAAATCACCCTCGATGACCACGACTGAATAGCTACAGTACAGAATTGTTGGAAATATGCCCTAGAGGCAATAATAAAAGGATTATTATTATATTACCTTGTTCATGATAATTGTCTTTTATTCATATGCTATAATTGTATTATCCCGAAATCGTAATACACGTGTGAATAAATAGACCACAATATGTCCCTAGTGAGCCTCTAGTTGACTAGCTCGTTGCTCAATAGATAGTCATGGTTTCCTGACTATGGACATTGGATGTCAATGATAACGGGATCACATCATTAGGAGAATGATGTGATGGACAAGACCCAATCCTAAGCATAGCACAAGATCGTGTAGTTCGCTTTTGCTAGAGCTTTTCCAATGTCAAGTATCTCTTCCTTAGACCATGAGATCGTGTAACTCCCGGATACCGTAGTAGGAGTGCTTTGGGTGTACCAAACGTCACAACGTAATCGGGTGACTATAAAGGTGCACTACGTGTATCTCCGAAAGTGTCTGTTGGGTTGACACGGATCGAGATCGATTTGTCACTCCGTGTTACGGGGAGGTATCACAGGGCCCACTCGGTAGTGCATCCTCATAATGAGCTCAAAGTGACCAAGTGTCCGGTCACGGGATCATGCATTACTGATGCGAGTAAAGTGACTTGCCGATAACGAGATTGAACGAGGTATTGGGATACCGACGATCGAATCTCGGCAAGTAACATACCGATTGACAAAGGGAATTGTATACGGGGTTGTTTGAATCCTTGACATCGTGGTTCATCCGATGAGATCATCGAGGAGCATGGGAGCCAACATGGGTATCCGGATCCCGCTGTTGGTTATTTCCCGAGAGCCGTCTCGGTCATGTCTACGTGTCTCCGAACCCGTAGGGTCTACACACTTAAGGTTCGGTGGCGCTAGGGTTGTATGGATATGAGTATGCAGATAACCGAATGTTGTTGAGTCCGGATGAGATCCGGACGTCACGAGGAGTTCCGTAATGGTCCGGAGGTAAAGAATTATATATAGGAAGTATTGTTTGACCATCGGGAAAGTTTCGGTCACCCTATTGTACCGACCACCGGAAGGGTCTGAGGGTCCACCGGGTGGGGCCACCCATCCGGAGGGCCCCATGGGCTGAAGTGGGGAGGAACCAGCCCATAGCGGGCTGGTGCGCCCCACTTGGCCCACCTGCGCCTAGGGTTGAAACCCTAGGGTGGGGCGCCCACTTGCCTTGGGGCACTCCACCCCTTGGCCACCGCCCCTTGGGAGATTGGATCTCAAGGCCGCGCGCCTGAGGGCCTATATAAAGGGAGGGGGGAGGGCACCACTGCAAGTTCCGGCGCCTCCCTCCCCTGCTACACCTCTTCCTCCTCCGTCACGAAGCTTGGCGAAGCTCGCCGAATATCTGCTGCTTCCACCACCACCACGCCACGTTGTCTTTGCTGCTGGAGCCATCTTCTTCAACCTCTCCTTCCCCTTGCTGGATCAAGAAGGAGGAGGCGTCATCCGCTCCGTCGTGTGTTGAACGCGGAGGTGCCGTCCGATTCGGCACTCGGTCATCGGTGATTTGGATCACGGCGAGTGCGACTCCATCATCCACGTTCTAGTGAACGCTTCCGCACGCGATCTACAAGTGGTATGTAGATGCAATCTCTCTCCCATGACTCGTTGCTTAGATGAACTCATAGATGGATCTTGGTGAAACCGTAGGAAAAATTTTAATTTTCTACAACGTTCCCCAACAAGAATTATCATCAAGAGTGCGTTATGAGGGATCACCCTCGGCACTCGATAATAGCTCTGCAGAGTCGAGCAACAAAAGGGGCGTGATGTGATGTGAGGTGTCGGGCTCTGATCGTCGATCAAGTCAATCGAGTCGTCGATGATGAAGCGAGGCAACAAGGACAAGGTGGGGGTCACTAATGGATCACTAGCCAACCTATACTAAGCAATTTAGGATAAGCGGTAGGTAACAATAGCGGTGTACAAGCAGGCTATGCATCAGAATAGGAGCAAACAATAACAGTAGCAAAATCTAATGCAAGTAGGAGAGTATAGGATGGGCGATATCAGGATGATCAAAGGGGGGCTTGCCTGGTTGCTCAGACAAGAAGGAGGGTCGTCGGTGACATAGTCGATCACAGTGGCATCAGCATCGGTCTCGAGGTCTACCGGAGAGAAGAGGGGGAAGAAACAGTAAATACACACAAACATAAGCATAACAAGACAATAAGTGGGGCTAGAGGTGTTCTAATGCGGGGTTACACGATACCGGTAAAGGGGGACAGCATCCGGGAAAGTTCTCCCGGTTCCGGACGTCTGTCAGACAGATGAACCGGTGGGGTAAAGTTCAATGTTTTCTATGATAGGGACGTGTGGCAGGCAAACGGACCGCGTATTTGAATTCGTCTCGTTATTCTGAGCAACTTTCATGTATAAAACGTTTTTATCCGAGTTACACATTATTTTCTATGATTTTTTTAAGATTTAACAATATTCTGAAATTATTACTAATTATTAATTTCAACAGAAAATGAATAATGATGTCAGCATGAGGTCAAAGTGATGTCACCATGAGGTCAGAGTGATGTCAGCAGTCAACCTTGACAAGTTGACCAGTGAAACTGATGTAGGGTCCCAATCATGGGTGATAGCTAATTAACTTAATTAGCTAGTTAATTAGACGAGTTAATTAAGTTAAGTTAATTAACATAAATTAATTACGTTAATTGACTTTTAATTAGTTAATTAATTTTATTTCTTTTAAAGAAGCAGGGGAGGGGGCCCCATTTGTCAAAGGCCCGGTGGCCAAACCAAGGCGAGCGAATCTGCTATGAGGCGCTTAGCGGAGGCAGCCAGGGCGAGGTCTGCAAGACCGGCGATTTAGCTTCGGGCGAGGTGAGGCCGAGCGCCTGGCGGGCTGGCGAGCCATGGCCGGGCGCGGCGGGAGCAGCGCGACAGCGGCGGTGGTTTGGGCAACACGAGCGATCGGGAAACAGCGTTGGCCGTCTGAACAATGGCGGTGGCGATGCGCTCGGGCTCCAGCGGAAACGTCGAGGCGCGAGGAACGAAAACTACGGTAATGGCGGCTCTCTGAACTCCGCGAACGCGTGGGTACAGCTCGTTCGAGCAGATGGGGCTGGAGCGTGGAGCTCGTCGGTCATGACAGCGGCCAGAGCTCGGGCATCAATGGCAACGCCGGATATGGACATGGAAACGGAGGGGGCAGAGGGGATATGACGGCACGCTCTCCGTGGAGCTCAAGAAAGACTCGTTGAGCGGTTTAGAAGCGCAGGGCGACGGGATCAACGGTGGCATGCGACGGTGACCGAAGACGAAGGCGGTGTCGATCCGGTCGAGGTTGTGGCTCCGAGCTTCGAGCGCGTCCACGTAGTCGACGTAGACGACGCAGACGGTGCCCCTGGTGCGGTCTTCGGCGGCGTGGAGCGCAGTGGCTATGGCAACGCCGGTGACGCGTCCATGGCGGAGCTCGGGAAGGAGGGGAAAGGGGATCTGGGCGAGGGGCTAGGCGAAGGGAGAGAGAGGGAAGTGGTGCGGATGAGAGCGAACGAGGGAATCGATGGGGCGAGGGGGTCCTTATCCTCCTCCAGTCGGCCGACGAGGTGGTTCGGGCGGGACGAGCCCCCTGTAGCGACTGATCGGAGGAACAGGGAGATCGACCGGTGTGGAGGTTGGGCTGGCTGGGACGGTCTCTTGGGCTAGGCCCAGTGGGAGTTAGGTGGCTTCCCCCTTTTTTTCAATTTGCTTTTCTGTTTCTAATTACTCCCTCCGTTCCCAAATATTTATCTTTCTAGCCATTTTAAATGGACTACAACATACGGATGTATGTAGACATGTTTTAAAGTATAGATTCACTCATTTTGCTCCGTATGTAGTCACTTGTTGAAATCTCTAGAAAGACAATTATTTAGGAACGGAGGGAGTAGTTTCCTTTTATTTTTAGCTTTACAAAAATACCACATTAGCCCCTAAATCAACATTAGTAACTTACGCCACTGCCACAAATAGTTTGAGGTCAAAACAATTTTTTTTAATATTTTTTACAATTTAAAAGGCAATTAAATTATTATCTAGGCCATTGTCTTAATTTTATAGGGCACTGAAACACTTTAAAAAAAGTTGGTTCACCACCAAAATTAGTTATGAAATATTTGCCACACTTTGAACATTTTATTTTGCATGTTTGAGAAATTTGAATTTTGGACTTTAATTTGAATTTGAATTTGGATTGCGATTTGGATCAACCGAGGATTAGCAACAGTAAAAGTGGTGACGTGGCACCATTAACTTGGGATTACTGTAGCTTAATTATCCGGGCGTCACATTCCATCAACAGCAATCATTTCTCACTGTCGATCACTCAGTATTGTTGGGTATGCTGAAAAGATGCCTTCACTTTCGAGGTTTCGATTTCTGCAAGTACTTGATATTGAAAATGGCGAGGAGATGGAGAGCAATTGCTTTGAACATGTGAGGAACCTGTTTCAGTTGAAGTATTTACGACTCAATGTTAGAAGCATTTCTGCACTCCCTGAACAATTAGGAGAACTACAGCATTTGAGGACTCTGGATATGGGATGTACGAAGATAAGGAAAATGCCCAAAAGCATTGTTCAGCTGCAACATTTAACATGTTTGCGTGTCAGTAATCTGGAATTACCCAAAGGAATTGGGAATCTGCAAGCCCTGCAGGAGCTATCAGACATCAAAGTCAACCGGGACAGCCTGGCGTCTTGTTTGTTGGAGCTGGGCAATCTGACTAAACTGAGGATTCTTGGGCTATGCTGGTGCGTTGTCGATGTGCACAGCAATAAAGAAATTTTAATGGATAACTTGGTCTCATCGCTCTGCAGGCTGGGAAGACTCAACCTTGGATCCCTGAGTATTCAAAGCAACTACAGATATTCGCGCATAGATTTCTTGTTGGATTCTTGGTTCCCTTCCCCTCATCTCCTCCAGAAGTTTCAGATGGGCATGTTCTATTTCTTCCCCAGAGTGCCAGCTTGGGTTGCATCACTTAACAAGCCCACCTACCTGGATATCAATATTAAAAAACAGTATAACAGAGCCACCTACGAGCAACCAGAGCGATTTGTGATTTTAGACCGTTCGATCACGCTTACAGATGGTCCAGATTTCATAGTCGTCACACAACTCGCTTATGTGTGTTTATCACACCGTAATCGGGCTGCTGCTCCGTGGATTGACTTGGGCAATCTCTCGTGAACCGGGCCGACCAAATATGAAAAGTATAGACAGGCCCAGAAAGTAGATGAGGCCCGTCAGTGTTGTCTGTCTCTCTCAATTCCTTCCATGTTGTGCTGTGTTCCTTCACCCCCACGACGGCGGCCAAATAATGGCGAGGAAGGTCGACCGTCCCCCTTTCCGTTATTGTTGCTCAGAGTGGAGGCGTGTTACTCCCTGTTTGCCTCCTTTGCATTTCCCCATATATATGGGGTTCCATATGTCTTTTCCATTTGCTTGCCCCGGCAGTCATCTCTTGTTACCTAGGTTGGATCTGTTTCTTTGGTCTGGATGGATAATCGCTTATTCCCTATTGTAATTGTAGTTCTTTCATTGCTGCAGAAATTGATTGGAAATTGCTGGAGGAAAAACTGCTCGCACGTGTTGAGGGTAGCGATGGCGGCCATGTCTGCTGTTTGTCGCTTCTCCTCTTTCCATTGAAGCGGACGCGGGTAAACATTGGGATAAAGTTCCACCCCTGCTTGCTTTTGATTGTTCTTACTTGTTCTTCTTACATATACCTCCTATTCCTTTTTCATTGATGGACAGTGAGTTCGTTTTTACCCTGTGAAGAATATCCGAGGAATTCCAGGAATCTATACTTGTGGTTGGAATTCATGCCAGATTCACAGAAATATTGTATGATTTTGTTTTTATATCTCCTGTTAGCTTGGCGTTGTCCAAGTGAGTATGAGATTTGATTCCAGCTGTGTCAGATTTGTGCCTAGTTTGGACCATCTTCGCATGGTTTTTGCGTTGATCAAGTACTGATGATGTGCTGATCGGTGAGTTGAGATTTAGTTTTTTTTCATGACGATGCTAATGGTAGATGCCTTTTCGAAAAAATGCTAATATTAGATTTGTTCCTGGCATTAGGTGTAACTTGTCTTATCCATTATTGTACTCTGATAGATGTGATGTTCATGTACAGAGTGCTCTTTATTTACACTTTTCACTAAACCAAGGCTTGTTTCCTAATGCACTTTTATTCCGGTTTTCGTGTTTTACTCCTGAAAGTAATTATAGCAATTTACTCTGGAAATGCTGTCCCTTTGTCGATTGTCTATATTCACAACTATTTCCTGAAAGTAGATGTTCTGTTGTTAAGCTCCAGTAAATCTTGTGTTTCATCTAGCTAAACTTGGTTCATTCTTCCCCACGGTGTTGAACTTGAGAACCTGTGAGAACAAATAAATGTACAGTTGCATTGGGTTGTAATGGTCGCGTTCTAATTCTGGCTGCTACTTCAGTGCTGCCAAGTGCATTTCTCTTAGATAAAGAATCTGAAGTCAACTCACGTGGTGGTTCTTGCAATTAACTGAGCATTCGACTTCAGTTGTGTCATTTCAGGTTTCAGTCTGCAGCAAAAGAATTTGTGTTACTGAGATAGACTTATCTCATGGTGATGTATGCACCCGGTCTGTTGGCCCAGACCCGACACCGAGTACTTTCCGGCGACGGTAACGACCGACGACGAACGACGACGAAGCGAACCAACACTGACGAACTCGACGAAGTGCTTGACGTCGAGACACACCGTAATATAAAGCCAGCAACACCCACGTATTAGTGTAGCTAGTCAACCTCAGCTACCCTGATCAATACATAGACCAGCTAGTACTCCACGCGCAGACAACGGCCAGCCGGCCAGAAGCAAAACACACGCACGCGAAGCTGGGTATTGCCGCAGGAGCGTATCGCTCCTGTTAGATCTGTATTACTTTCACAAATCACGGTTGTTACAAGCCAGGGGTACAGGACTATATATACTAGCTACAACTAGTCTAATCCTATTCGGTGATCAGGTAGAAACCTACACGGACTCTTACTTGTATACATACCTTTGGAGCGGACACGGACACAAGTTGCCGTGTTTAATTCTAACAATCACCCCCTAAACCACGACATCGTTACTACGTTACAGCTCCGACGCCTTGGTTCTTCTTTGTATCTTCAAGAACTTCTCGATCCAAAGCCTTGGTCAGGATGTCCGCTAGCTGATAAATCGGTGCGAATATAGTTGACCTCCATCTTACCTTCTTCCACGCAGTCCTTTGTATAGTGATACACCGTATCAATGTGCGTGCTCCTATCATGCTGCACCGGATCCTCACGTAGAAAAGGCGTAGACTCACCGTCAACGCGTTAAGCATCACTGGTTCCGGATCTCGATCCATGAGATCACCGTGTAGCCTCCCTAGCCACACACCTTGATACTCTGCTTCACTTGAAGTCGATGTCACCACTTTATACTTTCGTGATAGCCAGCTTACTATGCTTCTTCCAAGGAAATATGCCACGCCCGAGGTACACTTACGGTCGTCAACAATCCTTTCCTTGTCACTACCACTGTAGCCGAGTAGTTTCACCATCTCCTTCTTGCTTAGCTCAAGGCGAGGTTCCATTGAAGCGACAACGTGATTGCAATCTTTCATGCCACGGCTTTCAAGTACCTTCCTTGCATATGCCTCCTGGCATAGTGTGATCCCCTCCAGCTTTTGATGTACCTCTGTCCCGAGGTTGCAACTCAAAAGGCCTAGATCATCCATCTTGAAAAGCTCCTTCATCTGTAGCTTGAACTTTGCAATCACCTTTTCATCTGCTCCAGTAATCAATAGTTAAATCGGCGTAGGTGCCAACTAGTAGACGATCTCTTCCTTCACCTCTCTTGTACATTGCATGCTCTAGTGGGGCTTTCTCAAATCCAAGAGAAATCAATGTCCGATCAAGTTTGATGTTCCATGCGTGAAGACCTTGCCGCAGCCCGTACACGCCTTTGTGTAACTTCAGTACCTTGTGTTCCTCTCCCTCTTTGATGAATCCCGGTGGCTGATTCACATACACATCTCCTTCTAACTCGCCATTCAAAAACGTGGGTTTTACATCCATGTGATGTATCTTCCATGATTCCTGAACCGCGAGAGCGATGAGTAATTCCACCGATTCCATCTTTGCAACGGGAACGAACACTTCTTCGAAGTCCACACCTTTCTCTTGCGTACTCTTTGGCCACTAGCCTTGCTTTGTGCTTCACGGAACCTTCGACATCTCTCTTGATCGTAAATTCCCACTTGAGATCCATGACTTTTTCATTGTTGGGAAGATCCACAAGCTCCCATGCATTGTTGTCGTGGATCGACCTCAACTCCTTTACCATTGCCTGACGGCAACACTCCTTTGTAGTTGCGTCTTCAAAACACGCCGGTTCCTCGGCGCTTACTAGACACCGTTGCCCACTCCTTTTCTTCTTTACCGGTTCAAGCGTCCGGAGAGTTTTCTCCAGATATGGGTGTAACACCGGCTTTAGTAGCATGGGTGTAGGTGATGGTATCTTTTCTTCCTGTACTATCAGAAGCGATGCAGGTGTCAACATGGCATCCTTTCCTGCGTACAAGCATGTAGAAAATGGAGATCCTGATGCATGCTCATACATAGAACGTGGGCATGCATGCATGGCCTTTGGTGGGCCTCGTGGCTTGCTTAGACTGTTGCTGGCGGGTTGCGGCACTAACCAATGAGCCAAGCCCGTCACCTCCACGGCCTTGAGACACGCTGCGCTTGAGCCTCCTTCTTCTGTGGGCCACGCTCAGCAGTCTTCACACCCGAGCTGCAGCCTAGTGGAACTTCTCTTGATGAGCCAAATCCATCCGTTCCACCACTTAAGGCTCCTCCACGCGAGCCACCAAAGCAGCTCCCTCTGAATCGGGCAGCAGCTGCTGTTCTTCAGCCTTCTGGCCAATCTCTTGAGCTGCTGCTTTGGGCCACCCAAATGTAGCACAGGGGCCACGGTTGCCACGCTAGCTGATCGCCTGTTTCTACTTTTGCATCAGCATCAATAGGACTACCATACGTATGCGTAGCTTTGACACGAGTTTCGGAAATACCCCTCAGGTCTGTAACAAGGCTGCTTCTCCACGGCCAAGCACATGCGGCGATCGCTGCGTCCGCTCCAGCGAAGTTAGCACTTATGCCTGTAACATCAACATAACTTTCGGAATCACCCCCCGCGTCTGTGGCATCGACACGAGTTTCCGAACCATGATCTTGAGAGCAAACTTTTTCTTCACGGAGCGCGACAATTTCTTTAGCCGACACTTGAAGAACTGGATCCTCCTTGTCCACGAGTTCACACATCAACATCATGTCACTTTCATCTCCTTGCTGGACCATGAGCGCCTTCTCCTTGAAGGATTCTTACACTCCGACTTGAAGTGCCCGAGCAGATTACAGCTTGTGGCAGCGGATCTTCCTCTTGTCGAACTTTTTCTTCCTTGGCTTCTCCGACCGTCGTCGGTGACCTTTCTTGAGACGGTACTTTCCGCTGCTACGGACACCTTTGTCGAAATTGTTCTCTTTGGAAACCATTGCCTCCCCACGAGCACGCGTAAGCATCGGTACTCATCCTGTTTCGCGTCGCTGTAACTCAACTTCATCCGCTCATCATGGACCTTGAAGCGACCAACCAGATCATCCAAGGTGAGAGTCTTGAGATCAACACACTGCTCGATCCCTGACACAATCGGCATGTAGCGCGGTGGAGCGGCACGTAGAAAACGCCGAACCACGGAGATGTCCTCTAACTTCTCTCCAAGACTGCGAATCCCGTTCACCATCGAGGCCACCCTTGCTGCGAAGGCGTCCACAGTCTCATCTTCTCTCATCCTCAGATTCTCGTAACTCTTCAGCAAAGTTTGCAAGTTCGCCTCGCGCACACGCGAGTGCCCTAGATGCAACGTCTTCAGCGTGTCCCATGCTTCCTTCGCTGATGTCTTCGAGATTAGATGCTGCTGCCGCCCACCGCATCACCGAGCAGATGGCCGTGATAGCTGGCGATCCTTCCGATACAAGGCACCACCCTTCAGGTACTCGTCACCGCCGGGTCGACGGCTTCCCGAGCTCATTGGCCTCGGCGCCCACTCCATCATGGTCGCCCACACCACGAAGTTTCCACGGTCGAATCGTGGATACTCGGATCTCACCGGAGCAGCAATTACTTTAGCCGCACCAGAGTACTCCGCCAGCTGCTTGGTCTTCTCGTCGTCCGACATGATCTCCCGTTACTAGAAGATCAACCTTGCTCTAGATACCAATTGTTGGCCCAGACCCGACACCGAGTACTTTCCGGCGACGGTAACGACCGACGACGAACGACGACGAAGCGAACCAACACTGACGAACTCGACGAAGTGCTTTACGTCGAGACACACCGTAATACAAAGCCAGCAACACCCACGTATTAGTGTAGCTAGTCAACCTCAGCTACCCTGATCAATACATAGATCAGCTAGTACTCCCACGCGCATACAACGGCCAGCCGGCCAGAAGCAAAACACACGCACGCGAAGCTGGGTATTGCCGCAGGCGTGTCGCTCTGTTTGATCTGTATTACTTTCACAAATCACGGTTGTTACAAGCCAGGGTACAGGACTATATATACTAGCTACAACTAGTCTAGTCCTATTCGGTGATCAGGTAGAAACCTACACGGACTCTTACTTGTATACATACACTGGAGCGGACACGGACACAAGTTGCCGTGTTTAATTCTAACACGGTCCCGGACACAAGATGCCGTGACTTGCTGCATTTCACAGTGCCTGTGTGATGTTCTGTGTATCGTATACTTACAACACTATAAGAATGCAATAGATTGACTACCGCTTGGTAAAAATTTAGGACAGTCTAAATGCAGTGATTCCATGCTGCATCTCCACTTTTGGAGCGCACAGGCGTATCCATGTAATTTGGGTAAGATAGTTAGGCTAAAGTGCAACACTGCTTTTTGATTTATGGCTTAAAGCTTTGAACTACTACCTCAGAAATATGTTTTCGTGCAGCAATAGATTGACTACGGCTTGGTAAAAATTTAGGACAGTCTAAATGCAGCAATTCCATGCTGCATCTCCACTTTTGGAGCGCACAGGGCATACCCATGTTAATTTGGGTAAGATAGTTAAGCTTAAGTGCGGCACTGCTTTTGATTTATGGTTTAAAGCTTTGAACTACTACCTCAGAAATATGTTTCGTGCATATTTCAACTCATTCATACTGTACAAACATTTTTTTGGATGATTGTACCATTCAGAACCCTTTTTAAAAATGGTTTTGTTATTTGTTGTCAATATATGGCGGGCGCGGCAAAGCGCGCCATCATGTTCTAGTTGATCCAGTAGAAGAGGGTGCACTGGAGATCCTTGGAGATTTGCCTGCTTTGCTATTTCTATGGTTGACATCAAGATCAGCTGCTCCTGAGCAAAGGCTCATTGTAAGTAGCGACATGTTCATAAGCCTAAAGGAGTTCTACTTCACCTGTTGGAGCAATGGGGAAGGCCTGATGTTCGAATCTGGGGCCATGCCAGGGCTTGAGAAGCTGCGGGTTCCGTTCGACGCAGGCACTGGTCTTGATTTTGGTATCCAACACCTCTCTTCACTCAGGCATCTTGCTGTCGAGATCATTTGCATCGGCGCGACGGTCCGGGATGTGGAGGCGTTGGAAGAGGCCATCAGGAACACAGCGGATCTCCTTCCGTACCGCCCCACACTGGAAATACGAACGTGGGATGATGAACATATTGTGAAGGAGGAGCAAGGCAATGCCGAAGAGGAGATCCAGGCAAGCGGCTGAAAGTCAGTGTGCCGTGTATGTAAGCGTACACATCACATATCTCATTCGACAATTTTAAAAGTTTCCTTTTTCCTCTTATATGATGCACATTTTTTACAAGTTTGCTTGGACTAAATTGCTTACGTATTTTGGTGTTGCAAAGTATTTAGCTACTTAGTGAGGTAGAAAAACAAGAATTCGAGCATATATCTCACAATATCTTGGCGAAGTGTAGTGTTGTTGATATGGGCCAAAGATGCAGAAGATATAGGAATTTTTCTTTTGGACGGCATGTGTTGCTAAGATTCAGCACAGAGTGTTTTACCACTAGGCTACCATTTGGGGATGCCCTCCTTAAAAAAATTAGTGTTGCTAAGATTAGCATTAAAGCTAAAAAAGGTTTGTTAGATTGTAGTGTTATTTGTCAAAAGATAAACATGCTACATAACACGGTTTGTGAAACGAACATTTGCGTTATTTAGGAATCTAGCGTGTGAAAAATGTTTTGATAATTACTAATCATGACTGCTGTTGGTTGATTGTTGTCGAACCATAAATATTTGGTTTTGTGAATTATGCCCATGGGAAAAATTCAGAATATGGAGAGTGTTGGAGCAGGTTTTTTTGTCTTGAGTCTCTGCATTTTTTTCTGGAATAGGGGGACTGCTGAAGATTTTTTCTTATTAGCCATGCCTTTCCTCCGCCTCCGCCTATTCTTTTTTTTTTTTCATTTTCTTTTTGCGGGAACTGCCAGCCTATTCCACCTGGCTGTTGCTACATTAATTATGGAACTGGAATTTATTCTAGCCGGCCTGACCTATATCTAGCATTGGCAGTCTTGAGTTATTAGTTTCAGACTTCTATATGTATATAGGTGTACGGGCAGGGGGTGACATTCTTAACCGAACCTGGGGATGTTTTGCTGTGCAGGCACAAAGGGTAACATGAAAAGAAAAGACCTGTTGTTGCCAGGTTCCTCGAACAAGAAGCTGCTGCCTGCCGTCCCTTTGATGTGGACAGAATCTGCAGAACGCCCAAGTGGAATAAGGGGACGACGCCATGGATTTTATGGACTTAGAATAGGATTTGCACGCGATCGGGACGATCGCATTGAACGCGAGGTCAAACTGCATGGATTAGCACGAATACATCTTGACAAGGATGTTGAGGGACGAGGCGTTGGGCGCCACCCCTGCCGCAAGCATTTCGTCGAACACACACAAGGTGGGCCTCCTCCGCGTGGCCAGCTTCGGCTAGCGCGTTGATGAGCATGTTGTAGCAGAGCAGGTTGGGCGTGCGGCGAGGCACCGTACTAGTGTCATCTCTAAAGTCAAACACACCTTTG
This sequence comes from Aegilops bicornis, assembly GCA_021605145.1. NCBI lineage: Eukaryota > Viridiplantae > Streptophyta > Magnoliopsida > Poales > Poaceae > Aegilops > Aegilops bicornis. The sequence continues at coordinate 84,263,648 of CM038673.1, forward strand.
TCCACCTTTGCATGATTATAGTTTCAAGCTCAACAATGGGGTGTGAGGAATGACATTTGATGGTTTAGAAGATGGAAAATGACAGAGGATGACGAGGCACGAGCTCGGAGGCAGTAATGGCGACGACTAGACAAGGATGGATAGGCACATTGGTTGTGGCATGGGTCAGGGTTACGGAAGAGTAAAGAGTAGAAATAATAGATCCTAGCACATGTGGTAATAACACATGCGATAACATGATGAGCCCTAGAGCTCGAAGAAAGAATAGATTTTAGCACGACAATAACTTGCATCATATTGAGTGACTTTTTGGTGCATTATATGGAATGGCACCGGTGTCCAACAAGACATGAGATCATACCCAACATGATTCCACACATATTACAACTCGCTGATTTAGAAATCTCGGATAGCTAGAAAAGCATCTTATACATCAGCGATCCGCTTGCAAGCCTAAACACTAAACCTAAATTTTGCACATCATCTAATGTAAAATATTATTCATAGTTCATATGTAACACCAACTAGGATAGCCTCCTTCGGCATAGCTAAATCTGGATTGAATGCTTTTGTTGTTGCCACTATCGGTGACAACAAAGGTCAAACACCATCTTGTGAGTGGTGATGTGTGGGTGTAAGCAATGGCCATTGGTAGAGATTGACACTTTTTTCACGAGAGCCCACACATCGTTTCTAACCACTCCTAACCAATGGGACCTAGCCTTTAACTTAATTGGTTGAAAGTAAATGAAAAATGGACCCCATTAGACAAAATCAATTTGTTGTTGTAAATCAGATGCGATGGGGTCACTGTCTGAACATGCTATAAATAGCTAAACCGTATAGCTCGAAGAGAGGATAAATTTTGGTCCGCCATAACTTGTAACATTTAGGGGTTTTCTCATTGCTTTGCAAGGATTAACATATGTGTCGAACATGACACAAGTCCGGACAAAACACGACGTCACCCGGAGTACGACTCTCTGATTTTCCTACACGTTCCTCCCTGCATGCATTACAAGGTGCAGAGGCTAGGTGCATGTCCCATGTCGTACGGAGGAACACATAGGTATCAACTGGATATTTGAAAAAAGAAATGGAAGAAAAAGAAAATAGCCCATTGAGACAATATGGACGGATTTGATTGAGTTTCCCTACATGGCCAACATATACTAAATACATTAGTTCAACTAACCCAAAGGATCCTTTTTAATGTTAAAGACTCACAACTACAAAATGTTATGTGATCTACTATTTTATGTGCAATAAGATAATAGTGTGGTGGCGCATGTTACAACTATCTAGGTTGATTTCTTGACAAATAGGACTTTCTTGCACATGTAAACTCGAGAATTATTTTAGCAGAAATCCTAGCCCGTTTTCAAACCTATTTTTATATATTTCTCGGAGATAAAAAAATACACATGTGATAATGAATATCTTCGTTCCAACCTTAGTTGAATAGCCACATGTGTGGTAATTTTTATTATAACATGCAAGTCATCAATCGCAAAGGTGACGACTCATGTACGACTCCAACAACACATGCATGTCTATTAATAAACTTTGTTTTTCTTTCGGTTGATCAGGAATGTATACGAGATTTGTTTCATGTGTTTGCGCTTGCCATTTTTGGTCAATGACATCTTTATTTGTGATAGTCAATTTTATATCATGTGAGTACCTACACTTGCACTGCCGCTGGTGTTGGATTTTGTTAGATGAATTATAAACGGTTAGATCTCGGAATAGTCCAGACTCAGGAATACAAACTAGTTCAAGAATCATTATAATGGAAGCCTTGGCGTGCATGATAGAGCTACCATTATCATTATGGACATAACAAAAACACCAGTAAACCGTAAGATGGGGAATTCAAGATAAATCCCAAGGGAAATGTTGTCGCTCTCCCTCTCCTCTCTAAAGTTAACCATACCTTTGTGAAACTTCAATAGTTCAAGTTTCGAGCTGAACATATTTGTCTCCCTCTTTGACCAGCAGTAGGAGGGGTAAGGAGTGACGGCGGAGGATGACACATGAATTTAGGAGGCGGGAAGGGCAGCTACTGGACACGGAGGAGGGCAAGCATGGCTTAGCTGGGCCATCAACCATGACGGGTCCCACTCAACTACCGTTCTCCGTGTGTGTGCGTGGGTTAGCTGGGCCGAAATATTTTATATTCCCCAAACTTGTAGCGGAAATATCTAGGTCGTGCTTAATTAGACCCAAACTCTCATAATATTGTGAGTTTGCACTTGGTCTGGAAGTTCAAATGGAAATGAACCCGTAACCTAACCTACCCGCACAAGTGATGTTGGGCAGCCCAGTTGGATTTTCCTGCCCGAAATTATTTTTTTTTTGGCCCAGCTGTCTCTTCCCCCAAGACTAGACGGTCGTGTGAAATAGTTCGGCCAGCTGATGAGTTCAAAAGAGAGTTATAGCGACCACCCTGCTCTCCCTTTGGATGGATGTGGGCGGACTATTGGGATCAAGTGGGAAAGGGGATTGATCCAAGTGCCATCGCGATCGACCAATCAGCGAATGCACATATTATCCAGTGTAGCCTAGCCACGGCAGGTCCGTGCACACTAGTGCAGAACCGGGCAATAGCACCGGTTCGTAAGGCCCTTTAGTGCCGGTCACTAAACCCCCCCCCCCCCCCCCTTAGTACCGGTTCAGCACGAACCGGTGCTAAAGGCCAACCACGTGTACGAGCCAGCTCCGGGCGGAGCCCTTTAGTACCGGTTGGTAACACCAACCGGTACTAAATGTTTAATGAGTTTTTGTTTTATTTTTATTTTTCAATTAAATTTGTGTTATCAATTTAATTCTTTTTCGCTTGCTGGTATTTTACAATACTACACATTGTACACGTTATGCTATATATATATATATATATATATATATATATAAATAAATTTCTAATAGAACCAATCATGCATATATATATATATATAGATATATATCATCAATGTCTCACAAACCATCATATTAATTAATTCACACATACACACATGTATAGCTATATACAATTTCTCCTACATATGCATGTGGCATTCGGAGCCAGTGGCATTAGCCTAATTGGTGCCTTCGGAGCTCGATGGGGGCAGCGGGTAATAGTATTCTCCGTTCGGATTTAGGACCTGGTCGAGCAAAAATCCCGCTATTTCCTCTTGAAGTGCTTCTACGCGCTCCGTTTCTAGGAGCTTCTCCCGCACATCTGTGAACTGTTAAGAAGGAGATCAATATACATGTATATTAGTTGTGTGACTAGATATCGATAATGGTGTAAAAATTGTGAATAGTGTTTTGACAAGCGTACCCATTCCTGTCTTTCAGATCTGCTCCTTTCGGACGCCATCATGCGAATGTTCTCGCAAACGCAGAATGCACACAGATCAGTCCCCTACGCGCTTGAGGGCCTTTACGAGAATGGAATTTGATCGGATAATAATTAATCAAGCATGATAATTAAAGAGATGGCAGCTAGCTAGCTAGCTAGTACTACTTAATTACTTACCTTGGGTCGAAATCATTTAAGCTTTTTTTTCCATTCGTCTTCCGTGACGCTGATGAACCTTGCCCAAGCCCTGCCCGCCGACAATGAAAATGAATAAAGGGGTTATTAAATATAGTTCATATCATGAAAAATGACGAACTAAATAGGCCGAGATATATAGTTAATAATGATTGAAATTACCTGTTGACTATCCCATACAAGATGTTATAGTCAGTTTTTCTTTGAGTAGTGAGTCCAAGATTTCAACTGTTCCGGCGTCAACTTTAATGATACACAAGACCCAGTGATATCTGCATGCACACACGTTTGCATGCCTTAATTAAGCGGGCATATGTAAAGCAAAAACATGTAGCTAGCTAGTAGGCAAAAACAGAGAATTTGTAGTACAAGACAGTGTGACTCACTGGAAGTTGTAAGGAAGTAGTATATCTTCATTGTATTTGAGGCGCTTCAAGAACTCTAGCATGTTGTCCTCTACGTCCTTTTGATGATGTGCATTTAGTTTCCATGTGTATTCATTAACGGTGTTTGGGTCAATGAACCCGATGCCATAGCGTCCACCTTTTGTCATTTCATACATCTTCATCCTGCATATAATACCACAGAAAAGAATATAGTGAGGATAATTACAGGTAATGATTGATCAAAAGGATCAGTACAGCTAGCTTGAGACTTAAATTACAGAAAGAAATCACTTACAGACAATAGCAACTAACGATAGATTTGTCGAGTGCATCTTGATTGTATAACTGAAACAGTTCAGAATACTCAACGAACAAAGCTTTCTCATGGAAGTAATGGTCCTCCTTGACATTCACCATGAAGGACACTCAATCGGAAATCTTGGTAATGTTCATGTACCATTGATGCAATTCATACATTCTCGTTGGGAGGTTCTTGACCTTGTCTGGATGGACCAAAGGTTGGCCCTGGACATATTTCCGTTTTATTTCATCCTCTCTAAGCACAGGCATGGGCTCGATCTCGAGGAGTTGTCCAACAGTGATTTTGAGAACTTCAGCCTGCATTATATGGTCCTCCGTTATTACCACATTGCCCACCTCAGAACGTAAACTGTTTGCCCACAATAATATTGGGCGTGATCATCACGTGTTGTTGGCACAACAAGCGAGGGATCGATTACGCCGCTTTGTTCTCCCAAATTGGGGAATGGTTTTCCGCATTTTTGACAGCTGCTTCTTGTTTGCTCGATCCCGAGCTCGCCTCCTTACGTGAGGCGTGCTCGATTTAACTTCCTGATGTGGCGCTCATAGTCTGTGTCAACAGGCTTGGGAGCTGGTGGTTGAGCCATACGAATGAAGTGGTCAATCGTTTCCTTAGGCACTTTCTCCCTTGGCGGCGGTGGCGGTTTCGGTGCAAAATGGGCTTCCACCTCGGACTTCGATATGGCTGCGATTTCCTCCTCGGACCTGTCATAAGACCTCTGCGGAAGAGGCGTGAGGCTTGGACCATATTTATATCGCTTGCCTCCGCCTGTACTTCCTGTACTACCTCGACTCGTACCGCTACGCACAATAGCTGCGGGGTGTCTCTTCTGCGATTGCTGAGGCAGCGGAGACGCCCGGCCGACGGGGCTGAGTTGGACGAGGAGGTGACCGCTGAAGATGTGCGGACTTGGAGGAGGAGTGGCTGAGGTTGTGCGGACTTGGAGGAGGAGTGGACGTCGGCTGTGGCGGACTTGGAGGAGGAGGAGTGGCACGACACTTTGCGGACTTGAAGGAGGAGTGGCTGACACTTTGCGGACTTGGTGGACTTGCAGGAGGCGGAGACTGCTGACTCGGTGGCGGACTTGACGAGGAGTCGAGATGATGCGTGTCGGTGGCCTTGAAGATGATGCAATCCTTTTTCCATAGGATGATACGATGGTTGGCGTCTCCAGAAAGCGCTCGTCCTCACCTCCAGGAATGTCAAGCTCTAGCTCCGAATATGGCTGCACCACCTCGTCAACCATGACACGAGCATAGCCCTCTGGAATCGGGATGCAATGGTAGGTTGCTTTGGGGGTAACTGGAAAAGCTTCTCCGTCCGCCACCTTCATGGATATGTTCTTCATTTTGACGTGTAGCTCGCAGCTAGTGTTCTCCGTGATGTCATCCACGGGGTATCTACCCAGCATTGCGTCGTCCGGCGGAACCACGCTGCTTCTCTGCATGGATGGGGCGGTGCTATCCAATGCTGGATCATCCGCTAGCTGCTGCAGCTGCCGAGACCCCTTTGCTGGCTAAGTGAGTCGATCTGCTCCTCATTGTCGCTGGAATTTGACCGCCAATTCCGCTTGACTTGCTTCTAGGCCTTAAAAGGCGTTCATAGTCCCGCTTCCTCTGCTCCTCCTCCATCTTCCTCTTCTTCTCCTCCAATCTTCTTTCTCGCACGGGTTCTGTAGTAGGTGTTCCAGTCTGAAAACCCCTCATACCACGGAATAGCGCCCTTGCCTCATGTTCTTCCCGGTGTTCAGGATTTCCCAGGGCACGCGTAAGCTCGTCGTTCTCTCTGTTGGGCTGGAACACCCCCGTTCGTGCCTCTTCTATTGCAACAAGTATCGCATCGTCGGCTCCCTTCAGACTTGCCCTCGTCGAAACATTGCCTGTCTTCGGATCCAACGCCCCCCCATGCGCATAGAACCAAGTCCTGACCCTGGGGGGCCAGCTCTTAGTAACCGGAGTGTCACCTGCATCCTCCATCTCTTTCTCAGACTTATCCCACTTAGGCATTGCCACCGCATAGCCACAGCCCCAGCTTATGGAACTTATCCTTTTTCGGCATTCTTCTTGTTTATTCTCGACCGTTCCTTAGCTAATTCTGAATCCTTGAATTTCACGAAATCGTCCCAATGAGCACGTTGGTTCTCTAGTGTTCCCTCGAATACTGGAGTCTTCCTTCCTCCCTTGACGTACTTGTCCCATTCACGATTCTTGTGGTTCTTGAATGCAACCGTCAAAATCGTAGTTCATGACTTCATCAATTCGGTCGTCGCGATCGAATATCATATCACCCTCTCCGGTGTTGTTTAGAAATTCGGAGCCGTCATAATCTTCTTCATTCTGATTATCATCTGGCCTGCGTATCATATCGAACATGGTCTGTTCTCCCTCTCTGTCGGTATTGTCTGCCATAGCTTTTATTTAACTAATTCAAAAGAAATATAAAACAATTTAGTATTCAAATTACATCGTCTCGAATAATAGATATAATCTCGAATACTTTGTCTAGAATAATAGATACAATCTCGAATACATCGTCTCGAATAATATATAATATTGAATAGTACATCACTGGCTAGCTAATTAAAGATCGAATACTGAATCTAGGACACTCGTGGTTCCTGCGTCATGGCGGTGGACACCCAAAGAGAAGGAACCTCACAGATCATAGCTGATGTGAGATCCTCAAGATATCGCCTGTATTGGAGAACCTGCCGCCATCTAACGCAACCATGTAGCGATGGGCGTGCTCGTCCTCCTCCCCGACACGGCGACGCATTTCCTCCGGCGGGCCGGGTCCCTCCGCACCGAGATCGCCCACGCGAACGCCACCAAACGATATCGGGGTCGACGACGGGACCCGGGCCGGGTTCCTCATCAAGCGGCGCGCCCCTCGAGCAAGTACCTCCCAGTGCCGGCCAGCGGAGCCCAGTCCGGACATGGGCGGTGGGCGTCGTCATGACGGGTCGACGATGAGGATGCGGGCGGGCATCGTCGATAACAAATACTAGCTATATGCCCGCAAAAATAATATTTTTTAATGATTGGATTTTGATAACTAAAATTTATAACATTTGTACTATTTCAAAAATCTATATACTATTTCATACTAATTAAGCATCTAACACTAAAAACATAAAAAACAATTTCTATACATCCATTAAAAAACAGAAAAATAATATTATATAAAAAAATTCCATACTAATTAAACACTAATTATATCCAACTAACATGCATTCATACATATATACTAGTGAAAAAACAATAATCTAAAAAATCTAAACTAATTAAACATACAAAATAAAAACTAACTAAATATATCCGTGTATGTGTGTGTGTGTGTTCATCATACTTGTGTGTGTGTGTATGGGCTCGGGGAGGGGCGGCGCCCATGGTGGCCGCTGGGGGCGAGGGAGAGGGGTTAGAGGGGGAGAGCTCACGCGGGCGACGGCGACGGCGAGGCGACGGCCGGGCGGTGACGGCGGGACGGCGCGACGGGACGGGACGGCGCGACGGGACGGGCCTGGGCGGCGATGAGACGAGGGCGGGCAAGGGACGGGCGGCGACGGGACGGGCGGCGACAGAGACGAGCGGCGACGGAGACGATCGAGGGCGGCGGCGACGGCGACGGAGACGATCGAGGGCGGAGGCGACGGCGACGGAGACGGATACAGAGGAACAAACAGAGAGGGAAACTAAAATTTTCGTAGCTGTTGTATATATAGAAGACACCTTTAGTACCGGTTGGAGCCACCAACCGGTACTAAAGGCCTGTTTTGGCTAGGCCAAGCGGCGGGAGGCGACCCCCTTTAGTACCGGGTGGTAGCACAAACCGGTACTAAAGGCCCCCCCTTTAGTACCGGTTGGTGCCACGACCCGGTACTAAAGGGGTTGCGCCAGCAGTGCGGTCTTGACAAGTTTAGTCCCACCTCGCTAGCCGAGGGGCGACTGCACTGGTTTATAAGCCCCGTGCGGTCGCTCTCGAGCTCCTCTCCAAAGCAGGCCCTCTTGGGCCTCACGTGTTCTTTGTTGTCTGTGGGCCCACTTGGCCTTCTTGGCTGCATCCTGGCCCAACAACAGGTTGGGTTTCTAGTCGTGATGCAGGCCGCTCTGACCTAGTAGGCGGGCTTTTTTGCTTTATTTATTTTTGTGTTGTTTTTTTGTATATTTAGAGTTTCTTTGTGAATATTTTTGCTTTAGGTACAAAAATTACAAACTTTCTGTTAGTGCCCGTAGTTTTCAAATTTGAATAGTTTAAATTTTGAATTATTTGAGATTAGTGTGAATCACTAGTTTGTGAATAATTTAACTTTAAAAATCAGTAAAGGCATGAAAGAATTTGTTTGCACATAAAATTTCTTGGCGTTTCAAATGCCAAAACACATAACTACCCTAACTATTACAGAGATTCCCCTCTGGGTGTGAAACACGTAAGAAAGTGATGATAGTGAAGCCGATCACATCCCAGATCTTTGGGTGTGAAACTTTTTCTTCGTGTGTCCCTTTGCTTGCGTAACCATGGAAAATCTTCATCATTTAACGGGATGCTCGGGTCAATATTCACTGTGAATGGAGAAATTTCATCAAACTTTTCATAATCTTCTGACTTGTCATCTTGTCATCCACTCCCACGATGTTTCTCTTCCCGTAAAGAACTATGTGCCGCTTTGGCTCATCGTGCGATGCATTCGCTTCCTTATCTTTTCTTTTTCTTGGCTTGGTAGACATGTCCTTCACATAGAAAACCTGTGCCACATCATTGGCTAGGACGAATGGTTCGTCTGCATACATAAGATTGTTGAGATCCACCGTTGTCATTCCGTCATCGCGGGTCTTCCGTTACCCGCCTCGTGTCATATTGACCCATTTGCACGAAACAAAGGAACCTTTAAACCACGTCGATAGTCAAGTTCCCATATGTCCTGTATATAACCATAATATGTTTCCTTTCCGTCTTGGTTTACGCATCAAAGCGGACACCACTGTTTTGGTTGGTGCTCTTCTTATCTTGGGTGATCGTGTAAAATGTATTACCATTTATCTCGTACCCTTTGAAAGTCATTATATTCGAAGATGGTAACTGGGACAGCAAGTACAGGTCATCTTCAATAGAGGTGTCATGCATGGTGCGGTCTCCGCAACCAGTGGCGAAACTCCTGGTTTGTTCACGTGTAATCCAGTCATCGACCGCTCCGGTGTTTGGAGCGTAGCAAATTCTTTTGTTCATCCATATACGGAGCCACCAAGGCGGAATTCTCGTAGAACTGTGTAGTGTGCTTCAAAGAGAGAATGTCCGTCCATACATATTATTTGTTCCCTCCTAGCGTGCCTTTTCCATCCAGTCTGCCCTTATGCCGCGATTCAGGAACACCAATCGACTTAAGGTCAGGAATAAAGTCAATACAAAACTCAATGACCTCCTCATTTTGATGGCCCTTGGAGATGCTTCCTTCTGGCCTAGCACGGTTATGAATATATTTCTTTAAGACTCCCATGAACCTCTCAAAGGGAACATATTGTGTAGAAATACAGGACCCAAAACGTTAATCTCTTCGCATAGGTGAACTAGAACGTGCGTCATGATGTTGAAGAAGGATGGTGGGAACACCAACTCGAAATCGACAAGACATTGCACCAAATCATTCTCAGAACCTTGGTATGATTTCTGGAGTGATTACCTTACGAGAGATTGCATTGAGAAATGCACATAGCTTCACAATGGCTAATCGAACGTTTTCGGTAGAAGCCCCTCAATGCACCCGGAAGCGGTTGCGTCATAATCACGTGGCAGTCATGAGACTTTAGGTTCGGAACTTTTTCTGCCATGTTTATTATTCCCTTTATATTCGACGAGAAGCGACGGTACCTTAATATCGAGCAGGCATTCAAAGAAGATTTCCTTCTCTTCTTTGGTAAGAGCGTAGCTTGCATGACCCTGATATATGCCGTCTTCTCCGTGCATACGTTGCTGGTCCTCCCGTGCCTCAGGTGTATCTTTTGTCTTCCCATACACGCCCAAGAAGCCAAGCAGGTCATGTGCATCACGTCGATTGCGGAGCGGACCTCTAGGTCTTTCCAATATGGCAGGTCCCAAAATATAGATTTCTTCTTCCACATGGGTGCGCGTCCGTCAGCGTCCTTTGGAACAGGTTGTCCGCCAGGACCCTTTCCAAATATCACCTTCAAATCCTTGACCATATCATGTACATCAGCACTAATGCGGTGGCGAGGCTTCGTCGGTGATCCGCCTCACCTTTGAAATGCTTGCCTTTCTTTCTTACGGGATGCCTGCTCGGAAGAAATCGACGATGTCCTGTACACATTCTTCTTACAACTATTCAAATATATCTTGTCGGTATCATCCAAAGCAGTGCGTGCATCCGTGGTATCCCTTGTTTGTCTGTCACGAAAGGTTCTTGAGAGCAGGTCAATCATTGATGGTCATGAACAGCAAAGCCTTTAGGTCAAATTCTTCCCCATGTGCTCATCCCACGCCGTACACCTGTTCCATTCCACAGTTGTAAGAGTTCTTCAACTAATGGCCTTAGGTACACATCAATGTCGTTGCCGGGTTGCTTAGGGCCTTGGATGAGCACCGCATCATAATGAACTTCCGCTTCATGCAGAACCAAGGAGGAAGGTTATACAAACATAGAGTCACAGGCCAGGTGCTATGGTTGCTGCTCTGCTCCTCAAAAGGATTAATGCCATCTGCGCTTAGACCAAACCATACGCTCCTTGCGTCATCTGCAAACTCCTTCCCGTACTTTCTTTCAATTTTTCTCCATGCGACCCGTCAGTTGGTGCTCTCAACTTTCTGTCTTTCTTACGGTCTTCTCTGTGCCATCTCATCGCCTTGGCATGCTCTTTGTTTTGGAACAATCGTTTCAACCGTGGTATTATAGGAGAATACCACATCACCTTGGCAGGAATCTTCTTCACTGGGTGCTCGCCCTCGACATCACCAGGGTCATCGCGGCTGATCTTATAGCGCAATGCACCACATACCGGGCAAGCGTTCAAATCCTCGTACTCATCGCGGTAGAGGATGCAATCATTAGGGCATGCATGTATCTTCTGCACCTCTAACCCTAGAGGGCAGACAGCCTTCTTTGCTTCGTACGTACTCTCGGGCAATTCGTTGTCCTTTGGAAGCATATCCTTTATCATTACCAGAAACTTTCCAAATCCCTTGTCAGATACACCATTCTCTGCCTTCCATTGCAGCAATTCGGTGTGGTGCCCAGCTTTTCTTGTCACCCTCACGCAATTCGGGTACAACAATTTTTGTGATCCTCTAACATGCGCTGCAACTTCTTCTTCTCCAAATCACTTGCGCAGTTTCTCTTTGCATCGGCAATGGCCCGACCTAGATCATCAACGGGCTCATCCGATGCCTCTTCTTCAGCTTCTTCCCGCATTGCCGCCCAGCTTCTTCCGCATTACCGGCTCAGCTTCTTCCCCATTGTTGTATCATCGTATTCAGGGAACCCATGGCCGGGATAGCTGTCGCGTCCTCTTCTTCTTCATTGTCTTCCATCATAACCCCTCTTTCTCCGTGCTTGGTCCAAACATTATAGTGGGGCATGAAACCGGACTCAAACAGGTGGACGTGAATGGTTCTTGACGTAGAGTAATTGCGACCATTCTTACAGCCAGCACATGGACAAGGCATAAAACCATCCGCCCGCTTGTTTGCCTCAGCCACAAGCAGAAAAGTATGCACGCCCTCAACGAACTGGGGAGAGCATCGGTCATCGTACATCCATTGCCGGCTCATCTTCATTACACAACACCGAATAGACCAAATTAATACAAGTTCATACATAAAGTTCATACAACACTTAAATGCAACAAACAAATAACTCTCTAGCTAAAGCATTTAAATGCAACAACAAATGCGATCAAGATCGCAACTAAGGTAACAATTGATCCAACAGCATAATGATACCAAGCCTCACTATCGATGGCATATTTTCTAATCTTTCTAATCTTCAAGCGCATTTTCTCCATCTTGATCTTGTGATCATCGATTTACATCGGCAACATGCAACTCCAATTCCATCTTCTCCCCTCAATTCTTTTCAATTTTTCTTTCAAGTACTCGTTTTCTCTTTCAACTAAATTTAACCTCTCGACAATAGGGTCGGTTGGAATTTCAGTTCACATACCTCCTAGATAACAATATCTATGTCAACTTGATGGGCATAATTTGTCATAAACACGAAATGCAACAAATAGTTTTAAAAGAGAATATAGCACATCCGAATCATAACAAGGACGAGGGCCGGCGGGGACGGATATCAAAACCATGGCACTATGTATAACAAACAACGTACGGGTAAGATAATTATTATACGAGTAACTATATATCCAAATCACAGAAACATCAATTTTTTATATAAAATTTCATGAACAAGAGGCTCACCACAAGGTGGTGCCGTGACGGACGGCAGTGGGCGATCGGCGGTGGTTACGACAGATTTAGAAGGCACTAAGTAAACCACACCTACATATGCAAACTAAGTGTTATTTTGACCTCAAATTGCATATAAATCAAATACTAGCACATATATATATATTTCCTCCCAAATTACTAAACTCACAAATTAATAACTATATGAACCAATGCAAGAGCTAATCTAGCAATGAGAGATGAAAGGACAAAGTTGCTAACCTTTGTGATCACTTGAATGGATGGGGGCCTTCAAATCTTGACAAATTTTGGGCAAAATGTGTGATGAGCTCGAGGGGAGAAGAGGAAGAACAGAGAGGAGAGGAGAGGCGGAAAGGGGAAGAACAGAGCGAGCTGGAGGAAGGGTTTATATGCAGGAGGACCTATAGTACCGGTTCGTGGCACGAACCGGTACTAAAATCTTGGAGGGGCCCAGACTGACAACATCCTGCCACCACCCTCATTAGTACCGGTTCGTGGCACGAACCGGTGCTAAAGGTTAGCCACGAACCGGTGCTAAAGGCTAGCCGTTGGAACCGGCACTAATGTATACATTTGTGCCGGCTCTAATACAAACCGGCACTAATGTGCTTCACGTTTGACCCTTTTTCTACTAGTGGCAACCATCATTCTCATTTAGTAAACTTATCAAATCTATAGAGATACTAAGCTCCCATGATTTGAAGCGCACCGGTGCTTCGGGGTTTGTGGGGTTGTTATGGGACCCGCATGTAAGGTTGTCAGTTGTTTAGTTTTATTTCCCCTTCTCTTTTTGTTTTCTTACAGGTTTTAATTATGAGTGTTTATTAAAATTTGCGAACATTAAAAATAAAAAATATTTATATTTTTAGCTTCATTAATATTTATTACATTCATGAGTATTTTGAAGTTCACGGGTGTTTTTAAAGTTTGCAAACATTTTTAAAATTTGAAATGCAAATGTTTTTAATCCATGAATATATTTTAACAATTTGTAACTCAACTTCAGCTATTAATCATATACGGCTGCATCGATCTTACTAATCTATTTGGTTTCTTCATAGATGTCAAGTCTCAAAAGCATTTGTATGCATCTAAGGATGGTTTGTAAGTAAGCTCCTGTACAAACCGAGTCCAGTGAGGTTTATACTTAATTCAGAACTTTGCGCTTCAGTAACTGAATTACAGTTATTAATCATATATAGATGCATCGGCTGATCTATATAATCTATTTGGTGTCTTTGTTGTGGTCAAACCCCCAAAAAGCGTTTGTACCTCTCTAATGAGTATCCGCGTCTTCTTCCAGGTATATCTGCTATAAGGTTCAGATGAAACCCATTGGGTACAGGGTGTGCTAGTGCTGTTGTACATGCATTGAAACAGTAAGGGGGAAGCCCTTTCCTGTACAAATCAAGTTAAGTGAAGTTTATTATTTCTAGTACGTTAGTATAGACGCCGTGCATACCTTGCCTGCTAAGTGCTCCCTCCCTAAAGTATTATAAGAGCGTTTAGATCACTACTATAGTGATTTAAACGCTCTTATATTTCTTTAAGGAGGGAGTACATAATTTTGATTCAAGAATCTCATATTGGACCATGCTGGTCCACAACACAGCTGCCATCTGTGTAGTTTCTTAGCAGATTGTGGTCGTAGCCTTATGGACTGAAATGAGCTAATGTATATCATCCAGTCTTCAAATAATCAGTGCTATACCATAGAAAATTTTAGTGACTGAGATTTTCTTTTAGTTCCCATTCAAGCCTGCTGTAGGTCCTCGTAGAACAGGAGATAAGAGTTTGTAAATACAACATTTGTGTGATTAAATGGTCTCCTCCTCTGCTCTTTTCTGCTGCTTACAGAAATATAGTATAAGTCTCTGTGTTTACTGAAGTATGGCAGAGATGCATACATATCTTGCATTGGCAGTAGTACCGACTCTTCTGTTTTTCTTCATATATATATGCTCCTTTAAACATGCGAAGTCCAGGAATTTTGAAGTGCTGAAGCTGTGGTACTATCAAATACTCTTGAAAGATAATGTATAGAGTAAATGTGTACCTCTTATTGTTTTATTCTAGTAATATCCCTTAGGTCATCTGTCTTATCTGTGACAACAACATATGCCCAGCTCCAGAATTCATAGACTGAATGTTGCTTACCAAAAATACGCTTACTTCTGGCAGGGATTTCTTGCAGAGTGCATTGGAAATGAAGAGGGTGATGTTGGAGTTCCAGGGACAAAAAATTGAACAGTTTGATAAAACATGAGATGGATCATTTTATCCAATGAGTACGTTTAGTTTGTCCATCTCAGTCGCTCCCTCTCCTAAGTGCTCCAATGAATATGAAACAGAACAGCGGTCCAAGTAAAACAGAGGAGCGCACACACTGGGTTTCAGGATTTATTTTTCTCAGAGAATGTTGTCAAGGTTACAAAAGCATGTGTGTAGTACCAGAGGACCTCAAGTGGGCAGCATCTAATATCTCAACGTGCGCGACATGAATTCATGAGGAAGCTGGCTAGTGCCCAAGAGCTAACTAAGCTGTATAGTTTCGGAGTATATGAGACCACACAAGTAGAGCGTCTACAAAGACAACCCAGTCAGTTTTGCATGTATCTACAGAGACAACTAACAGGAAAATGACAATGAAGGTATGTATATATCTATGAGCTTTCTCCTCAAGTATCAGCATGTTAACTTTTTATTTGGCATCTACTCTCCCTCTGTTCCTAAATATTTGTCTTTCTAGACATTTCAACAAGTGACTACATACGAAACAAAATGAGTGAATCTACACTCTAAAATATGTGTACATACATCCGTATGTGGTAGTCCATTTGAAATGTCTAGAAAGACAAATATTTAGGAACGGAGGGAGTAGCACCTAATATCTCAAGGCAGTTTCCCCATTTGCGAATCTGCCTTTGGTTTATTTTGGTAAGAAGATGCCTCTTACTTATCACCTTGTGGTTTATGCATTTTAGGTAGCAAAGGTAAGAGCAGTCGCGCACGGAGCCTTTGGTCTCCCCCTTGTATGCCTCTGGAAAACAAAGTTGAGACTGGACATGGGATGCCTCGGTCATCGTCACTTCCCAGAAAAAAGACAAGGAAGGTAAATATATTGGGTTTCTAGCAGCCCCTGTTGTAAATATATTGGGTCCCTCACTGGTTATTTCTCCATTGGTGGAGCTGCATTTGGTTTAGTGAAGGAAATGCGTACCTATTGGTGTAGTGCTTGTTCTGTTGTGTATAGGTAGATCAAGTGCTATCCCCGTGTATTTTGGAGCCATCATCGTGTGTTGGCAATATATGATAATTAGATGTGGATATTTCTGCCCATGAGTGGTCCTGGCTCTGAAACTAATGGTTTTTGCCCCATCAGTCTTCATTAAATCCAGATTGTTGTATTTGTCAACTCTGACTTCTTTTTTGTTGTTGATGTTGTTGTTGTATGAATAGTCAGCCTGCATTTAATTACTTGGGTACCTTAGATCAGCAGCTTGTATTTTTGCTGTTGTTGGCCGATCACAAAACTAGATAGACAAACATGTGGTAGTTTTTTTTCTTCTGGTCATGCCTTTTCGTGTTGTGACCCTGACCTCCTCCCTAATCAGGGATTGGATCGATCAGCAAGAAAAATAAAAGGAAGATAGATTTTCTCCATGGCAATTGTCAAACTAGCTGGCTAGTTTGTTGGTCTGAGCTTTTTCTTGTTTCAATAAAGAAAGATAAAGATGCCGTTGCTCGAAAACAAGGATTTACGCACGCTAACTAGAAGGATTAATATTGCCAATATATTTCTGCAAGTCTTGTCTTTGTTTTACCCAATCAACTTGTCGATGCTCCGCTCTAGCCTGCCGCCTATTTTCTATCTATCTATATTCTGCTTGGTTGAGAAACCAAACTACCACCGACCTGGATTTGGTTTACTGACTGAGTGATTGATCGATGCAATTGACGTAATTCTCTAGTTTGTGTACCATGGCCTGCCTGTTGAAGTGGTCCTGTATATGATGCTAGTTGAACCTGAATGTTGTGTTAATCTGTACTACCAGTAAAGTATTCCCTCCGCCCAATAATATAAGACCTTATTACAACAAATATGTGAGTATATTTGATGTAATAAGGTCTTATATTACGGGACGGAGTGGGTAGGTGTTTGCGGTCCTGTAGCAACGAATGCTTTTCTTCACCTATGTTGCTTAACTTGAATGGACTAACTATGGCCAGGACGTTCGCTAATGACATGTTCATTGATGCATTGCTGCTGTTTCATCTTCTTTACAACCCTAGACAACAAACAGCCTCCCACCATTAAGGTAGAGAAACTTCAATGCTCATTTTAGAGTCAATTTTTTTTCTCCAGAAGTAAACATAGATGTGACTTCCCCAAGTAGTCAGTGCACTCTTGCCATATGGCATGGTGTAGCTCATTATTCGATGAGATTGCATATCACCATGGTGTAGCTCATTATTAATTCAGATTGCATTATCCCTCATGTTTCTTGCATGCATGATGATGTTCTTAAAATGATATGTCCATAGTGATTGAAGTATTTCTTGTTGTTTCTTCCCACAGCAGCAGCCGCCGTGGAAGATCCCTCCCTCTTCTCCTCTCACAGAGCAGAAGAGTGAGAACTCGCAGCAGCAGGCTCTCTAGCTTCCTGGCGAGTTGGAGGCACTAGACGAGGTATGCCCTCCTCTCTTTCCATCCCCTTCCTATCAAATCTTGTTTGCCCTTGTGTGCAAAGCAACCTTGGGACTAATTACTCATTATCCTAATATGCAATCTCTATTATTTATTAAACCGAAGTTTGTGTATGCAAACCCCGATGACATTCTGTCTTTTGTAATTGTGAGTGGATAACGGAGAAGAGAAGCATCCTGAGTTACATCAGTTGTATACTTTTATGTCTGAAACTAAGTTGTGTTTGTCAGTATGAAACTTAAAATTCAGTTACTTATGATAAGTACCCTTTGCAATGAAGAAAGGCCACTAGTTATCCTGTAATGCTGAGAGCAATAGACCTTTTTGTAGCTGTAGCTTTCTTGTAGTGCTGAGAACAACAAATTCTTGGAGGTGTCAGTTTTGCATTCAACATTGCAATTCAAGGGACCTGCTTCTTTCCTTTTGATGTACGCCAATGATGTGACTCATGAATAGCAAACAACCATATTAGTACCTACCTTTTTGAGAGATTATTGTGTTTATCTTTATTTTACTGGACACATACTATTATTCTTGTGTTGCAAAGCTCATTTGTGAAAGCTGGGCTATTTTTCTGTTAAGACATGCAAGTATTATGCAAGTAGTGTAGATTTTGTACTCTTCTTTTTAAACATAACTTGTCTACTCTTTGTTACTAACCTGCCCAGTATTTTTATGTTGTTCACTTCTGTTGGATGGTGATCACCCAGCCAGTGCACCATGGGACGCTACTTGCTGTAAGTAGCTAGCCTTTGGCTCGGGCATGTTCAACATGGATGGGATCAGAGGGCCGGGGCATCCCTTACTGCGGCGCCAGAGTCTTTGCTGGTGGCGATAGTAGGGAGCCCAGAGTAGCGGAGCTGCCCTTGCCAAGCACCAGGCCAAGTGCATGGCCGTAGTCCTTAGGAAGCTCGGTGAGGCTTGATTCCAAGCTAGCCAGCAGGTGGACTCTTGATTCTTTGTTGATATGAACACTCATCCGCCAATAATTGTTTTCTTCTTGAGCTTTGCCTGTTGCTATTTTCCCTATATGTGCACGGGTTTGGTTGGCTCTCGGATTGTTTGATTGTTGTCCATGTGGAAATGGAGAATACTATTATTGTTTAGTCTGAAACCTGTTGCATGTTTAGCATACTCATATATAGATGCAACAATTATTCTATCTCTGTACAGTTTACTCTAAACTCACCCTTTAGTCATTTGCCTACATTTTACTGGGTACGGGGCGGGCTAGTGCAGTTGTACATGCATTGAAATAGTAATGGGGAAAGCCCTTTCTTGTACAAATCAAGTTCAGTGAAGTTTATACTTTCTAGTAAGTGAGTACACGCGCCGTGCAAACCTTGCCTGCTAACTTTTGATTCGAGAACCACAGACTGGACCATGCTGATCCGCAACACATCTGCCATCTATGTAGTTTCTTAGCATATTGTGGCCGCCTTATGGACTGAAATGAGCCAATGTATATCACCCAATCTTCAAGTAATTGGTGGTATACCGTAGAAAACTTCAGTGACTGGGATTTTCTTTTAGTTTCCATTCAAGCCTGCTGTAGGCTCTCTTAGAACAGGGTATAAAAATTTGTAAATACGACATTTGCATGATTAATTGGTCTCCTCTGCTTTGTTCTGCTGCTTACAGAAATATATAAATCTCTGCGCTTACCGACGTATGGCAGAGATACATACATATCCTGCATGGGCAGTAGTACCAACGCTTCTGTTTTTCTTCATATATACCCTATCTAGCCATTAAATAATCTTACTTTTCTCTTTGTCCAAGGAGCAGCTCGTATGGTTGTTGTCGTTGCAATCTCCGGCGACAGCGTGGTGCACCGCCTTGCTTCTGGCACTGACGAGACATCGGGGTTGTCGCCCGGAACCTTAGCATCGGTCCCCTCGACTGCCTCTTGGCTAGGTGAGTCTCTAGTCTCTCCTTCCTCCTCTGTCTGCTTTGGGACCTAGCCTTTGAGCTTTGGCCTTAATGTGCTTTGCTTTGGCCATCGAGCCAATGATCGATTGTTTGTGGTATGTAGTGGTGGTCTGGCCTATAGTGCTATGTTGTTACTGTTAACATGTTTAGGCTTAGTTATTTGATCCAAAGTTTTAAATAGCGTGCTAAGCCTCTTAGCGGCAGACCTTTTCTAAATGCTATAGCGTGCTATAGCGATGCTATAGCGATGCTATAGCGTGCTATTTAAAATGTTTTCTCATGTGTTTGGACAAAAGACTCTTAGCGCAGGACCTTTTTCAAATGCTATAGCGTGCTATAGCGGAGCTATAGTGGGCTATTTAAAACCATGATTTGATCTCTGTTGATGATCATGATGATGTGTTGCAACTTAGGTGCAACGATGCAAGGCCCCATTTTGTGTGCTTTTGCGCTGCAGTTTCCTCTCTTCGTCGATGAGTTTGATGTGGTTGGATTCCACCTCTCTTATTGTGTTATTTCCTGCATTTTGGATGAACTTAATCATGGATTATGATCCTGAAGAAAGTACCTCTCACTATTGATTTTCCATTGCTTCAGTTGCAAATCAACATCTTACGCAATAAAAAATGTTAGCATGCGTGATGTCATGTGCGTCAGGTTGCTCATATGATGTTCAGACCCATGCATGGAAAATAATTAGCACGTAAAAAAACAATTCATTGGTAGTGGTGCTGACATTTCTACAGTTGCTTTTGCTATCTACAGCTTTTACAAAGCCATTTGTGTTGATTGTTGCAGCAGAGCTAACTTGTGGCTCTTGTGTCCAGTATGATGATGGTGACAAAGGCGATTGTGGCGATGCAATGACGGCTTATAGGCACGGGCTAAGAGGCAGGTCCACCTTTTCCTGGTGGTATCAGGTGAGAATGGCCCTTAGTCTATCGTATTGTTATTGGTGGACAAGAAGAGACATATATTATCCACTTGATATTTTACTAATTGTTATTACTGTGCTTTCTATTGCTGATAAGAAGTGTGGCATACTCGACCTATTCCCGTGTGTGTTGTTAATATGATCAATTTGATTGATTATAACTTGCCAAGGAGCATATTTTGACAATAGGTATCCCTGCATCATCAAACAATCTTGGTTTCTAGTTGCTACTGTCTACTAGATAACATTTGATTTATATACCTTTTTTACAATGGCATGCGTAGTGTTGTGTTAGTGTTGTGCAATGTGTGTTTCATTCTTAGATGGTGAGGGATGATGTCTCTTGTTGAAGATCTTGGCTCCCACCACTGTCTCCTCGGTTACCGATGCTAGGTGATTCCTTTGTCTCCCCTTTTCTGTCCGCTTTGGTACCTAGCCTTTGAGCTATATCCATACTGTGGTATTCGATGGCCATTGAGTCGATGATCTGGCGGCATGGTATAGTAACTACATGATCATGGTTATGCTCTTGTTAGTGTTCTTTGATAAGATTGGCTTTTAAGAGTTCATATTTCCAGTCTAGGAGATTCTTGGCCTTGTTTGATGGTATTGGATAAGACGAGACAGATTATAGATATTATCTACTTGATATTTTACCAAGTGTTAGTGATGTGGTTTGTACTGCTGATAATAAGTGTGCCATACTTGAGCTATTCCCATGTGTCGTGTTGTGCGTAGTGAAGATAGTAGTATGATTGTTTGGTGATGGGCTTGCTTTACTAGATTTACAAGTAATTTGTTGCACCTGACTTGCATTGCACATTTCTGTTATAAATTCTAGGACCGACGAGTGACAGTTTATTGATGCATGGAGAAGATGCCGTCCGGTATGAGTCTGGTCATGGCAGCACTCCGAGGCCTCCTGCTCGTGGCTTCCCCGGTGGCTTCTTCTTCTTCGACTCCGTCATAGTTTAGACACTTGGCTCCGCTTCCTCTGCTCTCTCTCTCTCTCTCTCTCTCTCTCTCTCTCTCTCTCTCTCTCTCTCTCTCTCTCTGACGCTCTGCGTGCCATGACCTCTGTTTATTTGATTGGCCAACATCACGGCCTAAATACTAAATCAAATTTAACCATCTGCCCCGGTTTGATGAAACAGTACTGAGTGGTTAAGCTTTCTCCTAGTTGAAAAATGTAGGAATCCTTCATTGCAGAATGGTACCAAAAAATATTGTCGTGCCGTTTTAAAAAATCCATATGTGTTAGATCTTTGAAATCTACACACAACGAAGTGATCTTAGTAATGGAACGAATCGTTTTTTTGGCTGTCAGTCATGGAAAACTCTAGGCCATGCCCCTATTGCTTCTTTTGAAGCTTGTAGGTTTTCCCCTGTTCTTTATTGCTGTTTATTGCGAAGAGGACTGTTGATCCAGATGTGGAGATACTTTTATGGGTAATTTGTATATGATGTGGCGACTTTGTGCTGTCACATTTCTTTCACCTTGGAAGTCTGATGCACCCTTGATTATATTCTCCTGTGATAACCCACAAGTATATGGGATCGCAACAGTTTTTGAGGGTAGAGTATTCAACCCAAATTTATTGATTCGACACAAGGGGAGCCAAAGAATATTCTCAAGTATTAGCAGCTGAGTTGTCAATTCCACCACACCTGGAAACTTAGTATCTGCAGCAAAGTGTTTAGTAGCAAAGTAATATGATAGTGGTGGTAACGGTAACAAAAGTAAAGACAGCAAAAGTAATGTTTTTGGTATTTTGTAGTGATTGTAACAGTAGCAACGGAAAAGTAAATAAGCGAGAACCAGTATATGGAAAACTCGTAGGCACCGGATTAGCGATGGATAATTATGCCGGATGCAGTTCGTCATGTAACAGTCATAACATAGGGTGACACAGAACTAGTTCCAGTTCATCAATGTAATGTAGGCATGTATTCCGTATATAGTCATACGTGCTTATGGAAAAGAACTTGCATGACATCTTTTGTCCTACCCTCCCGTGGCAGCGGGGTCCTATTGGAAACTAAGGGATATGGCCTCCTTTTAATAGAGAACCGGAACAAAGCATTAGCACATAGTGAATACATGAACTCCTCAAACTATGGTCATCACCGGGAGTGGTCCCGATTATTGTCACTTCGTGGTTGCCGGATCATAACACATAATAGGTGACTATAGACTTGCAAGATAGGATCAAGAACACACATATATTCATGAAAACATAATAGGTTCAGATCTGAAATCATGGCACTCGGGCCCTAGTGACAAGCATTAAGTATAGCAAAGTCATAGCAACATCAATCTCAGAACATAATGGATACTAGGGATCAAACCCTAACAAAACTAACTCGATTACATGATAAATCTCATCCAACCCATCACCGTCCAGCAAGCCTACGATGGAATTACTCACGCACGCGGTGAGCATCATGAAATTGGTGATGGAGGATGGTTGATGATGACGACGACGACGAATCCCCCTCTCCGGAGCCCCGAACGGACTCCAGATCAGCCCTCCCGAGAGAGATTAGGGCTTGGCGGCGGCTCCGTATCGTAAAACGCGATGATTTCTTCTCTCTAATTTTTTCTCCCCGAAAGCCAATATATGGAGTTGGAGTTGGCGTGGGAGGGCCACCAGGGGCCCACGAGGTAGAAGCGCGCCCGAGCGCGCCCACCTCGTGGATAGGGTGTGGGCCCCCTGGTCTTCATCTCTGGTGAGGATTTTTTATTGTTTTCTCTAAGGTGTTCCGTGGAGTTTCAGGTCATTTCGAGAACTTTTATTTTCTGCACATAAAACAACATCATAGCAATTCTGCTGAAAACAGCGTCAGTCCGGGTTAGTTCCATTCAAATCATACAAGTTAGAGTTCAAAATAAGGGCAAAAGTGTTTGGAAAAGTAGATACGGCGGATACGTATCAACTCCCCCAAGCTTAAACCCTTGCTTGTCCTCAAGCAATTCAGTTGACAAACTGAAAGAGAAAAAGAAAAACTTTTAAAAACTCTGTTTGCTCTTGTTGTTGTAAACATGAAAAGCCAGCATTCAAGTTTCAGCAATTATTATGAACTAACCATACTCACAATAACACGTAGGTCTCACAATTACTCATATCAATAGCATAATCAGCTAGTGAGCCATAATAATAAAACTCGAATGACAACACTTTCTCAAAATAATCATAACATGATATAACGAAATGGTATCTCGCTAGCCCTTTCTGGGACCGCAAAACATAAATGCAGAGCACCTTTAAAGATCAAGGACTGACTAAACATTGTAATTCATGGTAAAAGAGATCCAGTCAAGTCATACCCAATATAAACCAATAATAATGAATGCAAACGACAGTGTGCTCTCCAGCGGGTGCTTTTAATAAGAAGGATGATGACTCAACATAAAAGTAAATAGATAGGCCCTTCGCAGAGGAAAGCAGGGATTTGTAGAGGTGCCAGAGCTCGGTTTTAAAATAGAGATTGAATAATATTTTGAGCGGCATACTTTTCCTGTCAACGCAACAACTATGAGATGACGATATCTTCCATGCTAAACAAATTATAGGCGGTTCCCAAACAGAATGGTAAAGTTTATACTCCCCCTCCTCCACAAGCATCAATCCATGGCTTGCTCGAAACAACGAGTGCCTCCAACATTCAACGGGTCCCAGAGGGAGTTTTGTTTGTGATTATTTTGATTTAGTTTGCATAAAGTATGGGACTGGACATCCCGGCGACCAGCCATTTTTCTCGTGAATGAGGAGCGGAGTCCACTCCTCTTGAGAATAACCGCCTAACATGGAAGATAAGGGCAGCCCTAGTTGAAACATGAGCTGCTCGATCATACAAAACAAAATTTCATTTGAAGGTTTGGAGTTTGGCACATACAAATTTACTTGGAACGGCAGGTAGATACCACATATAGGAGGTATAGTGGACTCATATGGAACAACTTTGGGGTTTAAGGAGTTTGGATGCACAAGCAGTATTCCCGCTTAGTACAGGTGAAGGCTAGCAAAAGACTGGGAAGCGATCAACTGAGAGAGCGACAACAGTCGTAAACATGCATTAAAATTAATTTACACCGAATACAAGCATGAGTAGGATATAATCCACCATGAACATAAATATCATGAAGGCTATGTTGATTTGATTCAACTACATGCGTGAACATGTGCCAAGTCTAGTCACTCAATTCATTTAAAGGAGGATACCATCCCATCATACCACATCATAATCATTCTAATAGCATGTGGCACGCAAGGTAAACCATTATAACTCATAGCTAATGAAGCATGGCACAAGCAACTATAATCTCTAAGTGTCATTGCAAATATGTTTACTTCATAATAGCTAACTCAAGAACGATGAATCATCATATTTACAAAAACAAGAGAGGTCGAGTTCATACCAGCTTTTCTCATCCCAATAAGTCCATCATATATCATCATTATTGCCTTTCACTTGCACGACCGAACGATGTGTATAATAATAAAAGTGCACGTGCATTGGACTAAGCTGGAATCTGCAAGCATTCAATTCAAGAGAGAAGACAAGTAATATGGGCTCTAAGTTAAATAAACAATCATGCATATAAGAGCCACTAAGCATTTTCAATATAGTCTTCTCGACCCCCAAAGAAAGGAAAAGAAATAAAAACTATTTACACGGGAAAGCTCCCAACAAGCAAAAGAAGAATGGGAAATATTTTTGGGTTTTTCCTTTTTAATTACTACAGCAAAGAAATAAACTACTACTATTTTTTTGTTTTTTTCTTAAGATTTATCAAACACACAAGAAGAAAGCAGGAAAAAGAAAATAAATTAGCATGGATATTAAGTGAAAGAGTATGAGCACCGACATCTAGCAATGAGTGTGTGTGAACATAAATGTAATGTCGGTGGGAAATACGTACTCCCCCAAGCTTAGGCTTTTGGCCTAAGTTGGTCTATTGCCAGGGATAGCCTGGCGGATACCCGTAGGTGAAGCTGGGGTCATACTGTGACGAAGAAGGCTCCGGCTGCCACTGGCTGGCAACCTCCTCTGGATCCCAAGAATAAACAGATAGTCGTGGAGGCTCATCTTGTGGCTCCGGTTCCGGGGCAGGTGGATGATTCTGATACGCTTGAACGGCCGCCCACGGAACGATGTGAGGACATGCAGATAAGTTAAACAAAGAAGGAGCAGGCAAAGTAATAGTCTCAGGGTGATGTTTATCAAAGTATAATTTGTATTTGAGCTCCCCTTCGCGACTCTTAACAAGAAAGTCATGCGCTATCATACTCTTATAATCTAAATAAGCACGGGGCAGTGCTGTTTCTTCTTTCTCCTCATGCCTAATAGGTATTTCAAAATGTTCAGCTAGGCGTGAAGCATAAATGCCTCCAAAGATGGGGCCCTTAGTACGGTTCAGACTTAACCGTCTAGCAACAATTCCACCCATACTAACAGAGTTATTGCGGTATAAACTATGGAACAAAATAATAATATCAGGAATACTAAGGTTCCCACAGTTTCGGCGTCCAATCAAACAACAACTAGCAAATAAGGCAAAGTAGCGTAAAACGGGAAAATGTATGCTAGTGATCCTTGCATCAGAAACCTTCCTGGTTTCTCCCACAGTGATATTGTTAATAAAAGCTTCTACTTCGTTACGGTGGGGTTCATCTACGGTGACCTCAAAGGGTATTCTGCAAACCTCGCAGAATTCAGCTAATGTCATCTCTTTAACAACGTCATATAAATGAAATTCTATTGTTGGAGGTGATTTCTTAGGGAAAAAGTAGAAGTTTTGCACAAAAGTATTTGTGAGTAAGAGATATTGATGACGTTGGTCGCGGAGGAAGTCGGTGAGGCCGACGTTCTCAATCAATAAATAGAAATCCTCATAAATCCCGGCTCTCCTCAAAAAGTCATCGGAAGGCCATTCACACGGCCGGACCTCCATGAGTAGGCAAATTAAATTTGGGCTTCTGCTCTTCTTCCTTTTGTTTTTCCTTCGAAGCTTGCCTCGACGAGCCCCTCAAAAGGCTCTTCATTATTTTCTGAAACAATTTGAAATTTTTAGTAACTTCAAATAAAAGTGAACCAACTTCAATAAAATTGATAGTAACAACTCCTACAAGTGCCTAGAGCCCGTATAAAGCATTGGAACTACTTGGAACCATATAAATTTGACATGCAAGCTCAAGAACATGGTCACTTATGCAGCACAAATTTGCAATGAATAAAGCACTAGAACAAAAACTAATTGGACCAATGGAGGAGTCACATACCAAGGAACAATCTCCCCAAGCAGTTTTGCGAGAGGTGCTTTGAGCAAGGAGATCGAAAATCACAGCAACGGGGGCTGGAACTCGTGCTTGAGTTGGTTTTTCGTGTTTGTGTGAGGCAGAGGAAGAAGATGGGTGCAGGAATAAGTGGAGGATGGCCACCGTGGGCCCATGAGGTAGGGGCGCGCCCTCCATCCTCGTGGCCAGGTGGCAGCTCCCCCCGCGGTAATTTTTGCACACTAAATCCTCAAATATTCCTGAAAAAATCATATTAAATTGGCATGGCATTCTGAGGACTTTTATTTTCAGGGTATTTTTATATTGCACGGATAAGTCAGGAAACAGACAAAAAATACTATTTTACTTTATTTCTACTAAATAAAAGAAAATGTAAAGAGGGTACAGAAGGTTGTGCTTCTAGTTTAATCCATCTCATGCTCATAAAAAAGAATCCACTAACAAGGTTGATCAAGTCTTGTTAATAAACTCATTCCGATAATCATGGAACCGGAGAAATTTCGAATAGCACTAAGTTACCTCAACGGGGATATAAAAATCCCCAACAATAAGAATATCATACTTTTTCTTGACAGTAGGGAGAGGAAATTCAAAACCTCCAAATATAATCGATGGAAATTTTCCAATAGAGTTGATACTATAAACTTGAAGTTGTTTCCTCGGGAAGTGTACCGTGTGCTCATTGCCATTAACATGAAAAGTGACATTGCCTTTGTTGCAATTAATAACAGCCCCTGCAGTATTAAGAGAAGGTCTTCCAAGAATAATAGACATACTATCATCCTCGGGAATATCAAGAATAACAAAGTCCGTTAAAATAGTAACGTTTGCAACCACAACAGGCACATCCTCACAAATACCGACAGGTATAGCAGTTGATTTATCAGCCATTTGGAAAGATCTTTTAGTAGGTGTCAACTTATTCAAGTCAAGTCTACGATATAAAGAGAGAGGCATAACACTGACACCTTATCCAAGATCACATAAAGCAGTTTTAACATAATTTCTCTTAATGGAGCATGGTATAGTAGGTACTCCGAGATCTCCAAGTTTCTTTGGTATTCCACCCTTAAAAGTATAATTAGCAAGCATGGTGGAAATTTCAGCTTCAGGTATCTTTCTTTTATTAGTAATGATATCCTTCATATACTTAGCATAAGGATTTGTTTTGAGCACATCGCTTAATCGCATACGCAAAAAGATGGGTCTAATCATTTCAGCAAAGCGCTCAAAATCCTCATCATCCTTTTTCTTGGATGGTTTCGGAGGAAAAGGCATGGGTTTCTGAACCCATGGTTCCCTTTCCTTGCCATGTTTCCTAGCAACGAAGTCTCTTTTATCATAACGTTGATTCTTTGATTGTGGGTTATCAAGATCAACAGCAGGTTCAATCTCTATATCATTATCATTACTAAGTTGAGCATCAACATGAACATTATCATTAACATTTTTACTAGGTTCATGTTCATCACCTGATTGTGTTTCAGCATCAGACATAGCGATATCATTCGGATTCTCAGGTGGTTCAGTAATAGGTTCACCAGAAGTTTGCAAGGTACTATCATTTTTTTTTTCTTCCTCTTAGAAGAACTAGGTACATCAATATTATTTCTCTGAGAATCTTGCTCGATTCTCTTAGGGTGGCCTTCAGGATACAAATGTTCCTGAGTCATTCTACCAGTTCTAGTAGCCACTCTAACAACATAATCGTTTTTCTTACTATTCATTTCATCAAGCACTTCTTTCGAGCTTTAAGTACTTGTTCTACTTGAGTGGTAACCATAGAAGCATGTTTGCTAACAAGTTTAAGTTCACCTCTAATATCAGCCATATAATCACCCAAGCGTTTAATCATATAAGCATCTTGTTTTAATTGTCTACCAAAATAAGCATTAAAGTCATCTTGCTTAAACATAAAGTCATCAAACTCATCCAAGCACTGACTAGCAATTTTAGTAGGAGGAACTTCAGCTTTATCATATATATAGAGAGAATTTACCTTTACTACCTGTGTCGGGATATCGGGAGGTTCTTCAGTAAATAAGTAGTTGAGATCATATACTTCTTCAACAGGCGGTAAATTAAGGCCATGTATTTCTTCAATAGGAGGTAAATTCTTAACATCTTCAGCTTTAATACCTTTTTCTTTCATAGAT
Organism: Aegilops bicornis; assembly: GCA_021605145.1. Taxonomy (NCBI): domain Eukaryota; kingdom Viridiplantae; phylum Streptophyta; class Magnoliopsida; order Poales; family Poaceae; genus Aegilops; species Aegilops bicornis. Next base: position 84,292,356 of record CM038673.1, read on the forward strand.
TTCTTTGCCTCTTGCATATCTTCGGGACTGAGAAATAGAACACCTCTCTTCTTCGGAGTTGGTTTAGGAATAGGCTCAGTAATTGGCTCTGGAGCTGGCTCAGGAGATGGCTCAGGAGGTGCCCAGTCAACATATTATTCAATAGAATTTCAGCTTCATCCGGTGTTCTTTCCCTGAAAAGAGAACCAGCACAACTATCCATGTAATCTCTGGAAGCATCAATTAGTCCATAAAAGATATCAAGTATTTCAGGTTTCTTAAGAGGATGATCAGGCAAAGCATTAAGTAACTTGAGAAGCCTCCCCCAAGCTTGTGGGAGACTCTCTTCTTCAATTTGCACGAAGTTGTATATTTCCCTCAAAGCAGCTTGTTTCTTATGAGCAGGGAAATATTTAGCAGAGAAGTAATAAATCATATCCTAGGGACTTTGCACACAACCAGGATCAAGAGAATTAAACCATATCTTAGCATCACACTTTAATGAGAACCGAAATATTTTGAGTAAATAAAGGTAGCGCGATCTCTCATCATTAGTAAACAGGGCGGCTATATCATTCAACTTAGTAAGATGTGCCACAACAGTTTCAGATTCATAACCATAGAAAGGATCAGATTCAACCAAAGTAATTATATCTGGATCAACAGAAAAATCATAATAATCCTTATCGGGAACACAGATAGGTGAAGTAGCAAAAGCAGGGTCGGGTCTCATTCTATCTCTAAGAGATTCTTTACTCCATTTAACTAGCAACCTCTTAAGTTCGTATCTATCCTGGCAAGCAAAAATAGTTGCAGAAGATTCTGCATCGAAAAGATAACCCTCAGGAATAGCAGGCATATTCTCATCATCACTATCATCATCGTATTCAGGTTCAATAATTTCTCTTTCTCTAGACCTAGCAATTTGCTCATCGAGAAATTCACCAAGAGGCACAGATGGTATCAAGCATAGAAGTAGTTTCATCATAAGTATCATGCATAGCGAAGTGGCATCATCAATAACATGCGACATATCGTAGTTCATAGCAGTAGCAGGTTTAGGTGTCGCAAGCTTACTTATAACGGAAGGAGAATCTAGTGCGAGCTAGATGGCGATTCCTTACCTCCCCTCGTAGTTCAGGGCAAAATAGTAGTTCGATCGTCTTTCAAGTTCTTCATAGTGTCCAGCAGATATAAATCCCAAGTGACTCAAAGAATAGAGCTATGCTCCTCGGCAATGGCGCCAGAAAAAGGTCTTGATAACCCACAAGTATAGGGGATCGCAACAGTTTTCGAGGGTAGAGTATTCAACCCAAATTTATTGATTCGACACAAGGAGAGCCAAAGAATATTCTCAAGTATTAGCAGCTGAGTTGTCAATTCAACCACACCTGGAAACTTAGTATCTGCAGCAAAGTGTTTAGTAGCAAAGTAATATGATAGTGGTGGTAATGGTAACAAAAGTAAAGACATCAAAAGTAATGTTTTTGGTATTTTGTAGTGATTGTAACAGTAGCAACGGAAAAGTAAATAAGCGAGAACCAGTGTATGGAAAACTCGTAGGCACCGGATTAGCGATGGATAATTATGCCGGATGCGGTTCGTCATGTAACATTCATAACATAGGGCGACACAGAACTAGCTCCAGTTCATCAATGTAATGTAGGCATGTATTCCGTATATAGTCATACGTGCTTATGGAAAAGAACTTGCATGACATATTTTGTCCTACCCTCCCGTGGCAGCGGGTCCTATTGGAAACTAAGGGATATTAAGTCCTCCTTTTAATAGAGAACCGGAACAAAGCATTAGCACATAGTGAATACATGAACTCCTCAAACTATGGTCATCACCGAGTGGTCCTGATTATTGTCACTTGGGGTTGCGGATCATAACACATAGTAGGTGACTATAGACTTGCAAGATAGGATCAGGAACACACATATATTCATGAAAACATAATAGGTTCAGATCTGAAATCATGGCACTCGGGACCTAGTGACAAGCATTAAGCATAGCAAAGTCATAGCAACATCAATCTCAGAACATAATGGGTACTAGGGATCAAACCCTAACAAAACTAACTCGGTTACATGATAAATGTCATCCAACCCATCACCGTCCAGCAAGCCTACGATGGAATTACTCACGCACGGTGGTGAGCATCATGAAATTGGTGATGGAGGATGGTTGATGATGACGACGACGACGAATCCCCCTCTCCGGAGCCCCGAACGGACTCCAGATCCGCCCTCCCGAGAGTGATTAGGGCTTGGCGGCGGCTCAGTATCGTAAAACGAGATGATTTCTTCTCTCTGATTTTTTTCTCCCCAAAAGCCAATATATGGAGTTGGAGTTGGCGTCGGAGGGCCACCAGGGGGCCCACGAGGTAGGGGGCGCGCCCAGGGGGGCGCCCCCACCCTCGTGGACAGGGTGTGGGCCCCCTGGTCTTCATCTTTGACGAGGATTTTTTATTGTTTTTTCTATGGTGTTCCGTGGAGTTTCTGGTCATTCCGAGAACTTTTATTTTTCGCACATAAAACAACACCATGGCAATTCTACTGAAAACAGCGTCAGTCCGGGTTAGTTCCGTTCAAATCGTACAAGTTAGAGTTCAAAATAAGGGCAAAAGTGTTTGGAAAAGTAGATACGACGGAGACGTATCATCCTGCATTGTCTTTTCTTCTATTTTTTCTTCCTATTTTTAGACGAGGACAAATTTATTTGTCGGGCTGTCAGGTGTGGAAAACCCTAGGCCTTGGCCCTATTGGTTCTTTCTTTTGGAGTCTACCGTTTTTTCCTCGGTCTTATTGTTGTTTTACTGGTAAGATCATTGTTGATCTAGACGAGTAGGCACAGATATTTGAGGGCAATTTCTGTCTGAGTCAAGGTTTTCGAGTCGACGAGTCGTTCTCGCATAGCGACTCTTGACGAGTCATGGCTGTCCAATTGACTAGTCGCGACTAGTCGAGAGGTTGAGTTGACATCATGCAGTGTGACTCGTCGACTAGTCACGCGACTCAAAAGCAGTAGTCTGAATCGACTTTGTGATGTCAAACTCTCTTCACCTTGGTGATCTTGTGTGCCCTTGATAATGTTCTTTTGCACCATGTTCTTTCTTTCTGTTTTGATCTTTCTATTTTGGATTCCTTAGATGAGGTTGCATGTATTTTGTTGATGGATGGTCTGATGTCCAATGAATCATGCATTAGCTTTTTCCTGATCATTTCCCCACTGAGTTCTATTCTTTCATTTCGTAGAAGAATAACCCTTGATTACTTGTTTTCGTTGTTTAATTCAATGGGTTGTAACCTTTTTATGTAAATGGGGTGTTGCGGATGTCTTTCGCATTCGTAGTTCCTTTTCCTTCTCTTCCAATAATCTTCTGTTTTGGGTTTCCATTTGCTGGAGATGAGTCCCTATTGGTTTGATTGGCTGATAATATGATGGCCTAAATACTGAAACGAATCTAATCATCCTCTTGGCTAGCCTCATGCCATCATTATTTCCCCCTCTATTTTTGGTGTAGTTATTCATTTATTCAACTAATGGTATTTTCTAGTTGAGTATGAGATGATCAATCAATGATTAATTTAGCTATTGGCTCTATAGGCCAACATGATGCCTTAAATACTGAACCAAATCTGATCATCATCCTTGGTTCGATATGAGAAACGGCTTTGTTAAGCTTTCTTCCAGTTTGTAAGTCATGAATTCCTTTTTGCAAGTTGGTGTAAAAATGATTTTAATGCAATATAAAAATAAGAAACAATGCTAGATCTTTGAAATCAACAATAGAATGTGCCATGTAATGGTCCTCAACTAAAACAAATTATTTGCGGGGATGTCCTCTGCTTTCTCTTGTAGTCTGCATGCCCCCAGCAACAGTTTGGCATGGGCTGAGTTCATAGAAGTTTGAAACAACACACTGATTAGTGCAACTGAGCATGTACATTTATTTGTAAAAGATATTAAATCGTTGTAGCACCAATTCATGTCCATTGGGTAGATGGCTTGCTGTCAATTAAGTACATGATCTCTTTTGACCAAGTGCTGCACTTTTCTAGAAATGGTTTCTTGCATACATATGTTCTCTGTTAGATGATATATATCCAGAATCATGGGTACTCATTTTGGCCTACATCAGTATGAACTATTGATATATGATGCCATTTGTGCTTCTTGTGATTGTCCAATAATAATTAGTGCCACCGTCTAGTGCATTTAGCACTGTAGTGCTAATTTAGTGATAATTTTATCTACAAGTGTATGATTATTTGATTCCAAGGGTTCTTGTATGTGCAGAAGAGCGTGAATTGCGAATCGGCATTTAGCAGTAGTTCTCTCCCCAATTGGTGGCAGTGAGTTCACGGCGCAGCAAATCCCGCTCCTTCGACTGTGGTTCGGGTAACTGCTTGGTCGCCTCGCTACTGTACCCCATGCTCTGTGGTGCGCAGCCATCATGCCACAGTGTGATGTGATCATCTCCTTCCATCCGTGGTAATTCCTAGGTTATGGTTTGGCTTGTGGGGTTGTCATCTGGCCATCCTTGCTTTTGTGATAGTTGATGTTGCAAACAAACTCCTTCTGTTTTGTCAAACTCTACAATAATCTGTCCTTGTGGTGTTTGCCCAGTTAGTTGATCAAATTTGAGTGGATTCTGTGTTATCTTTTATTTTTTGTTGACCAAATTTGAGTGAACTAACTTGGTACAATGCTTTGCATGAAGAAATGCCAACCTAGCATGCTCACACAGTTTTGGTAGTAAATGTCAACTTAATGCATTATGTGCTTTGCGTGTTAGCCGTGTCCGACTGTGCATTTTATTTGAATCGATAGATCAATGAGCTTGCTTTTGCAGATTTACTAGTAAATTCTTCTACATTCTAAGATATGTTTTGTTCTAAACTGTTTTTGACTTGCTGCGTGTGTTGCTTGCAGATGCAGATGCATGGCAGTCACAGTTTGGTGCCGCTGAGATTGATGATGCCGACGTCGTTCCGCCCAAAAGTGGCAAGGTGCCGAAGAGCCAAGACATGGAAACACTATGTAAAAAGGCAAGATGAGCCGGACTTGTGTTTTTCTTTGTTGGCTGGTAGCTGTGGAAGTGTGCCAAATGATATGGCTGGTGATAGTTGTTCTTGTACATAAGATAAAATGGATTGGTTTCTAATTTGTTGGCTTACTTGTGCTTTCTTTGTGGCTCAAGTGTTGTCTGTCGATTACTAGTGCTTGTTTATGTTGTTGTTCCCAACCACAGTGGGCTTTGCAATGCGATGAACACTTTGGGTGATTGAGAGTGATATGCTAAAGACTTCGAAACTTGTGGTTGCAAATTTCCTCAAATGGGGACTTATGGATTATATGTGTCAGGTCTATCTGCAATTTGTTCAATCAGGATTTGCGGATTTCAAACTGAATGTGCATCATGTGGATTTCAGAATCAACATGCATATAGGTGGTATGCTTGTATGCAGCACTAGAATCGTTATAGAGCAAATGTAATCCAAGTTTTTCTGTTGGGACTAAAATGATGTCTCAACATATACATTAGGTTGACCATGTTGCATAGTTACTGATAATTCCATTGCCTAGTCCAATTGGAAGTGAATACAAGCTTTAGCACCTTTCATTTCTTGTTAGCATTTGAAGACAAATGAAATGACAAGGCATCATCAGGAGAGATCAAACAAGATGGCAAGTGAGTGACATGAGAATATTCTGTCTGGATCTTCCAAAATGAAATACATATATAGTTTTGACCAGAGAGTGCATGCTCATATCTCATTTTGTTACCATGTTGTCCTCACAAAAATAGCTCTATTTTACACATCATGGTATGCTGCTTTACAGTAACTTCCAGGGTTCTTGTCGGTGCGGGCCGGGAGGATGCAGCAGCAGGCGACATTAAGGCGGGACAGGAACTACAACTACAATAATGGGTACGCATCCCGAATGTCATTGGTGAGCCAGAAGTACTCTTCGGAGTCGCTGCAGCTTAATGGGTAATTAGTTTCATTTTACACCAGTCTATTTCGCCCATCAACTAGTATTACAAGTTCCAAAGCGTCTATGATTGATTAATGTTGGACTTGTGGGGTTGGGGCTGTAAGTACGTAATAAACAATGCTGATAAGATGGAGGAGGACGGCAGTAGTGGCAACAGGAGCAGCCACTTAATTTGTGGTGTTGGAGGTGTAAATAAATGGAATAAATGCGTGCCTAAAGATGCCCATCAGCCAGAGAGGGATGGCCTGATTTGCGCCACCTCACTTATCCGTGGCACGACCTTCTCTTTGGCCATGAACCACGTGGCTGCATCCCTCCATAGCTTGTTATCTTCATCATGCTCAACATATAGAAGAAGTAGTCATCCATCCGCGTGTGGGGTGCGCGTGCGACTTGGACTTGGAACGCCGGGCGACGGGACGACGACATGCTTTCCTTATCACTGCTGTGAGGAGGTTCTTGTTCCATCCATCGGCAACATTTTGTTGGCTTTTGATCGCTAGACCAAAATACCGGAGCAACTGTAGACGTACGTGCAAGCTAGCAAGCAAACTAGCAGCTTGATTGATAAACAATGCACACACACGTCCAGCCTCCAGAAGCTAGCTAGACTTAGATCGATTCGACGGAACTCACGTGAACTTGGCAATACAGAAAACTGATCGATGGATTATAGCCAAAGGCTCTTGACGTGCCTTGCTTTATTGCTTTTTCGTTGTGTGTTACAAAGCTACCCTGCCGGTGTTTATATACACGTTCGTACAAGACTAGGAAGTCGACTCGGACTAGCAAGCATAATACTACTAGGACTCAGCCTAACTCGCAATCCTATACGTACACAACTAGGTTAACTTTCACATTCACCTCCTTAACCTTGTTGCTCTTCGATTCTGACCTGGGTCCCAAACACGATGACTACTACTCATAAGCAGTATCCTAGGCATCACGTTTGCCATTCTTCGTAGTATTTCAGGGACCGTCTTTGCTGTCGTTGGCTCGTCCGTAGCTTGACGGCAGCGCTTCTCTTTCGTCACGTCTTCAACCTTCACCTGTTCTTCGGTGCTTGATAGACTGTCATTTGGATCGTCGAGGGGTCTTTTGAACCCGAGTGAGACCAAACTTCGGTCTAACATTGAGTTCCAAGCTCTTGGCGCTTGCTTCAGCCTGTAAAGTGCCTTCTTGAGCTTGTACACTTTCCCTTCTTCGCCTTTCTTCTCGTAGCCGAGGGGTTGTTCCACGTACACTTCTTCTTTGAGATCGCCGTTGAGGAAAGCGGATTTGACATCCATATGATGAACATTCCAATCCTCTTGTGCTGCCAAAGCTAGGAGCACTCTCACCGTCTCGAGTCGAGCAACCGGTGCAAACACCTCCTCATAGTCAACTCCTTGACGTTGTACGTAGCCCTTTGCGACGAGTCTTGCCTTGTGCTTCACAATGGAACCCTTCGTGTCCTTCTTCAACTTGTAAACCCACTTCAAACCTATGGCCTTTTGGTTCGGAGGTCGGGTTACCAAAGTCCACGTGCCATTGCTCTCGATCGCCTTCATCTCCTCATCCATGGCGTGCATCCAACTTGAACTTTTGCTCGCCTCTCTGAAGTTCGCCGCTCCTCAACTCCGAGTAAACACAAATCGGAGTACTCGAGTGTAACTGGCTTTGCGTGCTTGTAGACTTTCTTGAGGGGCTTGTAGCGACGAGGCCCCGGAAGAATCCGTCGTGGCTTATGGCGAAGGGCGGCACAAATTGTGTCGGTGTCGATGCACTTGAGGAAGATGGCCGAGTCTCGGCGTGGTAGATGCCGGTCGTTGGCTTCCGCATCGTTGACATCCACGTCGTTGGCGTGAGTCGCCGTGACCGTGACCATCATCTTGATTGTCGCCGCCACTATGCGCCTCATTGTCGATGTCGTCGCCGAGATCTCCGCCGTGTCGCGGCACGTCATTGTCGCTATCACCTTGCGACCCATGCGCTTCGTCGTCGGTGTCGGCACCATGGTGATCACTACCATTGCGGTCACCTTGGTTGTGCGTCTTGCCAACCACCTGGATGTCTTCCCCTGCATCATCATCAGCTGGAAATTCAACTGTGAATATATTGCTGTTTGGAGCATCGTCGGCTGCTGCGCTCCAATTCCACGTTTGGTTTTCCTCAAACACGACGTCACGTGAAATCCGTAGACGCTTGGTTCGTGGATCGTAGAAGCGGTATGCCTTGGTGCCGGAACTCCTCTAGTATCCGATGAACACCATCTTGGTGCTTCGATCAGCAAGCTTTGAGAGATGCGGCTCCGCCGCCTTCACATGCGCCACGCACCCGAACGTCCGTAGATGAGACACATTCGGCTTACGTCCGTAAATTGCTTCATACGGAGTCTTGCCGATCACCGTCTTCGTTGGAGCCCGGTTGAGAAGATAGACCGCCGTCGAGACAGCTTCTCCCAAAAGTCCCGGCAAGTTCTTGCTCTTGAGTAAACTTCTCGCCATGTCAACGACGGTTCGATTAAGCCTTTCAACAACACCGTTCTGCTGTGGCGATAAGGTGCCGTGAGGAACCTTTTTATGCCAATCTTCTCGCAGTAGTCGTTGAACTCGTTTGACGTAAACTCTCCGCCGCGATCTGTCCGTAGAGCACGAACCTTCAGCTTGTGTTCCATCTCCGTTGCAGCCTTCAGCTTCTTGAACGCTTCAAACGCCTCATCTTTAGATCGTAGGAGAACGACCCACATGTATCTCGAGTAGTCATCTACCACAAGGAAGAAGTACTTCTTTCCTCCGTGAGTTGCTGGGGTGATAGGGCCACATAGATCACCATGGAGCAGCTCGAGTGCATCACTTGCACGATAGGTAGACTGAGCAGGGAACGGCTTGCGGTGTTGTTTTCCAACCAAGCACCCGTCACATACTCGATCAACATGGTCGATAAACGGCATCCCAGATACCATCTCCATCTTCGACATCTTCTTCAAGGCGTAGAAGTTAACGTGTCCAAATCTAGCATGCATAACCACGAATCATCATCACTCTTGGCGAGCCAACACTCCGGTTGAGATTGATCAAGGTTGAGAATATAGAGCCTGTTCCGCGTGCGATTCACATGCGCTAGCACGTTTGGAGGTTGTCGAAGATCGTCATCACTCCGTTCTCGATATTCACCTTGCATCCATTCTCATCAAGTTTCCCGACAGAGATGATGTTGTTGCGGCCGTGGGATGTAGTACACTCCGGTGAGTATGCGATGTTCTCCTGTGAGACCCTCGAAGAGGACAGAACCTTGCCCGCAAATCTCGACATTTGAACCATCACCGAACTTGACCGAGCCTTGAACATCATATTCCAGCTCGAGGAACTTCTCCTTGCACCCCGTCATGTGGTTACTGGCACCCGTGTCGAGATACCACGACATGTTCTGGCTTCCGGATAACTTTGGTGTTACTTTTTCCTCATGAAGTAGCACCTTCCGGTTTGGTTTCACAACCGCTGTTTGGACGAGATCACAAACTTCGGCCATCAGAAGACCTGGACGTTAAATCTTCCTGCTTCGCCAAATTTGCCTTGATCTCCCGCTTGTTAGGCTCCACGAGATCACAAACTTTGGCCATCAGAAGACCTGGACGTTCGTCTTCCTGCTTCGCCAAATTTGCCTTGATCTCCCTCTTGTTAGGCTCCGGACAATCCTTCGCAAAGTGACCCATCTCGTTGCAGTTATAGCACTTGATCTCGGACATATCCAAGTTCCGTGGCTTCCGCTCTTTAGATCGGTCCGCCTTACCACGACCTTGTGGCTTGCCTTTCCTTTGCCTTCTTCGGTTTGTCCGCCGCGCTGCGCGTTGCTTGAGCCTTCGCCAACGTTGCGCCTTCCTTTGCTACTTGGGGACTCCCAATCTGCGCGTGAGTACATGAGTTGGTCATCACCTCCTCCTTTGCCTTTCCGACAACCATGAGCATTCTCTTCCCATGTCCGCAAGCGTCCGATCGCCTCCGTTATGGTCATGTCGTCGATGTCGTAAAGCTGCTCGAGCGTGCCGATGATGTACGTGAATTTATCAGTCACCGAACTGAAAAACTTCTCCACAATCTCGGTCTCCTCGAGCTTTGCACCAAGCGCGCGGATCTCTCCCACCAATGTAGTCAGACGCATGGCATAGTCGTTCACCGATTCAGTTTCCTCCATCTGCAACTTGTGAAATTGGCGCTTCAGCACTTGTGCCCGAGCCTTGGTGACGCGATCTTCTCCGATCCTCATCTCTTTGAGTGCGTTGCACGCCTCTCTTGCTGTCTCGAACTCCGCCAATGTCATCAGCACGGAATCCGCACAGACTGGGCTATGGCGGCCATGGCACCTTCGTCGCACTCCTTGTCGACGCTGCCGTCGTGATGGCCTCCCACACTCGAAGGGTTCGGAGAATGATCTTCATCTTCACCGCCCACACGCCGTAGTTGGCGTCGGTGAGCATCGGGTACTGGATGGGGATGTTGCGATGCGCCTGTACGTTGGAGCCGCCCGTTTCGCCACCACTTGTTGCTGACTTGCCGCCCTTCTTCACATTGTCGCCGATCTTGTTCGCCTTGGAACCGCCATTGCCGGACTTGACCGACTCTGCGTCGCTGTCCGTCATCGTAGATCGTAGATCGTCGAGGCTCTAGATATCAATTGTTGGCTTTTGATCTGTTCGATGTGTTGTTACAAGGGCTGGGGGTAGACCCATATATATATGCTAAGCGTAGCCTACTGCTAATCCTACTCGGTGTAGTACTGCTAATCCTACTCCGTTTGCAATACTGACCAAACTAGGACACACATGCACGTGCCGTGCAATCTTGGATTCGTGCTTAACTCTAACACATTTGTCCTGCTGATCTTCTTTCCTCCGCCCCGCCTACAGAATTCAAGAGGTAAGCTGCCATTGCGAGGCCGATTGGGAGGCCGTCAGGTACCTTCTCCTCGCCGAAGCCGACCCCATCGTTGCCGCGCGCATCGTCATCGAGTACCGCGACGTCAGGTGCTTCCATGAAGGCTCCGCCGCCGCCCGCGGCGCCCTCAAGCTAGCACTCCACTGCGCCATGGTGGCCGCCAAGCACCCGTGTCCCTCGCAGTTCGCCGGCGATTGGCTGTCGCTCAGCTCCTCCCTCCACAATGTCGTCCCCTTGCTCTGTAGGTTCAGTTCCAGTAACCAGTACACTTCTTTGCTGAGCTTAGCAACAAGAACGACGACCAGGATAGCCAGCTTCTATGCTGCCCAGTGGAGTTTCCACTACCAGGGGCTGGTATATATATATATATATATGCTCCCAGTCTTTTGTTTAAGATTATTTTTTCATCAGATTGATAAGGATCTTCATTAACTGTTCTCATGCTCATACCACACACGGCTACCCGTATACTCCCTCCATCCATCCATTTGAGCCCATTTGAGCGATAAGCTTTTTGGGGCGGAGGGCTTCTGAAGTCAAGATAGAAAGGATCATCCATGCTATGATTACTAATTGTGGTCTGCATACGTTTGGCAGAACCAGTGCGCTGCCTTTTCTGCGAGCAAGAAGGGATCAGGATTGTACACCCGGCTAGTGGGGAGGGATTCTTATTCGCAAAAAAAAAAAAAAGTGGGGAGGGATTCTATGGGCACGAGGTGGAGTTTGGGAAGATGGTTCGCGGGGAAGATTTATTTGAAAATGTCGACTATCCAGAGGAGTACGACAATGATCACATACTAACTAGTAACTAATAGCGAATTTGTTACGGACACTGTGGCCCATGGACTCGATGAGGACTGCATGTACCTTGGTAGCAATGACTTCACCATCAAGGAATCCGACGGTCATGAGTGGGATGAGTATGGACAGGAGTAGTATATATGGTGACGGTGAGGGGTGGCGTACTCACTTCACTGATTATCCTTGATTAAGTTGTAGCTAGTTCGTTTATTCACGGTGTGCTCCTTCCTTTTATATTGGGCAGGTCTTCTGAAAGGAGGCGATAAAATCAAGCTTGAGGAAGCGGTCAATCAGTTGATGGCGATGGCGATGATGCTCGCTGGTCAGATATTTGATGCTGTGGTCCTTTGGTCTCTAGTTCTCTCTAGTCTCTACTGTTTTGAACTCTAATGTTGTGGTTGCAGGTGGTAGCAGGTTTTCGCCCCGTGGGAGTGCTTCGATGCCGATCACTCAGAGCGTGTTTCCCCCAACTTGCATTGCTGCCTCTCTTTTCCAGTTTGTTGCACTTGTAAGAACTAAATATACAGGTTGAGCGATTAATGGAAATGGGTTAGTCCAGTTGGAAAAAAAATTTAGCTTGTTTCATAGGATCAGCAAGTCTGTTGGCTAGTCTTACAGATATACATGTTGACATCAAAAGGATCTTGCTAAGTCACCCGTAGTGGTTTCAATGAAAAGTACTCACGCCGTAAAGAATATAAGAGCGTTTAGGTCACTGTGTTTAGATCACTACAACACTCTTATATTTCTTTACAGAGGGAGTACATGGGATTGCCAGCTCCGTAAGGAAAGGATTAAAGCAAATTGCTTTCAGCCATTAAAGACCTGTTTGCTAAAAGATTGTCTCACTGGAATAAAAAATATCTTTCTATGGGAGAAATGGAGATTCTTGTTAAATCTGTAGCTTAGGCTTTACGAACTTATGTATTGGTGATTTTTAAGCTGGCTACAAGGTTCCATGATGATTACAGGAAACTTATTGGGCGTGGGATACTTTGACTTGATCACTAAACCCAAAGAAACAGGTGGCACTGGCTTTAGAGACACCACTCTCTTTAATCAGGCTTATCTGGCTCGCCAAACATGGAGACTGATCCAATACCCTCATAGTTTAGCTGCAAGACAAATGAAAGCAATCTACTACCTGAGAGGTAATTTATTTATTAGATGCCGTATTCGGGAATGAAGCTTCGCCTGTGTGGCATGGTATTGAACATGGCCTGGAGCAACTAAAAATGCGTCACCTTGAGAGTGGAATATGGTAAGTGCATCAGGGCCTGGCGTGGTAATTGGCTTCCCTGAAATTTTGCTCTAAAACCAAGTCCGGCAAGAATGAATGATAGACATATATACATACGACTCAAGGTTGAGCCAGCTTGGCATCAGAGTTAGTAATTCCTGGAATGAAAAATCACTCAGACGAATCTTCCGTCCGCATGATGCGAGTATCATCCTTAACATGAGCGCGCTTGATGATTGAAAAGGTATTTTCCTGCCTGACATTATGAAAGAAATGGCTTTTCTACCGTGATGATTACCTACACATTTGCTTACAGCCTCAAGAATGATGAAGGTGCAAAACCTGGGACAAGTGCGGCGGGAGATTGCTCAAGAAAGATGTGGAAGCTAATCTGGAACTCCCCTGTGCTGAATAAGGTGAGAATTTTTGCTTGAAGAGTAGCCTGAGACAACGCTTGTCCTGTTTGATTTGGTGCTACAGTGGACTATACTAAAGCCAAAGCTTTGAGAAACAAAATGTGGAAATCCTAGAGCTTTGCTTCCGCGGAGCTGGTCCCAGTATTCTGGACCGGATTGGCTCTTTCTGCTTTCTTCAAGAATTTGCCAGGACAGAAGAGGACTGGTTCTCATGATTTTGTGGAGAGGCTGGCACTTAAGGTGTCACCGAAGGAATCTAAGCCGTGAAATCTTGTAGTGAACACCAATGTTTATGTACCGGCAACATATGTTATCGCTTCAGTGATTGTAGTCGTCGCTAGGTGGTCTATGTATTTGGATGTAAATTTTTACTTCTTGTGTTCTTTGTACTAACTTGACATTTGATGAATAGATAGGAAGTTTCCTCAAAAGAAAAAAACACATGTTACCTAAGTAAAAGAGAAAAGTTTAGTAATGAGTATCTAGAGGGGTTCTTTTTACCATGCTGGTATATAGTGGACAGGGCCACTGCCCCGTGATCGAGAAGAGGAGAGCCTCAAATACTATTTTACAATGGTAATCCAAGTACTATTATACATTATGTCCAAAACATTATTGAATATGTGAAAAAAATATCTTAGTTAGCAGAAAAGTCTATAGCACAGACCAATATCGTGTATTGCCTATCTCCCGCCGATAAATATCATACATGTTGTACTAGATCCTACTAAATAGATTATATATATAATTTTGCGAACAATGTTTTATCCTAGAAACTAGCAGGAGCTCTTGTATACGGATGAAACCAATATTGTTCTAGATGAGCATATCAAACCATCAAATCTTGTTTATGAGAAGTACACTTGCGAGCATTTTCATGTTCATCAGTGATTAATATAAATGGTGATATCTAATACGGACCATGCACATGTTATCACGTTATTATTGAACCCACATTGCAATAAACATTTCCCCATGATTTGATTTATAATGTACTAGTTTCTATAATTATATGTACCTAAAAATACACAAGAAAACCACTATTAAAATATTAACAGACCTAAGTTTTAGAGGTATCCAACATGATTAATGTTTTTAAAATATAAATGAACACACACACACATATACACTATATAACTTATGTAATTATGAAAATGATTCAAACATAATTGTTTTTATAACAAATAGGTAAAAATTTAACATTCCAGTAATTACATTACAACTATATAAAAATCACTATATTTAATATTTTATTATATTATTATATGGTAAACTATGACACATAGGCATATGAATTATGATAAAATAATTTTTAAAATATAAAAGTTTAGTATAAAAATGTTGATACAACATCGAAAAAATGTTGAGAATTAAAAATCAAAACGAGCTTCACAACTATTATATTATGAGAAGATGGATTTACTAATACAAAAACTTACTCTTTTTTTCCTTAATGATGTGTATTTCCTAAAAGGTAATTATTATTCACTAATATATCATCATACGAAATTCGAAAATCACCTGTAAACTAATAAAGAAAAAATAAACTGAGTAAGTAATCAGGAAGTTCACGCCATAACAGAAAATAATAATTGAGAAAGTAATTAATAAATTAATGTCGAAAAAGTGCAGTTATTATCTTCTTCCCGTGGTTACATGCCTCTTGTGGAAGCATGAGCAGATTGTACCTATTTGCCCAGTTTAACTACGCTAAACATGTTTGATCTGTCGAGGCACATTTTAAAGCTACAAATTAAAAATTAATAAATATTTGTTCTTAGTTCATTTGGGTGATGCATGTGTAGCATGAAACTGAAAAACCAAAGATCATAAATAAGTTGTGAAACACTTTACTTGAAAATCATAAATATAAGTCGTTTAGTTGTATCACAAAACTGTAGCATTACGTCAAATTCAAGGCCTTAGCCCGGACCCGAAGGGACTGTAAATGTTTAAAATTATGCATTATGACTTGAAAATTCCTAGAGATACACATGGGCATGCAAATCAAATTTACTTGTTTGCTATCACAAAAAACTTCCAATTTCGTTCAAACGTCTAATGCAGGATTGCAGTGGCAGAGCTATAAAAAAATTGTTGGGCAGGCCAAGCTAAAAAAGAAAAAAAGTTCCAATTTCTGAATCATTGGCATTAATCAGCCGTTCCCATTTGCTACAAGATCAAGTAAGCAGTCTTAACATGAGTGCACCCGATGATCCGAAAGGGGATTTTTCCTGCCTGGCATTATGAAAAAAATGGCTTTTCTACCATGATGATTACCTACACATTTTCTTACAGCCTCAAGAATGAAGAAAGTGTAAAACATGGGACAAGTGCGGCGGGAGATTGCTCAAGAAAGATGTGGAAGCTAATTTGGAACTCCCCTGTGCTGACTAAGGTGAGAATTTTTGCAAGAAGAGTAGCCTGGGACAGCGCTTGTCCTTTTTGATTTGGTGCCATAGTGGACTGTATTAGGGTATCTACAGCCAGGCACCCCAAACCACCCCCAAACTCTCTGACGGACAAGCTAGTCACTGTCCGGTCGTGAAAAAACGACCCAGACGGGCGCCTTAAACCGTCCTCAATCGCCTGGGCCACCCGGCGCCCCTCATATCCAACCCAAATATGGGGCGGATATGAGGCGGCCCGGGTGCGTCTGCCACGTCGGTTTGGCCCAGCCTGGCCCAACCATGCCCCACAAATATCCCATCCGAAAAACCCTAGACATCGGTCAATCTGAACTCCACTTCACTCCCGTCTCCGCCCACTCCACGGTCCTCTTCCATTCGATCCAATGGCCGGCGACGAAAGCAGCGGTGGCTCTGGTACAGAATCCGTCGGCTCGAGCATCGATGTGGAGGTGGTGGCTGATAACCCACAAGTATAGGGGATCGCAATAGTTTTTTAGGGTAGAGTATTCAACCCAAATTTATTGATTCGACACAAGGGGAGCCAAAGAATATTCGCGAGTATTAGCAGCTGAGTTGTCAACTCAACCACACCTGGAAGACTTGATATCTGCAGCAAATTTTTAGTAGCAAAGTAGTATGAAAGTGACGGTAACAGTGGCAAAAGTAACAACAGCAGTTTGTAGTGATTTTGACAGTAGTAGCAACGAAAGTAACTTAGCAAAGATCAATATGTGAAAAGCTCATAGGCAATGGATCGGCAATGATAATTGTGTTGGATGATATTCATCATGTAGTAGTCATAACCTAGGGTGACACAGAACTAGCTCCAATTCATCAATATAATGTAGGCATGTATTCCATATATAGTCATACGTACTTATGAAAAAGAACTTGCATGAAATCTTTTGTCGTACCCTCCCGTGGCAGCGGGGTCCTAATGGAAACTAAGGAATATTAAGGCCTCCTTTTAATAGAGAACCAGAACAAAGCATGCATTAGCACTTAGTGAATACATGAACTCCTCAAACTACGGTAATCACCAGAAAGAATCCCAATTATTGTAACCTTGGGGTATGTAGATCATAACTCGTAATAGGTGTCTACAACTTGCAAGATAGGATCAAGAACTCACATATATTCATGAAAACATAATAGGTTCAGATCTGAAATCATGGCACTCGGGCCCTAGTGACAAGAATTAAGCATAGCAAAGTCATAGCAACATCAATCTCAGAACATTAGTGGGTACTAGGGACCAAACTCTAACAAAACTAACTCGATTACATGATAAATCTCATCCAACCCATCACCGTCCAGCAAGCCTATGATGAAATTACTCACGCACGGCGGTGAGCATCAAGAAATTGGTGATGGAGGAAGGTTGGTGATGATGATGACGACGAATCCCCATCTCCGGAGCCCCGAGCGGACTCCAGATCAGCCCTCCCGATGAAGAACAGGAGGCGGTGGCTCCGTATCGTAAAACGCGATGAATCCTTCTCTCTGCGTTTTTTCCCCAAATAGGTACTTATAGAGTTGGAGTTAGGTTCGGAGGATGTCCAGGGGGCCCACAAGCCTGCTAGGCGCCCCCCACCCCCGGGAGGGGGGGAGGGGTGCCTGACGACGACATGTACCTAGGGTAGGGTCATAGGCCTGACCTAGACACCCTCCCCAAGGACATTACCCTAAAGTCAGAAGCATTTAAGGGATATCATCATCCACCCGACCAGAAGCATTCCACTCGGAAGATTCAATGTCACTCGATGCTACCTCTTGAGCACTGCGTTGGTTTTCCCTTGACGAGGAAAGGGTGATGCAGTAAAGCGGCGTAAGTATTTCCCTCAGTTTTTGAGAACCAAGGTATCAATCCAATAGGAGGCCACGCACGAGTCCCTCACACCTACACAAACAAATAAAATCCTCGCAACCAACACAATAAAGGGGTTGTCAATCCCTTCACGGTCACTTACGAAAGTGAGGTCTGATAGATATGATAAGATAATATTTTTGGTATTTTTATGATAAAGATGCAAAGTAAAATAAAGGCAATAAAAATAGCTAAGTGTTGGAAGATTAATATGATGGAAAATAGACCCGGGGGCCATAGGTTTCACTAGTGGCTTCTCTCGAGAGCATAAGTATTACGGTGGGTGAACAAATTACTGTTGAGAAATTGACGAATTGAGCATAGTTATGAGAATATCTAGGTATGATCATGTATATAGGCATCACGTCCGCGACAAGTAGACCGACTCACCTGCATCTACTACTATTACTCCACACATCGACCGCTATCCAGCATGCATCTAGAGTATTAAGTTCAAAAGAACAGAGTAACGCTTTAAGTAAGATGACATGATGTAGAGGGATAAACTCATGCAATATGATATAAATCCCATCTTGTTATCCTCAATGGCAACAATACAATATGTGCCTTGCTGCCCCTGCTATCACTGGAAAAGGACACCGCAAGATTGAACCCAAAGCTAAGCACTTCTCCCATTGCAAGAAAGATCAATCTAGTAGGCCAAACCAAACTGATAATTTGAAGAGACTTTGCAAAGATAACCAATCATACATAAAAGAATTCAGAGAAGATTCAAATATTGTTCATTGATAAACTTGATCATAAACCCACAATTCATCGGTCTCAACAAACACACCGCAAAAGAAGATTACATCGAATAGATCTCCACGAGAATCATATAGAACTTTGTATTGAGAACCAAAGTGAGAGAAGAAGCCATCTAGCTAATAACTATGGACCCGAAGGTCTGAGGTAAACTACTCACACATCATCGGAGAGGCTATGGTGTTGATGTAGAAGCCCTCCGTGATCAATGCCCCCTCCGGCGGAGCTCCGGAAAAGGCCCCAAGATGGGATCTCACGAGTACAGAAGGTTGCGGCGGTGGAACAAGGTTTTTGGCTCCGTATCTGGTAGTTTGGGGGTACATAGGTATATATAGGAGGAAGAAGTACGTCGGTGGAGCAACGTGGGCCCCATGAGGGTGGAGGGCACGCCCAGGGGGGTAGGCACGCCCCCTACCTCGTGCCCTCCTGATTGCTTTCTTGACGTAGGGTCCAAGTCCTCTGGATCACGTTTGTTCCGAAAATCACGTTCCCAAAGGTTTCATTCCGTTTGGACTCCGTTTGATATTCTTTTTCTGCGAAACTCTGAAATAGGCAAAAGAATAGCAATTCTGGGCTGGGCCTCCGGTTAATAGGTTAGTCCCAAAATAATATAAGTGTGTATAATAAATCCAATTAAAAATCCAAAACAAAATATAATATAGCATGGAACAATCAAAAATTATAGATACGTTGGAGACGTATCAAGCATCCCCAAGCTTAATTCCTGCTCGTCCTTGAGTAGGTAAATGATAAAAACAGAATTTTTGATGTGGAATGCTACTTAGCATAATTTCAATGTAATTCTTCTTATTGTGGCACGAATGTTCAGATTTGATATGATTCAAGATAAAAGTTTAATGTTGACATAAAAACAATAATACTTCAAGCATGCTAACCAAGCAATTATGTCTTATCAAAATAACATAGCCAAAGCAAGTTATCCCTACAAAATCATATAGTCTGGCTATGCTCCATCTTCCCCACACAAAATATTCATATCATGTACAACCCCGGTTTTAGCCAAGCAATTGGTTCATACTTTTAACGCACTTCAGCATTTTCAACTTTTACGCAATACATGAGCGCAAGCCATGGATATAGCACTATGGTGTAATAAGGTATAATGATAGGGGTTATGTGGGAAGAAAAAAGAAGGAAGTCTCTTATCAACGAGGCTAATCAACGGGCTATGGAGATGCCCATCAATTGATGTCAATGCAAGGAGTAGGGATTGCCATGCAACGGATGCACTTAGAGCTATAAGTGTATGAAAGCTCAAACAAAAGAAACTAAGTGGGTGTGCATCCAACTTGCTTGCTCAAGAAGACCTCGGGCATTTGAGGA
The DNA here is from genome assembly GCA_021605145.1 of Aegilops bicornis. NCBI lineage: Eukaryota > Viridiplantae > Streptophyta > Magnoliopsida > Poales > Poaceae > Aegilops > Aegilops bicornis. Next base: position 84,312,101 of record CM038673.1, read on the forward strand.
AGCCCATCATTGGAATATACAAGCCAAGTTCTATAATGAAATTTCCCACTAGTATATGAAAGCGACAAAATGAGAGACTCTCTATCATGAAGATCACGGTGCTACTTTGAAGCACAAGTGTGGTAAAAGGATAGTAACATTGTCCATTCTCTCTTTTTCTCATTTTTTTATTTGGGCCTTCTCTCGTTTTTTGGCCTCTTTTTTTATTTAGTCCGAGTCTCATCCCGACTTGTGGGGAATAATAGTCTCCATCATCCTTTCCTCACTTGGGACAATGCTCTAATAATGATGATCATCACACTTTTATTTACTTAAAACTCATGAATTACAACTCAATACTTAGAACAAAATATGAATCTATGTGGATGCCTCCGGCGGTGTACCGGGATATGCAATGAATCAAGAGCGACATGTATGAAAGAATTATGAATGGTGGATTTGCCACAAATACAATGTCAACTACATGATCATGCAAAGCAATATGACAATGATGGAGCGTGTCATGATAAACGAAACGATGGAGAGTTTCATGGCAATATATCTCGGAATGGCTATGGAAATGCCATAATAGGTAGGTATGGTGGCTGTTTTGAGGAAGATATAAGGAGGTTTATGTGTGATAGAGTGTCATATCACGGGGTTTGGATGCACCGGCGAAGTTTGCACCAACTCTCAAGGTGAGAAAGGGCAATGCACGGTACCGAAGAGGCTAGAAAATTGCGGAAAGGTAAGTGTCGTATAATCCATGGACTCACATTAGTCATAAAGAACTCATATACTTATTGCAAAAATTTATTAGCCCTCGAAGCAAAGTACTACTACGCATGCTCCTAGCGGAATGGTTGGTAGGAGTTAACCATGGCGTGATCCCGACCGCCACACAAAGGATGACAATCAATAAATACCTCATGCTTTGACTTCGTTACATAACGGTTCACCATAACGTGCATGCTACGGGAATCACAAACTCCAACACAAGTATTTTTTAATTCCACAATTACTCAACGAGCACAACTATGATATTACCACCTTTATATCTCAAAACAATTATCAAGCATCAAATTTCTCATGATATTATAATTAAAGAAAATTGCCATGTTGTTTTAAGACTCTCAAAATAATATAAGTGAAGCATGAGAGATCAATAGTTTCTATAAAACAAATCCACCGCCGTGCTCTAAAAGATATAAGTGAAGCACTAGAGCAAAACTATATAGCTCAAAAATATAAGTGAAGCACATAGAGTATTCTAATAAGTTCCAATTTATGTGTGACTCTCTCAAAAGGTGTGTACAGCAAGGATGATTGTGGTAAACTAGAAAAACAAAGACACAAATAATACAAGACGCTCCAAGCAAAACACATATCATGTGGTTAATAAAAATATAGCTCCAAGTAAAGTTACCGATGGAAGTAGACGAAAGAGGGGATGCCTTCCGGGGCATCCCCAAGCTTTGGCATTTTGGTGTCCTTAGATTATCTTGGGGTGCCATGGGCATCCCCAAGTTTAGGCTCTTTCAACTCCTTGTTCCATAATCCATCAAATCTTTCACCCAAAACTTGAAAACTTCACAACACAAAACTCAGCAGAAAATCTCGTGAGCTCCGTTAGCGAAAGAAAAGAAAACACTACTTCAAGGTACTGTAATGAACTCATTCTTTATTTATATTGGTGTTAAACCTACTGTATTCCAACTTCTCTATGGTTTATAAACTATTTTACTAGCCATAGATTCATCAAAATAAGCAAACAACACACGAAAAACAGAATCTGTCAAAAACAGAACAGTCTGTAGTAATCTGTAACTAACGCAAACTTCTGGAACTCCAAAAAATCTACCACAATAATACGACCTAGATAATTTGTTTATTGATCTTCTGCAATTGGAATCAATATTTTATCACGTTCTGGTAATTTTTAACAATTGTTTTTGTGAACAGAAAGTTTCTGGAATTTTCAGCAAGATCAAATAACTATCATCCAAGAAGATTCTATAGGTTAAACTTGGCACAAACACTAATTAAAACATAAAAAAATCTTACCAGATGCTAGATGAAACATTTATTCCTAAACAGAAGCAAAAATAAAAAAACTAAAAATAAAGTTGGGTTTCCTCCCAACAAGCGCTATCGTTTAACGCCCCTAGCTAGGCATAATAGCAAGGATAGATATAGCTATTGCCATAATAATAGGATAGATCACTAAAACTCATTTCATATTCTCTAGTTCAGCAGCGAGTTTTCTTTGAGTCAAGCAAAAGTAATCAAAAGGGCTAAATTTAATGGGACAAAAGTCCCCAAGATCAACTTTAGGAGGTATAGGTTCCTCCTTTGGCCCTTCAGACATACACAACCAATTCATCATTATAAGCATTCTTTTGACAGAACTTTGTGAGCCTATACTCGAGAGAATATCCTAGTTCATTATTTCGAATAGCAAAATCATTATTAAGTTCAGAAATTCTATCAACTAGAACATTGGTAGGAACCTTTTTTCTAAGGTTCTCATTAAAAGCAACATAGTCTAGAGATTGAAAACGCAATATTTCCTCTTGATCAAATAGGATAGTTTCTATGGGAGGACGGCCAGCGTCCACCCTATAATGCGCAAAGATTTCTTTGGCCTCTTTTATTATAAATCTGAACTCATGAGCCAAAAAGATAGTAGCGGCACGCTTAACAGAAGAATGCTCAATATTAGAAAATTGTAGGAAAATCCTTTGTATGCAAGGGTGCATGTGCATAAATTCTATCAAGTTCAACTACAAGCATGGCAATAGCGTCCGCAAGACTACTAGTTCTATGAATAATATAACTGCCCATAGAAGGCAAAGCACTGGCACAAGTAAAGAAATCTTGAATAACCCCTTTTCCAATAATATTACCACTACCAATTCGGATTTTTTGTATGTAACATAGGGGGTTCTTCAGTAGGAGCATCAGAATTTCCATGTTATTACTATTGTCCATATCGACAATAGTTTCGCCAATTTCAGACATAACGGCAGAAAGTGCGAGGAGCAAAAAGAAAGAAGGTGGCAAACGGAAAAGAGAGGGCGAATAAAACGGCAAGGGTGATGTGGGGGAGAGGAAAACGAGAGGCAAATGGCAAATAATGTAATGCGGGAGATAAGGGTTTGTGATGGGTACTTGGTATGTTGACTTTTATGTACACTCCCTAAGAACGGCACCAGAAATCCTTCTTGCTACCTCTTGAGCACTGCGTTGGTTTTCCCTTGAATAGGAAAGGGTGATGCAGTAAAGCAGCGTAAGTATTTCCCTCAGTTTTTGAGAACCAAGGTATCAATCCAGTAGGAGGCCACGCACGAGTCCCTCGCACCTACACAAACAAATAAAATCCTCGCAACCAACGCAATAAAATGGTTGTCAATCCCTTCACGGTCACTTACGAAAGTGAGATCTGATAGATATGATAAGATAATATTTTTGGTATTTTTATGATAAAGATGCAAAGTAAAATAAAGGCAATAAAAATAGCTAAGTGTTGGAAGATTAATGTGATGGAAAATAGACCCCGGGGCCATAGGTTTCACTAGTGGCTTCTCTCAAGAGCATAAGTATTACAGTGGATGAACAAATTACTGTTGAGCAATTGACAGAATTGAGCATAGTTATGAGAATATCTAGGTATGATCATATATATAGGCATCACGTCCGCGACAAGTAGACCGACTCCTGCCTGCATCTACTACTATTACTCCATAGATCGACCTCTATCCAACATGCATCTAGAGTATTAAGTTCAAAAGAACAGAGTAACGCTTTAAGTAAGATGACATGATGTAGAGGGATAAACTCATGCAATATGATATAAACCCCATTGTTATCCTCGATGGCAACAATACAATACGTGCCTTGCTGCCCCTGCTGTCACTGGGAAAAGACACCGCAAGATTGAACCCAAAGCTAAGCACTTCTCCCATTGCAAGAAAGATCAATCTAGTAGGCCAAACCAAACTGTTAATTCGAAGAGACTTGCAAAGATAACCAATCATACATAAAAGAATTCAGATAAGATTCAAATATTGTTCATAGATAAACTTGATCATAAACCCACAATTCATCGTTCTCAACAAACACACCGCAAAAGAAGATTACATCGAATAGATCTCCACGAGAATCGTGGAGAACTTTGTATTGAGAACTAAATAGAGAGAAGAAGCCATCTAGCTAATAACTATGGACCCGAAGGTCTGAGGTAAACTACTCACACATCATCGGAGAGGCTATGGTGTTGATGTAGAAGCCCTCCGTGATCAATGCCCCCCTCCGTGAAGCTCCTAAAAGGCCCCAAGATGGGATCTCGCGAGTACAGAAGGTTGCGGCGGTGGAATTAGGTTTTTGGCTCCGTATCTGGTAATTTGGGGGTACGTAGGTATATATAGGAGGAAGAAGTACGTCGGTGGAGCAACATGGGCCCCAGGAGGGTGGAGGGCGCCCCCAGGGGGATAGGTGCGCCCCCTACCTCATGCCCTCCTGATTGCTTTCTTGACGTAGGGTCCAAGTCCTCTGGATCACGTTTGTTCCGGAAATCATGTTCCCGAAGGTTTCATTCCGTTCGGACTCCGTTTGATATTCTTTTTCTGCGCAACTCTGAAATAGGCAAAAAAAATAGCAATTTTGGGCTGGGCCTCTGGTTAATAGGTTAGTCCCAAAATAATACTATAAAAGTGTATAATAAAGCCCATTAAACATCCAAAGAAGAATATAATATAGCATGGAACAATAAGAAATTATAGACACGTTGGAGACGTATCACTCGACCATGACAATAGTCACTCGACGACCAGAAGATCGAAAGCCGCTCTGTACAACAACGGTCGGACGTTTACTCTGTAGACTTAATGGTCATTTATGTACCTTTATTATCATGCTACTGTAAACGCACTCCATCTTTATGTACCTTAAACCCTGTGTAACCGAGAGCGGGAGGGGTCTGGCGAACTCTATATAAGCCACCCCCTCCTCAGGGACAAGGGTTCACACCCCTGTAACTCCACACACACACATATAATCCAGTCGACCGCCTCCGGGCACCGAGACGTAGGGCTATTACTTCCACCGTGAAGGGCCTAAACTTGTAAACCTTGTGTGTACAACTTCACCATAGCTGGGATCTTGCCTCCTCATACCTACCCTTCATTCTACTGTCAGTCTTAGAACCACGACAGTTGGCGCCCACCGTGGGGCAGGTGTCTTAGCGACTTTTTGGTGAGGTTGCAATTTTTACGATTCCTATCATCATGGTTTCTGGCAGTGGATTGGCTGAGGGCCGCGAGATCCGTCTCGGCGTGTTCGCTCGCCGCCGACGACTACCGCTTCAAGAAGCCCTCGACATCGAGACACTTCCGTCTGGCTGGGCGACGATTCAGCATGCGTCCGCGGCGTCCTTCTCCGGCAGCCATCGACCCATTATCGGTCGGCTCCCGTGGTGTACCCGCTCCCCGCTGTTCGCCGACGCAAGCGATCCGGTCGGTCACGACTTCAGCGGTGGGTGAAACACGCGGTGGCTCGTCAGTCGGCCACCCCACAAGTCACGGCAATCGAGCCCGACGAAACTCTCTACGGCCTGTTTGATCTGTCGACTGGCTCCATCAAGACCGCATCCGAGTGGGATAGTAGCGATCCTGCGGCTGAAGTCTTGATGGTCGACGGACCACGTAGTCCTCTTGGCTTCCGCCGCGATGGTGGTGGCGATGGTGGCGGCGATCCGTCACGCGTTCACGAGGAGTACCACCCCGAAACCCTTTCTTCGCAGCAGAGGGAAGAGCTTCGCCGCCGCAACATGGATGCGCTCCACACGCCCATCATTGGGGAAACCTCCGAGGCTCGGGCCTTGGAGGAGGCGCGCCTGGCCAATTTGGCTGAGCGCACTCGACTGGAGAACCTTCAGCATGCACTCGACGAAGGTGAGCCGGTAGCGGATCCCCGAGTCTAGTCGATGACAGCTTTTTTCTCGCCTCAAACTCAGGTATACCGTGACCGATTCAAAATCTCGCAGCTGCGCCCGTAGAAGCGGAGTCAATTCAGCCTTCCTACCGGAGGCTGGTAGGGTTTGATGCAGATCCGGCCTTACTCCGAGCAAAAGAGGAGAGCGTAACACGGCGGTGTCTCGGCCATGAACAGGATTCATAGCAGATCCGTGATGGAAGATACAGTTCAATCGACCCACAGCCCAAGATCGCCCCCGCGGCATGAGGGACGTGGGCGCCGGCAAGACCAGTACATGGGATGGAACCATGAGCAGTATGATCACCAACTCGGCCGCGATGACCGTCGTCGAGTACCAACACCTCCTCCGAGGAGTGGATCATATGTGCCGCGGCAATATGATGACAGACGCCCGCATAGTGGCGAGCGAAGAATTCCAGTCGACCCAAGGGAGCCAGGCTTTGATTCAAGATCTATTCTCGTTCAAGGTCTAGTCGACAGGAACAGGGCACACAGAGAGGGCCTTGACAGAGATCGCCCAACTGGCAGCAGAGTACATGTTTCAGGTCCAAAGTGTTTCAGCAGAGCCATTAGGGCTGCAGAGATTCCTCCCAACTTCAAGTTGGCGACTGGAGTCAGCAAGTTCACTGGTGAGTGCAAGCCCGACACTTGGCTTGAGGATTACTGAGTGGCCGTGTAGATTGGTGGCGGCAATGATGAAGTGGCCATGAAGCATCTTCCTCTGATGTTGGAAGGATCGGCCAGAGCATGGCTGAATAAGTTAACCCCAGGCAGTATATTCAGTTGGGAAGAACTTGCCCGAGTGTTTGTTAGAACTTTTGAGGGTACTTGAAAACAGCCAGCGGGATTGACGAAATTGCAACATTGTGTGCAAAAACCGAATGAAACTCTGAGGGATTACATTCAGAGGTGGACCACGTTACATCACACAGTGGAAAATGTGTCCCAGCATGAAGCAGTTTGCGCCTTCAAGGAAGGCGTTCCGTATCGAGAGCTGGTCCTGAAATTCGGTCGGACGGGAGATATTTCTCTGACTCGGATGATGGAAATAGCCACTCGGTACACTAATGGAGAAGAAGAGGATCGACTCCGCAGTGGAAAGAGTAAACCAGCCGGTCAGGACACCGGTGGAGGCAATTCCAATCGGAAACATAAACGTAAAGCTGAGCCTGCAGGACCTGGTGAAACTGCGGCAGTGGTTCAAGGAAAGTTTAAAGGGAAACCTAAGGGGCCCTGGACCCCCAAGAAGGTAAAAGATCAAGCAGGAAATGATGTGTTGGATTTGCCATGTCACATTCACACCAAAAAGGATGAATAGGGTAATCTGATTTATCCTAAGTACACCACTCGATAGTGTCGACTCCTGATCCAGCAATTCCGAGAGAAACAACCCAGTGAAAACGAAAAGGAGTCAGACAAGGATAAGGACAAGGAAGAAGGTGATGATGGTTTCCCCAACGTCAATTCCACTCTAGTGATTTTTGCTGATGTCGAGAGCAAAAGTCGGTTAAAAGTGATAAATAGAGAAGTGAATTTGGTTGCTCCGGCAACAACAACATACCTGAAGTGGTCACAGACAACTATCACATTCGACCAATCTGATCATCCTGCACACGTTGCCACTCCAGGGAGGCAAGCGTTGGTAGTCGACCCAGTTGTTGGAGGCACTCGACTGACCAAAGTGTTGATGGATGGCGGAAGCGGCATGAATATTCTTTACGCTGAAACCTTGAAGGGGATGGGCATCCCGATGTCCAAGCTTAGCGAAAGCAACATGAGTTTCCATGGCGTTATCCCTGGAAAGAAGGCCGAATCACTCGGCCAAATCTCTCTCTACGTGGTTTTCGGTGATTCAAAGAATTACCGGAAGGAAAAGTTGACATTTGAAGTAGTGGATTTCCAGAGTGCTTATCATGCTATTTTGGGTAGGCCTGCATATGCACGTTTTTTGGCTCGACCATGTTACGTGTACCTCAAATTGAAAATGTCTGATCCCAGAGGAGTGATCACGATCACTGGCAATCGGCAGAAGGCAGAGGAATGCCTCCAGAAGGGTTCTAAAATTGCCGATGCACAAATGGCAGCAGTTGAAATGCAAGAGTATCAGAAAAATGCAGATCCAAGTGATTTGTTGCGAGCCAAGAAGCCTGCCACAGATTCTGCATTTCAGTCGTCCGGTGAAACAAAGCCGATTCATATTCACCCGACCGATCCTAATGCTGCTCCTACTCATATCTCAACATCACTCGACAACAAATATGAAGAAGCGCTCATCCAGTTCCTCCGTGAGAACTGGGACATCTTTGCCTGGAAACCTTCTGACATGCCGGGTGTACCCAGGGAACTGGCTGAGCATCATTTGCTAGTCGACTCGAAAGTAAAACCAGTCAAAGAGCATCTTGGACGGTCCGTCGTACAGAAGAGAAAGGCAATTGGCGAGGAAGTGGCTCGGCTCCTGGCAGCTGAGTTCATCCGAGAGATTTACCACTCCGAGTGGCTCGCCAATGTTGTCATGGTCCCCAAGAAGGACGACTCACTTTGTATGTGTATTGACTTCAAGCATATCAATTGGGCCTGCCCGAAAGATCATTTCCCTCTCCCCTGCATCGACCAAATCGTCGACTCAACTACGGCATGTGAGCGTTTGTCTTTTCTGGACGCATACTCCGGGTATCATCAGATCTGACTGTATGGACCCGATGAAATAAAAACAGCTTTCATCTCTCCATTCGGGTGCTTTTGCTATGTCACCATGCCGTTTGGTCTCAAGAATGCTGGTGCCACATTTATGAGGATGATTCAGAAGTGCCTGCTCACGCGAATCAGTCGAAATGTGGAAGCATATATGCATGACATTGTGGCCAACCTGAGAAGGTATGATATCAAGCTTATTCCGTCGAAGTGGACATTCGGAGTTCCAGGAGGAAAGTTACTCGGTGTCCTCATTTCCGAACAAGGGATCGACGCGAACCCAGAGAAAGTTGGGGCCATACTCCGGATGAAACGCCCTGTGCGTGTGCATGACGTTCAGAAGCTTACTGGTTGTTTGGTCGCCTTGAGTCGATTCATCTCTCGCCTCGGTGAAAAGGCATTACCTCTTTACTGACTGATGAAGAAATCTGATAAGTTCGAGTGGACTCCTGAAGCTGACGCGGCGTTTGCGGAGCTCAAAGCCCTGCTTTCCACCCAGCCGGTGCTTGCTGCCCCAATCAGCAAAGAACCTTTACTGCTTTATATTGCAGCCACTGGACAAGTTGTTACTACAATACTCACGGTCGAGCGAGAAGAAGAAGGAAAAGCTTATAAAGTTCAGCGCCCAGTGTACTATATTTCTGAAGTCCTGACTCCGTCCAAGCAGAGATATCCGCATTATCAGAAGCTTGTTTATGGAATTTACATGACCACGAAGAAGGTTGCACATTATTTCTCTGACCACTCCATTACAGTCGTCAGGGACGCACCATTGTCAGAAATTATGAACAACAGAGATCCAACTGGTCGAGTGGCAAAGTGGGCGATTGAACTCCTTCCCTTGGATATCAAGTTTGAGGCAAAGAAAGCTATCAAGTCCCAAGAAATAGCAGATTTCCTCGCCGAGTGGGTTGAGCAACAACAGCCGACTCAGATTCACTCGGAGCATTAGACCATTTTCTTTGACGGATCCAAGATGTTGAATGGTTCTGGTGCTAGGGTCGTATTGGTATCCCCCCGAGGAGACAGGCTCAGCTATGTTCTTCAGATTCATTTCGATTCCTCCAACAATGAGGCTGAATACGAAGCACTTCTGTACGGGTTGCAAATGGCCATTTCACTCGGCGTCCGTCGCCTAATGGTCTACGGCGACTCGGATTTGGTGGTTAATCAAGTAATGAAGGAGTGGGACGTCAGGAGCCCGGCTATGACTGGCTATTGCAATGCAGTGAGAAAGTTAGAAAAGAAGTTTGAGGGGTTAGAGCTCCATCATATACCCCGACTGAAAAATCAAGCAGCTGATGATTTGGCAAAGATAGGCTCCAAGCGTGAGCCTATTCCCAGTAATGTGTTCTTGGAGCATCTTCACACGCTGTCTGTCCAAGAGGATCCCTTTGCTACCTCTTGAGCACTGCGTTGGTTTTCCCTTGAAGAGGAAAGGGTGATGCAGTAAAGCAGCGTAAGTATTTCCCTCAATTTTTTGAGAACCAAGGTATCAATCCAGTAGGAGCCACGCATGGGTCCCTCGCACCTACACAAACAAATAAATCCTCGCAACCAACACAATAAAGGGGTTGTCAATCCCTTCACGGTCACTTACGAGAGTGAGATCTGATAGATATGATAAGATAATATTTTTGGTATTTTTATGATAAAGATGCAAAGTAAAGAAAGAAAAATAAAAACGGCGCCAGAAATAGCTTGTTGTCGGAAGATTAAATATGATGGAAAATAGACCCGGGGGCCATAGGTTTCACTAGTGGCTTCTCTCGAGAGCATAAGTATTACGGTGGGTAAACAAATTGCTGTTGAGCAATTGACAGAATTGAGCATAGTTATGAGAATATCTAGGTATGATCATGTATACAGGCATCACGTCTGAGACAAGTAGACCGACTCCTGCCTGCATCTACTACAATTACTCCACACATCGACCGCTATCCAGCATGCATCTAGAGTATTAAGTTCATAAGAATGGAGTAACGCTTTAAGTAATACGACGTGACGTAGAGGGATAAATTCATGCAATATGATATAGACCCCATCTTTTTATCCTCGATGGAAACAATCCAATACGTGCCTTGCTGCTCCTACAGTCACTGGGAAAGGACACCGCAAGATTGAACCCAAAGCTAACCACTTCTCCCATTGCAAGAAAGATCAATCTAGTAGGCCAAACCAAACTGATAATTCGAAGAGACTTGCAAAGATAACCAATCATACATAAAAGAATTCAGAGAAGATTCAAATACTGTTCATACATAAACTTGATCATAAACCCACAATTCATCGGTCTTAGCAAACACACCGCAAAAGAAGACTAGATCGAATAGATCTCCAAAAGAGAGGGGGAGAACATTGTATTGAGATCCAAAAAGAGAGAAAAAGCCATCTAGCTAATAACTATGGACCCGAAGGTCTGAGGTAAACTACTCACACATCATCGGAGAGGCTATGGTGTTGATGTAGAAGCCCTCCGTGATCAATGCCTGATGTCTACTACACAACCTTCTTCTTGTAGACGTTGTTGGGCCTCCAAATGCAGAGGTTTGTAGGACAGTAGCAAATTTCCCTCAAGTGGATGACCTAAGTTTTATCAATCCGTGGGAGGCGTAGGATGAAGATGGTCTCTCTCAAACAACCCTGCAACCAAATAACAAAGAGTCTCTTGTGTCCCCAACACACCCAATACAATGGTAAATTGTATAGGTGCACTAGTTCGGCAAAGAGATGGTGATACAAGTGCAATATGGATGGTAGATATAGGTTTTTGTAATCTGAAATTATAAAAACAACAAGGTAACTAATGATAAAAGTGAGCGTAAACGGTATGGCAATGCTAGGAAACAAGGCCTAGGGTTCATACTTTCACTAGTGCAAGTTCTCCCAACAATAATAACATAATTGGATCATATAACTATCCCTCAACATGCGACAAAGAGTCACTCCAAAGTCATTAATAGCGGAGAACAAACGAAGGGATTATGGTAGGGTACGAAACCACCTCAAAGTTATTCTTTCCAATCAATCCGTTGGGCTATTCCTATAAGTGTCAGAAAACGCCCTAGAGTTCGTACTAGAATAACACCTTAAGACACAAATCAAATAAAACCCTAATGTCACCTAGATACTCCAATGTCACCTCAAGTATCCGTGGGTATGATTATACGATATGCATCACACAATCTCAGATTCATCTACTCAACCAACACAAAGTACTTCAAAGAGTGCCCCAAAGTTTATACCGGAGAGTCAAGACAAAAACGTGTGCCAACCCCTATGCATAGGTTCATGGGCGGAACCCGCAAGTTGATCACCAAAACATACATCAAGTGAGTCACGTGATATCCCATTGTCACCACAGATATGCACGACAAGACATACATCAAGTGTTCTCAAGTCATTAAAGACTCAAGCCGATAAGATAACTTCAAAGGGAAAACTCAATCCATTACAAGAGAGTAGAGGGGGAGAAGAAACATAAGATCCAACTATAATAGCAAAGCTTGCGATACATCAAGATCGTGCCAAATCAAGAACACGAGAGAGAGAGAGAGAGAGAGAGAGAGAGAGATCAAACACATAGCTACTGGTACATACCCTCAGCCCCGAGGGTGAACTATGCCCTCCTCATCATGGAGAGCGCCGGGATGATGAAGATGGCCACCGGTGAGGGATCCCCCCTCCGACAGGGTGCCGGAGCAGGGTCCCGATTGGTTTTTGGTGGCTAATGAGGCTTGCGGCGGCGGAAATCCATATCTATTCTGTTCCTCGAAGTTTTTAGGGTATATATATATATATAGGCGGAAGAAATACGTCAGGGGAGCCACGAGGGGCCCACGAGGGTGGAGGGCGCGCCCAAGGGGGTGGGCGCGCCCCCCTGCCTCGTGCCTCCCTCATTGCTTTCCTGACGTGCACTCCAAGTCTCCCTGGTTGCTTTCCTTCCAAAAATAACTTCTCCAGAAGGTTTCATTCCGTTTCGACTCCGTTTGATATTCCTTTTCTTCAAACATCAAACAAGGGAAAAACAGAATCGCACCGGCTCGGGTCAATAGGTTAGTCCCAAAAGTAATATAAAAGTGCATAATAAAGCCCGTAAACATCCAAAACAGATAATATAATAGCATGAATACTTCATAAATTATAGATATGTTGGAGACGTATCAGCATCCCCAAGCTTAATTCCTTCTCTCCTCGAGTAGGTAAATGACAAAAGAAATAATTTATGAAGTGTGAATGCTAGCAGGTGCATAAGTTTGATCAATGATAATTTCAATCACCTTTTCTAGCATCATTATACGTTATAACAGTAGCTCATATCATAAAACTTTGCATGATCAAGTAACAAACTATTCACAAGTTAAAGTATAGATCATAAACTTTCTTCAAAACTAATGAACTATGTTATTAGTCATCAAACAATTACAATTCATCTTATTTTCAGGAAGAGTCTATGTCAGAGCTTTGATTCAGCAAACTTCACATATTCAACTATCATTTAGTCTTCCATGATTTCTACCACTCAAAGCATATTTTTAGAACAAATAGTATTCATCGAACACAGAGAAAGATAGGGGCTTAATGTTTCGCCTCCCAGCCTTTTACCTCAAGGGTAATGTCAATAAGATTTAATTCATGCTCAAACATATTTGAATGGCCATATATGCTTAGATCTTTCCATCACATGATGCTTGACAACTAAAGAGTAGGTTGGAATGAGAAGGAATACTACTGACTCTTGCATAAAAGTCAAAGATAGGCCCTTCATAGAGGGAAGCAGGGATTTGCAGAGGTGCCAGAGCTCGAAGCAAAAACAGAGATGAAAATAATTTTGAGAGGTATGCTTTCATTGTCAACATAACGACCAAGAGTTCCCAATATCTTCCATACTACATAAATTATAGGCGGTTCCCAAACAGAAAGGTAAAGATTTTTACTCCCCCTCCACCAACAATCATCAATCCATGGCTTGCCCGAAAAAACGGGTGCCTCCAACTAACATCAAACCTAGGGGAGTTTTGTTTGCAATTATTTTTTATTTGATTTCGATCTTTTGATCATGGGACTGGGCATCCCAGTTACCAGCCATTTTCTCGTGAATGATGAGCGAAGTCCACTCATCGTGAGAATAACCCACCTAGCATGGAAGATACTGCTAACCCGTAGTCGCTAGATGAGCGATTCGGGCATACAAAACAGATTACTATTTGAAGGTTTAGAGTTTGGCACATGCAAATTTACTTGGAACGGCAGGTAAATACCGCATATAGGTAGATATGGTGGACACTCATGGAAGAAACTTGGTTCAAGGAATTTGGATGCACAAGCAGTATTCCCGCTTAGTACAGATATTTTGGCTAGCAAAGGATTCTAAATAGCAAGAACCACATGTTAGAGGATCCAAAACAATATAACTTATACAAATATACCCAAGCATAACTCATTATGTTGTCTTCCTTGTCCGACTTCAACTAATTTGCTCAGGTTTGAAAATAATTAATGGGGCTCACAATCATAGAAGATGTCCAAGATAGTATATTTATATGTGAAATCTCTCTTCCTTCAATAGTCTTTCATGAATTGTTCAAGTGACCAATACAATGTTTGCTAACCTTCAAAAAAATTACCACCTCTACTTCTCATATGTGAAGGCATTACTCCCCATGGGAAAGGCATACGATACATATATAATTTCAGATTTATGACATTCAAATCATTCAACCATTTACTCATAGGATATAAGTGAAGCACGCGAGTAAATGACAAACTACACCAAAAAAATATGAGTGAAGATCAATGAGTAGTTGTATAATTATGTAACTATGTGAAGACTCTCTAACATTTAAGAATTTAAGATCTTGGTATTTTATTCAAACAGCAAGCAAAACAAAAGAAAATAAAATGATGCTCCAAGCAAAACACATATCACGTGGTGAATAAAAATATAGCTCCAAGTAAAGTTACCGATGAACGAAGACGAAAGAGGGGATGCCTTCCGGGGCATCCCCAAGCTTAGGATCTTGGTTATCCTTGAATATTACCTTGGGGTGCCTTGGGCATCCCCAAGCTTAGGCTCTTGCCACTTCTTATTCCATAGTCCATCGAATCTTTACCCAAAACTTGAAAACTTCACAACACAAAACTTAACAGAAAACTCGTAAGCTCCATTAGTATAAGAAAATAAATCACCACTTAGGTACTGTTGTGAACTCATTCTAAATTCATGTTGTTGTAATATCTACTGCATTCCAACTTCTCTATGGTTCATACCCTCCGATATTACTCATAGATTCATCAAAATAAGCAAACAACACATAGAAAACAGAATCTGTAAAAAACAGAACAGTCTGTAGTAATCTGTATCAAACGTATACTTCTGGAACTCCAAAATTTCTAAAATAAATTGGTGGACCTGAGGAATTTGTCTAGTAATCATTGATGTCTACTACACAAACTTCTTCTTGTAGACGTTGTCGGGCCTCCAAGTGCAGAGGTTTGTAGGACAGTAGCAAATTTCCCTCAAGTGGATGACCTAAGGTTTATCAATCCGTGGGAGGCGTAGGATGAAGATGGTCTCTCTCAAACAACCCTATAACCAAATAACAAAGAGTCTCTTGTGTCCCCAACACACCCAATACAATGTTAAATTGTATAGGTGCACTAGTTCGGCCAAGAGATGGTGATACAAGTGCAATATGGACGGTAGATAAAGGTTTTTGTAATCTGAAATAATAAAAACAGCAAGGTAACTAATGATAAAAGTGAGCATAAACGGTATTGCAATGATAGGAAACAAGGCATAGGGTTCATACTTTCACTAGTGCAAGTTCTCTCAACAATAATAACATAGATAGATCATATAACAATCCCTCAACATGCAACAAAGAGTCACTCCAAAGCCACTAATAGCGGAGAAAAAACGTAGATATTATGGTAGGGTATGAAACCACCTCAAAGTTATTCTTTCGGATCAATCTATTCAAGAGTTCATACTAGAATAACACCTTAAGACACAAATCAACCAAAACCCTAATGTCACCTAGATACTCAATTTTCACCTCAAGTATCCATGGGCATGATTATACGATTTGCATCACACAATCTCAGATTCATCCAACCAACACAAAGTACTTCAAAGAGTGCCCCAAAGTTTCTACCGGAGAGTCAAGAAAACGTGTGCCAACCCCTATGCATAGGTTCATGGGCGGAACCCGCAAGTTGGTCACCAAAACATACATCAAGTGGCACGTGATATCCCACTGTCACCATAGATAAACACGGCAAGACATTCATCAAGTGTTCTCAAATTAAAGACTCAATCCGATAAGATAACTTCAAGAGGGAAACTCAATTCATCACAAGAGAGTATAGGGGTAGAAACATCATAAGATCCAGCTATAATAGCAAAGCTCGCGATACATCAAGATCGTGCCATAGAGAGAACACGAGAGAGAGATAGAGAGAGAGAGAGAGAGAGAGAGATCAAACACATAGCTACTGGTACATACCCTCAGCCCCGAGGGCGAACTACTCCCTCCTCGTCATGGAGAGCGCCGGGATGATGAAGATGGCCATCGGTGATGGGTTCCTCCCAGTGAGGTGCCGAACGGGCTCCCGAGAGGTTTTTGGTGGCTACAGAGGCTTGCGGCGGCGAAACTCCCGATCTATCTTGATATTCGGTGTTTTTAGGGTATGTAAGCTTATATAAGCGAAAGAAGCTGGTCGGGAGGTGCTCGAGGGGCCCACGAGACAGGGGGGGCGCGCCCAGCGCCCCCTACCTCCTGGGCTCCTCGAGGATCTTCTGACGTGAACTCCAAGTCTCCAGGATGATATTCTTCCCAAAAATAAAGCTGCCGAAGGTTTCATTCCATTTGGACTCCGTTTGATATTCCTTTTCCTCGAAATACTGAAACAGGCAATAAAACAACAATATGGGCTGGGCCTCCGGTTAATAGGTTAGTCCCAAAAGTAATATATAAGTGAATAATAAAGCCCAATGTTGCCCAAAACAGTAGATAATATAGCATGGAGCAATCAAAAATTATAGATACGTTGGAGACGTATCAAGCATCCCCAAGCTTAATTCCTGCTCGTCCTCGAGTAGGTAAATGATAAAAAGATAAGTTTTGATGCGGAGTGCTACTTGGCATAATTTCAATGTAATTCTACTTAATTGTGGTATGAGTATTCAGATTCGAAAGATTCAAGACAAAAGTTTAATATTGACATCAAAATAATAATACTTCAAGCATACTAACAAAGCAATTATGTCTTCTCAAAATAACACGGCCAAAGAAAGTTATCCCTACAAAATCATATAGTCTGGCTATGCTCTATCTTCACCACACAAAGTATTTAAATCATGCACAACCCCGATGACAAGCCAAGCTATTGTTTCATACTTTTGACGTTTTCAAACTTTTTCAATCTTCATGCAATACATGAGCGTGAGCCATGGATATAGCATTTTATGTGGAATAGAATGGTGGTTGTGGAGAAGACAAAAAGGGAGAAGATAGTCTCACATCAACTAGGCGTATCAACGGGCTATGGAGATGCCCATCAATAGATATCAATGTGAGTGAGTAGGGATTGCCATGCAACGGATGCACTAGAGCTATAAGTGTATGAAAGCTCAACAAAAGAAACTAAGTGGGTGTGCATCCAACTTGCTTGCTCACGAAGACCTAGGGCATTTTGAGGAAGCCCATCATTGGAATATACAAGCCAAGTTCTATAATGAAAAATTCCCACTAGTATATGAAAGTGACAAAATGAGAGACTCTCTATCATGAAGATCATGGTGCTACTTTGAAGCACAAGTGTGGTAAAAGGATAGTAACATTGTCCCTTCTCTCTTTTTCTCTCATTTTTTTATTTTTTTATTTGGGCCTTTTCTCTTTTTTTATGGCCTCTTTTTTTTTCTTTTTTTTTCATCCGGAGTCTCATCCCGACATGTGGGGGAATCATAGTCTCCATCATCCTTTCCTCACTGGGACAATGCTCTAAAAATGATGATCATCACACTTTTATTTTCTTACAACTCAACAATTACAACTCGATACTTAGAACAAAATATGACTGTATATGAATGCCTCCGGCGGTGTACCGGGATGTGCAATGACTCATGAGTCACATGTATGAAAGAATTATGAACGATGTCTTTGCCACAAATACAATGCCAACTACATGATCATGCAAAGCAATATGACAATGATGGAGCGTGTCATAATAAACGGAACGGTGGAAAGTTGCATGGCAATATATCTCGGAATGGCTATGGAAATGCCATGATAGGTAGGTGTGGTGGCTGTTTTGAGGAAGATATATGGTGGGTGTATGATACCGACAAAAGGTGCGCGGTATTAGAGAGGCTAGCAATGGTGGAAGGGTGAGAGTGCGTATAATCCATGGACTCAACATTAGTCATATAGAACTCATATACTTATTGCAAAAATCTACAAGTTATCAAAGCAAAGTATTACACGCATGCTCCTAGGGGATAGATTGGTAGGAAAAGACCATCGCCGTCCCCGACCGCCACTCATAAGGAAGACAATCAATAAATAAATCATGCTCCGACTTCATCACATAACGGTTCACCATACGTGCATGCTACGGGAATCACAAACTCTAACACAAGTAATTCTCAAATTCACAACTACTCAATTAGCATGACCATAATATCACCATCTTCATATCTCAAAACAATTATCAAGCATCAAACTTCTCATAGTATTCCACACACTCATAAGAAAGTTATTACTAGTCTTGAATACCTAGCATATTAGGATTATTTAAGCAAATTACCATGCTATTTAAGACTCTCAAAATAATAAAAGTGAAGCATGAGAGTGCATCTATTTCTTCAAAATAAAACCACCATTGTGCTATAAAAGATATAAGTGAAGCACTAGAGCAAACAACAAACTACTCTGAAAGATATATGTGAAGATCAATGAGTAGTTGTATAATTATACAACTATGTGAAGACTCTCTAACATTTAAGAATTTCAGATCTTCGTATTTTATTCAAACAGCAAGCAAAGCTAAATAAAATGACATGACGCTCCAAGCAAAACACATATCATGTGGCGAATAAAAATATAGCTCCAAGTAAAGTTACCGATGAACGAAGACGAAAGAGGGGATGCCATCCGGGGTATCCCCAAGCTTAGACGCTTGGTTATCCTTTAATATTACCTTGGTCTGCCTTGGGCATCCCCAAGGTTAGGCTGTTGCCACTACTTATTCCATAGTCAATTGTATCTTTACCCAAAACTTGAAAACTTCACAACACAAAACTTAACAGAAATCTCGTGAGCTCCGTTAGCGAAAGAAAACAAAACACCACTTCAAGGTACTGTAATGAACTCATTATTTATTTTCATTTGTGTTAAACCTAATGTATTCCAACTTCTCTATGGTTTATAAACTATTTTACTAGCCATAGATTCATCAAAATAAGCAAAAAACACACGAAAAACAGAATCTGTCAAAAACAAAACAGTCTATAGTAATCTGTAACTAACGCAAACTTCTGGAACTCCAAAAATTCTAAAATAATACCTGAGGAATTTGACTAGTAATCATCTTCAAAAATAATCAACTAAATAGCACTCTCCAGTAAAAAGTTCTAGCTAATCTCGTGAGCGCTAAAGTTTCTGTTTTTTACAGCATGATCATAAAGACTTTACCCAAGTCTTCCCAAAGGTTCTGCTTGGCACAAACACTAATTAAAACATAAAACAACATCTAAACATAAGCTAGATGGATTATTTATTCCTAAACATAACCAAAAAGCAAGAAACTAAAATAAAATTGGGTTGCCTCCCAACAAACGCTATCGTTTAACGCCTCTAGCTAGGCATGATGATTTCAATGATGCTCAAGTAAAAGATAAGAATTGAAACATAAAGGGAGAATCATGAAGAATATGACTAGCACATTTAAGTCTAACCCACTTCCTATGCATAGGGATTTTGTGAGCAAACAACTTATGGGAACAACAATCAACTAGCATAGGAAGGCAAAACAAGCATAACTAGCATAAGTTTCATCACAATAATCATCATAAGTAGCAACTTCGTTCTCATCATAATCGATTGAAACCTTTCCCAAGATAGTGGAATCACTAAATAAGGTTGACACTCTTCCAAATCCAATTTCAACAATATAATCATCATAAATAGGAAGCATGCTATCATCATAACAACTTTGCATATCAAAACTTGGGATGCTAAAAATATCATCTTCATTAAACATAGCATCCCCAAGCTTGGGACAAACATTAATTTCAGCAAATATATTCTCAAATATTTCATCCTCATCAAACATAGCTTCCCCAAGTTTGGGCCCTTTCATATCATAAGCATTATCACTCTCATCATTAAAAATATGGATAGCACCAATAGTAAAGAAATTATCATTATCACAATGAGTAGTAGGAGCAACATCATTTGGGAGGGATACCTTTTTAACTTTGTTGCCCCTTCTTTTCCTTTTCTTTTTCACATTATGTGTGGGTTCAACCTTCCTCTTTGAGCTCCTTATTGACGAGATTGGTTGAATAGAAAGCTCCTCCTTGTTACCTGATTCATCATAAGAAATAATAGGAGGATATAGGGAAGTCTCTTCCCTTTCATTAGTATTCTCATCATCTTCTATTTGCTTTCTTTTCTTTATGTAATTAGCAATATAAGGATTTTCAATGCAATTCACCGCACAATAAAAATAAATCTTCTCTAGATCAATATCAAGGAATTTCTTATGGGCAAATTCTGGAAGGTCCTTAAGTAAACGTTTCAACTCTTCATAACCCAAAAGCAAACTAAGTTCATTATAATGTGCAAGGGATATCAAATCATCACAATTTTTGGACACAATTCGGTCATGAACAATTTGCATTGGAGATGTAAATGACCACGTTCATTGCAAAGTTCACAAGTACGGCAAAGGAAATTCAAAATTTCAGAACTCACATCTAGCCTTTCTTGCAACCATTTAGTTTCTAAATGCTTATGCCTCTTGCAATAAATATCTTCTCTATTTGGTGTGTTCATGCAAACATGCATTCCACAAAATTTGACATGCTCATAAGAGATATTTTCATCATAACTAGTGCAATCATCATTAGTACTATGGATATTCAAAGAGTTTATACTAACAACATTGCAATCATGCTCATCATTCAAAGATTTAGTACCAAGCATTTTAATGCATTCTTCTTCTAGCACTTGAGCACAATTTTCCTTTCCATCATACTCACGAAAGATATTAAAAAGACGAAGCGTATGAGACAAACTTAACTCCATTTTTTTCTTGTAGTTTCCTTCTATAAACTAAACTAGTGATAAAACAAGAAACAAAAGATTCGATTGCAAGATCTAAAGATATACCTTCAAGCACTCACCTCCCCGGCAACGGCGCCAGAAAAGAGCTTGATGTATACTACGCAACATTCTTCTTGTAGACGTTGTTGGGCCTCCAAGTGCAGAGGTTTGTAGGACAGTAGCAAATTTCCCTCAAGTGGATGACCTAAGGTTTATCAATCCGTGGGAGGCGTAGGATGAAGATGGTCTCTCTCAAACAACCCTACAACCAAATAACAAAGAGTCTCTTGTGTCCCCAACACACCCAATACAATGGTAAATTGTATAGGTGCACTAGTTCGGCGAAGAGATGGTGATACAAGTGCAATATGGACGGTAGATAAAGGTTTTTGTAATCTGAAATTATAAAAACAGCAAGGTAACTAATGATAAAAGTGAGCGTAAACGGTATTGCAATGATAGGAAACAAGGCATAGGGTCCATACTTTCACTAGTGCAAGTTATCTCAACAATAATAACATAGATAGATCATATAACAATCCCTCAACATGCAACAAAGAGTCACTCCAAAGCCACTAATAGCAGAGAACAAACGTAGAGATTATGGTAGGGTACGAAACCACCTCAAAGTTATTCTTTCGGATCAATCTATTCAAGAGTTCGTACTAGAATAACACCTTAAGACACAAATCCACCAAAACCCTAATGTCACCTAGATACTCCATTGTCACCTCAAGTATCCGTGGGCATGATTATACGATATGCATCACACAATCTCAGATTCATCCAACCAACACAAAGTACTTCAAAGAGTGCCCCAAAGTTTCTACCGGAGAGTCAAGAAAACGTGTGCCAACCCCTATGCATAGGTTCATGGGCGGAACCCGCAAGTTGGTCACCAAAATATACATCAAGTGGCACGTGATATCCCATTGTCACCACAGATAAACACAGCAAGACATACATCAAGTGTTCTCAAATTAAAGACTCAATCCAATAAGATAACTTCAAGAGGGAAACTCAATTCATCACAAGAGAGTAGAGGGGTAGAAACATCATAAGATCCAACTATAATAGCAAAGCTCGCGATACATCAAGATCGTGCCATAGAGAGAACATGAGAGAGAGAGAGATCAAACACATAGCTACTGGTACATACCCTCAGCCCCGAGGGTGAACTACTCCCTCCTCGTCATGGAGAGCGTCGGGATGATGAAGATGGCCACCGGTGATGGGTTCCCCCTCCGGCAGGGTGCCGGAACGGGCTCCCGTGAGGTTTTTTGTGGCTACAGAGGCTTGCGGCGGCGGAACTCCCGATCTATCTTGATATTCGATGTTTTTAGGGTACGTAAGCTTATATAGGCGAAAGAAGTCGGTCGGGAGGTGCTTGACGGGCCCACGAGACATGGGGCGCCCGAGGGGGCGCCTATCTCCTGGCCTCCTCGAGGATCTTCTCGACGTGAACTCCAAGTCTCGTGATGATATTCTTCCCAAAAATAACGCTGGCGAAGGTTTCATTCCGTTTGGACTCCGTTTGATATTCCTTTTCTTCGAAATACTGAAACAGGCAATAAAACAGCAATATGGGCTGGGCCTCCGGTTAATAGGTTAGTCCCAAAAGTAATATAAAAGTGAATAATAAAGCCCAATGTTGCCCAAAACAGTAGACAATATAGCATGGAGCAATCAAAAATTATAGATACGTTGGAGACGTATCAATCATCTGCAAAAAGAATCAACTAAATAGCACTCTCCAGTAAAAAGTTTTAGCTAATCTCGTGAGCGCTAAAGTTTCTGTTTTTTACAGCATGATCATAAAGACTTCACCCAAGTCTTCCCAAAGGTTCTACTTGGCACAAACACTAATTAAAACACAAAACCACATCTAAACAGAAGCTAGATGGATTATTTATTCCTAAATAGAACCAAAAAGGAAGAAACTAAAATAAAATTGGGTTGCCTCCCAACAAGCGCTATCGTTTAATGCCCCTGGCTAGGCATGATGATTTCAATGATGCTCGCATAAAAGATAAGAATTGAAACATAAAGAGAGCATCATGAAGAATATGACTAGCACATTTAAGTCTAACCCACTTCCTATGCATAGGGATTTTGTGATCAAACAACTTATGGGAACAATAATCAACTAGCATAGGAAGGCAAAACAAGTATAACTTTAAAATTTTAAGCACATAGAGAGGAAACTTGATGTTATTGCAATTCCTACAAGCGTATATTCCTCCCTCATAATAATTTTTAGTAGCATCATGAATGAATTAAACAATATAATCATCACTTAAAGCATTATTTTCATGATCTACAAGCATAGAAAATTTACTACTCTCCACATAAGCAAAATTCTTCTCATTCGGAATAGTGGGAGTATCATAAGATACTTGAATACTATAAATTGTTTCCACAATAAAAGAGTAATGTTCAGAAAAAGGGTAATCATAATCATGACAAATTTTATAAATATAATCATCACTACTTTTTAAAGCATAAGTTTCATCACAATAATAATCATAAGTAGCAACTTTGTTCTCATCATAATCAATTGAAACCTCTTCCGAAATAGTGGATACATCACTAAATAAAGTCATGACGTCTCCAAATCTACTTTCATAAATATTATAAGATTCAACATCCTCCAAAATAGTGGGATCATTACTTCCTAAAGTTGACACTCTTCCAAACCCACTTTTATCAATATAATCATCATAGGTAGAAGGCATGCTATCATCATAACAACTTTGCATATCTAAACTTGGGAGGCTAAAAATATTATCATTATTAAACATAACATCCCCAAGCTTGGGACAAACATCAGCAATATATTCTCAAATATGTCATCCTCATCAAACATAGCTTCCCCAAGCTTGGGCCTTTTCATATCATAAGCATAATCACTCTCATCATTAATAGTATGGATAGCACCAATAGTATAGCAATTATCATATTCTTCCAAGCAAGTGCCAAAAGATTTTCAAGGTCATAAGAAGTATCATTATCTTCCCAATCATAATCATCACAACAAGCAATAGGCATAACGAGATCATCATCAAGTGCATCATCTTCCACAATTATTTTTGTTTCATTTTCATGAGGCACAACAATAATAGGAGCAACATTATTTGGAAGAGATATCTTTTTACCTCTCCTCCTTTTTATTTTCTTCTTCTTTACCACATCATGTGTGGGTTCAATCCTCTTTTTGGAGCTCCTTATTAATGAATTGGTTGAATAGAAGGCTCCTCCTCGTTACCTGATTCATCATAAGAAATAATAGGAGAATATTGGGAAGTCTCTTCCCTTTCGTTAGTATTCTCTTCATCTTCTATTTGTTTTCTTTTCTTTATGTAGTTGGCAATATAAGGATTTTCAATGCAATTCACCGTACAATACATATAAATTTCCTCTAGATCAAAATGAAGAACTCTATCAAGGGCAAATTCTGGAATAACCTTAGTTATACGTTTCATTTCTTCATAACCCAAGAGCAAACTAAGTTCATTATGATGTGCAAGGGAAATCAAGTCATCACAATTTTTGGACACGATAAGATCATGAAACAATTTGCATTGGGTACTGAAATGATCATGTTCATTGCAAAGTTCACAAGTACGGCTAAGAAAATTTAAATTTTCAGCATAAACATCTAGCCTTTCTTGCAACCATTTAGTTTCTAAATGCTTATGCCTCTTGCAATATCTATCTTCCCTATTTAGTGTGTACTTGCAAACCCAATGCACTCCACAAAAATTGACATGTTTATAGGAGACATTTTCATCATAACTAGTGCAATCATCATTAGTACTATGGATATTCAAGGAGTTCATACTAGCAAAATTGCAATCATGCTCATCGTTCAAAGATTTAGTGCCAAACATTTTAATGCATTCTTCTTCTAACACTTTGGCACAATTTTCTTTTCCATCATACTCATGAAAGATATTAAAAAGATGAAGCGTATGAGGCAAACTCAATTCCATTTTTTTGTAGTTTTCTTTTTATAGACTAAACTAGTAATAAAACAATAAACAAAAAGATTCGATTGCAAGATCTAAAGATATACCTTCAAGCACTCACCTCCCGACAGCGCGCCAGAAAAGAGCTTAGTTGACGGGGTGTGAGTGCCGCTTACCTAGCCTCCCCGGCAACGGCGCCAAAATAGAGCTTGATGTCTACTACACAACCTTCTTCTTGTAGACGTTGTTGTGCCTCCAAGTGTAGATGTTTGTAGGACAGTAGCAAATTTCCCTCAAGTGCATGACCTAAGGTTTATCAATCCGTGGGAGGCGTAGGATGAAGATGGTCTCTCTCAAACAACCATGCAACCAAATAACAAAGAGTCTCTTGTGTCCCCAACACACCCAATACAATGGTAAATTGTATAGGTGCACTAGTTCGGCGAAGAGATGGTGATACAAATGCAATATGGATGGTAGATATAGGTTTTTGTAATCTGAAATTATAAAAACAGCAAGGTAACTAATGATAAAAGTGAGCGTAAACAGTATTGCAATGCTAGGAAACAAGGCCTAGGGTTCATACTTTCACTAGTGCAAGTTCTCTCAACAATAATAACATAATTGGATCATATAACAATCCCTCAACATGCAACAAAGAGTCACTCCAAAGTCACTAATAGCGGAGAACAAACGAAGAGATTATGGTAGGATACGAAACCAGCTCAAAGTTATTCTTTCCAATCAATCCTTTGGGCTATTCCTTTAAGTGTCACAAACAGCCCTAGAGTTCGTACTAGAATAACACCTTAAGACACAAATCAACCAAAACCCTAATGTCACCTAGATACTCCAATGTCACCTCAAGTATCCGTGGGTATGGTTATACGATATGCATCACACAATCTCAGATTCATCTATTCAACCAACACAAAGTACTTCAAAGAGTGCCCCAAAGTTTATATACCGAGAGTCAAGACGAAAACGTAGCCAACCCCTATGCATAGGTTCATGGGCGGAACCCGCAAGTTGATCACCAAAGCATACATCAAGTGAGTCACGTGATATCCCATTGTCACCACTGATACGCACGGCAAGACATACATCAAGTGTTCTCAAATCATTAAAGACTCAATCTGATAAGATAACTTCAAAGGGAAAACTCAATCCATTACAAGAGAGTAGAGGGGGAGAAGAAACATAAGATCCGGCTATAATAGCAAAGCTCGCGATACATCAAGATCGTGCTAAATCAAGAACACGAGAGAGAGAGAGAGAGAGAGAGAGAGAGAGATCAAACACATAGCTACTGGTACATACCCTCAGCCCCGAGGGTGAACTACTCCCTCCTCGTCATGGAGAGCGCCGGGATGATGAAGATGGCCACCGGTGAGGGATCCCCCCTCCGGCAGGGTGCCGGAACAGGGTCCCGATTGGTTTTTGGTGGCTACAGAGGCTTGCGGCGGCGGAACTCCCGATCTATTCTGTTCCCCGAAGTTTTTAGGGTATATGGATATATATAGGCGGAAGAAATACGTCAGGGGAGCCACGAGGGGCCCACGAGGGTGGAGGGCGCGCCCAGGGGGGTGGGCGCGCCCCCCTGCCTCGTGCCTCCCTCGTTGCTTTCCTGACGTGCGCTCCAAGTCTCCCCGGTTGCTTTCCTTCCAAAAGTAACTTCTCCAAAAGGTTTCATTCCGTTTCGACTCCGTTTGATATTCCTTTTCTTTGAAACACTGAAACAAGGAAAAAAACAGAAACTGGCACTGGGCTCTGGGTCAATAGGTTAGTCCCAAAAGTAATATAAAAGTGCATAATAAACATCCAAAACAGATAATATAATAGCATGAATACTTCATAAATTATAGATACGTTGGAGACGTATCAATGCCCCATCCGGGGAGCTCCGGAAAAGGCCCCAAGATGGGATCTCACGGGTACAGAAGGTTGCGGTGGTGGAATTAGGTTTTTGGCTCCGTATCTGGTAGTTTGGGGGTACGTAGGTATATATAGGAGGAAGAAGTACGTCGGTGGAGCAACCTGGGCCCGACGAGGGTGGAGGGCGCGCCAGGGGGGTAGGCGTGCCCCCCTACCTCGTGCTTTCCTGGTTGATGTCTTGACGTAGGGTCCAAGTCGTCTGGATCACGTTCGTTCCAAAAATCACGTTCCCGAAGGTTTCATTCCATTTGGACTCCGTTTGATATTCTTTTTCTGCGAAACTTTGAAATAAGCAAAAAACAACAATTCTGGGCTGGGCCTCCAGTTAATAGGTTAGTCCCAAAAATAGTATGAAAGTGTATAACAAAGCCCATTAATGTCCAAAACAGAATATAATATAGCATAGAACAATAAAAAATTATAGATACGTTGGAGACGTATCACCCTTCACGGAGGAGCCCCCGCAGCCTAAGAGCCCTACAGATCTGACTGAAGTTGAAATCCCAGCCGTGGTCGACTTGGTCATGGAAGTTTTAGTCGTCATACCCGATTGGACAGTGCCGTACATTGCATATATTGTCAGGAAAGAGCTACGAGAAGATGAAGAAGAGGCCCGTCAGATTGTTCGTCGATCTAAAGCTTTCATAGTAATGGGTGGACAGCTTTACAGAGAAAGTGTTACCGGAGTCGCTCAGAAGTGCATAACACCGGAAGAAGGTCGAGTGATCCTCAATGACATCCACTCGGGGACCTGTGGTCACCATGCGTCCTCTCGGACCATTGTGGCCAAAGCATATCGAGCGGGATTTTATTGGCCACGAGCGAATGAAATGGCAAAAGACATAGTCGACAAATGTGAAGGTTGCCAGTTCTACTCCAACATGTCTCACAAGCCTGCATCAGCCCTTAAAACCAGTCCACTCTAAAGTGTATAATACTTCAAGCATACTAAGTAAGATATTATGTCTTCTCAAAATAACATGGCCAAAGAAAGTTATCCCTACGAAATCATATAGTCTGGCTATGCTCTATCTTCACCACACAAAGTATTTAAATCATGCACAACACCGATGACAAGCCAAGCAACTGTTTCATACTTTTGATGTTCTCAAACTTTTTCAATCTTCACGCAATACATGAGCGTGAGCCATGGACATAGCACTATATGTGGAATAGAATGGTGGTATTGGAGAGCCTGCCAACAAGCCAGCCTCTACGCGGCTGGCTCGACGGGCCACCCAGCCGGCAGCAATGCCGATGTGTTCCTTCTCCTACTCCCTGAAGAGGCTTTCTCATAGGGCTCTGGAGCTTGAAGCCATGGCGCGTGCTGCAAAGAGGAGATGGAGAGCGGAGTGTGGTGCGGCTATTGCCGGACACTTGACCATGTTTAAATACTGGGTGGTTGCCAATGCGAGGTGTTTAATGTCGGCCAGCATGCGGACGGACGTGTGGCACTCGGTGCGCCAAACTAGGTTCCTCGGTAGACCATTGATTTAAAGGATGTAGGCAGATGGACAGATGATATTTCAATGCGGAGCGAAGACGCGTGCAACGTGCGAGGCTCTTGGACGTTGCACGCTTCAATGTCGGCATGAATGCGACACTGGCCGCTTTGGGCAGGAAATGGCGCGGGACCCCCCTCCCACGCCCCAACGGTTTGGTTCTAGTTTACGGGAAAAAGACGCCTGGACCGCCAGCGAACGGAGACAAGCCCCATTGGATGACAAAACATGGTCTGAATGAATGGGGGTGGTTTGAGGGTCCATATTGGAGATGGCCTTAGAAAACTGTACTACTCCCTCCATTCCACAATATCAGTGATAATTTTTTTTGCGATTTCAGTCACATAATTTTTGCTCCCACCGCAGTCGGTCTTGTTGGTTAAATTTATGGTCAAACTTTGATCTCGGGAGACGCGGGCGCACTATATTGTGGAATGGAGGGAGTATGATGGAATGAAGACTGCATATACTTGGATGAAAAAATATTTCATGACCGCGGAAGCCATCCAATGCCTCCCTGTATCGGTCCATGAGTCGGTCCGGACGCGATTTCTCCTGCAAAACGGAGGTAAAAGTGGGTAAGGTTCGCGGGAGTCCGGATACACGAAAGGTACGAATCCGATACCCCGGGCCTACCGAAAACCCTTCCCGGACCCCGCGACTCCATCCTCCCCATTTTTTCTTCTCCCTTATTTTTCTCTTGCCATCGCCGCCGCTCCACCACCCGGCCACCATGCCACACTCCTGCCGGAAATCTGCGTCCCCGTCACCTCCGGCGATCCAGCAGGGCTCCCCACTGCTTCTCCTCCGTCTCCGTTCAACCCTGTCCTCCGACCGCCCCGCCGAAGCTGAAAATAGTTGTCCCTTCTTCTTTGTAGAAATGGATTCCGATTTGGAGTACATATACGAGTAGTATGTTGAGTCCTCCGATGGTTCGTCGGACGAGGACGAGTACTCCGATGAGACAGTGATGATGCAGGCGGTCCTTGAAGACACGGAGCGTGCGGAGGACCATGTTCTCAATTTCAAGGGCTCGATCAAGGGTCATCGTGTGCTCAACCGCAACAGGGCGCGCGAGCATTTGAAACTGATGGCCGACTACTTTGCCCCCGATGCACTCTTCGTTGACCATTTTCACCGGCGTTTTGGATGCGCAAGACCGTCTCGATCGTTTGTACCTAATACATCTCCAATGTATCAATATTTTTTGATTGTTCCATGCTGTTATATTATCAATCTTGGATTTTTTATATCATTTTTTGGTACTAACCTATTGACATAGTGCCAAGTGCCAGTTGTTGTTTTTCCATGTTTTTTACATTGCAGAAAATCAATATCAGACGGAGTCCAAATGCCACGAAACTCCACGGAGATTTTTTTATAGGCCAGAAGGAACACAACGGGCCCTGGCTACGCCTGGGGATGCCCCGAGGGAGGCACAACCCACCAGGGCGTGCCAGGAGGCCCAGGCGCGCCCTGGTGGGTTGTGCCCACCTCGGGTGCCCCCCGGACCGCCTCTTTGCTCTATAAATACCCCAATATTCCATAAACACTAGGCACGTTGATGAAATATTCATCCAGCCGCCGCAGAGTCCAGAACCACCATATCCGATCTAGACACCATCTTGGATGGGGTTCACCACCTCCATTGGTGCCTCTCCGATGATGCGTGAGTAGTTCTTTGTAGACCTTCGGGTCCATAGTTAGTAGCTAGATGGCTTTCTCTCTCTTGCTGAATTCTCAATACAATGGTCTCGTGGAGATCCATATGATGTAACTCTTTTGCGGTGTGTTTGTTGGGATCTCATTAACTTCAAGTTTATGATCAGTTATATCTTTTTATATCCATGCAAGTATTTGAGTTTCTTTGATCTCTTTTATGCATGATCTCTTATAGCCTCGTATTTCTTCTCTGGTATTTGGGTTTTGTTTGGCCAACTTGATATATTTATCTTGCAATGGGAAGAGGTGCTTTGTAGTGGGTTCGATCTTACGGTGCTTGATCCCAGTGACAGAAAGGGAAACAACACGTATGTATCATTGCTATTAAGGATAAAACAATGGGGTCTATCTCTACATAGATAGATCTTGTCTACATCATGTCATCGTTCTTATTGCATTACTCCATTTTTTCATGAACTTAATACACTAGATGCATGTTGGATAGCGGTCGATGTGTGGAGTAATAGTAGTAGATGCAAGCAGGAGTCGGTCTACTAATCTTGGACGTGATGCCTATATAATGATCATTGCCTGGATATCGTCATAATTATTTGAAGTTTTATCAATTACCCAACAATAATTTGTTTACCCACCGTTTGCTATTTTTCCGGAGAGAAGCCACTTGTGAAACCTACGCCCCCTGGGTCTTCTTTCTCATATATTTTCCTTTGCGATCTACTTTTTCCTTGCATTTATTTTCAGATCTACTAAACCAAAAATACAAAAATACCTTGCTGCATTTTATTTCTATTTATTTTATTTCACATTCGATCTATCAATCTATTACAATTTTCTCCCGTCCACGCACTGTTTCTAGCGTCATTACCCGAAAGGGATTGACAACCCCTTTAACACGTTGGGTTGCGAGTTGTTGCTATTTGTGTGCAGGGGCTGTTTACGTTGTGTTGCTTGGTTCTCCTACTGGTTCGATAACCTTGGTTTCATATCTGAGGGAAATACCTACCACCGCTATGCTGCATCATCCCTTCCTCTTTGGGGAAATACCGACGTAGCTTCAAGCGACATCAAAAGGAATTTCTGGCGCCGTTGCCGCGGAGGATCTTCAACATATACTAGGTTCCTAATCACAAATCTCATATCCTTGCAATTTACATTATTTGCCATTTGCCTCTCGTTTTCCTCTCCCCCACTTCACAAAAAATTACCGTTTTATTTGCTTTGTTTTTCCGTTCGCTGTTTTCTTGCCGGATATGTTTTTGAGTGCGATCTTGTTGTGTGGTGATCATGACTCAAGAGAACACCAAATTATGTGATTTCTCAAATACCAACAACAATGATTTTATTGGCACTCCGCTTGCTCCTCCCGCCACTAGTGCAGAGTCTTGTGATATTAATACTGCTTTTCTGAATCTTGTTATGAAAGATCAATTCTCCGGTACTCCTAATGAGGATGCCACGTCCCATCTTAATACCTTTGTGGAATTATGCGATATGCAAAAGAAAAAAGACGTGGACAATGATTTGGTGAAGGTGAAATTATTTCCGTTTTCTTTGCATGATTCTGCAAAAATTTGGTTCTCTTATTTGCCTCGCAATAGTATCGATTCTTGGAATAAGTGCAAAGATGCTTTTATCACTAAGTATTTTCCTCCCGCAAAAATTATTTCCCTTAGCACCCAGATCATGAATTTCAAGCAACTTGAACACGAGCATGTTGCACAATCTTGGGAAAGGATGAAAATGATGCTAAGGAATTGGCCAACTCATGGGTTAAATCTTCGGATGATCATACAAATTTTTTATGCGGGATTGAATTTGGTTTCTCGTGATCTTTTAGATTCCGCTGCAGGTGGTACTTTTATGGAAATTGCTTTGGGTGAATCCACCAAATTGCTTGATATTATCATGGCAAATTATTCACGATGGCATACTGAAAGAGCTCCTACTAGTAAAAAAGTTAATTCGGTTGAAGAAATTTCTTCTTTGAGTGAAAAAGTTGATGCTCTTATGAAATTGGTTGCTAGTAAAAGTTCTCCTATTTATTTTAATTATATGTCTTTGTCTACTTTTATTTAGCAAAATAGTGATGCCATAGATGTGAATTTTATCTCCCGAAATAATTTCAACAACAATGCTTATAGAGGTAATTTTAATCCTAGGCCTTTTGCTAGTAATTCCTCTAATAATTATGGTAATTCCTATGGAAATCAATCCCATAATAATAATAATAGGAACACCTCTGATCTTGATAATAATATTAAAGAATTTATCAATAGACAAAAAGTTTTCAACACTTCCATAGAAGAAAAATTGAATAAGATTGATGATTTGTCTAGAAGTGTTGATAGAATTGCTCTTGATGTGGAAAATCTCAAGATGAAAATTTTTGAGCCTAAAGTAGATGAATCAATTAAATCTCTTTATGTTTCTATGGATGAAATTAAGAAAAGAACCGCGCTATGCTTAGAGCTAAAAGAGAATTTTTAGAAAAAGCGTTTTCTAGTGATTTCTTTCGCAAAAGTGATGAACATCTTAAAGTGATTGGTGTTTCTTCTATTGATTCCTTGTTTAGTAAAGTTAAGATTGATGAAAAAGGGACTGGAGAAGAGTCAACTTTAGGTAGAAGGCGTCCCAATATTTCGGAGGGTGAAAATCTTGTTGAGAAAACTGATGAAAGTGGGTTTGGTGAGGTCAAAACTTTAGCTAGTGATGTGCCCAATCTTTTGGATTACAAAGACTTTAATTATGATAGTTGCTCTTTGATTGATTGTATTTGTTTGTCGCAATCCATGATAAATTCACCCCATGCCTATGAACAAAATAAAGCTTTTAGTACACATATTGTTGATGCTATGATGAAAGCTCTCGAAGAAAAATTGGAATTAGAAGTTTCAATTCCTCGAAAATTGCATGATGAATGGGAACCTACTATCAAAGTCAAGATAAAAAATTATGAGTGCTTTGTTTTGTGTGACTTGGGTGCTAGTGTTTCTACAATTCCGAAATCTTTATGTGATGTGCTTGGTCTTACTAATCTTGAAGAATGTTCTTTGAATTTGCACTTGGCGGATTCCACTATTAAAAAGCCTATGGGAAGAATTAATGATGTTCTTATTCTTGCAAATAGGAATTATGTGACCATAGATTTTATTGTTCTTGACATTGACTGCAATCCGTCTTGTCCAATTATTCTTGGTAGACCGTTTTTACGCACTATCGGTGTCGTGATTGATATGAAAGAAGGCAATATTAAGTTCCAATTTCCCTTGAGGAAGGGTACGGAACACTTTCCTAGAACAAGAATTAAGCCACTTTATGAATCAATTATGAGGGAATCTTATGGATCTCGAACCAAAGATGACAAAACTTAGATCCTTGCTTTATGCCTAGCTAAGGGCGTAAAATTATAGCGCTTGTTGGGAGGCAACTCAATGAATAAATTTTATTTTTACTTTTTGCTTGATATTTTTGAGTGTTAAAACAATTATGTTACTGTTATGATTGTGTTTTTTGTGTTTTAGTTAGTGTTTGTGCCAAGTAAAGCCTTTAGGATCTTCTTGGGTGACAGTTGTTTGATCTTGCTGAAAAAGACAGAAACTTCGCGCTCACGAAAATAATTTTCATAAATCACAGAAAAGTGCTTTTGCCCTGATTATTTTTTAAGAAGATTAATATACAAATTACCATGTTCGTCCTAATTTGGTAGAATTTTTGTAATTCCAGAAGTATTCAAACAAATCAGATTGCTACAGACTGTTCTGTTTTGACAGATTCTGTTTTCTTTGTTTTGTGTGCTTATTTTAATGGCTCTATGGTTTTATTTGATGAGTTTTTGCCATAGAAAAGTTGGAATAAAGTATATATAATACAAAAACAAAATAATAATGGGTTTGATACAGTACTTATAGTAGTGATTTATTTTTCTTACACTAACGGATCTCACGAAGGTTTTGTTGAGTTTTGTGTGATTGAAGTTTTCAAGTTTTGGGTATCTTACGATGGATGAAGGAAGGATAGAAGAACCTAAGCTTGGGGATGCCCCGGCATCCCAAGCTATTATCCAATAATGAGCAACCAACTAAGCTTGGGGATGCCCCCGAGTGGCATCCCCGCTTTCTTCCAACAACTATCGGTATTTTACTCGAAGCTATATTTTATTCGTCACATTGATATGTGTTTTGCTTCGAGCGTCTTGTATGATATGAGTCTTTGCTTGTTTTATTTTGTGTTTTAAGTCATCAATCCTTGCTGGACACACTTATTTGAGAGAGCCAAAATTATGTCATGACTTGTTAGAATTGCTCTCTATGCTTCACTTAATTTTTTTATGAGCTATGGACTTGCTCTAATGCTTCACTTATATCTTTTTTGAGCACGATGTGCTTGGTTTTTTTTTTGAAGAAATGCTCTCTTGCTTCACTTAGATTTATTTGAGAGTTAGTAAACTTTTCAAGAAATTCTCTCTGGCTTCACTTAAATTATTTTCAGAGAAAGAAGAAAAACTATGCTCATGATCTTCACTTATATTTGTTTGAGCTTATGAAAAGCAACACATGAAAATTAGTCCCAAAGTGATACATATCCAAGAAGGATATGATAAAAACTTTCATGAAGATCATTGGACAAAATAAACTTGATTCTTAGTAATAGTTTTGAGATATGAAGATGTGATATGTGAGTTATGTTGATGAGTAATTATGCTTTAGTAAGAATATTGGTGTTAAGGTTTGTGATTTCCTATGCAAGTACGAAAGTCAATAGTCATGCAATGAAATTATATCCTACTTGTGGTGCATTATTCAGTGTTATTTATGCTTAATGCTTGCTTATGAGATTATCTGTTTCTTGGTTGGCCACTTCTCAACCTTTTGCTAGCCTTCATTTTGCACCAAGTACGATCTCTACTTGTCCATCCAAAATCCTTTAAACCAGTTTTGCCATACGACTCCACTATATCTACCTATATGCGGTATTCTTTTGCCATTCTAAGCAAATTTGCATGTGCCATCTCTAATTTTCAAAATAAACTTCACTTTTGTGTGTTTGTTTCGCTCGCGGAGCGGTGAGGGGTGGCTAATATTTTCCATGCTAGATGTGTTATTCTCACGATGAGTGTTTATTCACTTGTCATTGCACAAGAGTAAGGCAAAGGTCTTAGTTATGCCCAGTCCCGAAATGCAAAAATGAATTTACTTTATGTTGCCAAATAATAAATTCCTTGGAAAGTGTTGGTATGGAGGGCACCCGTGGATACGGTTAGCCATGGAAAGTGAAAGTATGGTGGAAAAAGGAATAAACTTTATTTTCTGTTTGGGAACTGCCTATGGCATATCTAGCATGAAAAGTTTTGGAAACTCTAAGTCGTTTTCGTTGGTGGGATGGATACACCTCTCAAAATGTTTTTATCTCTATTTGTTCGCTTTGAGCTCTGGCACCTCTACAAATCCCTACTTCCCTCCGCGAAGTGCCTTTCTTTTACTTCATGCAATTTTTATTTTGAATTTGAGTCTCCATCTTCTCTCATAAAAAGCACCAACTAGGAGGCAATATGATCGTACTTAAGTATTGGGTGTAGCTAATATTCGAGTGTGTTTCATGAATGGACCAATGTTTAAGCATGATAGGCTAGGATAACTTATTTTAGCGTTAATATTTTGAAAGACGTGGTTGCTTGTTGATATGCTTGAGTATCTAAATTATTATGTCAAAACTAGACTATTGCTTTGAATCACATAAAAGTCCAATTGTCCATGCTATAAAGAAAAGAATATGATATGACATGATAGGCAGCATTCCACATCAAAAATTCTGTTTTTATCACTTACCTACTCAAGGACGAGTAGGAGTTAAGCTTGGGGATGCTGATACGTCTCCAGCGTATCTATAATTTTTGATTGTTCCATGCTGTTATATTTTCAATCTTGGATGTTTTTATATCACTTTTTGGCACTAACCTATTGACATAGTGCCAAGTGCCAGTTGCTGTTTTTCCATGTTTTTTATTTGCCCTGGGTCTTCTTTCTCATATATTTGCCTTTGCGATCTATTTTTTCCTTGCATTTATTTCCAGATCTACAAAACCAAAACTACAAAAATACCTCGCTGCATTTTATTTCTATTTATTTTATTTCGCGTTTGATCTATCAATCTATTACAATTTTCTCCCGTCCACGCACCGTTTCTGGCGCCGTTACCCGAAAGGGATTGAGAACCCCTTTGACACGTCGGGTTGCGAGTTGTTGTTATTTGTGTGCAGGGGCTGTTTACGTTGTGTTGCTTGGTTCTCCTACTGGTTCGATAACCTTGGTTTCATATCTGAGGGAAATACCTACCGCCGATGTGCTGCATCATCCCTTCCTCTTTGAGGAAATACCGACGTAGCTTCAAGCGACATCGGTACCATGGCGTCCGGTCCTACGATGACTACTTCATCCTGAAGAAGGACGTCGTGGGAACGATTGGCTTCTCTGGTTACTAGAAGTGCACGGCCGCACTCTGGATGCTTGCATATGGCACGACCGCTAATTCATAGGACGAGTACTACCGGATGTCTAAGAGCACATGCGGAGATGCCATGGTCAGGTTTGAAGCTGACGTTGTCGAGGTGTTCGGACCTCAGTACCTGAGAGAACCAACTCTGGCAGACACTGAGAGGCTTCTGGCAATCTTTGAAGTAAGAGGTTGGCCAGGTTTAATTGGATATCTTGACTGCATGCATTGGAAACGGAAGAACTGCTCGAAGACTTTACAAAGGCAATATCAGGGTCATCTTAAGAAGCACACCATCATTCTTGAAGCAGTTGCATCATAGGATCTTTGGATTTGACATGTTTTGTTTGGCATGCCTGGGTCTCATAATGACATAAATGTGCTGCAACAATCGCTGTGTTTGCGAGGCTGACTGGAGGAAAAGCTCCTCCTTACCACTATACTGTCAATGAACATGAGTACAATATGGACTACTATCTGGTTGATGATATCTATCCTCCATGGGCTACCTTTGTCGGCACCATCTCAAACCCAGTTGGCTAGAAAAATGCTCACTTTGCCCAAAGACAAGAAGCAACTAGAAAGGATGTCGAGAGGGCATTTGAACTTCTGTGCCCTTTGCATGCGGCTAATTGATTGTGCGGACCGAGAAAAAAATCCAGAAGGCCGGATGTATGCGGCTGGTGTTGGTTGGCTGCCTCCCGCATCCATGTCCGCATATGGATGCAGGAGGTTTTTTGCGGGTTGCCGTTGAAGATACACTAACTATGGTAATATACCGGAAATCCGATGGTGTTCACGGGAGCGCGCACTCCTGCGCGTGAAAATGTTTTTTGAAATATAAAAAAATCCAACAAAAATTCTATGTGTTCTTTGTCACATCCAAATGCTACATACAAATTTGTAGGGAAAAAGATTAAATATTTTGGCATGTGCAAAAAAACACCAAATGTTACCTTAAAATGTCACCCTAAATTTGTGTTTTTCACCGACAAAACAACACTGCTCGGTTTGACATGAAAATTTTCAAGGATGCTTGTGACACTAATACGAACATCTATAAAAAAAATCAGGATTTTTTGAAAACATTACTATATATTTTTGTTTACTATTCACACGGGAGCGCGCGCTCGCGAGAGCCAAAACGCCATTCTCCAACGTACCTGCAGTTCTTCCTGAGAAAACATGCTTGATAAGTTTGTGTTGTCTTCACAAGAAAGGCGAGTTAGAGTGACCGGAATAGCAGCATTTTGTATATTGATTCCCTTTTTCTTTTCCCATATGGCAATGGAATGCATAACTTTGCACAGATTTAAAAGACTAAATATAATACTTAATCATGGGAAAAAGTTCATTTTAAACCTTGAATTCGTAGAGGTTCGGCGAATCAAACCCTGAAATCCAAATCCCTGTCGTTTACACCCTAAACTATGCATTCCCAGTCTAAATCAAACCCTGGAGTCGTTTGCCAAACAGGGATTGCAAAAGATGGCTGGGATTGGTGGTGGAACCTATTTGCCGCCCGCAGCAGTGGCTACGCCTGCGCGTGGGCCGGCCCATTTGGCGGCCGCGCTGCCCGTTCACTGCTTTATTTTTCCGTTCATTTCTTTTGTTGACCTTTTGTTTTATTTTATCTTCTAGGTTTTTTCTTTCTGGTTCTTTCATGTTCTTCCTTCCTTTTCCTTTCGGTTTTTTCTTTCTTTTATTTTTGTTTTCCTTTTTCTTCCATTAATACATTATAAGGAAATGTTTCATTGTGCATTTTTCATTAGTAATACTTTTAATCTGACGAACAATCTATGTTTCTTCTGTTTATTTTTACTTTCTTCTTTTTTGTGTATTTTCAAATTGTTCAGCGTATATCACAGTAATGTTCATTGTGTATTTTCAAATTGTTCAGCGTATATTATAGTAATGTTCATTGTGTATTTAAAAATTGTTTAGCGTATATCACACAAATGTTCAATGTGTATTTAAGAAATGTTCATTGTATATTACAAAAATGTTCAATGTATATTAAAAAATGTCCAATGGTTGAAATTATTCATTTTTGTATTAAAACGCAGACGCATTACACTGCTCGCTGTTGGTCGGCCTGCTTTATTTTTCTGTTAAAAAAATAAGCCGCGGGGTTGGCTCGAACCCGAGACCTTGTGTTGTCCACAAACGGAATTTAGAAAAGTTCCTTATTTTGAAAATTTGTTCAGAATGTTTTTTTATATTTTGAAAACTTTTTAAAGAAATCTTTGTGATTTCAAAAAATGGTTCAGTTTCAAAAAAAAATCACAAAAATAAAAGATGTTGGTGTGTTCTAATTTTGTTCTGGAGTTTAAAAAAATATTCCTATATTTCATAAAATTCTAAAAAAGTCCGTATTATCAATAAAAATCCGGAGATTAAAAATGTTCCCGTTTCAAAATTGTTTGCGAAATTTAAAGAATGTTCGTTTTCCTAATTTTTTTCTGGTGTTTTAAAAAATGTGCATGTTCCAAAAGTTTGTTTGAATTATCAAAATTTAGTTTCATAAATTTGTTCACAAATTTGAAATGTGGTCGCTTTTCATAAACACTCAAAAAGAATCAAGACATTTTTTGCGTTCGAAATTTTAAAAAATATTCGAATCTGGTGTTGATTCTTTAGGCCTATATTACTTTGTGTTGCTAATTGAACAAATTTAGTCGGTAGCGCCAGTTTTCATGGGGCGGCCCGGTCGGATTTAGCGTTACAGGCTCGCGCTCCGCATGGTCGCCAGTTTTCATGGGCCGGCCCGGTCGGCCAACTTTTTTTGAGCAAACAAATGGGCTGGTCCACCAGACAAATCCCGGTTGACTTTTGTCAGGGTTTGATCTAGACCGGGATTGCATAGTTTAGGGTGTAAACGACCGGGATTTGGATTTAAGGGTTTGATTCGTCGAACCTCTACAAGTTCAAGGTTTAAAATGAACTTTTTCCCTTAATCATGTGCACAAGATTGTTTTTTGTTTTTTGGACTTTTGTAAGAAACAAAGAAAAAACTATTTTTAGCTATTCATGTTCAGAGGTCACTTTGTAGTTTTTTTTCTATTCGTGTTCGATAATCCATGGCCTGGTTTATAGGAAACAATTTGATCTTCTCTATTCACTAGTAGTTCCTAAAAAATTGTTTGGACTTGCTAGTCATAAATTGGACTTGCTAGTCATAAATTGTATCAATATACTTTTCTTGATTACACATTTTTATTAAGAGAGGTTAATAATGCATTTGATATACATACAAATTTTTCTACCAAGCAGAAGAGCCGGAAAACCGGCGGCTTGAGAACGTGCAACCTACCTCTTGGGACGATGAGTGTACGTATGGCGAGAGAGAGAACAAACCTGCTACCACCTACAACAATAGAGTTCAGCGCAGTAGAGAGAACCAGAGATAAAGGAGCACAACGTCTAAGAGCATCTCCAGCCGTTGGCCCCCCAGGAGGCGCTAAAAATCGCCCCCTGGGGCGCACCGGTGCAAACCACGTGCTCGGGGCGTGATGCCCCCCAGTCGTGGCGCCCATGATTTTTTTGAAAACTAAAATCCGACACAAACAAGGCGCAAATTTAACCAAACTTTGGCGAGTTCATACATATTTAAAATATTTTACAAAAGAAGAAAAAAAACGCTACTAGGCCTGCCGTTGCCCTCGCCGTTCCTCGCCGCCCTTGAAGCTCTACATGCCGAGGAGCCTGTAGAACTGCGTGTAGTCGTTGTCGCCGTCATCGTCGTCGTCGCCTCCTCCGGAGGGCACGACGCCATTGGTGGCCTCGAGCTGCTCGGCGTGGCGGCGATGGAAGTAGGGCTCCCACAGCGGGCTGTCGGGGACGTACCGTGGACCTTCCCTCGCCGCCTGCGGCAGAGAGGCGCGGATACGCGCGATCTCCGCACGCCGCGCCGCCCCGGTGGGCGGCGGTGGCATCGGGACTCCGCCGGCGCTGATCCTCCATGCCCCGGGCACCCGCATGTCCGGCGCGACAGGGTACTCGGCCTCATCGAGGAGCCGAGCTTCGTCCTCGTGAAGGTGGCGGCGGCCGAAGCCGTTCGCCGCCGCGCCATCGCCTGGAAAGCGCTCGGCCATGGTTGAACTGGAAACAGCGAGAAGAGAGGGAGGAACGGGGGTGTCAAGGAACGAGGGCGTCAGCGGTGGAGAGTCTATGCGTCACCGGCGTGCTGGCGGCGGCTTATATAGGCAGAGGCACCGCGCGTACGCGTGGCCGCTGTGTGTACGCGTGGCGGGCGAGGGACGCGCGTCGTCCCGTCTTCACTGCGCCGCCCGTGAGGCATCAATGGAGGAGGTTGACCGGCGTGGCAGCTTTGACATTGATTCCGCCGCACGAACCGAGGCGATGAGAACGACGAAGCGGCGAGAAGAGCCGAGTCACTACCAAGAAGGGCCCGCCGATTTTCACACCAAAAACGATTCGGCCGGCGCCCCCAAGCGCCCCCCAGCGTGCCGGGTTCGGCATGGGTCCGCCGGCGCCAATTTCGGCCTGAGCAGGTGAAAAAGGGGCCTTTGAGGACGCGACCGGACTGATTTTTCGGCGCCGAAAAATCGCTTGGAGGGCCTTGTTGGGGGCACACCTGGAGATGCTCTAAAGGAGCAGAATAACTACAGCATGGTCTCAGGCACGAGCAATACACAAGACCCCTTGACCTTGGTATCCTAAACCTCAACAAGTTCCCGAGGGCTTTGCCTCCCGCACATCTCCTCCTTTCTAGCCACCTGCCGTCGAGCGAAACCCCTCGTGGCGGATAGCAGTCAGCGGGTCCCGCCTCCTGTCTTCTCTCGCGATCGGAGGCCTCCGGCCTATATGCATGTCCTTCGGTCCTAGACGTCAGGCATGGATGGCAGAGCACGGATGCCGGGGCGACGACCCTGGGATCCTCAGTGGTGGCTTGTGGCCGTGGCTACGCGGGCAGCCGGTGCTAGCCTGGCGGCGGTGCCTATGGCTTGGCCAGTTCCTCGAGCCAGCGGGTTATTGGAGCAGGGTTGGCTGTGTTGGAATTTGCTAGTGGGTCTTTGGCCTAAAGCCCAATTAAAATTCTAAAATTCTCTTAACTCATTCATGCACACATGTGAGTGGTGTGAGTAGGACTAAAGTTTAGTCCCATCCTGAAAGTTGAGTGAGACTTGCACCTCTTTATAAGGTAAGCTCTTCTACCACTTGTATGAGCATAAGAAGAGGAGAAATATGTGCGTGCTCCTCCTCCTCGCTCGCCGCGGTGCCGCAGATTCGGGGAATGAGCCGATCCGAGGACAGAGCTATGCATTGCGCTGTACGGGAGAGGGGCGATCAGGTTTTTGTCACATTGCACCGTATGTGATTCAGTCCTTCCTGTTCGAGGTCGTGGTAGAATTCATGTTTCTAATCTGTGCCCTAGATTCAATCTGTTCATCTACTATGCTAGTCAACATGATTAGTTTAATCTCTGTTTTCGTTGTCATGATTTACTTACTATTTACTCGGATTAAATCTCGTAGCAACTTGCTCATATTTTTTCAACAGGCTGCGGCGTGCGGCGGGTCTGGGGTGATCGTCTCATCAGCTAGATAGGAGGTCGACCGCGGCTGAGCAGGTCGCGGCGCATGAGGGATTCATGCCCTTGTGCCCGGATCTGACGGTCGTGGCGGCATCTGCCGTTGTTACGGGTGATGTCAGTGGCCGGCGCGACAGTGGGTGCTCATTGGTAGCACTCAGATTTGGGGCGGCGGCCCCTCTTCTTTGAAGGTGGCGCCCTCGGTGGTTGCATGGACGACTCCGTGGCTGGATCTTGAGGTGGTGATGGCCTTTTCAAGGCTGATGGCGGTATGAGACGTCCCCTCCCTCAATAGATCGGGTGCGAAGCAGCTCGGCAGGTGACACATGTGTCTCTTTCAGAGACGCGAGCAATGCATGTCGCTGGCAAGTGTAGCTGCTGGCGGATGCTACGCACAACGTCTCATCCGGAGCGTCAGGTCATGCCTGCTACAGCCAGGTGCTACGTAGTGGCTCTGGCGGAGGTGTCATGCTTAGCCTCTTGCTGCTGGATCGAAGGTGGTGCAATAGTGACGGGAGGCAAGTGGCATGGGGCATCTTTGTCTTCCGGTGTCTTCTCCAGATGTACCCGATTATCAAGGAGTCGGTAGCCGGATACATGAGGATGGTAGAGACGACTTCAACGACAAGTTTATACACCCCGGTGAAAACACAAAATCTATTATCAGGTTATGTTAAACGCACGCTTATGTCATCTCCTTGATGAAGGTAATGGATTGACAATTGGTTTTGGGAATGAGAATCCGGAGTTCAACCTTGGGATGGACTCGTCATTATTGACGCACATGCGGCGAATCCTTCAGAGAAAAAAGTTCCAAAGGACTTTGCACCTCCATTGGCCATGGTTGGCCTGGTGGGGCGCGGATCGTGCTTGGGTGGACTTGGGAAATCCTTGTGAAGAAGGCAACAAGGACCTCTTCTATTAGCCGACTACTATTACGGTGGGCGTTGGGAAAACTGTAATTTTTTAGCTCTTTATACGTCCTAGACGTATTTATTTAAAATGTTTTCTTGTTTCATGCTATATTTATATCATAATTGTATAGTTTGTCACAAATTTTAATTATTTTTCTTTACTGACCACTTATTGTAGTGCCAAGGGCTAGTTGCTGTTTTTGGACTTTTTAAAGAAAACAAATTTTCAAGGAAAAGATCAACAAAAAATATGTTGTGAAGTTTCAAGTAAGGGTTTAAGAGGGAAGGTAAGGAGGAGAGTGTGATCTCTCAACACACATCCTTGCATGGTTAAATACTATGTTACAATGGTAATCCAAATACTATGTTACAATGGTAATCCAAATACTATTATAGATTGTGTCCAAAAATATTATTGAATATGTGAAAAAAATCTTAGATAGCAGAGAAATCTATAGCATAGACCAATATCATGTATTGCCTATCTCCCGCCGATAAATATCATACATGTTGTACTAGATCCTACCAACTAGATTTTATATATGATTTCGTGAACACCATCGGACGAAACTAACTTTTTCCAGATGTGCATATCAAACCAACAAATCCTGTTTATGAGAAGTACAGTCGCAAGCATTTTCATGTTCATCGGTGATTAATATAAATGGTGATATCTAATACAGACCATGCACATGTTATCACTTTATTATCGAACCCACAATGCTAGAAACATTTCCCCATGATTTGATTTATAATGTAGAAGTTTCTATAATTATAAGTACCTAAAAATACACAAGGAAACCAGTATTAAGATATTAATCAGACCTAAGTTTTATTGATATCCAACATGATTAATGTTTATGTATATATAACTTATGTAAGTATGAAAAATGATTCAAACATAATTGTTGTTATAACAAATAGGTTACATTTCACTATTCCAATAACTATAATACAACCATATAAAAATCACCATATTTAATTATTTATTATATTATTATATGCTAAACTATGACACATAGACATATAAACTATGATAAAAATAATTTAAAAAAATATAAAAGTTTAGTATAAAAATGTTTATGCAACTTCGGAAAAATGATCCACTTTTGTAGCCGTATTATTCTTATTAAGCCATCACAATTGTCAATTTTCAGCGTATTTACCGTGAGAAAAATAGAGTTTGAAGACCATTGTGATTGACTTACAACGAGTATCACGTCGGAGGCAAAAACATTCTATTTAAGACCTGAAGCACGTAACATCCTAATGCCAGACTTTATGACTTCTCCTTTTGAGTTGCGGCGTTCGCATAAATGATCATAAGAATTAACCATATCAAAATATTCCTCATTATTCTACCGTGCCGCATCAATAAGGAACACGACATGTCCAATTAATGTTTTCCTGTTATTGACGCCATATTTGAATGACCTGTATGGTTTATAAAACTTGCAAATATTTCAGGTTAGCCAGCTTTTTCCCACTAAAAATG
Source organism: Aegilops bicornis (assembly GCA_021605145.1). Lineage (NCBI taxonomy): Eukaryota > Viridiplantae > Streptophyta > Magnoliopsida > Poales > Poaceae > Aegilops > Aegilops bicornis. Next base: position 84,356,637 of record CM038673.1, read on the forward strand.
TACCCACGAGCACATCATCCTCAACTATGGAAGTAGATATTATCTGAAAATCATTCTGTGGAATTACAATAACATCATCCACCTTGTGAACTTTGTTTAGCTGTAGAACAATAAGTTACAGATTATAATTGAATACCTCTGCAGTTATGCAAATAAAATAGGTAAGCATGTGTACATATCACGTCAGAGGGTACTGGGCCCAGCTAGATAGGTTCTAATTGCTTTTATTGCTTTGCAAATCAAATTAGTTTGGTTAGTTCATGATAGGTCTCCGTCGTATTTACTTTTCCGAACACTTTTGCTCTTGTTTTGAACTATAATTAGCATGCTTTGAATGAAACTAACCCGAACTGACGCTGTTTTAGAAAGAACTACCATGTTGTTGTTATTTAATGCAGAAATAGAAGTTCTCGGAATTGGACGAATCTTTCTGGAGATTTTTATGGAATATAAAAAAATACTAGAGCCAGGACCCACTAGCGGGGGGCCCTGTTGCCTGCAAGGCAACATGGCGCGACTCCCCCACCCCACCCCAGGTGCGCCAGGTTGCCTTGTGGGGCCCATAGGGCTCTGCTGACCCTAATCTCAAGCCTATAAATTCCTTTTCCCTAAGAAAAAATAAGAGAAGAATTTTCATTGCGTTTTACGCTATGGAGCCGCCGCCACCTCCTGCTCTTCATCGGGAGGCAAGATCTGAAGTCCGTTCGGGGCTCCGGAGAGGGGGGTTCATCTCCATCATCATCCCAAACCCTTCTTCATCACCAATTTCATGATGTTCACCACCGGAAGTGAGTAATTCCTTTGTGGACTTGCTGGACGGTGATGGGGTTGGATGAGATTTATCATGTAATCGAGTCAATTTGTTAGGGCTTGATCCCTAATATCCATTATGTTCTGAGATTGATGTTTCTATGACTTTGCTATGCTTAATGCTTGTCACTAGGGCCCGAGTGCCATGATTAAGATCTGGCCCTTTATGTTTTCATGAATATATTTGAGTTCTTGATCATATCTTGCAAGTTATACACACTTATTACGTGTTATGATCCGCATATCCCAAGGTTACAATAGTTGGGATTGTTTCCGGTGATGATCGTACTTTGAGGAGTTCATGCGTTCACTATGTGTTAATGCTTTGTTCCAGTTCTATATTAAAACGAGGCCTTAATATTCCTTAGTTTTCTTATGGACCCCGCTGCCATGGGAGGGTAGGACAAAAGATGACATGCAAGTTCTTATTATAAGCATGTATGACTATATACGGAATACATGCCTACATTACATTTATGAATTGGAGCTATTGTGTTCGCTCTAGGTTGTGAGTATTATATAATGAATGTCATCCAATACAAATATCCATCACTGATCCAGTGCCTATGATTTTCATATATTGATCTTTGCTAAGTTACTTTCGCTGCTGCCACTATTACAATCACTACAAAAACTGTTACTGTTATTGTTACTACTGCTATCAAACTATCATACTACTGTGCTACTGATAAGCTTGGTGCGGATATTTAGTTCTCTAGATGTGGTTGAATTGACAACTCAACTTCTAATACTCTCAAATATTCTTTGGCCCGCCTTTTGTTGAATCAATAAGTTTGGGTTAAATAATCTACCATCTAAAACTGTTGCGATCCCCTATACTTGTGGGTTATCAGTTCAGATTTTGTATTTCTGTCTAGATCTTTCCTTGTTAGTTGTGTCGGTTCAGGTCTTTCCTACGCTACTACAAAGTTCTGCTATAAATCTCCTCCAGTCGTAGCAGTGCCCAAGCCTAAACCCCTTCGCCCTCACCCTCCTATGACCCACAACTACCCCCTTCGTAACCTAGGACGTGACATCGGTGGCAGAGCTTGAGGCCCATTGTTGGGCGGGCTGGGCAGGCCTAATAGAACTGATGTTAAAAGGCCTATGAGTAAAATAAATAGTGTATAAAGTCAAAATGATGGGTGGGCCACGGCCCATTTGGCCTTGTTGAAGCTCCGCCAATGCGTGACAGTACAGTCGATACTACTCCATGTAGAAAAATAATGAACCATTTCCTAGTTGGAAATACCTGGATATTTTATTTATTATACTATGACCTAGGGAGTTTTAGTCATCAATGAATCATAAGTGCCGAGGGATATTCTCAACAACAAGTTTGACTAAAAATACCATTACATTAGGATGTACAAGTTCAATTTCCTGCAGGATCAATGCCGTGTGCACGAACCGATTGTAACAATTGCTTTTGGTGGGGTCATACTCAATGAACTTCGTCTCAACGTATCATCCAGGTACAAGGGATTCAAATCATTGACAAGATTTGGATCTCCCTTCATCAGAGCAGCTTCATAACATGCCATGAAATGAAGCCCGTGCACATAAGCATAAGCTACACAGAGTCGTGCGTAAAAAACAATATAACAACATTGTACCAAAATGTTGAGGATTGAAAATCAAAACAAGCTTCACACGTACTGAATTATGAGAAGATGGATTTACTAATACAAAAACTTACTTTTTTCCTTCAGTGTGTTTTTCCTAGAAGGTAATGATTATTTGGCAATATATCACCATACGAAATTAGAAAATCCCCTCCAAACCAATAAAGGAAAATAAATTGATTAAGTAATCACTAGTAGAAAACAGAGCTTTATTACCGGTTCGTAAGGGCCTTTAGTGCCGGTCGGCACTAAAGGGTGGAGACTAAAGCGCCCCCCCTTTAGTACCTGTTCAGCACGAACCGCCACTAAAGGCCCACCACGTGACGCGAGCCTGCGGCGTGGTCTGGGGGACCTTTAGTACCGGTTGGTAACACCAATCGGTACTAAAGCTTTTTTCTTTTGAATTTTTGGATTTTTTTCCGATTTTAAATTTTCTAAATTATTTGACGATTTAGTCTCTAATCACCCCTCTTAACTGCTCAAGTGTGGATAACACATTCCAAATCGTCTAACTTTCCAGCCGGTCACCCATCCTCTCACTACTCCAGCCTAAGCACGCTTAACTTCCGAGTTCTATTCCCCCTAGTTTCCAAGTCTGCACTTGTTGTTTTCCTTGAGCATTAGGTCACACGTTTCACCGTTTGAGTTTGAAACTATTATTCTAAAAAACAATAATTATTTAGTAACACTAATATTTCTTGAATAAGTAGTTTGACCACAGTTTGACTAGATTTGACCAAAATTCAAAAAACTGGAATAATTATTTACTAACACTAATATTCTTGAATAATTATTTAGTAACACTAATATTTCTTGAATAAGTAGTTTGACCATAGTTTGACCAAAATTCAAAAAAACTGAAATTTGAGCATATCTTTTTTCCTTTTAGAATTTGAGGATTCTAAAAATTTGCAAAACTGAAATTCATGCTGAACATTTTGATATATTATACGTTTTTTTCGACTTCGTATGCAAAGGATATAGTCGTTTTACTTTTTCATCACACTTTTTTGCAAAACATGTTCAAATTTAAGTTTTTAAATTTTCCTAACTAGTAGATGTAGTAACATAACTACATCTCGAAGGATTTTAATTTTTGAAATTTTAAAAAATTTATCATTTTCTTTTGTTTTTTTTTCAAAACTGAAATGGCGATACAGGGGGTATATTTTGAAAATTGCCTTTTAGTCCAGGTTTGTGTCTCCAACCTAAGGTTAGACCTCTTTAGTACCGGTTTGTGGCACGAACCGGTACTAAAGGTTAGCCCTTTAGTACTGGTTTGTGCCACAAACCGGGACTAAAGGGGCTCGTGGGGCCCGGCCTGACGCCAGCCTGCCACCACCCCGTTAGTACCGGTTCGTGGCATGAACCGGTACTAAAGGTTCAACACGAACCGGCACTAATGCATAGCCGTTCGAACCGGCACTAATGGTCACATTAGTGCCGGTTCAGTTATAAATCGGGACTAACGTGCTTCACATTAGGCCCTTTTTCTACTAGTGAATTAAGCAGGAAGTTCATGTCACAAACAGGAAAAAAGAAAGCAAATAATCAACAAATTCATATCGAAAAGTGCAGTTGTTACTTTCTTCCCACAGTTACATGTCTCTTTTGGAAGCATGAAAAGGTTGTGCCTAGTTGGCCAGTTTGCCTGTACACATCTTGTGCAGATCCAAGCCTTATTAAGCTCACCTGGACTATCCCAAACATGTTTGATGTGTGGAGGCATATTGTGAACCTACAAATTAAAAATCAATAAATATTTGTTCTTAGTTCATTCGGGTGATGCATGTGTGGCATGAAACTGAATAACCAAAGATCTCTACTCCTAAAGGGGAGTTGGTAGTCTGATACCCCAGTTTATTTTCGCTTTAATTTTTTCGTCTCACCTCCCACCACCATATATCGATGTGTCTTTCTCTCTCCTATTAAAAAACCAATCTCTACTCCTAAAGGGGAGTTGGAAGCCTGGTACCCCAGTTTATTTCCGTTCATTTTTTTTCCGTCTGACCTCTCATCACCATCTATCGTGTGTTTTTCTCTCTCATATTAAAAATAATCCTATTAAATGAGAGATCTTGTTTCGTACTTGGCAGGTCCTGATTCAATTCAATCACGTAAATAATAGGTTCGAAAATCGCACCATATATGTGACCATCTTCCTAAAAGACGGACATAATATTCTGGACTGGATCGGGTCTTGCTGCTTTTTTCAAGAATTTGCCAAGATAGAGAGGACTGGTTCTCATGGTTTTGTGGAGAGGTCGGCACCTACTGTGATCTTCTTTCAGTCACACACGTCTGACACAGAAGTACTAGCACACGAGACTTGTCCTCCTATCTTCTGTACTTCCGAATATCTCATGACGCATACGTATCAAGTCTCATGTACCCTGGTTCTCCCAACATTGTTCCTAGTAGAGTACCGCGTGGTGATTCAGGAGAACAAAATATCATTTAAATCAAAAAATGTCTTTATTATGTTTTGAAGAGGCCAAAACTACACATGTAATTTTTGCACACATTCATGTTCACAGAATTAATTGGGTTTTTAAAGATTACTTAGGGCATCTTCAACCCTAACTCTCAAACCGGACACTGTATCCGTTCATGGGTCGGTGTGGAACAGTCCACGGACATTGATGCGGGAGGTAGACATCCGACCTTGTCTGCATACATTTCAAAGCGGATTTCAACAAACCGGATGAAATTCATGCAAACCAAATGTTTTTCATGTAAACTGGACGAAAACATTTACATTTTGGACATATTTCAACTAAACTATAGTAGATTAAGCTAGGCTATTCTAACATAGTCTTTCACCAACTGTGGCGGAGCCTGTTTCCCAAGAAATGTCTTCCCCATGTCCGCCAACAAGCTCACCAGACCGTCGTCAGCCCCAGAGCTAAAGGCTTTAGCGGGAGGGGAAGAATAGCCTCTGCCTCCGGGAGGACCGGATCAATGGTTGGTTTTTGGGCCAGGGAAGACAGTCGCATACGCCCCAACGAAGCGGGCAAGTCACCGGTTGTGTAACCCGACAAAAGTCACCGGTTGTGTAACCCGACCAGACGGTGGCGTTGGCCTTCCTGGGACCCAAGTGGCGGCGGTCTCCCATGGTCTACTTTTCCCCACTATCAGCAGCGGCCGCAAACGTGCCAACTTTGCCATCATGGCGGCGGGGCGCATCCGAGCGGAGTTGGCGACGTCGTCGTTGGTGCCCCAGTCAAATTCCTCCACCGTCACATCAACCTGCATGAACATGCCTTTTTTCTCAGCTTATTGGACACAGTGCCGCCATCGCTCGCGCAGATTTGGTTGGTGGCGGCATAGGACTGCCTGGACGGGCTAGGACGGCCCATGGTGATGTCATCCTAGACTGGTGATAGCGGTGGTGCCGGCTCTGGAGAGCTTGCCGGCAAGCCAGCCAGTATCCGGCTGGCACGACGGGCCACACCGTCGGCTGCAATGCCGAAGAGTTCCTTCTTCTGCTCACCGGAGAGGCTGTTTCACAGGGCTTTGGAGCTTGAGGCCATGCCATGTGTCCTGCAAAGAGGAGATGGAGAGCGGAGGTGTGGTGCGGCTGTTGCTCGACACCTGACCACGTTTAAATAGCGGGCGGATGTCAAGGTGAGGTGTTTAATGCCGGCCAACATGCAGACGGACGTGTGACGCTCGGGGCCCAGAGTAGGTTCCTCGGCCGGCGCGCCAGTTTAATGGGCGTAGGCGGATGGACAGATGATGTTTCAATGCAAAGCGAAGAAACATGTAACGGGCGAGGCTCTTGGCCGGCGCGTGTTTCAATTCCGGTTCCAGTGAGAGGTTACGTCCGCTCTAGGCTGATATGAATGTGGCACTGATCGCTTCGGGCAGGAAATGGTGTCGTGGAGGGAAAGGGTTTTGAGTGGGCCTGTGAGATGCCCCTAGTAAACTGTACTATGATGCAATGAAGACTGCATGTGCTTTGGCTGCATGATTGACGTGTACTATGCTACAGTTTTCATGTGCGGGACTGGATAGAAAATATTTCATGACGTGTGCGTATCAATTTTTATATGTGCATGTTGTGTGCACTGCACCGAGTTAACCGTAGCCCATGTGTGCTGTATCAGCCTCTTATAAAAGGATAGAGAATGGGGACTGCGCACTGCACCTATACATACATTGCAACACTAAAGCTAGATTTGAGAAGAGAAAAAAGGCAAGAGAAGAAGAAGAAGATGGACAGTGGCGGTTCATCCGGTGGAGACAACCAAGGCAAGAAGAAGGGCAAGAAACGTGCGCTGACCGCTGGTAAGTGAGATCTTTCTTGTTTGATTAAGTTTCTTGCATAACTACGGTTTTATACTACGTACCTGCAATTCTTCGTGAGAAAATATGATTGATAAGTTTGTGTTTTCTTCACAAGAAAGACAAGATAGAGCGGCCGAATAGCAGCATTTTGTACATTGATTCCCTTTTTCTCTTCCCATATGGCCATGGAATGCATAACCTTGCACAGATTTAAAGACTGAATGTAATACTTGGTCATGTGCACAAGTTTTTTTTTTTTGGATTTCTTTTAAGAAACGAAAAAAGGAACTATTTTGAGTAATTCATGTTCCAAGCTCACTTTATAGTTAACTTTCTACCATGCAGAAGAGCTGAAAAACCGGCGGCTTGAGAACGTGCAGCCTACCTCTTGGGACGATGAGTGTACGTATGGCGCGTCGTGTTTGTTATCTCTAGGTGCAATTTTCTTAACTTTGACTGGACTTGCGAATTAATTTTGGTCTGTACTGTATGCTACCTGCAGGGGTTGTAACACTGAACATCACAGATAATGTGGTGGAGGATGAAGACACTAGTAGCATCGTGAGCAGTTTCTCGACAGACAGCCCCTTCTCGATAGACGCCGAGGAGGAGACTGACAAGGAGGAGGCTGACAATGAGGAGGAGGAGGAGGCCGACAAGGAGGAGGAGAAGGAGGAGGAGGAGGAAGAGGAAGAAGAGGAGGAGGACGAGGAAGAGGCTGACGGAGATGGTGACAAGAAGGAGGAGGATGAGACTGACGACGACGATGGCGACAAGACCGACGATGGAAATGGCGAGGACCTCAGCTAACTCCAAGTTCTGCTTAAGACAGACTAAATGATTTGTTGGTAATAAGCAGTCTTATGCATCTTCTGGGCAGCTATATTATCTATAGCCGAAGTTTGTTGTGTTTGTACTTGAACCCTGCATGCACGTACGCATGCCAATTTATGTATGTCTGTGTACCACTATGTTTCTAAAGTATGCGAGTGAAACATTCATTGGTTGAGTAATTATGCGCTTCACACATTCTGTCCTGAATAAACAACCCAAGAGAGTTAATAATGATGCTCTGCACTTGCAGAGTAAATTTTCTTATTACGATGTATGCCTGTGTTCCACCGGTAATTGCCTTTGGCTCCTAGGTGAACTATTTGATTCTAACAGACTTGCTGATTTCCAAAGAAACAAACTAGCTTTTCCATTTTCCAACAGGGGCAACCCCTTTCCATTACTCGCTCAATCGAGAATCGCCACCGAAGCTCTCGCTACAGGGTGAAAACCTGACCACAACAATACAGTTCAGTGAAGTAGAGAGAACTAGAGACAAAAGGACCACAACGCCTAAAGGAGGAGAAAAAATATTACGGCCTGAGGCATCAGCAATACAAGACCCCTTGACCTTGGTATCCTCGGCCTCCTCGGGCGAAACCCTAGCCGCAGCCACCCGCCCGGCAGGCGGCGGGTCCTCGCCTCCTCTCTTCTCCCGCGACGGCAGGCCTCAGCCGAAGCATGTCCATCGGCCCTAGACGGCAGGCGCGGATGGCGGAGCATGGACGCGGGTGGCGGACCGGCCTTTTTTTTGTGAGGAAAACACCTGATCTATTCATCAACTATCAAGGTAGTACAAAGAACACCGGAAGTAAAAAATATATCCAGATCCATAGACCACCTAGCGACGACTACGAGCACTGCAGCGAGTGCCGAAGGCGCACCGCCGTCTTCGCCCCTCCCTCATCGGAGCTGGGCAAACCTTGTTGTAGTAGACAATCAAGAATTCATCATGCCAAGACCCCATAGGACTAGCACACCATAAAAGCAACCGCCACTGATGAAGATAAGCGTAGGTCGAATGGATCCAACTTGTAGACACACGAGCTCAGACAGGATCCATGTGGATCCACCAAAGACAAGCACTGACCGAATCCCGCGAGATCCGCTGAAACAAACCTCCACACGTCCTCTGACGATGTTAGAAACACCACCAGGACGAGAACTAAGTGGGGAGAATCTTATTCCATCTTCAGAGAGCCGCCGCTGCCTCACCTCTCTGAGATGGACACAAACCCTACCAAAACTCTAAAAAGCTTGAAAAATTGAAGCCTTCATGCCAGCTAGGGCTAGGATGCACCACACCTCCATGACCCTAAGACCACGAAAGAGGAGGTAGACCGACGGCGGCACCGGCGGGAGGCATGAGAAACACTAGCCAAAGGCTCGTTCTTCCACCGGAAGAAAGAACGCTCGCCAATCCTTTTGACCACAGGAATGTTCCAGATGAGCGTATCAAACCATCAAATCTTGTTTAAGAGAAATACAGTCGCAAGCACTTTCAAGTTCATCGGTGATTACTATAATTGTGATATCTACTACAGACCATGTGCATTTTTCGATAAGGGTAACATATTAATATTGCGAACATATCAATTACATCTGGCCTCTACAACAACGCAATACGTTAAGGGCATTACAGATGCACATAGCCAAAAGAAGAAGAAGAAGAAGAAGAAGAAGAAGCTAAAAAAAGCCCCGCTACAGAGTTCCAGTCCATACAGCAACAGTACAACCACCACCAAAACAATACCTGAAGTCCAAGTTCTTCAAAAGTGACGCCTCAAAGAAGGAAACAGTTCACAAGCGTCGTCGTCACCCGATCGTAGATCTTGGGTTTTCACCCTGAAAATAGTCCCCGCTCTCAAAACAATGCCGTCAACAAGACCATTGCCAGGCACAACCAATTAAGGCCAGACCTTGGATTTTCACCCTGAGAGGTAAGACTTTGAACTGCACCTGTGTTGCTGCCCCCACTTACATACCGCTGCTACAAAATCCGAAACTCCAAGCAAGTTCGTCATCGCCATAAAGGCTCCAATCACCATTACTAGTCCTCCGTTCTCGGCTTACAAGACATTCTCCGCCTCTGACTTCACCATGGAACTAAACATATCCCATGATGGCAACAGATAGCAGAGCTTCGCACGGCTCCCTCCTTAACGGAGAACCAGTGGGCACGACCAAATCCCACCCGATCCAGCAATCTCCAGGCATAACGTGCCCATGGGAGTTCGCCGGAGGAGCCTTCCGGAACCCGACACTCCGACCAGATCAAGAAGGACATGTGTTAGGCAGATCTTCGTCTTGTCACTTAAGGAACCCTAGGACCATGTGCATGTTATCACTTTATTATTGAACCCACATTGCAAGAAACATTTCCTCATGATTTGATTTATAATGTAGAAGTTTCTATAATTATCAACTATATCACTAAGCTCCCTAGGTAAATCGCCTACGAAGCGATTGAGGCGCTGTCGAATCGTACCCTCACATTGATTTTGACATGGTCGTCGAAATCTCAGGTGCGCTGCGTGGGCTGGCTCGTTCTAAGGGCCCGTTTGCCAGCAATGTAGAGGTATAGGCCCATCCTATTGGTGAGTGTACATCTTTCCTTGTCAACGCAACGAGGGCGTATGTCTAAAAAAACATAACGAGGGCGTGGCGGCTGCGGGAGAGGGAATTTCCTAATGGACGCTCTTTGTGTCAAGTTGTGGCTGCTCGCACACCTGGCAACTGAGATGGGCGACCTAGGGTCCGTTTGGTTATCCGGCAAGCGCTTGCTTACCATGGGTATCAAGACTAGCAAAGCTTAATGGGTAAGGAAGGGGTAAAGTGGTAAGGTTGCAGCAGCGGCTAAGCATGTATGGTGGCTAACTTATGAATACAAGAGCGAGAAGAGGAGCTGAACAAGCGGACGTCAACTAGTAATGATCAAGAAGTGATCCTGAACTCCTACTTACGTCAAGCATAACCCAAGGACCGTGTTCTCCTCTCGAACAACCCCGAAAAGAGACAATCACGGTTACGCACGCAGTTGGTGTATTTTAGAAGAGTTTACTTCAAGTTTACTACAACTGGATATTAACAAATTCCCATCTGCCACATAACCGCGGGCACAGATTTTGAAAGTTCAAACCCTGCAGGAGTGTCCCAACTTAGCCCATCACAAGCTCTCACGGTCAATGAAGGATATTCCTTCTCCTGGGAAGACCCGATCAATCTCAGAATCCCGGTTACAAGACATTTCGACAATGGTAAAACAAGACTAGCAAAGCCGCCCGAATGTGCCGACAAATCCCGATAGGAGCTGCACATATCTCGTTCTCGGGGCACACCAGATGAGCACTCCGTATAACTAAAACCAGACCTCAAGTTTCCCCGAGGTGGCGCTGCAAAGGACTCTAGTTTGAGCCAGCACTCAGAGGAGCACTGGCCTGGGGGGTAAATAAAGATGACCCTCGGGCTCCGGAAACCCAAGGGAAAAAAGTTTAGGTGAGGCAAATGTAAAACCATGGTTGGGCCTTGCTGGAGGAGTTTTATTCAAAGCGAACTGTCAAGGGGTTCCCATAACACCCAACCGCGTAAGGAACGCAAAATCCGGGAACATAATACCGATATGATGGAAACTAGGGCGGCAAGAGTGGAACAAAACACCAGGCATAAGGCCGAGCCTTCCACCCTTTACCAAGTATATAGATGCATTAATTAAATAAGAGATATTGTGATATCGCAACATAAACATAATCCAACATGGAGCAATCTTCATGTTCACCTGCTACTAGCAACGCTATAAGAGGGGCTGAGCAAAAGCGGTAACATAGCCAAACAACGGTTTGCTAGGAAGGGTGACAAAAGTTAGAGGATCATGGCAATTTGGGAGGCTTGATAAGCAAGTGGTAGGTAACCCGGCATAGCGATAGAACGGAGCAACTAGCATAGCAATGATAGTAATGAGATCCAAGGCATAGCGACGGTCATCTTGCCTGAAATCACGCTAGGAAGAAGAACGAGTCCATGAAGAAGATGAAGCCACGAAGACAAACCAAGCGTAGACGAACGAATCCTCACGATCGCAACAAAACGGGAACTATCGAGAAGAAGCACACAACATGGTAAACACACCACACATGAACAAGGCATGATGCTCAACCAAGTATGATGCATGATAAGGCTACATGAGACTATGCATGACAAGAGATGATGCATACAAATACAACACATCAAAGCAAGTTTAAATGAGGCCGGAAACAACATATAACCATTCCGTTAAGTCCTCATATGCAGATTTCGAAATTGGTCCAGATCTGAATACACCTTAAGTTTAAGTTGTTAAACAGCAAGTTAAGATGCACCACAATGATCTACATGAAATTCTAGCCAAGTTACATATAAAGTTCATTTAATTCGGAGCTACGGCCTAGAAGATATGAGCAAAACAAGTTAAACATGACATTGATGTAAAATGCATTCAAACGTCAAGAAAACACCTCAAAACATGGATGAAACAAAGGTAGCATGAAACTACATGCAAAACTAAGAAAGTTTCATGTAGAGCACACTCAAAATGGAGCAACGGTTCAACACATACACACGAAACAAGTTTAAAGGGCAAGCTGTCCAAAACAGCAACTAGGCAACTTGCAAGCACCAAAACCACATGCTACAGCATACATCAACATGAAAACAAATGACATGGACATGATGTACAGGAAAAGCATAACAAAACATGAACAATGAGCTATCTCCAGAATTCACTAGAACATGCTCAAAAGGACATGGCAAGATTGCAAATAATAACAGTTCACAGACTTGGTGGAAATCACTGGACATGGCAGAAATAACATCAGGTTACAAAGTTTAGAGCTATCAAACAACATGCTACAGGGACTTATCATGGCAACCAACAACATGGCATGAATCTACTAATTGCATAAAACAAAAGTCCCTTACGGATCACGAGCCAAAAAGGCACAGAAGATATGATGGCACCCATGTAAACATAGCAAGTTTCATAAACAGATTCAGACTTAGCAAAAAAAACTGAGCATGGCATAAACAGAATTATGAAGGCATCTTTGCGAGCTCAAATCACTCATCACAAAGCATTTCATGAAAAAACAATCATACCAACAGCAAGATGACATGTTCATAAAGATAAGCATGGCAATAGCAAGTTCATAGCATGCTTGGATCACTAACAACAACCATGGCAAAATTGATTAACATGTAAACAATCTGCCAGGAACATTTTATAGCAAAAATAGAGCAAGATTAAAACATGCTATAGCACTCCATAAATGCAAACAGGAGCATGGATGCATAAAGAACATCCATATGTACAAAACATCATTACTGAACATACTCAAAAGAGGCATGAATCTCACTGTAGCAACATGAATACACGACATAAAAATAACAGCAGGGCCAAGACTTACTGAAATTCGAAGACCCTGAAATCAGCAATATCACGAGAGCTACTTTGCATGCTTGTTCTAGTCACCAAAAAGATCACAAAAAATATATGGCAAGCACCCCTGTAAAGATGGCATGGCATAGCCCAAAACACATGTAGAGCTCATGCCCATATGCAGCACACAATAATCATGGCAAAAATGGCAAGTGCCCATAATCTGATAAGAATCAGCACCTAACATTTTATAGCACTCTTGCATCAATGATTTGGGCATCAAGGTGGACTCAAACAATCATGACACTAATGAACAAAATGAAGAGCACATCATATTGAACATTTTGATATATCATGCATGCAAAACGGAGCTACGGTGATGAAGTTATGGCATGATGAACAGAGGCATAAAATGTTACAGAGAAAAGGGACTTGGTGGAAATATACCCCTCCGAAGCAGATCTAGGGTTTCGCACGGATTACGAGGTTCACCAGAATCTTCACCGGAGGAAGCCGGAGACGGGGATCTTGCCGGAGAGGGTCGGGGGCGGTCGGAGTAGGCGGATCCGGCCGCCTCGGCACGAACCCGAGGCAAGGCGGCTCGCGGGGACGCGGGAGCTCCGGCCGGCGAGCGCTGCGCGGGGCGGCGACCCGTGGGTGGCGGAGGAGGTCTGCCAGGCGTCGAGGACTCGGGCGGCCTTGGCGGCGGAGCGTGGGCGGCGTCTGGCCTTGGCCGGTGGCCGGCAACCAGCTGTGTGGCGGCGGCGCATGGCAGATTAGGCGGCAGAGCCTTGAGACAGGCGTGCCAGGCGTGGTCGAAGCTCGGTGGGCCGACCATGAGGGACGGCGGCGGACAGGAGGAAGAAGTTAGGGTTTGCACTGCGAATTTCGGGCAAGAGGGTGTTTATATAGGTAGGGGAAGCTAGGAGAGTCAAAATGAGGTGCTGTTTTTGGCCACACGATCATGATCGAACGGCCGAGAGGATGGAGGGGTTTTGGATGGGTTATTGGGCCACTTTGGAGGGGTGTTGGGCTGCAACACACACGAGGCCTTCACGGTTCCCCGGTTAACCGTTGGAGTATCAAACGAACTCCAAATGACACGAAACATGACAGGCGGTCTACCGGAGGTGAACCAAGGCCGCTTGGCAAATCTCGGTCCATTCCGAGAATGTTTAACACCCGCACACGAAAAGAGGTAAAAGGGGGCACCGGAGGACATAGGAGTGTCGGATTGCGAAACGGAAACGGGGAAAATGCTGGGATGCATGAGACGAACACGTATGCTAATGCGATGCACATGATGACATTGATATGAAATGCATGACATGGACAAAAAGCAAAACGAAGACCAAACCCAACCACGAGGAAAAAATCATATCGCATCTCCAGAAAAGGCAGAATCGGAGTACAAATACGGAAATTCGTATCCGGGGCGTTACAAGCCTGGCCAAGCAAGGGATCGATGGATTTGGTTCCTGAGCTAGCCTGCCTTCTTACCAACGGTTTCCAGCCTTTTCTTCTATCAAGCGAGCGAGCCAAATTGGCTAGCCTCCGTCGGAAAGGCTAACTTTGCGTAGCAAGGTAAACTGGCAAAGGATCCAAACGCACCCCTAATTTTCTAACGTATGCAGGCGCTGCAGTAGCCGGTTTTGGGAATCTTCTAGAAGGTTCCTGACCGGTTTTGGGACCATCTAGAAGGTTCCTGGACTGGTTTTCATTGCTTTTTTATTTTTTGTTTTTACGGTTCCCTTTTTTCTGTTTCTTTTTCCTTTTTATTTAATTTGTTTATTATTTCATTTATCCTATTTCTCTTCTAATTCCTTATTCTTCTGCATATTTATGTTTCTAATTTTCTTCCAGATTTGAAATTTTGTTTGAAGATTCAAAAAAACATCCTTGTTATTTTTTTCCACAAATTCAAAAATAATTTTGATTTTAAAAAATGTTCGCATAGTTCAAAAACATTTCTCCTTTCTAAAAATGGTCTTCTTTTAAAATTTTGTTCCCAAATTATTATTTTTGCAAATTTCAAATAACACTATTTCCTTCTTTTGTTCATAGTTTCAAAATTTGTTCACATATGCAAAAATGTCCCTTTTTCATAAAATGTCCATGTTTTCAAAAATTGATCCACTTTTCAATATTTTTTCTCCAATTCAAAAAAGTTTCCTTTTTTTTAATTTTGTTCAAAGATTCAAAAATTGTTCACATCATTAAAACTTGTTCATGATTCGAAAAATATGTTCCCGTTTTAAAAAAAGTCAGCAATTCTAAAATGTTCCTGTTCTCAAAATTTGCTCACAAATTCGAAGATTTTCATTTTTTTGGAAAGTGTTCAAAAATTGATTTTTTTGTCATTTTGTCAAAAAATGTTCGTTATTGTAAAAAATTGTTGGGATTTAAAAATATTCTTGTTTTTTCAATATTTTTTCACTAATTCAGAAAATGTTCATGTTTTTCAAAAAATCCCTATTCAGAAACTTGTTCACATTTTCGAAAAACTTTTTCGTTTTTATCAAAAATTGATCGTAATTAAAAAAAATCCTGTATTTCAATATTCGTCCACAACTTCAAAATTGTTCCTGTTTTTTCAAATTTGGTTGCAAATTCGTCAAATTGCTAATATTTTTTTAAAACTTGTGTGGGTTCTGTCAAAAACGTTCGTACTTGTCAAAAATATAATCAGAATTTACAAGAAAAGATCGAAAAAGATAAAAAAATCCGACCTGCCGGTGTGACTAGGTCTAAAGTATTGGAATTGCCTTTTCACCATCAGACTGAATCAGGTGTAGTGGCTAGCAAGTCGCTGGTTCGAATCAGGCGTAGTGCCTTTTCACCATCAAACTTATTCGTTCATTTTTTACACCGCTCGCTGCCTTCATGGGCCGACCCAATTGAGGGACTAACCTATGCGAGCGATAGCTCGACATTCTACCGCAGAATGCGGCAGATAGGAAGTCCCACGCGAGAGAACCGAGCAACATATGCGTCGTGCCTCGACGGGGTTGTCTACAGAGGGAAGAGGGGGCTGCTGAGGGATTTGCTATGTGCACGGTTTCGCTACTACTTCCTGGAGCGGGGAACGAGGGTTTCGCTGCGTGTGGCTGGAGGAGAGGTCGAGGGGTTCGTTTCGGTTTGCTGGAGCGGCTGGCCGTGTGGGCGAGGGTGCTTTTTCGTCCAGGGGCTCGCCGCTACTGTTGTAGCCCTCGCCATTGGAGGAGAGGTCTTGCTTCCTCGGCTATTCCGCCGAACGTACGACCATGTAAGTTTCTTGTAACATACTCTTTTCTTTGTTTCTATTGGGCGGTGTTCTTGTGGTGGTGCTCTGCGGTTGGTGGCATCCGATTTGGCTTTTAGGTTGCTAGGGCTCCAAGAGTTATGCAACCAGCGTCCTCGCATAGTGAAAATCGTTGCGCCTCGTGTCTGCAGAGTTGGGCTTGGGGGGCTTTGTGCGGTCTTTGCGTGGCAGAGGGGAGGCAATTTGGGGGAAGTAGTGAAACCACACATCTGCGGTCACTTGAGAAGATGCAACTTTGTGTTGCTCTGTCGCCACTTCGTCTACATCTTTGATGTGTCCCTTCTTGTTTCCCCTAGTAGGTTAGGACAGAGGAGATTCAAATTTACCCAAGTTTGAAGAAACTTCCTGTTGGTTTCTTCTTTTTCCTGTTCTGAGATTGTTGCTCTTGTTTTTGATTTTTCTGTGCCGTACCTAAATCAAACTTCTACAATTAGCATATAATCTGATGGACCATATTCTTGATTGGGGATTGTATCTAAAGGACTAGAAATGTTCTCGTTATATTTGTTGTCTGGTACTACTCTTGAGCTGGTGCATGACGAGTGCTTCTTTCTTTTTATTCTTCCATTTATTTGTTGTTTGGAAAGAGGAGGTTCATATTATTCTATATGACCCCTTCTTGAAATTTACACTAGCATGCTGCATTGGTGGCTATTTCCTGCAATAATAAAGGGACTATGCATGTTTTTAGAGCTACTATGATTTCCCTGTCCAAATATGGATGTATTTTGGTTTACTTAATTATGTGTCCCAAAAATTCTATATTTGATAATAATTATTCTTGCTATAGTTTACAGCCATAGCTGGATTATCCTTTGGATTACTAATCTGAATAATATAAGCTCATTTAAGGTAGGCGATAAATTTGCTTTGTTTTCTCAAATAAATAATCAGTTGTGAAATAGTTTGGGTCATTCACTTGTGATAATGAATACTTTTTCCATCCTATTGTTGTCCTTAAAGAATTATGTGTTGGAACATTAACAACTCACTTTTTACACTTTCAGACAGCAAGTATGCTTGATCTATATCAACTTTTATTCTATTCAAGTTATTTTCCATAGTGATAGTTCCATATAGCACAACTACACATTTGTATTGTGATATAGATGGTTTTCTAATCATGTGTGTTTTACATAAATTTTCTTGGAACAATTTTGATTGCTCATGAAATACCATTCAGACAAAAGGGAGTGCAAGTTTAGACATTCACATACAACTACAATGGGAGCATGGATACGAATATATCAGATACTTCTGGGATAACGTAACAAGAAAAACATATCACATTTAAAGTTACTTCCCAGCTTCCTTGAGCGTCAAACTGATATGTCCACGACATGCAGTAAGACTAAGATTGGGTATTAAGATTTGAACAATCAAATAAGGTAGATCTATATTATGTAAAAAAAATAGCAATCGGGATATGCACAAATCCATCAGAGAGCTACTATACAACCCCTATTTTGCATGCAATCTGTCGATTGAGGTAAGCATGCCCTATGCTGGCATTTCAAATTTAGGTGTAGGTTTAATATTTCATTCTTCGGCCTACTTCATGTGTTTCCTGTGTGTCTTTGTTCCATAATACAGGAAGAGGGTGTGTACTCTGAGTTTCTTGCTCTTTATGTAAAAGAAGATATATTTAGATTGTTTCAGGCCTTGAGATGATTTATATCTTCCACCTCCAAGTGATTGCCCTCCAGGCTGCCTTTTTTAGCAGTGAAGGAACAATTTCTATGGTGTGCTTATAGTTATTTCTGACATAAGGAATCCATGTTAACTTTCTAACTCTCATATTGAAACTAAAGCTACTTTCTTCACTTTAGTGTAGCACCACATGTATGTTGTTGTTGGAAAATCTACTTACATGCTATCTCTTCTACAGTGTGGGATGGATGTACAGATACACGACCTTCTCTTAAAATTTGATAACTGTCGTTTGAAGATTTAGCATTATTTGTTCTTTTCTGATCCCTGCATTGCAAAAGATGATGTCAAGCCGAAATATTTAGCTACACCTCAAGATTATTTTCACAATTTGGAGATCTGCTTTGTGCTTATCTCTTCTACAATGTGAAATGAATGTACAAATACTCGAAATGTCAACAATTATTGTTTACAAATTTAGCACATGTTTTTTTGTTTGAGAGATACCTTTCCTGTACCTAAAGATACACAAGAAAACCACTACTGAGATATTAATTAGACCTGTGTCTTAGAGATATCCAACATGATATTTAATGTTTTTTAAAATATAATTGAACACACGCACACTCACACACATATGTATACACTATATAACTTATGTATTTATGAAAAATAATTCAAACATAATTGTTATTACAACAAATAGGTTAAAAATTAGCATTCCAGTAATTACATTACAACCATATAAAAATCACTATATTCAATATTGATTATTTTATTATATGGTTAAGTATGACACATATGTATATAAACTATGATAAAAATGATTTTAAAAAATATTAAAGTATAGTATAAAATGATGCAACATCGGAAAACGGTTGATCTGCATAACGTAGAGAAACTGCATACACACACAACTGAAAAATGAAGACTAGTTATTCTACGAAAAGTTTAATCTTAGTGCTATCTGAAGTCAAGCAATGCTTTTGTGATATCAGCCTACTTGGCAACCTCAGGCTTTTTTCATCGCTTAGTGCTACCTCTAGGCACCAATGCAAAGACAATTCTTGTTTCATCACACACCATAACTGGAGTGTCTATTTTCTTGATCTTGGAGAGTACAAAAGAAGGAAATAAAGAGTTAGTTGACTGAACCCAAAACAAAAAATGTAGTCAAATTATCATAAATTTTTAATGAACTTTTGAATATCAAGTGGTGTACCATTTCTTCCTTGATATCAAGTTGCTTGGCAAAGCTCAGGCTTCAAGGTGGACATTAAAAGCTTGTTATGTTCATTCAATTCAAATCAGCTCCAACCTAGTTTGCAACCGCCACTCATCGTCTCCTATAGAAATAAATTACATTACACAACATCTCTTTGTAGTATATGTAAGATTAATATGATGACTTACCATGAGTACCGCAGCGGAGGCAAATAACATTTCCTTTAAGGACTAACGCACGTAACCTCCCAATGCCATACTTTATGAGTGCTCCTTGGGAGTTGTTGCGTTGACAGAAATGTTCACGAGAGTTAACAAAATCATAATGCTCCATATTTTCTCGTGTTGCACCTATTAGGAAGACTGCATGTCCAATGATTGTTTTCCTTGTATCACCTTCATAATCTGATGGATCGTATGGCCTATAGATCTGTCCATATTTCAGACTACCCAATTTTTTTCCACCATAGAACGTACCCACAAGTGCATCCTCGATAAGGCATCCTGCGTCGGCCTACTCGATCTGATCATCAACATAGTCATGACACTACAGGAATCACATGATATGTCGACGGTTAAAACCGTCAGCATAGGCTACGCCGGTGGTGACCATCGGCATAAATAGCGTCAGCATACCTCCCCTGCCCGTTGGCTTAGGAAAACCGTCGGCATAGATGACCTATGGTGACGGTGGCCGTTGGTGAAGGAAATATGCCCTGGAGGCAATAATAAAGTTGTTATTTTATATTTCCTTATATCATGATAAATGTTTATTATTCATGCTAGAATTGTATTAACCGAAAACCTGATACATGTGTGGATACATAGATAAAACACAGTGTCACTACTAGGAAAAGGCTTACTAATGGCGCACCGGTTTTGCCTACTAATGGCGCACTACCGGTGCGCCATAAGTACCACACCACTAGTATTTTTTACTAATGGCGCACCTGTGGTGCACCATTAGTATCTAGTATACTAATGGCGCACCACATAGAAGTGCGCCATTAGTAATAATATTTTTTCAAAAAATAATTCAGAATTTTTTTTAATTTTTTTTCTTAATCTCAATTAACTATGGCTTAAATAGCGTCGGCATACCTCCCCTGCCCGTTGGCTTAGGAAAACCGTCGGCATAGATGACCTATGGTGACGGTGGCCGTTGGTGAAGGAAATATGCCCTGGAGGCAATAATAAAGTTGTTATTTTATATTTCCTTATATCATGATAAATGTTTATTATTCATGCTAGAATTGTATTAACTGAAAACCTGATACATGTGTGGATACATAGACAAAACACAGTGTCACTACTAGGAAAAGGCCTACTAATGGCGCACCGGTTTTGCCTACTAATGGCGCACTACCGGTGTGCCATAAGTACCACACCACTAGTATTTTTTACTAATGGCGCACCTATGGTGCACCATTAAAAAAATTCAAATTTTTTTAATTTTTTTCTTAATCTCAATTAACTATGGCTTAATCTCGGGTCAATATGCTTAATCTCAGGTCAAATCGCACTCCGTGGTCAAACTTCCCGAAAGGTCACCCATCCTCACACTAATCCAGCCCAAGCATGCTTAACTTCAAAGTTCTATCCAACCCCAAAGAATAAAGCTCACTTCACAGGCACTTGTTGATATATCTAGCATATCAATCCTACTATACCTTGTTGATGTCTAGGACTTTGTTCATGTTCATGACTACGATGGAATTTTGAAAAATATTTCAAACTTCCTGGTCATATTACGTATCATTTTTTGAAAAAAAAATCAAAAAAAAAAAATTCAAAACCATTTTTTTTCTGTTACTAGTGGCAAACCACATCCACGGTGCGCCACTAGTAAGTTTGAAATTTTTTGAATTTTTTTGCCTCTATATCTTGAAAGCCCCGTAAATTTTTTCTGTTAGGTTTTTGGGGATTTTGAAAATGTTTAACGGGGTTCCCCCAGTTAAATTTGGATGTAACTTTTTAGTAGATGATTTTCATATAAAAACTTTATCATCCGAGTTCGTATGCAAAAGTTATGCCCATTTTACAAATTTCCAGAGATATTTTACAAATAAAGTCGAAATTCATATTTGTAAATTTTCCCAACAACTAGACCACATATCACATGGGAAACTTATTTTCTTTTATTTTTTTGACATTTCCATCATTTTCTTTTATTTTTTTTAAAACTGAAAAGGCGATCCACAGGGGGGGTGCATTCGGTGTTGGGGCAAGTTAGTAATGGCGCACCGTGGGGTGGTGCGCCATTACTAGTTTAACTAGTAATGGTGCACGACACCCACGGTGCGCCATTTTTTTTAAAACAACTTAGTACTGGCGCACCAGTGGACAGTGCGGCATTACTAGTTAAACCTAGTAATGGCGCACCGAGACATGGTGCGCTATTAGTAACAAATATTTTTTATTTTTTTTACTTTTTTTTCAAAACTACTAATGGCGCACGGTGGATGTGGTGCGTCATTACTATGTCAACTAGTAATGGCGCACTATACAACGGTGCGCCATTAGTAACAAAATTTTTGTTTATGTTTTTTTCAAAACTACTAATAGCGCACCAGGCACCAGGTGCGCCATTAGTAATATATTACTAATGGCGCACCGAGACATGGTGCGCCATTAGAATATAGTAATGGCGCACCACATGACAGGTGCGCCATTAGTGGCCATTCCATCTATAGCCCTTTTTGTAGTAGTGTGTCCCTAGTAAGCATCTACTAGACTAGCTCGTTAATCGAAGATGGTTAAGTTTCCTAGCCATAGACATGTGTTGTCATTTGATGAACGGGATCACATCATTAGGAGAATGACGTGATGGACAAGACCCATCCATTAGCTTAGCATATTGATTGTTCAGTTTTATTGATATTGCTTTCTTCATGTCATATACATATTCCTTTAACTATGAGATTATGCAACTCCCGGATACCGGAGGAATACCTTCCGTATTATCAAACATCACAACGTAACTGGGTGATTATAAAGATGCTCTATAGGTATCTCCGAAGGTGTTTGTTGGGTTGGCATAGATCGAGATTAAGATTTGTCACTCTGAGTATCGGAGAGGTATCTCTGGGCCCTCTCGGCAATGCACATCATAATAAGCCTTGCAAGCAATGTGACTAATGAGTTAGTTGTGGGATGATGTATTAGGGAACGAGTAAACAGACTTGCCGGTAACGAGATTGAACTAGGTATGAAGATACGGACAACCGAATCTCGGGCAAGTAACATACCGATGACAAAGGCACTAGTAGAAAACAGGGCTTTGGTCCAGGCCTGGACAGCCCATTAGTCCCGGTTCAGTCACGAACCGGGACCCATGGGGGCATAGGTCCCGGTTTGTGAGGCCACGGGGCCGGCCTGACCTCGTGGGGCATTGGTCCCGGTTCGTCTGGACCCTTTGGTCCCGGTTCCAGACACGAACCGGGACCAATGGGCCTCACTCCTGGCCCACAACCATTGGTCCCGATTCGTGGCTGGAACCGGGACCAAAGGGGTTCCTTTAGTACCGGTTCCAGCCACAAACCGGGACCAATGAGATGCCTATATATACCCCCTCGCCAGCGAGCAGAGCACTCCACACTGCTCTGTTTTTTTGGCCGGCGAGGAGAGAGCTTTGTGGTGCTCTAGCTCACCTCCTATGCACATGAGGTGTTCGATGAAATGCCCGAGCCACACTTAAGATTTCTCCTCTCGAAGCTCCTTGTCCAAGCTCCATTTTCCTCGAGATTTGTCTAAGTTTGGCGGTCCGTCCTGTCCCGTCCCCGTCCTCACCGCCGTCGATCGCCAGCGCCGATCTCGTCGCCGGCACCATCATGGTGAGCCTCTTGATCTTATCTTCTTTCTAAAAGAAAAAAGTTCTTACGTGTATGATTTAGATAGATACTTGTGTAATTTTCTTACTTTTATTATTGTTTGTTATTATATAGTGCGATTGGTATCTGCCTCCGTCAGCCCTCGTCCTGTCTATGATTCGGATGTGGTATACATTATCTTTTATAACTATTTGGTTCATTTATTGTTTATGACAATTATGCCGACCAACGTGACATAGATTTTATTTATCTAGGAGGTATGTGAACCGGAAATTCCAACCGACCCTATTGTAGAGAGGTTAAATTTACTTGAGAAGAAACCAATTACTTGAAGGAAAAATTAAAAAAATTGAGGAGGAGAAGATGATATTGGAGTTGCATGTTGTGGATGTCGTCGATGATCACAAGATCAAGATGGATGCAATGCGCTTGAAGATTAGAAAATATGCCATTCATACCGAGGCTTGGTATCATTATGCCGTTGGATCAATTGTTACGTTGGTTGCGATTATGATCGCATTTGTTGTTGCATTGAAATGTTTTACATAGTTTCAATGTATGGTTTAATTAGATGCTCTGGAGAACTATGTATGTACTTCGGCTTTAATGTGATGATGAACTTCTATTAATTTGGTTACTTATCTATTCATGATGTTCAGTAATGGTTTTTAACACACTTAATTATATATAATGCACGCAAATGAACCGGCAATGGATGTACGGTGACAGACGCAGCTCCGAGTACATTAAGGGCGTGCATAATTTTCTCGAAGTGGCTGAGGAAAACAAGCTAAATGGTTTTATATGTTGTCCATGCCCTAAATGTGGGAATACGAAGTCTTACTATGACTGGAAAATCCTTCATACACACCTGCTTTATAAGGGTTTCATGCCACACTATAATGTTTGGACCAAGCACGGAGAAAGAGGGGTTATGATGGAAGATAGCGAAGAAGAAGAGGATGATGACAACTATGTGTCCCCTGAATACGGTGATGCTGCAGTGGAGGAAGCTTCAAGAGGAACCAGACGATGTGCCCGATCATGATCTTCGCCGGGTCATTGTTGATGCAAAGAGACAGCGTGAAAGTCAAAAGGAGAAGCTGAAGTTCGACCGCATGTTAGAGGATCACAAAAAAGGGTTGTACCCCAATTGCGAAGATGGCAACACAAAGCTCGGTACCCGTCTTTGGAATTGCTGCATTGGAAGGCAGAGACTGGTGTGCCTGACAAAGGCTTTGAGAAGCTACTGAAAATATTGAAGAAGAAGCTTCCAAAGGATAACGAATTGCCCGACAGTACGTACGCATCAAAGAAGGTTGTATGCCCTCTAGGATTGGAGGTGCAAAAGATACATGCATGCCCTAATGATTGCATCCTCTACCGCGGTGTGTACAAGGATTTGAACGCATGAAGGGTATGCGGTGCATTGCGGTATAAGATCATACGAGATGACCCTGGTGATGTTGACGGCGAGCAACCCAGGAAGAGGGTTCCTGCCAAGGTGATGTGGTATGCTCCTATAATACCACGGTTGAAACGTCTGTTCAGAAACAAAGAGCATGCCAAGTTGATGCGATGACACAGAGAGGACCGTAAGAAAGACGGGAAATTGAGAGCACCCGCTGACGGGTCGCGGTGGAGAAAAATCGAGAGAAAGTACTGGAAGGAGTTAGCTGGTGATGCAAGGAACGTATGGTTTGGTTTAAGCACGGATGGCATTAATCCTTTTGGGGAGCAGAGCAGCAATAATAGCACCTGGCCCGTGACTCTATGTATCTATAACCTTCCTCCTTGGATGTGCATGAAGCGGAAGTTCATTATGATGCCAGTTCTCATTCAAGGCCCTAAGCAACCCGGCAACGACATTGATGTGTAGCTAAGACCATTAGTTGAAGAACTTTTATAGCTGTGGAATGGAAACAGTGTACGTGTGTGGGATGAGCTCAAACAGGAGGAATTTGACCTGCATGCGTTGCTGTTTGTAACCATAAATGATTGGCCTGCTCTCAGTAACCTTTCAGGACAGACAAACAAGGGATACCACGCATGCATGCACTATTTAGATGACGCCGAAAGTATATACCTGGACAAATGCAGGAAGAATGTGTACCTGGGGCATCGTCGATTTCTTCCAACCAACCATCAATGTCGAAAGAAAGGAAAGCATTTCAAAGGCGAGGCAGATCACCGGAAGAAGCCCGCCATGCATACCGGTGATCACATACTTGCTATGGTCAATGATATACAGGTAATCTTTGGAAAGGTGATGACTCCCTAGCAGTCAGTATTCCCCCAAAGAGGAAGGGATGATGCAGCACAACGGCGGTAGGTATTTCCCTCAGTGAAGAAACCAAGGTTATCGAACCAGTAGAAGGACCAAGCAACACAACGTAAGTAGCACCTGCACACAAATAACAACACCTCGCAACCCGACGTGTTAAAAGGGTTGTCAATCCCTTTTGGGTAACGATACCTCAAGATAGGCAAACGGACTTGAGATAAATTTGTAGTAGATTGATAGATCGACGCCAAACAAAATAAATAGAAATAAATTGCAGCAAGGTATTTTGTATTTTTGGTTTAATAGATCTGAATAAAAATGCAAAGGAAAAGTATATCGCAAGCAAATATATGAGAAAGAAGACCCAGGGGCCGTCGGTTTCACTAGTGGCTTCTCTCGAGAAAGATAGCAAACAGTGGGTAAACAAACTACTGTTGGGCAATTGATAGAACCTCAAATAATTATGACGATATCCAGGCAATGATCATTACATAGGCATCACGTCCAAGATTAGTATACCGACTCCTGCCTACATCTACTAATATTACTCCACACATCGACCGCTATCCAGCATGCATCTAGTGTATTAAGTTCATAGAAAAACGGAGTAATGCAATAAGAACGATGAAATGATGTAGACAAGATCCGTTTATCTATGGCGTAGATATAGATCCCATCTTTTTATCCTTAGTAGCAACGATACATATGTGTTGTTTCCCTTTCTGTCACTGGGATCAAGCACGGTAAGATCGAACCCACTACCAGGCACCTCTTCCCATTGCAAGATAAATAGATCAAGTTGGCCAAACAAAACCCAAATATCAGAGAAGAAATACGAGGCTATAAGAGATCATGCATATAAGAGATCAAAGAAACTCAAATAACTTTCATGGATATAAAAAGATATGACTGGTCATAAACTCAAAGTTCATCAGATCCCAACAAATACACTGCAAAAGAGTTACATCATATGGATCTCCAAGAGACCATTGTATTGAGAATTCTGCGAGAGAGAGAAAGCCATCTAGCTACTAACTACGGACCCGAAGGTCTACAAAGAACTACTCACCCATCATCGGAGAGGCGCCAATGGAGGTGGTGAACCCCATCCGAGATGGTGTCTAGATTGGATCTGGTGGTTCTGGACTCTGCGGCGGCTGGATGAATATTTCGTCAACTCCCCTAGGGTTTCTGGAATATTAGGGTATTTATAGAGCAAAGTGGCGGTTCGGGGGCACCGAGGTGATCACAACCCACCAGGGCGCGCTTGGGCCTCCTGGCGCCCTGGTGGGTTTTCCCCTCCTCGGGACTCCCCCTAGGTGCAACCAGGGCCCGTTGTGTTTCTTCTGGCCCATAAAAATTCTCTGTGGAGTTTCGTGGCATTTGGACTTCGTTTGATATTGATTTCCTGCGATGTAAAAAACATGGAAAAATAGCAACTGGCACTTGGCACTATGTCAATAGGTTAGTATCAAAAATGATATAAAATGACTATAAAATGATTATAAAACATCCAAGATTGATAGTAAAATAGCATGTAACAATCAAAAAATATAGATACGTTGGAGACGTATCAGGATCCCAAGGCTTAACTCCTACTTGTCCTCGAGTAGGTAAGTGATAAAAACGGAATTTTTTATGTGGAATGCTGCCTATCATGTCATATCATATTTCGTTTCTTTATAGCATGGACAATTGGACTTTTATATGATTCAAAGCAATAGTCTAGTTTTGACATAATAATTTAGACACTCAAGCATATCAACAAGGAACCTTGTCTTTCAAAATATCAACGCTAAAATAAGTTATCCCTAGCCCATCATGCTCAAACATTGATCCATTCATGAAACACACTCGAATATTAGCTACACCCAATACTTAAGTACGATCATATTGCCTCCTAGTTGGTGCTTTTTAAAGAGAAGATGGAGGCTCAATTTCAAAATAAAAATTGCATAAAGTAAAAGAAAGGCCCTTCGCAGAGGGAAGTAGGGATTTGTAGAGGTGCCAGAGCTCAAAGCAAAAAAATTAGAGATAAAAAACATTTTGGGAGGTATATCCATCCCACCAAGGAAAACGACTTAGAGTTCCGAACACTTTCCATGCTAGATATGCCATAGGCGGTTCCCAAACAGAAAATAAAGTTTATTCCTTTTCCACCATAGTTTCACTTTCCATGGCTAACCGTATCCACGGGTGCCCTCCATACCAACACTTTCCAAGGAATTTATTATTTGACAACATAAAGTAAATTCATTTTTGCATTTCGGGACTGGGCATCCCTAAGACCTTTGCCTTACTCTTGTGCAATGACAAGTGAATAAACACTCATCTTGAGAATAACACATCCAGCATGGAAAATATTAGCCACTCATTACCGTTCCGCGAGCGAAACAAACACAAAAAAGAGAAGTTTATTTGAAAATTAGAGATGGCACATGCAAATTTTCTTAGATCGGAAAAAGAATACCGCATATAGGTAGATATAGTGGACTCATATGGCAAAACTGGTTTAAGGATTTTGGATGCACAAGTAGAAATCATACTTGGTGCAAAATGAAGGCTAGCAAAAGATTGAGAAGCGACCAACCAAGAAACATATAATCTCATGAGAAAGCATTAAGCATAAATAACACCGAAGAATGCACCACAAGTAGAATATAATTTCATTGCATGACTATTGACTTTCGTACTTGCATAGGGAATCGCAAACCTTAACACCAATATTCTCACTAGAGCACAATTACTCATCAACATAACTCACATATCACACCATCATATCTCAAAACAATTACTAAGAATCAAGTTTTTTTTGTCAAATGATCTTCATGACATATTTTTTCCTTTTTTTCTTTATCCTTCTTGGATATCTATCACTTTGACTAATTTTCATGTGTTGCTTTTCATAAGCTCAAACAAATATAAGTGAAGATCATGAGCATAATTTTTCTTTCTCTCAAAATAATTTAAGTGAAGCAAGAGAGCATTTCTTTAAAATTTTACTAAATCTCAAATAAATCTAAGTTAAGAAAGAGAGCATTTCTTCAAAAAATACTAAGCACACCGTGCTCAAAAAGATATAAGTGAAGCACTAGAGAAAATCCTAGCTCGCAAAAGATTTAAGTGAAGCATAGAGAGCAATTCTAACAAGTCATGAAATAATTTTGGCTCTCTCAAATAGGTGTGTCCAGCATGGATTGATGACTTAAAACATAAAATAAACAAGCAAAGACTCATATCATACAAGACGCTCCAAGCAAAACACATATCATTCGACGAATAAAAATGTAGCTTCAAGTAAAATACCGATAGTTGTTGGAAGAAAGAGGGGATGCCACTCGGGGGCATCCCCAAGCTTAGTTGGTTGATCATGCTTGGGTAATAGCTTGGGATGCCGGGGCATCCCCAAGCTTAGGCTCTTCTATCCTTCTTTCATCCATCGTAAGATAACCCAAAACTTGAAAACTTCAATCACACAAAACTCAACAAAACCTTCGTGAGATCCGTTAGTGAAAGAAAAATAAATCACTACTATAAGTGCTATGTCAAACCAATTCTTATTTTGTTTTTGTATTATATCTATTGTATTCCTACTTTTCTATGGCAAAGACTCATCAAAGAAAACCATAGAGCCATCAAAATAAGCATACACCACAAAGAAAACAGAATCTGTCAAAACAGAACAGTCTGTAGCAGTCTGATTATTTCGAATACTTATGGAACTCCAAAAATCTACCAAATTAGGAAGACCAGGGTAATTTGTATATTAATATTCTTCGAAAAGAATCAGGGCAAAAGCACTTTTCTAGGATTTATGAAAATTATTTTCGTGAGTGCAAAGTTTATGTCTTTTTCAGCAAGATCAAACAACTATCACCCAAGAAGATCCTAACGGCTTTACTTGGCACAAACACTAATTAAAACACAAAAAACACAATCATAACAGTAGCATAATGTTGCAAACACTAATCAACAGAAAGCAAAAATCAAAAATAAAATTTATTCATTGGGTTGCCTCCCAACAAGCGCTATAGTTTTACGCCCTTAGCTCGGCATAAAATTTCCACGATGCTCACACGAAAGATAAGAATTGAAACACAAAGAGAGCATCATGAAACATATGACAAACACATTTAAGCCTAACATACTTCCTATGCATAGTAATTTTATAAGCAAATAAATTATCAAGAACATCTAGCATATGCAAAGAAGAGGAATAAAATATTGACGATCTCAACATAACGAGAGGTAATTTAGTAACACGAAAATTTCTACAACCATATTTCCTCTCTCATAATAATTATATGTAGGATCATATTCAAATTCAACAATATAGCTATCAAACATTTTCTCTTCATGATCCACATACATGCAAAGTTGACACTCTTCCAAAGTAGTGGGATTATCATCAATTAAAGACATGACCTCTCCAAGCCCACTTTTATCAAAAAATTCATAAGATAGAACACTCTCCAAATATGTGGGATTATTTTTACCTAAAGCTGACGCTCTTCCAAACCCACTTTCAATATTATTGCAAATAACATATTCATCATGAGGCTTAAATAAATTTTCGAGATCATAAGAAGAATAACCCCAATCATGATCGTTACAATAAGTAGTGGACATAGCAAAACTAGCATCCCCAAGCTTGTGGTTTTGCATATTATTAGCACAATTGAAATTAATAGAATTTATAGTAAAATCATTGCAATCATGCTTTTCATTCAAGGAGCTACCATGAAGCACATTACATATTTCTTCATCACAATTTTCAGATTCACGAATCTCAAGCAAAACTTCATAGAGATAATCTAGTGCACTTAAATCACTAGCAATTGGTTCATGATAATTGGATATCTTAAAAAGATTAGCAAGTGGATGAGGATCCATATCAATAAATTTTTAGGAAGCGAAGATGCAAGCAAATAGAGGGCACATGGCAGCACAAGCAAAAAGATCAAACGAGAAAGAGGCAAATGAAAAAGAAGGCAAATAAAAATGCAAATTTTTGTGAAGTAGGAGAGAGGAAAACGAGAGGCAAATGGCAAATAATGTAAATTGCGAGGAGATGAGATTTGTTATTAGGAACCTGGTATATGTTGAAGATCCTCCCCGGCAACGGCGCCAGAGATTCCTTTTGATGACTCCCTAGCAGAGGCGCCAGAAAGTTCCTGTCTGCTAGAACTACGTAAGTATTGAAGGAAATATGCCCTAGAGGCAATAATAAAGTTGTTATTTATATTTCATTATATCATGATAAATGTTTATTATTCATGCCAGAATTGAATTAACCAGAAACTTAGTACATGTCAGAATACATAGACAAACAGAGTGTCCCTAGTATGCCTCTACTTGACTAGCTCGTTAATCAAAGATGGTTAAGTTTCCTAGACATAGATATGTGTTGTCATTTGATGACGGGCACATCATTAGAGAATGATGTGATGGACAAGACCCATCCGTTAGCTTAGCACTATGATCGTTTAGTTTATTGCTATTGCTTTCTTCATGACTTATACATGTTCCTATGACTATGAGATTATGCAACTCCCGAATACCGGAGGAACACTTAGTGTGATATCAAACGTCACAACGTAACTGGGTGATTATAAAGATGCTCTACAGGTGTCTCCGATGGTGTTTGTTGAGTTGGCATAGATCGAGATTAGTATTTGTCACTCCGTGTTTCAGAGAGGTATCTCTGGGCCCTCTCGGTAATGCACATCACTATAAGCCTTGCAAGAAATGTGACTAATGAGTTAGTTGTGGGATGATGCACTACAGAACGAGTAAAGAGACTTGCCGATAACGAGACTGAACTAGGTATGATGATACCGACGATCGAATCTCGGGCAAATAACATACCGATGACAAAGGGAACAACGTATGTTGTTATGCGGTTTGACCGGTAAAGATCTTCGTAGAATAGGTAGGAACCAATATGAGCATCCAGGTTCCGCTATTGGTTATTGAACGGAGATGTGTCTTGGTCATATCTACATAACCCGTAGGGTGCGCACGCTTAACGTTCGATGACGATTTGTATTATGAGTTATGTGATTTGATGTATGGAAGTTTTTTCAGAGTCCCGGATGAGATCACGGACATGAAGAGGAGTCTCAAAATGGTTGAGACATAAATATTCATATATTGGAACGCTACATTCGGACATCGGAATGGTTCGGGTCATTTCGGATAAGTTTCGGAGTACCGGGGGTTACCGGACCCCCCCCCCCCCCGGGAAGTTATTGGGCCTCATGGGCCTTAGTGGAGAAGAGAGAGGGCTGGCCAGGAGGTAGCGCGTGCCCCCCTTGCCCCAATCCGAATTGGACAAGGGGAGGGGGCGGCGCCCCCCTCCTTCCTTCTCTCCTCCTCCTCCTTCACCCCTTCTCCCACTTGGAATAGGAAAGGGGGGAGGGGAATCCTACTAGGTTTGGAGTCCTAGTAGGAATCCCCCCCATGGCGCCCCTCCCCCTTGGCCGGCCTCCTCCTCCCCCTCCTTTATATACGTGGGGAGGGGGCACCCTAGGACACACAACTTGATCTTTTAACCATGTGCGGTGACCCCCTCCGTAGTTACACACCTCGGCCATATCGTCGTAGTGCTTAGGCGAAGCCCTGCGCCGGTAACTTCATCATCACCGTCGCCACGCCATCGTGCTGAGAAACTCTCCCTCGGCCTCAACTAGATCAAGAGTACGAGGGACGTCATTGAGCTGAACGTGTGCTGAACATGGAGGCCCGTACGTTCGATGCTAGGATCGGTCGGATTGTGAAGACGTATGACTACATCAACCGCATTGATAAAACGCTTCCGCTTGCGGTCTACGAGGGTACGTGGACACACTCTCCCCGCTTGTTGCTATGCTTCTCCTAGATAGATCTTGCATGATTGTAGGAATTTTTTTTGAAATTACTGTGTTCCCCAACAGGTATTTCCCCAAAGAGGAAGGGATGATGCAGCACAGGGACGGTAGGTATTTCCCTCAGTGAAGAAACCAAGATTATCGAACCAGTAGGAGAACCAAGCAACACAACATAAACATCATCTGCACAGAAATAACAACACCTCGCAACCCGACGTGTTAAAGGGGTTGTCAATCCCTTTCGGGTAACGATGCCTCAAGATAGGCAAACGTACTTGAGATAAATTTGTAGTAGATTGATAGATCACACGTCAAACAAAATAAATAGAAAAAAATTGCAGCAAGGTATTTTATTATTTTTGGTTTAATAGATCTGAATAAAAATGCAAAGGAAAAGTAGATCGCAAGCAAATATATGAGAAAGAAGACCCGGGGGCCGTAAGTTTCACTAGTGGCTTCTCTCGAGAAAGATAGCAAACGAAGGGTAAACAAATTACTGTTGGGCAATTGATAGAACCTCAAATAATTATGACGATATCCAGGCAATGATCATTACATAGGCATCACGTCCAAGGTTAGTAGATCGACTCCTGCCTGCATCTACTACTATTACTCCACACATCGACCGCTATCCAGCATGTCTAGTGTATTAAGTTCATGGAAAATCGGAGTTATGCAATAAGAGCGATGACATGATGTAGACAAGATCCGTTTGTTTATTGCATAGATATAGATCCCATCTTTTTATCCTTAGTAGCAACGATACATACGTGTTGTTTCCCTTTCTGTCACTGGGATCAAGCACCGTAAGATCGAACCCACTACCAGGCACCTCTTCCCATTGCAAGATAAATAGATCAATTTGGCCAAAGAAAACCAAAATAATGGAGAAGAAATACGAGGCTATAAGAGATCATGCATATAAGAGATCAAAGAAACTCAAATAACTTTCATGGATATAAAAAGATATGACTGGTCATAAACTCAAAGTTCATCAGATCCCAACAAACACACCGCAAAAGTGTTACATAATATGGATCTCCAAGAGACCATTGTATTGAGAATTCAGCAAGAGAGAGAAAGCCATCTAGCTACTAACGACGGACCCGAAGGTCTACAAAGAACTACTCACGCATCATCCGAGAGGCACCAATGGAGGTGGTGAACCCCATTCGAGATGGTGTCTAGATTGGATCTGGTGGTTTTGGACTCTGCGCCGGCTGGATGAATATTTTGTCGACTCCCCTAGGGTTTCTGGAATATTGGGGTATTTATAGAGCAAAGAGGCGGTCCGGGGGGCACCCGAGGTGGGCACAACCCACCAGGGCGCGCTTGGGCCTCCTGGCGCGCCCTGGTGGGTTGTCCACTCCACGGTACACCCCCAGGTGCAATCAGGGCCCGTTGTGTTCCTTCTGGCCCATAAAAATTCTCCGTGGAGTTTCGTGGCATTTGGACTTTGTGTGATATTGATTTGATTTGTGTTTGCTACTTTGATAATTCTATATGTAGGTGGACCGGTGCTTAGGTGTTGTTCTTACTGAACAAACCTCCTACTTATGATTAACCCTCCCGCAAGCATCCGCAACTATGAGAAAAGTATTAAGAATAAATTCTAACCATAGCATTAAACTCTAGGATCTAGTCGGTCCCTTACGGAGTAGTGCATAAACTGGGGTGTAAGTTTCTGTCACTCTCGCAACCCACCTTCTATTTACTACTCCACAATGCATTCCCTTAGGCCCAAATATGGTGAAGTGCCATGTAGTCAACGTTCACATGACACCACTAAGGGAATCACAACATTCATACCATTAAAATATCAAGCACATGTCAAATTCACATGATTACTTGCAACATGATCTATCCCGTGAACTCAAGAACAAAGGTGACTACTCACAAACAACAAACATGCTCATGATCAGAGAGGTATTAATATGCATAATGAATCTGAACATATAATCTTCCACCAAATAAACCATATAGTAATCAACTACAAGACATAATCAACACTACTAGTCACCCCCTAGCAACAATCTATAGTTCCTGTAACAAGTTTGAATACAAGAGATGAACTAGGGTTTGAGATGAGATGGTGCTGGTGAAGATGTTGATCGAGATTGCCCTCCCCAAGATGGGAGAGTGGTTGGTGATGATGATGATGATGATTCCCCCTCCGGGAGAGAAGTTCCCCCGGCAGAATCGCTCCGCCGGAGGGCGAAAGTGCTCCTGCCCAAGTTCCACCTCAAGACGGCGGCACTCCGTCCCGAAAGTCTCCCCCTTATTTTTTCTAGGTAAAAATCACTCATATACCATAAGATGGGCACCGGAGGTGGGCCGAGGAGGCCACAACCCACAGGGCGCGCCAGGGGGCCTGGCGCCCCCAGGTGGGTTGTGCCCCCCTGGTGGCCCCCTCTGGTGTTTATTAGCTCCAGTATTTCTTAAATATAAAAAATCCTCGTGGAGTTTCAGCTCATTTGGAGGTGTGCATAATAGGTGGCCTGACGTAGCTTTTTCAGGTCCAGATTTCCAGCTGCGTGAATTCTCCCTCTTGGTGTGTACCTTGCAAATTATGAGAGAAAAGGCATCAGAATTACTCCAAAAAGCATTATTATGAATAAAAACATTGTAAATAACAGTAAGAAAACATGATGCAAAATGGACGTATCAACTCCCCCAAGCTTAGACCTCGCTTGTCCTCAAGCGAAACTGAAATCGAAAAACATGTCCACCTGCTTTGTGAGAGAGGTGTCGATAAAAACAAAATACGGACATAGAAGCATCATGTTGATTATTATAATAGCAAAAAAATTAACATAGGAGTTTTATCATAGAACTTGCGTCATATACTTCCCATGAATAAGTAATAGTTCATCACACAATCGAAGTATAAAGAAAAAACTCTATTAGAAACCAAAAAACTATGTTCTCAATCAACTTTGCAATTACAATTCATCATCTTTTCAGGAAGAGTCACGTGTCGGAGCCTTTAAAGCAAGTCCACATACTAAACCATCATATAGTCTTCTATGATTGCTAACACTCACCTCGTAGCCACGAGCAAAATGTTTCAACCGGACACATAGAAAGATAGGGGCTTATAGTTTCGCCTCCCAACATACTCACTGCAAGGGTGATGTCAACAATAATAACTCATGCTATCTATATTCAACTGGACATATGTGCCTAGATCTTTCCTCACCACATGATGCTTGCCAAAAGAGAAAATAAAAGGAATAGAAGGAAAACTTTTGACTCTTTGCATAAAGGTAAATACATAAAAGTAAAAGATAGGCCCTTTGCGAGGGAAGCAGAGGTTGCCATGCGCTTATTTGTTTGCATGCTCAATCCCTTAGTGCAAGAGAACGTCACGTTGTATTGCCCCATATGATGACAACCTTTATTATGCAGTCTGTCGCTTTTATTCTTTGTCATCCAAGTTCATACAACGCTCAATTTTCTCTTACACTAAATGATCTCACACTTTTAGAAGCAATTTTTATTGCCTTTTTGCACCGATGACAACTTACTTGAGGGATCTTGCTCAATCCGTAGGTAGGTATGGTGGACACTTGAAAAAGATTTGGGTTTAAGGGTTTTGGATGCACAAGTAGTATCTCTACTTGGTGCGGAATTTTTGGCTAGCAAAGATAGGGGCAAGCACCACATGTTGAAGGATCTATGACAATATGACTTCTATGTGAATATAAACAAACATAGACCATTAAGTTGTCTTCCTTGTCCCACTTCAACAATTTTGGCATATAATATTTTGATGAGGGTTCACAATCAAAAAAGATTTCTAGGATAGTATATTTATATGTGAATCTTCTCTTCCCTTATTAATTCTTTCATGAGTTGCATCATTGACTAATGCTATGTTTGTCAATCTCTAATAAAAATTTCTTACTTATACTTTTCCTCATGTGGTGCTATCACCTACCATAGGATTAGTATATAATCTTATTGATTTATTTCCTTTCTTTTATTTACTTTCTCTCTGTTTTTCTTCCTTTCTTATTTATTTTCTTTATTTTCAACGTGAAAGTAAAGAAAGCAAAAACTCAAACTAACTTTATTATATAACTTGCACACGATTACAAGGATTAGATTACTAAGCAAACTCTCAAAGAAGAAAGGATCGAACTAAACTTTATTTCATTTAAAGAAAAAAAGATCAAACTAAGATAAGTAAAAGTAAAAAGATAGTGGGATGATACGATACCGGGGCACCTCCCCCAAGCTTGGCGGAAGCCAAGGGGAGTGCCCGTACCCGATACTTAGTTCTCCTTGGGTGGTGAAGGAGATGATGGCGGTGAAGAAGAAATCCTATCTCGGCTCCTCTCTCTTCGTCTCGATCTCCATTAGCCAAGCATCTTCTTCCATGTTGTTGGAGAAGCAAAAAGACATGATGCCTGGCTTGATAAATCTGACCAGAGACAGCAAGAAAAGAGAACAGAGGATCTCTTCGCGATACGGTGATCAATAGGTTCGGGAAGTATATATAGATTTTTTTTATCTTGGAGGACAAGCATACAGAAGAAAAACGGAGTACGGGAGGTGTCCCAGGTGGGCACAACCCACCTGGGCGCGCTAGGCAAGCCTGGCGCGCCCTGGTGTATTGCACCCACCAGGGGATGCTTCCTGGTAGTTTCTTTATTCCCAAAATTTTAAATTATTCCAAAATTGACAAAAAATATTTTTGCAGATTTTTCGGAGTTTGTTTACTTACTGTACTACGTACCTCCTTATTTTTACGATTCTGGAGTGTTCTGGAAGGACTCTTTTATGTGTTCTTCTGGTGTCAAAGTTTGGATAATATTACTTTCAACATTAATAGGCATACATGAGATATAATGCTTTATTCATTGTCCGTTGACAAACCTTCGTGTTAGTGCCTTCGAAATTATTTATTTTGATGGCTCTAGACCGGTAAACCTCCTCGATGACATATGGGCCTTCCCATTCTGAGAGGAGTTTGCCTGCAAAGAATCTTAAATGAGACTTGTACAAAAGAACATATTCTCTGACTTTAAACTCACGCTTTTGTATTCTTTTGTCATGCCACCTTTTAACTTTTTCTTTAAATGACTTTGCATTTTCATAAGCTTGGGTTCTCCATTCATCTAATGAGCTTATATCAAATAACCTCTTTTCACCAGCAAGTTTGAAATCATAGTTGATTTCTTTAACTACCCAATATGCTTTATGTTCTAACTCAAGAGGTAAAATGACAAGCTTTTCCATAAACCATTTTATAAGGAGACATACCCATAGGATTTTTATAAGCTGTTCTATAAGCCCAAAGTGCATTGTCTAATTTCTTAGACCGATTCTTCCTGGACCTATTAACAGTCTTTTGCAAAATTAATTTTATTTCTCTATTGCTAAGCTCAACTTGACCACTAGACTGAGGATGATAGGGTGATGCAATTCTATGGTTAACATCATACTTAGCAAGCATTTTACGAAAACCACCATGAATTAAGTGTGAACCACCATCAGTCATTAATTATCTAGGGACTCCAAACCTTGGGAAAATAACTTCCTTAAGCATTTTAATAGAAGTGTTGTGATCAGCACTACTGGTTGGAATAGCTTCTACCCATTTAGTAACATAATCAACAACAACCAAAATATGTGTATACCCATTAGAAGAAGGAAAAGGTCCCATGTAATCAAATCCCCAAACATCTAATGGCTCAACAACAAGAGAATAGTTCATAGGCATTTCTTGATGCTTACCAATATTACCTATTCTTTGGCATTCATCACAAGATGAGACATACTTACGAGCATCCTTGAAGAGAGTAGGCCAGTACAATCCAGATTGCAATACCTTGTGGGCAGTTCTATCTCCAGCATGATGCCCTCCATACCGTTCGGAGTGACATTTTCGTAGGATTTGTTCCTGTTCATGCTCAGGTACACAATGTCTAATATTACCATCTACTCCTTCTTTATAGAGATGTGGGTCATCCCAAAAGTAATGTCTTAAATCATAGAAGATTTTTTTTCTTTTGTTGGTAAGTGAAGCTAGGTGGTAAATATTTAGCAATAATGTAATTAGCATAGTCAGCATACCAAGGAGTACTATTAGCAACATTTATTGCAGCTCTCATCAGGAAAACTATCATCAATAGGTAGTGGGTCATGAAGCACATTTTCAAGCCTAGACAAGTTATCAGCTACGGGGTTCTCAGCTCCTTTTCTATCAATGATATGTAAATCAAATTCTTGTAATAAGAGAACCCAACGAATAAGTCTATGTTTAGCATCTTTCTTTTCCATAAGATATTTAATAGTAGCATGGTCTGTGTGAACAGTTACTTTGGAATCAACAATATAAGGTCTGAATTTATCACAAGCAAACACCACTGCTAAGAATTCTTTTTCAGTAGTAGCATAATTTCTTTGAGCATTGTCTAGAGTTTTACTAGCATAATGAATAACATTCAATTTCTTATCAACTCTTTGTCCTAGAACAGCACCAACATCATAATCACTACCATCACACATAATTTCAAAAGGCAAGTTCCAATCAGGTGGTTGAACAATAGGTGCAGTAATTAAGGCTTTCTTGAGTGTTTCAAAGGCTTCAAGACAATCATCATCAAAAACAAAAGGGATATCCTTTTGCAAAATACTAGTGAGAGGCCTAGAAATTTTAGAGAAGTCTTTAATAAACCTCCTATAGAAATCAGCATGACCTAGGAAACTATGAATGCCTTTGATGTCCTTAGGACATGGCATTTTCTCAATTGCATCAACCTTTGCTTGGTCAACTCCAATACCTCTTTCAGAAATTTTATGACCCAAGACAATGCCTTCATTAACCATAAAGTGGCACTTCTACCAATTCAAGACAAGATTTGTTTGTTCACATCTCTGCAAAACTCGCTCAAGATTGCTTAAACAATCATCAAAAGACTTCCCATAAACAAAAAGGTCATCCATGAAAACCTCAACAATCTTTTCACAAAAGTCAGAGAATATAGCCGTCATGCATCTTTGAAAGGTAGCAGGTGCATTACATAAACCAAAAGGCATACGTCTATAACCATAGGTTCCAAAAGGACAAGTAAAAGTAGTCTTTTCTTGATCAGGTTGAGATACGGGTATTTGTGAAAAGCCAGAATATCCATCAAGGAAACAAAAGTGTGTGTGCTTAGATAATCTTTCAAGCATTTGATCAATAAAAGGCAGAGGGTAATGATCTTTTCTAGTTGCTTTGTTTAATTTTCTAAAATCAATTACAACTCCATAGCCTGTAACAATTCTTTGTGGAATAAGCTCATTCTTATCATTAGGAACAACAGTTATACCTACTTTCTTAGGGACATAATGAACAGGACTTACCCATCTACTAACAGCTATGGGATAGATTATACCTGCTTCCAGAAGTTTTAGTATTTCCGTTCTTACCACCTCTTTCATCTTCGGATTTATCCGACGTTGGTGATCAACAACTGTTTTAGCATCAGGTTCCATATTAATTTTTTGCTGACATAGAGTGGGACTAATGCCCTTTAAATCATCAAGAGTATATCCAATAGCAGCTCGATGCTTCCTTAGAACTTTCAATAATCTTTCTTCTTCATGTTCTGAAAGGTTAGCACTAATAATAAAAGGATATATCTTCTTTTCATCAAGATAAGAATATTTCAAAGTGTCTGGCAATTGTTTTAATTCAAACACAGGATCACCCTTAGGTGGAGGAGGCCTCCTAGAGTTTCAATTGTCAAATTGTGTTTAAGTAGAGGATGTTGTTCAAAGAAAATATTATCTATTTCATTTCTTTCATGCATATGTAAATCATTTTCATGGTCTAGCAAGTATTGCTCTAAAGGATCGATGGGTGGCACAAAGAATAGAAGCAAGACCAATTAATTCATCCTTACTAGGCAATTCTTTTTCATGATGGTTTCTACTAAACTTGGAAAAATTAAACTCATGAGACTCATCACCAAAGCTAACACCCACAGTTTGTTTCTGGCAATCTATCTTAGCATTAACTGTGTTCAAGAAAGGTCTACCAAAGATAATGGGACAAAAGTCATCTTGTGGGGAACCAAGAACAAGAAAATCATTAGGGTATTTTATTTTCCCGCACAAGACTTCAACATCTCTAATAATCCCACAAGGTCATATGGTGTCTCTATTTGCAAGTTTAATAGTAACATCTATGTCTTCTAACTCTGTAGGTGCTATCACTACAAAAAAATACACTTCCGTGATGATACGTGTTTGTCACAGTAGGTCGCGTTTTTTGTCATGCATGTACATCCATGACAAATTTATGACAGAATCAAGATAGTCATACATGTGTTGTAGTATAAGTGTTCCATGACATTACCAAAATTATCATCACAGAAGTGTCCACTTCCATGACGATAAATCGCGCGTCACAGAAGTGCTTTCATCAAGGGTGACCGACACGTGGCATCCACCGTAACAGAACGCCGTTAAGCTATCGGGTCGGATTTTGGATCCGATAACCCATTAACAGCCCCGATCAATGAGAAATTTCCACGTGTAAAATCATCATTGGCTGGAGGAAACACGTGTCGGCTCATCGTTGGGACAGATGTCATCCACTCATTGGACAGAAGGCGCCAATGATACGTCGACACGTGGCACGGCCCATCAAGTTTAAATGGGCCGGCCCAAATAAAGGCCCACAAGATTTTGCAGACCATAATGGGCCGGCTAGTTAAAGGCCCACGAGATTTCGCGGACTATAATGGGCTAGCCCAGCTAAAGGCCCACAAGATTTCGCGGGCCATATTAGGTCGCCCAAGAAAGGCCCACAAGATTTTTGTGTGCCATAATGGGCCTACTAAGGTAAAGGCCCACAAAATTCTTATGATCATAATGGGCGGCCAGCTAAAGGCCCACGAGATTTCCCGACATTAATGGGCGGCCCACCGTAGGCCCACAAGATTTTGAGGACCCTAGTAGGCCGCCCATTAACCTGCTGCCATGTTTTGGGCCAAATGCCGGCCCATATTTGATCCGGTCCATTAATGGCCTGCCACGTTCCGGGCCTAATAATGGCCCATATAAGATCCGGCCCGTTAAAAGCCTCCCACTTTCTGGGCCAAATCAGGGCCCAGATCAGGTCGGGCCCTTTAAGAGGCTTTGGGCTCAATTATGGCCCATATCAGATTTGGCCCGTTAACTGGACGCTATGCTTTTGGGCCCACTTGCTAAAGGCCCATTTATTAATTCGGCCTGATATTAGTTTCGTCATGTTAAGGGACCATTTAACATTTTGTCCCTATATTAATTTCGGCCTGTTAAAAGCCCGTCATATAGTTGGGCCTAACTACGGCCCGGTTTGCATCCGGCCTGCTCGCAGCCGATATCTGATTGGGCCAAACAAGGATCAAGACAACTTTGGCCTGTTAAAAGCCCGTGAATTGATTCGCACAATCATGGGCCGGGGTCCATTTCGGGTTGCCGTCGGCCCGTGAGCTATTCGGCACGTTTCAGGTCCAGCCTACTTCTCAGCCTCCTAAAAGCCCAGTGAGTTTTCTTGCCTGAATCTACTAGTGGGCCAGTTTGACAGGGCCCATGATGCGGATCATACATCGTGATTGCATGACGGCCCGATTATGTACCGTAATTTTATGGTTTGGACAGTTTACTGCGAAGACAGGATATATATACAGTAAAATAACTGCAGCATCGTAAATAAGAAAAAACCTAGACTATACAATAAAGAAATTACGGCATATTACATCCGCTGGGCATCAAAGTTCGCCACTATGATAAGAAGACAGCAGATTACATACACTGGGCATCAAAGATCGCCACCAGTGCAAATAAACACGCAAACAAAATAATATACAAAACCGACAGCACTTCAATAGAATTCAAGAAAGGTTAGCCCTGCTGGGGAGCTGCAGCGCAAGCAGCTGAGCTATGAGACTGCGCTTATTCAACACTTATATCTTCCTCACTCTGAAAGATAAACATGCAGACAGATGACAGGTTTTGCACATAAAAGTATCAGTGCTGACAATTCATCACATTTCTTACTGGCGAATAAAGTGACACGATTTAAAATAGCATTAACACAATATGGTATTGTTCAGGTCAAGACATGGCAGGAAATGACATTGTGAAGGAGTTGGCAGCTTCATGACACCACTGGATTACAGATCAAGAACTCATAAGTATCAATGGTTAGTGTGCTGTCAATTTATCCCATGTCAAATTGGCAAATAAAGAGACAGTTTAAATAATACTCCCTCCGTCCGGAATTACTTGTCATCAAAATGGATGTGTCTAGAACTAAAATACATCTAGATACATCCATTTCAATGACAAGTATTTTCTGGACGGAGGGAGTAGTAGAATTTGTTTTTTATGGTGATATGACATTGTTCATAGTTAAGACATTGCAGAATATGACATTGTGTCAGTAGTGGGTAGGTTCACCACACCACCGGATTACTTGATGAAGAATGTACATACATGCAGTGCAAAAGAAGATCACTTGCTCAGATAGTTTAATTTACATGGTATGAAGAAGGAACTTGATTGTACAACTGAAAACTTAAATTGAGAAGGACAAACTTTTGTTTATGAACTACATAATAAACTTTAAACATGCAATTTGATGCAAACACCAAAAATAAACAGTTGTTGCAATCATGCCTAACCAAATATACACAACAAAGTTTGAAGGCTTGAGAAGGATAAACTTACATTACTGGTGAAGACAGGCTCTATAAAGCCCTTGTCCATGCTGATGGGGGGCAATTCAAGAAGTTTAGCATGTAATGTTCTTCATAAGCATTCCTTTATTCTACATTTTGTTAAGAGTAAATATAGATGTGATAATATACAAAAAAAATGGAGAATATTTAAGATAAGATGAAGAGTGATGCTACATAACCAAGTAGCTATAAATGTATGTGCAGCGATACAGGAAAAAAGGCACAGCCAAGAGCAATGCACAAAGAAAACTTCTTCAAGACCAACCTTATGGTAAGAGTAAATATAGATCTGATGTGTAGAAAATGGAGGGCAAAGGAAAATAAGCTGCAGAGTGATGGTACATGAACAACTACCTGTCAATATAAGTACACTGATAAATGACAGCATGTACTTACATGAACAATGCAGAGCTAAAAAAATTCATTGGCATTGGATATATTCTACACTAATGTAACCATTCATACAGATCAGATAATTTGGAGCGAACAATTGATAAGCAGGCTATCATGCATACTGCTGTCACATAATGAACCAGGTATGTATGCAAGTACAGTGATACAGGACAACAGGTACTAACAAGAGCAAAGCAGCGGGCAGCATATTTGTGATATCCTGTCGTTCTTTTCAAACCGGAATTCTTCTTCGAGCAGATTTCCTGCAAAAAATATCCGTAAGGCACATGCGGAAAAGTAGAAGTTCAAATTGTCATGTGATTTCATAGACAGTACCTCATCCTGGGAACGAGACCAGTGCATAACAAGGTTTTTCCATTCAATGTCTTCTAAATTTAGCACAGGAGACTTCACCAAAAATTCGTTTATAGACTTGCCATCAAAGTGTGATTTCCTCAGGTAACACCGATACTGCTGCAATGCTTCCTTGAAAAGCACAAGCAAGCTTTGCTCGTCATGACTATCCAGATTGACCCTCACCTAGTTACACCAATGTAATGTAAATCATTGATGTGTTCGATCAGCAGAAAACAGGAAAATAATAACCATGAATAATAGCACTTACACGTAAGTTGGACAGGAAGATGTGAAAATGGTGTTTGTTTTCACTATAATCTTCCCATGATGGGAATATATGCACGTAGTCCCTAACAACATTGAAAGCATTGTCTTTTAAACTGGGAATAAATGGAATGGGGTTCAAATCTGCAGGAATTGACCGTCTCTGTAGTTGGGATAGGTCTTGACGGTGGACTTGCTGCTTTTTTTTGGAGTGGGATTTTTCCGTATTACAGCTGGTGCTATGGCAAATGAAATCGGTATACCTTTTGCTGGAGTGTAGGTCCTGTGTGGTGGGGCTAGTGGTGTGGCCAGTGAAGTATGGGTACAGTCTGCTGGAGTCGGTCCTATGTTTTGTGTCACTGGTTGTACAGCCAATATAAGTGAGGCGATGTCTAATTTCTCCGGCACCACTACGTTTTTCAAGGACTTTGCTGGTGCTCCTTCAGGTTCGGCAATCACCCTCTTCCTTTTTGATGTCTGATGCACAAGAACAGCATTTGAGTGGAAAAACATGGTATGGCGACAGATGGAATATGTATTGATAATGGATGGGCATGGCATCTCGAGTTATATGATGAGTAAACTAAGCAGATGGTGGTGCAACAAAATAGAAGAAATGCAAGACAACATATGCAAGGTACGCACAATCAATAAAACATTGCCAAATTAGAACAGGCACCTTGATGGGTGAACAGGACATGCCATCTGCCTTTGAATCCTCGAGGTTAGAATAGTCATTAGGATGATATTCTGAACAAGAATCAACAGGTGGGGAGCGTATGAGTTTCATTGCTTCAATTGCACTCAATGCCTTGGTGCCAATTTTGTAAGTCATTGCAGTGTTCCACAATATTCTTCCGATGCCGGATTCGATATTCACTGTAATTATGCGTATAATATCCGAGAACCATGAAAACATAAATAGTTGTGAGATTATCTTTGTAATGCAGATGATATTCTAATATAGGGCGCCCAGAACACTTATGTGCTATCACCTTTGGATTCCGATGAGAGAGCTCATGTGTGCTGTAATATCGTGTGTGCATTTATATAATCTGGCACAAGTACACAAAAAAATAGGCTCCAGAAGTAAGGATAGCTGGAAGATGATAGGTTCATAA
Source organism: Aegilops bicornis (assembly GCA_021605145.1). Classification (NCBI taxonomy): domain Eukaryota; kingdom Viridiplantae; phylum Streptophyta; class Magnoliopsida; order Poales; family Poaceae; genus Aegilops; species Aegilops bicornis. The sequence goes on from CM038673.1 coordinate 84,401,620, forward strand.
TATACTGTATACAGAGTTTATTGCCAAACCATGATAACAAGACAACAACTAGGCAGATCATAGTGTACATAACAAGGGTACACCATAACCATGATATATAAATCGGGAAAGTGGAACTGGCTTGAAAATACGGTGTTGTATTACCGCTAGTAATTGAAAACCTATCGATCACGTACAGGCCAGCACTATCGAACATGGTAAAGAAGAGCAAGCAGATTTTGGATAATAAAATGTTGGTTGCGCAGTGCCCACACAAGATGAACCAGAGCGCATTAAGAATGCAACTCTCACCGTATCTCGACCATTTCAAAGTGTTGGATGAAGATCCTACGTCTCCTAACCCTTCTTCTTCCTCGTCTCTTATTTCTTCCCATACAGAACACCGCACGGGCCGCCGGTCGGACCACCGGCCCCCACCACCTGTGTTCCTCCGCCACCTCCACCCCCCACCCGCGTCGAGTTTTCTTCGTTCGGCGAGGCCCCACAACCACCCGAGCCCCTTGGATCGCACCGGCAAACTCCGGCGAGCTCTGAAAAACCGACTGACCCAATTTTGAAATTTAGTCTACTGTGATTTAACTAGTGTGGAATATAAAAGGGGAAAATCATAAGCATTGGGAGTATAGTGTTGAGCGTGCCATGGCGGATCTGAAGGTGCAAACCGGACAAAGGCAACTTCGCAACCAAGACAAGAAATCAGAGTAAAGCAGTGGCGATCTATTTGCTTGCTGTGATAAATAAGTTGAGCAGATACGAAAGAGTACCGCCTCTGGTGCGGCGCCGTGTACGCATCTGCTGAGAATTTGACGGTGCTACGGTAGCGATGGCTGTCGGCGGCGTGGAAGCAGATCTAGGAGGGTAGACGGTGGCGGCGGGTGCTACATCTTGAGCTTGCGTTGGTTTTCCCCGAAGAGGAGAGTATGATGCAGCACAGTAGCGTAAGTATTTCCCTCAGTTTTTGAGAGCCAAGGTATCAATCCAATAGGAGGCCACGCGCAAGTCCCTCGTACCTGCACAAAACGATAGCTACTCGCAACCAACGCAATTAGGGGTTGTCAATCCCTTCACGGTCACTTACGAGAGTGAGATCTGATAGAGATAATATTTTTGGTATTTTTGGTATAAAGATGCAAAGTGAAAAGTAAAAGGCAAAGTAAAACAAAGCAAGTACAAAAGTGATAGAGATTGATATGATGAGAATAGACCCGGGGGCATAGGTTTCACTAGTGGCTTCTCTCAAGAGCATAGATATTCTTCGGTGGGTGAACAAATTACTGTTGAGCAATTGACAGAATTGAGCATAGTTATGAGGTTATCTAGGTATGATCATGTATATAGGCATCACGTCCGTGACAAGTAGACCGAAACGATTCTGCATCTACTACTATTACTCCACTCATCGACCACTATCCAGCATGCATCTAGAGTATTAAGTTAAAAACAGAGTAATGCCTTAAGCAAGATGACATGATGTAGAGGAATAAATTCATGCAATATGACAAATACCCCATCTTGTTATCCTCGATGGCAACAATAAAATACGTGCCTTGCAACCCATTCTGTCACTGGGTAAGGACACCGCAAGATTGAACCCAAATCCATGCACTTCTCCCATTGCAAGAACTACCAATCTAGTTGGCCAAACCAAACGGATAATTCGAAGAGACTTGCAAAGATAACTCAATCACACATAAAAGAATTCAGAGAAGATTCAAATATTATTCATAGATAAGCTGGATCATAAACCCACAATTCATCGGTCTCAACAAACACACAGCAAAAAGAAGATTACATCGAATAGATCTCCACGAGAGAGGGGGGAACATTGTATTGAGATCCAAAAAGAGAGAAGAAGCCATCTAGCTACTAGCTATGGACCCGAAGGTCTGAAGTAAACTACTCACACTTCATCGGAGGGGATATGGTGTTGATGTAGAAGCCCTCCATGGTGGATGCCCCCTCCCGCAGAGCTCCGGAACAGGCCCCAAGATGGGATCTCGTGGAAAAGGGAAGTTGCGGCGGTGGAATTAGGTTTTTGGCTCCTGTTCTGATCGTTTGGGGGTACGTAGGTATATATAGGAGGAAGGAGTACGTCGGTGGAGCTTCGAGGGGCCCACGAGGCGGCGCGCCGGGAGGGCGCGCCTCCACCCTCGTGACCGCCTCGTGGCTTTCTTGACGGAGGGTCCAAGTCTCCTGGTCTTATCTGATGAGAAAATCACGTTCAAGATTTCATTCCGTTTGGACTCCGTTTGATATTCTGCTTTCTTGAAATCGAAAAGGCAAAAAAACAGCAATTCTGGGCTGGGCCTCCGGTTAATAGGTTAGTCTCAAACATAATATAAAAGTGGAAAATAAAGCCCATTATAGCCCAAAACAATAGATAAAGTAGCATGGAGCAATAAAAAATTATAGATTCGTTGGAGACGTATCAGGCATCCCCAAGCTTAATTCCTGCTCGTCCTCGAGTAGGTAAATGATAAAAAGAGAATTTTTGATGCAGAGTGATACTTTGGCATAATTTCAATGTAAATCTTCTTAATCATGGTATGAATATTCAGATCCGAAAGATTCAAGACAAAAGTTCATATTGACATAAAAATAATAATACTTCAAGCATACTAATCAAAGTAATTATGTCTTCTCAAAATAGCATGGCAAAAGAAAGTTCATCCCTACAAAATCATATAGCTAGGCTATGCTTCATTTTAAATCACACAAAGATGTTCCCAACTTCTATGCCCCGATGACAAGCCAAGCAATTGTTTCATACTTAAATAATCTCAAACTTTTTCAACCTTCACGCAATACATGAGCGTGAGCCATGGATATAACACTATGGGTGGAATAGAATATGATGATGGGGATTGTGTGGAGAAGACAAAAAGGACAAAGTCTCACATTGACGAGGATAATCAATGGGCTATGGAGATGCCCATCAATTGATGTCAACATGAGGAGTAGGGATTGCCATGCAACAGATGCACTAGAGCTATAAATGAAAGCTCAACAAAAGAAAACTAGTGGGTGTGCATCCAACTTTCTTGCTCATGAAGACCTAGGGCATTTGAGGAAGCCCATCGTAGGAATATACAAGCCAAGTTCTGTAATGAAAAATTCCCACTAGTATAAAAAGACAACTTATGAGACTCACTATATGAAAAACATGGTGCTACTTTTAAGCACAATATATGAGACTCGCTACATGAAGAACAAGGTGCTACTTTGAAGCACAATATATGAGACTCACTACATGAAGAACAAGGTGCTACTTTGAAGCACAATATATGAGACTCACTACATGAAGAACAAGGTGCTACTTTGAAGCACAAGTATAGAAAAAGAGATAGTAGCATTGCCTTTTTATTTATTTTCTTTTTTTTGGCCTTTCTTTTTTTCTTTTTGGCCTTCCTCTTTTTTTTGGGCAATGCTCTAATAATGATGATCATCACACTTCTATTGATTACAACATAAGGATTACAACTCGAAACTAGAACAAGGTATGAATCTATATGAATGCCTCCGTGTAATACCAGGATGGTGCAATGAATCAAGAGTGACATGTATGAAAAGTAATGTATGGTGGCTTTGCCACAAATACGATGTCAACTACATGATCATGCAATGGTAATATGACAAAAGTAAAGTATGTCATGATGATGATGAACGGAACGGTAGAAAGTTGCATGGCAATATATCTCGGAATGGCTATGGAAATGCCATAATAGGTAGGTATGGTGGCTGTTTTGAGGAAGATATAAGGAGGTTTATGTGTGAATGAGTGTATCATATCACGGGGTTTGGATGCACCGTGAAGTTTGCACCAACTCTCAAGGTGAGAAAGGGCAATGCACGGTACCAAGAGGCTAGCAATGGCGAAAAGGTAAAAGTGCGTATAATCCATGGACTCAACATTAGTCAAAAGAACTCATATACTTATTGCAAAAATTTAGAAGTCATCAAAAGTACTACGCGCATGCTCCTAGGGGGATAGATTGGTAGGAAAAGACCATCACTCGTCCCCGACCGCCACTCATAAGGATGCACAAGCCAGGTACACTTCATGTTTCAAATTTGTTGCACAACTTTAACCATACATGCATGCTACGGGATTTGCTAACTTCAACACAAGCATTTCTCAAATTCACAACTACTCAACTAGCATGAATTTGATATTATCACCTCCATATCTCAAAACAATTATCAAGCATCAAACTTATCTTAGTATTCAACGCACTCAAAAGAAAGTTTCACATATCTTGAATACCAAGTATATTAACATTAAGAAAATTACCATGCTATTAACGACTCTCAAAATAATCTAAGTGAAGCATGAGAGATCAAGTTTCTTTAAAAAAAATCCACCACCATGCACTAAAAGATCTAAGTGAAGCACTAGAGCAAAAATTATCACGCTCAAAAGATATAAGTGAAGCACTATGAGCAAACTATCAAGCTAAAAAGATATAAGTGAAGCACATAGAGTATTCTATCAAATTTCAATTCATGTATGGCTCTCTCAAAAGGTGTGTACAGAAAGGATGATTGTGTTAAACTAACAAGCAAAGACGCAAATAATACAAGACGCTCCAAGCAAAACACTTATCATGTGGTGAATAAAAATATAGCTCCAAGTAAATTACCGATGGAAGTAGACGAAAGAGGGGATGCCTTCCGGAGCATCCCCAAGCTTTGACTTTTTGGTGGCCTTGGATTATCTTGGGGTACCATGGGCATCCCCAAGATTAGGCTCTTGCCACTCCTTGTTCCATAATCCATCAAAACAATTCACCCAAAACTTGAAAACTTCACAACACAAAACTCAATAGAAATCTCGTGAGCTCCGTTAGAGAAAGAAAACAAAAGACTACTTTAAGGTACTGTAATGAACTCATTATTTATTTATATTGGTGTTAAACCTACTGTATTCCAACTTCTCTATGGATTATAAACTATTTTACTAGCCATAGATTCATCAAAATAAGCAAACAACACACGCAAAACAGAATCTGTCAAAAACAGAACAGTCTGTAGTAATCTGTAACTAACGCACACTTATGGAACTCAAAAAATTCTACCAAAATTAGAAGACCTGGACAATTTGTTTATTGATCAGAAGAAATTGGAATCAGTATTTTATCACGTTCTGGTGATTTTTAACAATTCGGGTACTGAGCACAAAGTTTCTGGAAATTACAGCAAGATCAAATAACTATCATCCAAGAAGATCCAATAGGTCTAGCTTGGCACAAACACTAATTAAAAGATAAAACCACATCTAAACAGAGGCTAGATGAATTATTTATTCCTAAACATAAACAAAAAACAAAAAATAAAAATAAAATTGGGTTGCCTCCCAACAAGCGCTATCGTTTAACGCCACTAGCTAGGCATAAAAGCGAGGATAGATCTAGGTATTGCCATCTTTGGTAGGCAATCCATAAGTGGCTCTCATGATAGATTCATATGGTAATTTTATTTTCTTTCTAGGAAAGTGTTCCATGCCTTTCTTTAATGGAAATTGGAATCTAATATTCCCTTCCTTCATATCAATAATTGCACCAATCGTTCTAAGGAAAGGTCTACCAAGAATAATAGGACATGAAGGATTGCAATCTATATCAAGAACGATAAAATCTGTGGGCACATAATTCCTATTTGCAACAATAAGAACATCATTAATTCTTCCCATAGGATTTTTAATAGTGGAATCCGCAAGATGCATGTTTAGAGAGCAATCATCAAAGTCACGGAAATCTAGCAAATCACACAATGTTTTGGGAATAGTAGAGACACTAGCACCCAAATCACACAAAGCATGAAACTCATAATTTTTAATTTTAATTTTGATAGTAGGTTCCCACTCATCATAGAGTTTCCTAGGGATATAAACTTTAAACTCAAGTTTTTCTTCATAGGATTGCATCAAGGCATCAACAATGTGTTCGGTAAAGGCCTTATTTTGACTATAGGCATGAGGAGAATTTAGCACGGTTTACAACAAGGAAATACAATCAATTAAAGAGAAATTTTCATAATTAAATTCCTTGAGATCCAATATAGTGGGTGTAGCAACATCTAGATTTTTATTTCTTTCAATCCCACTTTTATCAATTTCATCATCGTGATCTAAAAACTCCGAATTCTTAGAACGCCTTCTAGGTAAAGGAAGATCATATTCAGTTTCATCAAGATTCATATTGCAAATCAAAGATTTGATAGGGGACACATCAATAAATTTTAGATCTTCATCTTGATTATCATAGGGATTAGAAGAACACGCTTTAATAAAGGCATCTTTGGAAGCACGCATCCTAGCGGTTCTTTCTTTGCACTCATCAATGGAAATTCTCATAGATTTGAGAGACTCATTGATATCATGCTTAGGAGGAATAGATCTAAGCTTTAAAGAATCAACCTCAAGAGAAATTCTATCAACGTTCCTAGCCAAATCATCAACTTTAAGCAATTTCTCTTCAAGCAAAGCATGAAAATTCTTTTGTGAATTCATAAACTCTTTAACACTATTCTCAAATTCAGAGGGCATCTTATTAAAATTTCCATAAGAGTTGTTGTACGAATTTCCATAATTATTAGAAGAATTACTAGGATAAGGCCTAGGGTTAAAATTCCATCTATATGCGTTGTTACCAAAATTATTCCTACCAACAAAATTCACATCCATAGATTCATTATTATTCTCAATCAAGGTAGACAAAGGCATATCATTAGGATCAGAAGAAACACTCTTAGTAGCAAATAATTTCATAAGTTCATCCATCTTTCCACTCAAAACATTGATTTCTTCTATAGCATGCACTTTTTTATTAGTAGATCTTTCAGTGTGCCATTGAGAATAATTAACCATAATATTATCTAGGAGTTTAGTAGCATCTCCTAAAGTGATTTCCATAAAGGTGCCTCCCGCGGACGAATCTAAAAGATTTCTAGAAGCAAAATTCAATCCAGCATAATTTTTTTGTATAATCATCCACAAGTTCAAACCATGAGTAGGACAATTACGTATCATTAATTTCATTCTATCCCAAGCTTGTGCAACATGTTCATGATCAAGTTGCTTAAAATTCATAATATTGTTCCTAAGAGAGATGATCTTAGCGTGAGGAAAATACTTAGAGATAAAAGCATCTTTGCATTTGTTCCAAGAATCAATACTATTTTTAGGCAAAGATGAAAACCACGCTTTAGCACGATCTTTAAGAGAAAAAGGAAATAGCTTCAATTTAACGACATCATTATCGACATCTTTTTTCTTTTGCATATCACATAAATCAACGAAGCTATTCAGATGAGTAGCGGCATCTTCACTAGGAAGGCCGGCGAATTGATCTTTCATAACAAGAATCAACAAAGCAGTATTGATTTCACAAGATTCACTATTGGCAAGAGGAGAAATCGGAATGCTAAGGAAATCATTATTATTGATATTGGTGAAGTCACACAATTTGGTAGCATCTTGAGCCATCGCGACAAACAAGCAAACCAACACACGAGCAAACAAACGGACGAGGAAAAAGGCAAAGGGAAAAAGAGAAGGCGATTGGGAAAGAGAGGGCAAATAAAACGGCAAGGGTGAAATGGGGGAGAGGAAAACGAGAGGCAAATGGCAAATAATGTAATGCGATAGATAGGGATTGTGATGGGTACTTGGTATGTTGACTTTTGCGTAGACTCCCCGGCAACGGCGCCGTAAATCCTTCTTGCTACGTCTTGAGCTTGCGTTGGTTTTCCCGAAGAGGAGAGGATGATGCAGCACAAGATGCGTAAGTATTTCCCTCAGTTTTGAGAACCAAGGTATCAATCCAGTAGGAGGTCACGCGCAAGTCCCTCGTACTGCACAAAACGATAGCTACTGCAACCAACGCGATTAGGGGTTGTCAATCCCTTCACGGTCACTTACGAGAGTGAGATCTGATAGAGATAATATTTTTGGTATTTTTGGTATAAAGATGCAAAGTGAAAAGTAAAAGGCAAAGTAAAACAAAGCAAGTATAAAAGTGATAGAGATTGACATGATGAGAATAGACCCGGGGGCCATAGGTTTCACTAGTGGCTTCTCTCAAGAGCATATATATTCTACGGTGGGTGAACAAATTACTGTTGAGCAATTGATGTAATTGAGCATAGTTATGAGGTTATCTAGGTATGATCATGTATATAGGCATCACGTCCGTGACAAGTAGACCGAAACGATTCTGCATCTACTACTATTACTCAACTCATCGACCGCTATCCAGCATGCATCTAGAGTATTAAGCTAAAAACAGAGTAACGACTTAAGCAAGATGACATGATGTAGAGGAATAAATTCATGAAATATGACAAATACCCCATCTTGTTATCCTTGATGGCAACAATACAATACGTGCCTTGCAACCCTTTCTGTCACTGGGTAAGGACACCGCAAGATTGAACCTAAAGCCATGCACTTCTCCCATTGCAAGAACTACCAATCTAGTTGGCCAATCCAAACGGATAATTCGAAGAGACTTGCAAAGATAACTCAATCATACATAAAAGAATTCAGAGAAGATTCAAATATTATTCATAGATAAGCTGGATCATAAACCCACAATTCATCGGTCTCAACAAACACACCGCAAAAAGAAGATTACATCGAATAGATTTCCACGAGAGAGGGGGAGAACATTGTATTGAGATCCAAAAAGAGAGAAGAAGCCATCTAGCTACTAGCTATGGACCCAAGGTCTGAAGTAAACTACTCACACTTCATCGGAGGGGTTATGGTGTTGATGTAGAAGCCCTCCGTGGTGGATGCCCCCTTCGGCGGAGCTCCGGAACAGGCCCCAAGATGGTATCTCGTGGATACAGGAAGTTGCAGCGGTGGAATTAGGTTTTTGGCTCCTGTTCTGATCGTTTGGGGGTAATGAGGTATATATAGGAGGAAGGAGTACGTCGGTGGAGCTTGAGGGGCCCACGAGGCAAGAGGCGCGCCAGGGGAGGCGCGCCCTCCACCCTCGTGACCGCCTCGTGGCTTTCTTGACGGAGGGTCCAAGTCTCCTGGGTCTTATCTGATGAGAAAATCATGTTTCCGAAGATTTCATTCCGTTTGGACTCCGTTTGATATTATGTTTCTTCGAAATACTAAAAAAGGCAAAAAAAAAAACAGCAATTCTGGGCTGGGCCTCCGGTGTCGGGGGAGAACTGATCGTGTCCCACGAGCACCTACGGGACCTGGGTCCCTTGTGGTTCGGAGGGGGGCGGAGATTGCGCAAAGAGCGGATCGAGGCGATGCACACGAGCGGATTTACCCAGCTTCGGAGCTCTCCGGAGAGATAATACTCCTACTGCTGCTTTGTGGATTATCTTGTGTTCTTGCCAGGGAGCAATGGGAGCTACAAGACCTAGCTTGAGTGTGGTTTCGTAGGAATGTGATGAACTAAGCTGGAGCTGGACCGAACCAGCCGAAACCCCTCTACGTTGCCCTTGGGCCTCCTTTTATAGGCACAAGGGGTCACCACATGTGGCAAGTAGACAAGGGTATGATAGTAAAAACATAGGTTGGTACACCGCTTTGTACAGTGTACAGTAGTCCATACCTAACTCTGACGGCAAGGGACAAGAGTCATCAATGCCCGTCTCAGTCGCCCGAACAGTGTAACAGGGACCGTCAAGTGCGCTCCGCTTGCCACGATGGTAGCTAGTCAGCGCCTCTTGTCGCTACTCCCCGCTGGCTGCACAGCCCGTCGACACGCGTACTCGGGAGAGCCCCGTGGTGACACGTTGGCGGGTGAGCTGGAGCGGAGATGAAGAGAGGTCGCCCGCCCCGGCAAGCGCCTTGCCGTGGCAGGAACCTTGTCGCGCTTGGGGGCTCGTCGCCCGCCAAGCCTTCCCGGCAAGCTCCTCTTGCCGGGGCCTTGTTTCCTTCGCACCTTGAGTGGCCTTCCCGGCAAGCTCCTCTTGTTGGGGTCTTGACTACTTTGTTCTTGAATGGCTCCAAAGGAGCCGCTGAGGACCTTGGCGGTCATCGTGCCAGCTGCCGCTGGCGCCAGAATCGTCTGCAGACGAGTTCGGGGTACTAGGGTACCCCTACTCTAGTACACCGGCAGAGCCCGGGCCTGGGTCACACACGGCGCCAAGCTCTGTTGGGCCAGGCCCAAAACAGTGCACGGGCACGCGTGGTCTTGATTGCGCCGTTATTTGCCTTGGACCCACCAAGTCTCCCACGAACGCCACGCACCGGACGTGGCGTCGTGGGGCTTTCTTTAATGGGAAAAATCGGAACGCCCATCCCCTCTCCCCTTTATAAGCGGGGGAACCGGGGCAGGACGCCCACTTTGCCCTTGCTGTCACATCAAAAACCTCCGTCGCTTTCCCCTTTCTTCTCGAGCCCAAAGAGAGCGACGCTCTGCCCCCTCCATTGCCACCGGTGCCACCAACGCCGTCGGCTTCCTCCACCACGACTCCCTATGGCTCCGAAGGCCGATAAGGGAAAAGGCGTGAAATCTGCCGAGGCGCAGCGGCTCGCGGCGCTGCAGAAGGAGCGGGCCCTCTTCGATCCCCTGCTCAACAGGAAGAAGCTGCGGGAGCTATACTACCTCTTCTGGTCGACGGTGACCCGGGCGCACCCGCGCACGAGGGTCATCTCCGCCGCCACATCTGCTAAGGTCTCCATCGGGTACCCCTTCTTCGCAATTTTCTTCTGGTGCGGGCTCTGCCCACCCTTTTCTGAATTCTTCTACGATGTCATGAACACATATGGCCTCCGCCTCCTTGACTTCACCCCCAACGCCATCCTTACCATGGCCGTTTTCGCACATCTCTGCGAGAACTTTGTCGGGGTCCACCCAAACGTCGCACTCTTCCGCCACTACTTCTCACCCCGCGTAGAGAGAGGAGAGCCGCTTGTCGGAGGAGTTGCATGGACCTCTAGGATCGGCAAGAAGGAAGCGTATCTTGACGGAGAGTTGCGCAGCAAGTGGGAGGGGTGGAGGGCAGACTGGTGCTGGATCTTAGAGGAGGAGCCACAGCCTTTTACTGCCCTGCGCAAGACCCCCATAGTTCGCGGCAACGATTGGAGCAACTTGGCGCCAGAGGACGACAAGTTGAAGATTGCCACGACTAGGATTTTGCGTCTCCGGCAAGCAGGGCTTACCGTAGGAGCAGTTGGCGCGGACTTCCTTCGCCGCCGCATTGCGCCCTTGCAGGAGAAAGGGAGGCCTGCTTGGGAATTCCAGAACGCGGCGGATATCATGAGGCTGCGCCCAGGTCTGAATTGGAATTTCACTACCCTGGAGCTTGACGGCATGCTGCGGGAGCTGTTCAAGCCTGAAGTGGATAACCCTGGATGGTGCATGTTGCCGAGGGAAGTTGTGCCCTTGTGCAACAACTCGTCGCTTGATAGTATCCGCGCGATAATGCCGTTGTGCGATTCCCATGGGATCGTTCCAACTTGGCAGGAGCCCGCTGATGACATAGTGCAGCAGTTCTTCGACAACTTGGTTGAAGTGCCGATCCGCGCCGACGAGAAGAGGCGGCTCACCCGCGACACCACTGCTCGGGAGATGGCGCGCATCGCCACAAGGTTGGAGGAGGTTGCAGAGGCCGTTGCCGCCGGCGCGTTTGGGTTCACTATCGAGGAGGCGGAGAGGGCCGAGCCGGCAAGCCTTGCCGACCAAGAAGAGTTCGTCGGTGAGGAGGAGTAGACCGAGCCCGACAACGACCCAAGTGAGCCTGCCGGGGGCGCCTCTCCTCCGCCGTCAGGTAGCTTGCCGCAGGAAGAGCTCGCTGCCCCGCCAAGGAGACGTCTCCGGAAGACCGGAGAAGTGGCGGGGGAACATACGGTCCAACAGCCGCCTCGCCACCCGACGCGCTCCACCGCGGCAAGTACTGTTGCCGCGGGAGCGCTTCATTCCGCCACGGCGACGGGCGCAGGGCCTTCTGGAGTCGCGGCTCCTACACCCGCCAAGCGTCAGAGGGAGTCTTCTCCCCCAATCCGTCGCGCCGGAGTAGAGTTTGATCTCTCCGCCCTCAGCTCCGAGGAAGAAGAGGAAGAGTAAGATCTTGTCGCTGCTATTTGTAATCTCCCAATTTATTGCTTTATCTTATATCTGCAGTTCCACTCTGAACTTTCTTCTTCAGGACGTTGGTTCAGAGAGCGTCGAAGCGGGCCAAGACGCCGGTGGTTGTCGTCTCAGATGACTCCCCTGTAGCAATAGGGGGCACGTCCGGGACTGCCTTGCCGGATCCGGCAACCCTTCAACATAGCAGCCCCCAGCACAGCCCCCAGCGTAAGTGTCTGGTATGCTTCTCGTGGTTAGGCGCGCTTGGGTGCTTTTCCGTTACTGATATCTGGTTTGTTGGATTTTTGTAGGAGCAGAGCAGCCACATCATGGAGCACCGGAGGCTACCCCTGAGGTCCAGCCTCATCAGGAGGCCCCGGAGGTCACTCCCGAAATTCTGCTTGCTTCAACTACGCCACCAAGGGAGAATTCTCCGCCAAGGGAGCACTCTCCGGCAAGGGAGGCTTCTCCGACAAGGGGAGCTTCCCCGACAAGGGCTGACGCCGACAACCCTCCTGTGGTGGAGACCGCGCCACGTAATTCCACCGCAGTAATCTTCTTGTTTGATAGTTTCCCTTGGGTTCTTTTCTTCCGTTTTTCTCTTTCGAATATCTGCTTGATTTGTGCTTTTCTTCTTCTGACCATCAGATCCATCTGCCGGAGATCCGATGGAAACCGAGGCTGCCGACGAGGAAGACGCTCGCGGCGACAATGTCGACGCTGCCAACATGGAGGAGGAGGCTGGCACTGACAGGCCCGCCAGCGAGGAGGCTGCCGAGGCCGCTGGCGCAGAGGCTGGGGAGGAATCAGCGATCAGATCGACGGCCCGGAGGTCAGCAGGAGCGCCAGCGCTGCACCGACCGCCGATCCCCCCGCCACCGATGCCGCACCAGACTCCGAGGAGCCTCAGCCCGGCGCCTACCTGAAGGCCGGCGAGGGTGTCTTCATCAAACTCCCATGGGCATCAAGCTCCAGGGCGCCGGTCGAGGGGGAGACTTTCGATGCGGAACTGCTTGCCTCCGCCGGGCTGTCGCTGGTTGATGCCCCGAGCAGCAGCAGCGGTGAGCCCGAGGAGGAGCAGCTGCTAAGGAAGCTGTTGTCGCTCTACCGCGCCCGCCAAGCCAACCTGGAGTCCAGGGAGGCGCTTTTCGCGAGGGCGGGAGCTGACTTGGAGAAACGCGCGGAAGAGCTCCGGTGCGCCAACAAAGAAACCCTCCGGGATATAGCGGAGGCGCGTGAGCAGCTTGCTGAGGAGCGCACGGCCTTCATCTTGGAGAAGGGCGAGGTTGAAGAGCAGCAGAGGCTCGCCGGCGAGAAGCTCTCTGCGCGAGAAGGTGAGATGGCGCAGCGGAAGATCAACCTCGACAGCTATGAGGAGGATCTCGCCGCGCGTGAGCAAACGGTTGGCGGGCCACTTCAGGAGGCAAAAGATGTCGCCGGCTGCCGAGGCCGCCAAGAGGGATTGAGACGAGGGTGGCTCCGCTGAGTCCACCCTCCGTAAGAGTGCCGAGGAGGTCACCGGGTTGAAGCGCGAGCGTGAGAAGGACGCTTACACCCTCGGCGAGCTACAAGGTCGTTTTGCTGAGAAGATCAAAGAGCTAGATGCCGCCAAGGACTCAAAGGCGGATCTGGAGCTGAAATTGACCACCTTGACGGAGACGCTGAGCGGCGCCAAGGAGCGGGAAACGGGCCTGCTGGAAAAGATCAAGGCCACCGAGGAGTTTCTATCGAATGCTGTGACCGCCCAGAATAATCTTCGGGACAGCATAATGCATTGGACAGAAGGTCTTGTGGACACCGCCGCCGGCATCCATAATGAGCTGATGGAGTTGGGGATGACAGATCTTGGATATTCCACCGACGAGAACCTCCAACCCAGCGTCAAGCTCAGCCTATTCTTCAAAGGCGTGTTGGCGGGTATCCAGCGGCTCCGGGATGAGGTTCCGAAGCAACTGGCGGAGGAATCACGCCAAGTCTGTGCCGAGGCTCTCCAGAAGGTGTTGATGAAGGTGGCCTACCGCAACCCAGGCGTCGACTTCACCAAGGCCCTCAAGTCCCTACCTCCATCCGCCGATGTTGAAGCGCTCAAGACCCTTGTCGCACCCATCGTGGACAGGGTGAGCGGAGTTAAGAGGCTCGAGGGCGACCGCGTGGACTAGGCCGCCAAGTCTATCTTTCTCTTGTCGCTGTAGATCATGTTTAAGCGAAAAATCTATTAGATCCGCGACAAGTTATTATGTAATATACACTATCTTAGGCAATCGAATGCAATGTTATTTCCTTTACTCGATTTCTTCCCTTGTATGTTACTGCCCTACGCTTTTCAGGGAAACTTGCCGGTGCAGGCACCCTTGCCTTGAAGCGCCGAAAAGTGAACTTCAAAGAGCCTGCTGGCAGGGTCGCTACCGACAAGCAACCTTGTCGCGGACTAGCCGCAGCTCACTTAAGTTGTTGAGCGGACTCGAAACAAAGTAAGGGCGCGACCAGTCACGATTTGGTTCCTCCGCGCACAGGTTTTCCATACAAAGTACTATCGTTCGAGGAAGATAACTTAAATTTTTTAAAACTAGTCGTCTAAACATAGCAACTTAGCTTTTCTGTTGTCCATTTTCCGGCAAGGCGATAGTTCCTCTGGCAAGGCGACAGTTCCTCCGGCAAGGCGACGGTTCCTCGAGCGACGCTCGGCGGCCCACACCATTATCTTCTCCTTCCCCCCTCGGTTAACTTGTGGGTGGATGAACCTTCTCCTTGTTTGAGAAGAAAGAAGAGAAAATAAAGTTATGGAGCCTAGTGGCTCATCATCGCTTACCGGGTGCGGGTGCTGCACAAGATGTTAGTAAACACATGCATATATGATTATGAAAGCATGTATTGACAAAATGTGCGCAACCATAGGCTTTATCGATGCATCGGGTCTCATACCGCTTTGTACAAAGGATTACATGCAACAGCGGCAAGACTTGTACAAAAGGGTGGTTGCCGGAACGGGTTCCGGCAACCGTGCCTCATGGGCAAAACTTGCGAAGATGCTCTATGTTCCAGGAATTGCTCACCGGAAGGCCATCTTCGGTCTCAAGGCGGACAGCGCCGGGCCTAGTGACTCGTTTCACCCAATATGGGCCTTCCCACTTCGGCGTCAACTTGTTGGAATTCTTGGCGGATTGAACGCGCCGAAGAACAAGGTCGCCTTCCTCGAAGCTTCTGGCATTAACTTTGCGGCTATGGTAGCGACGCAAAGCTTGCTGGTAACGAGCAGCTCGTACAGCAGCCTGAAGACGATCTTCCTCGAGGAGCAGCGCGTCATCTTGTCGCAGCTGCTCTTGCTCAAGCTCATCATAAGCGAGCACTCGAGGTGACCCGTATACGAGTTCCGTGGGGAGAACTGCCTCTGCTCCGTAGACTAGAGCAAAGGGTGTCTGGCCAGTGGCTCGATTTGGCGTCGTCCTAATCGACCAAAGAACCACTGGCACTTGTGCAGCCTGTCAAAAGTTCTGGTCTTGAGTCCTCGCAGCACTTCAGCGTTTGCTCTCTCTGCTTGACCGTTGCTTCTCGGATGAGCAATGTAGCAAAGCAGATCTTGGCGCCAAGATCTTGGGCGACCGCATGAAGGTGCGGCTCAGAACTGCTGCGTCGTTGTCGGTGATGATCCGTTAGGAATCCCAAAACGGCAAACAATTGACCCAAGAACTTGACGGTCGATCAGGCTGTCACCTTCCTCACTGGTTCCACTTCCGCCACTTTGTGAACTTGTCGATTGCGACGCATAAGTATTCAAAGCCCCGACAGCTCGGGGAAGGGGCCGAGATGTCGAGCCCCTGCATCGAAAAGAGCCAGGATAAAGGGATCGCTGGAGAGCTTGAGCTGGTTGATGTATCTGCTTGAATGGAACCGCACGCTTCACACTTGGTTACTTGCGCGGTTGCATCCTGGAGGACTTCGCCAGAAGAAACCTTGCCGGAAAGCTTTGCGGCAAGTGCTCTTCGCCAATGTGGTGACCACATATGCCTCCGTGTATCTCCGCCAATGCTTCTGCCCATCTTCCCGCAAATACACTTCAATTTCACTCCGTTGAGTCTTCTTACATGCAGGATGTTGTCAACAAACTGGTACATACTTGACTGCCAGGCTACTTTTTCCGCTTCTTCTTGCTCTTCGGGAAGTTCTCCTGTCTGAAGGAAATGGACGATTTGCTGTGCCCATGTTGGAGCCTGAGGATCGACAACAAGGACTAAAGGCTCATCTATCACTGTGGGAACATCAGCTTCCACGGCAAAGACCTGCGGGTCCGCCGGAGCTCGATGATCCCCGACAAGCTTGCCGGAGCTAAACTTGTCGGGAGCGTTTGCTTCAACGATACAAACCGCATGGTTTGTCGGAGCAGATCGCTTCCTCGCTGATATTTGCGTTGGTTTTAGGGACCTTCTTGGCGGCGGCTTCGTAGAGCTCTGCCGAAAGTAGTTGCCGGAAACCAATTTTCTCTTCTTGCTCTGTCCTGTTGATGGTGTCACGGTTGGCTGAGTCAGCTTGAGCACAAAAATCCCTGGTTCCACAGGTAACTTAAGTGCGGCACATTTGGAGAGGCCATCAGCTATATCATTCTGTGCTCTTGGAACGTGTTCCATTTGCAGGCCTTCAAAGTGCTCTTCCAGCTTCCTTACTTCATCAACGTACGCTTCCATCAACGAACTCTGATAATCTTTATTTACTTGGCGGACGACAAGTTGCGAGTCCCCCCTGACAATGAGCTTCTTGATCCCAAGGTCCACCGCATTCCTGAGACCGGCAAGCAAGCCTTCATACTCTGCAGTATTATTTGTTGCTTGTTCCTTGGGAAAGTGCATCTGGACTATGTACTTGAGGTGCTCCCCGGTGGTGCGATAAGCAAGACACCGCACCGGCGCCTTGCAGCGAGAAGGCACCATCAAGTACATCAGCCACTCTTTATTTGCCTCCTTGACGCGGATGCTTGTCTCGAATTTCCTCATCTTGCGTTACGCCCACTCTGCTATGAATTCTGCCAATGCCCCGCTCGATAGTTGAAGTGCTTTCAACTCGAGACCAAAGCTTGACAGCCCAGCGCCCACTCGACAATCCTGCCTGTCGCTTCTGGATTTTGCAATATCCTCTTCAGCGGGAAGCGAGTGACAACCGTTATCTCATGTGCTTGGAAGTAATGGCGCAGCTTTCTCGAGGCCATGAGGAGGCCGAAAAGCAGCTTCTGCACACCAGAGTACCTTGATCTAGCCCCCTGCAGAAGGGAACTGACAAAGTAGACTAGGCGCCGCACCATCTTCTTCTGTATCTTGTCGCAACCTTGCGCTGATCCGCCCTTGTCGGGACCAGAGCTTGACGGCGAAGTCCCTTGCTTGTCGTTGGATGCGCTTGCCTTGGTTGCCGGCTCATCATCTGCCTCCCTCTCCGCTACTAACGCAGCACTAACCACTTGATTGGTTGCCGCTATATATAGCAGCAACTTCTCTTGTGGCCTAGGTGCGACAAGTATTGGAGCGGAGGACAGGTACCTCTTTAAATCCTGCAGCGCAGCCTCCGCTTCGGGAGTCCATTTCATTGGACCTGCCTTTTTCAAGATTTTGAAAAATGGCAGGGCGCTTCAGCAGACTTAGAGATAAACCTGCCGAGAGCAGCCACGCAACCGCAAGCCTTCCGACATCCTTGACGCGCTTTGGTGCTTCAATCTGCTCAATGGCCTTGATCTTGTCGGGATTGGCTTCGATTCCCCGTTGAGATACAAAGAACCCGAGAAGCTTGCCGGAAGGGACTCCAAACACGCACTTCTCGGGGTTGAGCTTGAGGTTGATCTTGCGCAGATTTGCAAATGTCTCATCCAAATCTTGAATTAGAGTTGCTTTGTCCTTGCTCTTGACCACTATGTCATCCATGTAAGCTTCTACATTTCTGTGCATCTGTGGCTCAAAAGCTTCGTGGACTACTCTTGCAAAAGTTGAACCAGCATTCTTTAAATCGAAAGGCATCCGTATGAAGCAGTACGTGCCACATGGTGTAATAAATGCGGTTTTCTCTTCATCCTCTTCTGCCATGAATATCTGATGATATCCTGAATATGCATCAAGAAACGAAAGCAGATCACATCCAGCTGTGGAGTCAACAATCTGGTCAATACGTGGCAAGGGAAATGGGTCTTTGGGACAAGCTTTATTGACATCTGTGAAGTCAATACAAAGTCTCCATTTCCCATTAGCCTTATGCATAACTACCGGATTGGCCAACCACGGGATGGAGGACTCCTCCGACAAGCCCCGCCGCTTCCAACTTCTTGATTTCTTCGCTATGAATTCTTGGCGCCCACCGCACGCTTCCTCGACTTTTTGCTTGACGGGCCGCGCGTGAGGACAGACAGCTATGTAGTGCTCAATTACTTTCCTGGGAACACCGGGGATGTCAGATGGTTGCCATGCAAACACATCGACGTTCGCCCGCAGGAAAGCAACGAGCTCGCCTTCCTATTTAGGATCAAGCGTGGCACTGATGGTGAAGGTACCACCAGTGCCGTCCTCCTTGGCGGGCACCTTCTTGATCTTTGGCGGAGCCGCCATCGTCTTGTTGCACTTGCCGGTGGAGCTCGATGGTGCGTCCTCGACGGTAGCGCAGCACTCCGAAGAGGTGCGCTTGCCGGAGTGGGCAACAGAGCTCTTGCCGGGCCTAGTGGTCTTCTTCTTCCCTCCGGGAGCTTCAGCGGCAAGTGGTTTACTTTCTGCTGCGGCTGCTGCGTCCCGGTAGATCTTGTCGGCGCAGATAAGCGCATCCTTCTTGTCGCCATGGACAGAAATGACGCTTATCGGGCCAGGCATCTTGAGTAGGTTGTAAGCATAGTGAGAGGCTGCCATGAACTTGGCAAGTGCTGGACGGCCAAGTATGCCACTGTAGGGCAATGGGAAATCGGCAACGTCAAATGTGACCCTCTCGCCTGAAGTTGAGCTTCACGCCGAATGTTACCGGCAACGTGATCTTCCCTTTGGGCTTGCTCCTGCCTGGGTTAATTCCTTGGAAAGTACCAGTCTCTTCGAGCTCGCTGTCAGGGATTTGAAGTTTCTGAAGCACTGCAGAGGAGATCAGATTCAGGCCGGCCCCGCCGTCAACCAACATCTTCGTGACCTTGAAGTTGCGGATAGTTGGTGATACCAACATCGGCAAGCACCCGACCGCAGTGATGCGATCAGGGTGATCCTCAATGTCGAAGATGATGGGCGTGCTGGACCACTTCAGAGGTTTGCGTGATTCTATGGAAGGTTCTGCTGCATTGACCTCACGCATCCATTGCTTGAGTTGGCGGTGCGAGGTATACAGAGACGCACCACCGTCGACGCAAAGGACCTCCGTTGCCTTTTGAAACTCCTGCTCATCAGCTTCATCGTCTTCATCGCCCTCGTCATCTTCATCTTTGCTTTCTTCCTTGTCGCGGCCGCGGGGAGGTCTGTCCCCTTGCCGCTGCTTGGCCTTGCCGCGGCGCCCTCCCCGGCCGGGTCTCTTCTTGCTAGCTGCACCTGCACCTTCCTGGGCCTTCTCCTTGTCTCGCCAACAGACTCAGCTCTGTAACTCAACAAGCTGCTCGACTTTCTTGCAGCTCTGGAGATCGTGGCCCTTGGTGCGGTGGATTTTACAGTACTGCTTGTTGGAGCTGTCAGGCTTGTCGGCGGCCGCCACAGCTTGGCGGTCGGCGTCCACGGCAACCTCCTTGCCGGAGCCACCGGCCTGAGCTTTGTTGGTGGCACCATCATTGCCGGACTGCTCGACAACTAGTACTTCTTGGTTTTTCTTCCTCCTGTTGTTCCGCCGCCGGCTATTTCTTGCCGGGGCAATCCCCACTGTCAGACTCTGCTCCCACATTCTCTCATGGGAGTCTTCTTCCTTATTCAGCGCATGCACACTTGTCGGCCAGGGCGTAGAGCTCGCTGACGTCTTTCACTTTGCACATCGCCATCTCCTCCCTCATCCTGCGATTTCGTACATTCTGATGGAACGCACTGATAACCGCCGCAGGGTGGACGCCGGATGTTGTAGTGCACTCGATCAATCTCTGGATGAATTTGCGCGAGACTCCCTCCTTCTGGGCAAGCAGGTGGAGATCACTCTCCTGGCCATGAGGCTTGTGGCCACCTGTGAAGGCGCCAACAAACTGGTGGCACAAATCTGCCCAAGAAGAAATAGAGCCATCCGGCAAGTGCATGAGCCAAGATCTGACGTTTGGCTTGAGCACCAAGGGAAAGTAGTTGGCGAGGATCTTGTCGTCTCGTCCCCCCGCAGCTTGCACCGCGATGGTGTAGATGCCGAGGAACTCCGATGGATGTGTCCTGCCGTCATACTTCTCCGGCACGTCTGGTTTGAAGTTTTTCTTGTCGGGCCACCGGACTTGCCGCAGCTCACGAGTGAACGCAGGGCAACCCATCACAGACGGCAAGTCGCTGGTTCTTCGGGCGCATGCATATCAATAGTGGGCCCGGCGCGTTGGTCAGATTGACGGCGCGCTTCTCTTCGGCGCTCAATACGGGTTCGAGCGTCTTCTTCTTGCCGTTCTCGAAGAACTTGGCGTTGGTCGCGACGAGCTCGCGGATCCGACGACGCTGTGGAGTCGCTGTCGAGGTGGATCCGGCGAGTCGGCGATCTTGGCCTTCGGAAGGGGAGTGTACGGTGGGTGCACCCCGCAGTCTCGTCGCCATCGGCTCGCGCCTTGTCGCCTCGCCGCGGCTGCGAAGCACTCGGTTGCCGCGGGACGTCGCCATTGGCGAAGCCGATGAGACTCTGAATTGTGGCCCACCACTCGTCGACCTTATCGGCCGTTGGAGGGTAATCCAGAAGTAACTGAGCTCTTGCCAAGGCCTCCGCTGGTGTGGTTGGCGGCAACGGCGTACGGAGCGAAGAACGGGAAGTGCTCGGACTCCTAACCAAGTTAGGAGGAGCAGTATCCCGCCCAAGCGACCGTACTCCACTCGTACCGGCATGCTGAGGTGCATGCGGGTCTCGAGGGCCTCGGGATCCTCCAGCTTGGCCTTGATCCAGTGAGCGTATGGTGCCGCGAGCATCATGACGCTGTCGGTCCCGCACCTCCTGCGAAGGACGCGGTGCAGATTCGGACGCCGACGCCTGCGCTGCCTTGTCCTTGGACCTGGCGGCATCGTGGGCTCTCTCGACGACGCCGGTCCCTCCGCCAGCGTTTCCCCCACCACCTGACGGCTCCGGTGGTGGTGGGTTCGACGCGGACGGCTCAGCTGCTGCCGAAGACTTCTTCTTCGGCGCCATGTCAACGAAGATGTCGATGAAGTTGCTCGTGTGACCGCCGGATCGGGTTCACACAGCCTCGACGCCCCCTACCTGGCGCGCCAAAGATGTCGGGGGAGAACTGATCGTGTCCCACGAGCACCTACGGGACCTGGGTCCCTTGTGGTTCGGAGGGGGGCGGAGATTGCACAAAGAGCGGATCGAGGCGATGCACACGAGCGGATTTACCCAGCTTCGGAGCTCTCCGGAGAGATAATACTCCTACTGCTGCTTTGTGGATTATCTTGTGTTCTTGCCAGGGAGCAATGGGAGCTACAAGACCTAGCCTGAGTGTGGTTTCGTAGGAATGTGATGAACTAAGCTGGAGCTGGACCGAACCAGCCGAACCCCCTCTACGTTGCCCTTGGGCCTCCTTTTATAGGCACAAGGGGTCACCACATGTGGCAAGTAGACAAGGGTATGATAGTAAAAACATAGGTTGGTACACCGCTTGTACAAAGGTGTACAAGAGTCCATACCTAACTCGACGGCAAGGGACAAGAGTCATCAATGCCCGCCTCGCCGCCTTAACGATTATAACAGGGACCGTCAAGTGCGCCTCCGTTTGCCACGATGGTAGCTTGTCACGCCGCTTGTCGCTACTCCTCGCTGGCTGCACAGCCCGTCGACACGCCAGACTTGAGAGCCCGTGGTGACACGTTGGCGGGTGAGCTGGAGCGGAGATGAAGAGAGGTCGCCCGCCCCGGCAAGCGCCTTGCTGTGGCAGGAACCTTGTCGCGCTTGGGGGCTCGGCGCCCGCCAAGCCTTCCCGGCAAGCTCCTCTTGCCGGGGCCTTGTTTCCTTCGCGCCTTGAGTATTCTTCCTTCGGCAAGCTCCTCTTGCCGGGTCTTGACTACTTTGTTCTTGAATGGCTCCAAAGGAGCCCGAGGACCTTGGCGGTCATCAGGCCAGCCCTGCCGTGGGGCGCTTCAACTGTCCGTGCACGAGTTCGGGGTACTAGGGTACCCCTACTCTAGTACACCGACATCCGGTTAATAGGCTAGTCCCAAAAATAATATAAAAGTGGAAAATAAAGCCCATTATAGTCCAAAACAATAGATAAAGTAGCATGGAGCAATAAAAAATTATAGATACATTGGAGACGTATCAGCGGGGCGCGGTGGACGAGACAGTCGTAG
The DNA here is from genome assembly GCA_021605145.1 of Aegilops bicornis. Taxonomy (NCBI): domain Eukaryota; kingdom Viridiplantae; phylum Streptophyta; class Magnoliopsida; order Poales; family Poaceae; genus Aegilops; species Aegilops bicornis. The sequence continues at coordinate 84,424,094 of CM038673.1, forward strand.
GAGCGGCGCCGGCAAGGTGGACGACGCCGGGGATGAAGCGAGAGGAAGGGATGCAAGGATCCTAGTCTAAAGTCGTGGATGAGAGAGGTCGATCTCTTGTATTGGACGACTGCGTCAGGGTATCAGCTCTGGCATGGTGGAGGAGCACGGCAGTGGATGGGGTGGCGGACGGAGGAGGTTGGGGTGGAGAGGGTGTTTTGGCGCCCACGGAGTACGAATGGGGAAAAGGGAGGTAGAGATGAAGGGGGGAACCATGTATTCAGGGCGCGCTTGTCTCAAATGCGAGGAAATTTACAAACTTAGCCCTGCTCCAAATTTCTACTACATCACAAAGAACATTAGTCGGTTGGGGATAGGACGGTAATCTCGCATACAATCAATATTTGCCGAGGAGAGTTTGTTTTTGGCACCCACCGTGTATGAATATGAATCGGGAGGAGTCGATTTCGCCGAGGGCACACTGTGTTTTGGCACCCACCGTATGAATCCGGGGTGAGAGGCGGTTACGTCACGCTTGGGTGAAATTACAAACCTACCCCTATCGAAACCTATAGAAATCCAGCAGATAGGCTTTGCTTGGCAAGGTGGATAGGCGTAGTGATTTCCATCTCGCAGATTTTGGTTTCGGCGACATCGCGATTTTCCCTCGCTTCGTTCAAATTTTGCATAAAGTGCACGCCATCGTACAACTCAATTCGAACCCGCTTGTATTCTACTATTTTTTCAAGGGATCCATTTTCAATTGGAATTACATTCTATATACATCATTTTTTATATATACTTTCAAAAGCACAACACCATTTATACATAAATATGGTTTACAAATGGCATGATCTCAGATTCATAAGGTTGTATCCATCAATTTGTATTTTCAAATATTTGAAACCACTTTATGTTGAAATCCAATGTATGCATTCCTTGCTAAGTGTCTCCAATTAATGTGTGTTTCATGCGGGTTTTTTTAACTTCTCAAACATGTATAATGTTTTTCGCACACGCAACATATAGTTGAATCCCGTTTAGACATTAATTGCATATAAACCATGCATTGTTTGTAATTGAAGAATCTATGGATCACCAATATTGATAAACTATATAACATTACATGTGTGCCCAAATTCAAATGAATATGCATGTTTGATACACCAATTTATGCTATGATATTATCGATGTCATGATCTCCAGCTTAAATATTTGAATCCCCTTTAATCCAGATATTCGCCTCATATAGCTATCACTCATGCTTATATAGGACTATCTCTCTCGGACCTATACGCTGCTCATCGCCTCTTAGGCATCTCTCGTGCTACCGTATGTCGACAATGATCTTTTATCTTCATAACACACTGACGGTACTCTCTCCCTCGTCCTTCATCACTCTATCTCTCTCTAAGTATATCTCGCTCCCTGCTATGTGTCTCTAGCTATGATTCTCCATGTGGAATCTCTTTCTCTCACACAAACACTAACCTTTGTCTCCTGGGGTCTCATTTCTCTCAACTATTCCCATGTTTGCCACTCGCACACCCGTCATACAGAGATGTCTTTCCCTCCTTAGATATGAGAACCTACGACTCTTCCTCTTCAATATCTCTTTCTCACACACAAACACAAACTCTGTCTCCCAGGGTCTCATATTTCTCCATTGTTCTCTTGTATGTCGCTCAAACACACACCCTCTCCCTAGAGATATCTTGTGTTCCCTCATATGTCTCTCTAGCTATCACTTTCGTTGTGAAATATCTTTCTCTCTCAGACACAAAACTCCGCCTCTCCGATCTCATTTCTCTCTGATATCTGTTTGTATGTGACTCACATGCACCCTCTCCCTATCTCTCTCACACCCACACACATAACCCAGCCTTCTGATCCACTCGACTCCTATCTCTAACGCAATAGCTAGCATCTTTGTCTTTCTATTTATCTGTTTCTCCATCAACCTTCTTTCTCGCCCTCACTCTTGATTCCTATCACGCACACTACATATGTTTCTCTCTACATGCAGTCAAGTGCCCTCTCACACACATATATAACTTCACCCTTTGAACCAATTCGACGGTCATCTCCAACACCCAAACTAACGGAAGTCCCTCTAGCTAGCATATCCATCTCTGTATCTATCTGTAGTTTATCCGTCAACATTTCTTTCTCGCACGGAGTCTTGCTTCCTATCACCCACACTATATATGTCTCTCCATACATATGCATTTATAGGTTGATCTCTTTTGCACAATCGCTATGCCTCACCCCCTCTGCTCGCCATAGATGCATGCTCCAGCCCATGCCACTATCTCTTAAAGACAAAAACACATGCTCAATTGTCGGGCCTTCTTCCCTACATTCTCACATGCATGCATATTTTCATACCGACCCGTCTCTCCCATGTCGTTGATCTTATGACTTATGCCTTCTTTCTTTTATCTCGATCATGCGCGCGCGCACACGCACACATCCCACGTATACATGTATACCTCTCACACATGCACGTTCAAGGTCTCTATGTCTCCATATGTAGTTAATTACCCTCAATCCTAACGCCACATCGAATCTTTCTCCTCTTTTGTGCACATAACTTCCGTCTGGATGGGCAAAACACACACTCACACTTAACACTCTCTTTCTAGCTACCCCCCGCGCGCCTCTCACTCTTCCCCTATATCCCCGAAACCAATAAGACCATCCCTTTGTTTAATTCCCGCCTACATGCACCATCGATATATAGTAGTATTCCTCGGTGTCTCTCGAACAAACACGTTCTCTCGATGTCGACTCCTCTCACGCGCACACCTTCTCTTCCCTCTCACGGCATTCTCTCTCGCACCCCATCGTTGGTGGCCTCTGCCATACACATCACCTCTCTATGATGAAGCCATGCACACTTAAATTACATCCACCACAGAGGACCCCGCGACACACACACACGCGCGCGCGCAAACACACACACACACACGCACGCACGCACGTACCCCCCCCCCCACACACAAACACTAAGACTCCATCTTTCTCTCTCTCTCTCTCTCTCTCACACACACACAAACACACACACACACACGCACGCACCCCTCCCCCCACACACACTTAGACTCCATCTCACCCCTCTCTCACACACACACACACAAAAACTAAGACTCCATCTCTCTCTCTCTCTCTCTCTCTCTCTCTCACACACACACACACACACCCCACACACACACTAAGACTCCATCTCACACACACATGCTCTAGGCGGAGCATTTGTTCCTACCACCCTTCATCCAACCTTACCCGTATGATAAACAATCACCTTTATTTACTTGCATAACATGGACAGATTCCACTTTACTTTAGTAGTCAAGAAACTTATCATCCTGCACCTTATAAAAAAACGAGTTGGCGATGATGGTGTGCCTGCCATCTTGTAATACAGACCGTATGATCTATATCTGACGGATAGAAAGCAAACTATGATAAATTTACAAAAGATACCCGCACCTCTCTCCACATATTATCTCCCGCAACCTCATTGCTCAGAAATTAAAAAAAGGAATAAGTCTTTGGAACAATCTAGCATGCATGGTGGTCGCCAGCTGCCTGCCGCGCCTGGCCCATCCCCATGCCTCCGCCCATTCCACCACTCACCACCACCACGCCCACTCCTCCTCGCCTTATCTCTCATCTTTCATTGTTTCGATGACATTCTCGAGATACCAGTTTTCCGATAAAATTCTCGAGATATCATTAAGTTTTACACATGGGATTACTCCTGCATGGGTCAATCACAACAGGTGTTTTGTAAAAAAATGCATATTGATGTTCCGTGCAATGCACGAGAATCTTGCTTGTAATTATATAACGCAAATCACGAGCAGGAAGTAACATTTTTATGACACAACCACGTTAACATGGCCACGTAAATCACGAGCGGGAAGGAGAAGGGAAGCGGGCTGTGGAGTAACGTTTTTTACCATAATTTCTTAGGAAACTGAGTGCAATAATTGAGTAGTTTTGCAAACTACCATTACTACTACACCTGAAATGGTTCAAAACCTATTCTCCCTTGCCGGTAGCGCTTCCGCGTGAAACGGTCAGCGTCCTGGAGCGTCGATGCCGCATTAATGCCCGTCGAGCGGAGGCGACCTCTCACCGGCGCCGGCTTTGAAGTGGCGCTGACGGCCGAGAGAGCGCCCGCTTCCCGGCACGCGATCGCCTCCGCCGAGACTGGCTCAGTAGGCCCCTGTTTGGATCCATGGGTTAGAGTTAGTTTGAGCTAGTTGGGGCTCAAATAGCCCTAAAGTATCCAAGCATGAGGGTTTAAATTGGGGCAAGTTGCACCGAACCCACCAAAAAAACTATCCCACCCAAGAGGTGCTAACTGGAGATAGTTCTCATTGGTACCACTGAAAAATCACTTTTCTATCTCCATGAAGAGAATTTATTGTCAATCTAACACTGACACCCAAATACCTCTTTGGCTAAAGTTAGTTCAGGTTAAGACATGAGTAAGTCTAACCTCTAGCTAAGTTAGAGTATCAAACAGAGCAAGATAGGACATGCAAGTTGCTCAAAGCATACAGGCAAATTCGTACGTGAAATGATTTTTTTCTTTTTGAAAACGGAACATGAAAGGAATTTTTTTTAGAATGCTCTTGGCATGTCGCTAACATGTGATAGTTAACCGACCTCAATAGACGACAGAAACGCCAGCCCGCCGCACTTTGATAGAGACGAGGAGGGAGAAGCGATACAGGCTGCTGGATTACTAGAGATAGGTGTCGCATGGAAGCCAAGAAATATGGTGATAGCGTGGGTTAGGCTAGTCATAGTGGGGAGTAACTTAGACTAGTAAGTGTAGTAACATGCATATCTTCATTTATTGCTTTGTAGACTCATTTGGTATTGGAAACCGCTATGTGATGGTAACATATTATGTTACTCTATTTGTCTCTCTCCTCTTTAATTACATGACACGTCATCTTTTTTGCTTATGTGGCATCTATGTTACTACTTATGTTACTCCCACTATGACTAGCCTTAGCCATGTACTAGTATGATGTAACTACACTGGGCTGCTGTGTTTTGTACTCTTCCAGTCCACTATGGAGATGATTGGTTAATTTTATATCGTTGAATAATATTAAATATTATGAGTGCAGACGCTCCACCACGAGGTTCCTTGCTCCTTCTCGGTCGTCCGGAATCTATTGTTCTTCCACTCTATTTTTTTACGTGAGCTTTGTTCATCCTTTTGCCAACACGCAAGACATCTAGCATCAAGGTGCACGTGTTATGCAAACGATCGTTCCATCTATATGAAGAACACGTGGGACCGGAACTATGAGATGGACATGTACCCAGGAGTGGACGTCATTTAACCTGAGTAATGTAGCGCAGTAAGTGAAGTAGAAAGGCACAAATGGTATGAACATGCGTGGCATACATGTGGTGTGTTTGGTTGCGTTCTCGCCTCAAAGCATAGTTGTTCTCCTTCATGCATGCTCAACTCAACACCCTCTTCATGCATGCTCTCTTCATGCATGCTTCTAGTGTATTTGTGCTAAACTAGTGTGGACTCATGCACCCTCCATACACTCTACCAAACACCCAAAACTAGGTCGAGAAGGGAACTCTTGGGCGGCATTTGTCTCTTACTACGTAGTACCACTAAATGTTGTACGTGCAATGCACGTTGATGTTATGGAGTACGTGCCTAAGTACTCTAGTACTACTATATTAGTTGGAGGAACATATTAACTTTTATGTTTGTCTACGTGTATACCCTGAGACCTTCCAACTAGACGTGTCTTTCTCTCCAGGTCGCACTTTGTATCGTTCATACCAATAAGTACTACTACGTGTGGTCTCCGACCCAGAAGTGGAAGAAGTGGAGACGCTCTACCACGCTGTTTTTTTACGCTCGGCTCTACCACATAGTTCATGTCCCACTCCTTTCGCCGACGTGTGGGACATCCAAAGACGCGTCGTGTTTGGCACCCTTCGTCAGAAGACTTGAAACGCTAGCATTCATCGTAAATAAAAAATAATTATAAATCAGTAGTGATACTATTTTTTTTTGAACCAATCAGCAGTGATACTATACCACGCGTTTCCTTGCTCTGGATATCGGAAAGAATACTTCGTTCGCCAACATGTGGGAAGTCGACCATTACGGTCCACTTGCCATGCACATAGAACTCAAGGGAGAGTCACCTGTGTCGTCGCTACCGCAAAGAACAATGACTAATGAGTTGTCAAATCACAGGCCCACTTCCCACTTTGAAGTTGCTCGGACGAAGGAACCATCATGACTTCGTTGAATTCCGCTTCTTGAAGAAAACTATTGTACCAGCAGTACTGCTAGCTACAGTATTTACTCTAACAGAGACCTCCTTTCGTTCATAGGATAGGAATATGAAAATCATAGGAAGTGAGATCACATGCATCTCAATTCCTATAGAGAAAGAGATGCCATTTGAAGCATAGGATAGGAATGTTTCCATTTAGTCTAGGCTAATGTACTGGTCATTTGCTCTAAAAACTACAGTAGTAACTAGTACTAGTACTGGTACATGCTCGTACTCAGACACAGACACACACACACTAACTACTAGTACTACTACTTCTCACATGCTGGCTAGACGCCGTCGTTCTCCTTCCTGGCTTTGTCGGCGACACCCCACCGTGCTTGGATCTCCGCCGACCTCTCCGCAGCAGCGCGTGCATCCTTTTCTTTCTTGCGGCAGCGGGCCTCTCTTTTCTTGAGTGCTTTCTGACTTTTCTGCTCCCTCTGTGCCCGCCTCTTGCTCTACCCCCCATTCGGCCTTGGCATCTTCAAATTCCTCCCACATAGTTGTGAGGTCACGAGCGGCTATGAACTCGGCACATCGGGATGCCATCGCTTCCCTACCATTTTGTGTGCGTTCGTGGGCGGCGAGGAACTCGGCGCGACGGGATGCCATCGCTGCCTTACCGGTTAGTGTGCGGCCCGGTGGCATGAACGACGCTTGGTGAGAGCTCTGGGGTGGAGTGGCCGGACAACCGTATAGTGCATTGGTTTGTCAAGAGCTCAAGGACAGAAGAAGAAGCAAATTAGGATTCCCCTTCAATCCTGGTCATTTATTACCGAGTAAAATGCATTGGCGGTCATCGAACTTGTCTTGATAGCTCAGTTTGATCATTGTATACAAGATATGGTGATTATATGGTCACTGGCTCAGCGTATAGCTTCGTATTTGTATGGTTGACCAGTCAAACAATCCGCATGCGCCTCATTAGCTCGTGTTCTTTATCTATCTACACGGGCCTACCTGTGAATGGAGAAAGAAATATTGTAAAAACCAAAATTATGCGTATGTGGGGAATCAAACCACGGACTCGTCGCTGCAACGCACCCTCGTCAGCCAAATGACAATGAAATACTTCACGTCAGACACTCATGCTCACGCTGTCAAAGCATGCTAATGCATGCACGTCGCCCTCTAAATCAAAGTCCTGCTCATGGCGCAACGCAAACGGCGCAGCCCATCACCCACGCGCCCGGTGTTGCCTCGACATTACTGTTTAGACGTTTGATGGAGGCCTCACGCGAACGCCGAGCATGTATTCACCGCTCAACACCAACAAATATACTCGGACCGCCTTGCTCATGTATATCATCCATCACAACGACAATCTATAAAACAACCTAAGCTAGAGAGGGTACTATGGTAGTATGGTACGGAGTATGTACTATCGTGAGCGACCGATCTTAGTGCCACTGCACACCGAAACCCCTTCCATCGCTAGCGTGCGCTTCCCGCCTGAAACGGTCACCGCCTCTCCAGAATGTCAATGCCGCATTCACCGGACGTAACTGCAGGTGCAATTGGTGTGTCACTGACATGCGGCCAGACGCCCGTTCTGCCCACATGTTAGTAACCCAAACGCATCTGCAGTTAAGTCACTGAAGCAGCGTCCCCATTCACGCCCGACGAACCTACTCCGGTGCCAGTTGTCCATCCGTCTGCCGCGGCTCATTGCCATTCGCCCGCTATATTAACTTGAGCCCCAGCTCCCAGCCATAGCCAAAGACCCACACTTATTCTCCTCCGGTCCCTTCCTTCTGCCGGCACCACTTCAACCATGGCCTCCTGACGCTCTGAAGCTCTCTTGGACGTCTTTGTCGCAGGAAGCGGGGCGAGGGACATTGGCGGCTCTGCTCTGGCGCTTCCAAAGCTCTCTCGACGTCTTGTCGCAAGAGCAAACGAAGGAGATCGCCTGCCTCCCCGCCCCTCTGCCGCCCACGACCACGAAGCCGGGCGACGTCTTGGCAGTGCAGCCGGCAGCGAGGAAGAGTAGTACACGGTAGGTCGCCACCGCTCTGGTCCTAGGAAGGCCACCGCCTCCACTCGGCCGACGCCAAGCTTGGTGGGATAAAACTTCGGCTGACCGATTAGCCACTTGATGGCGGCGTGAGGCGGAAATCTTCATAACCTTGTGCTCCGGAGGAGGAGGTTATCGAGGCGGATAAGGAGGAGGCAAAGGCAATGGCCTGCTTTCTTGGGTTCATGGCGGACATGGTGGTCGGGGCCCGCGATCGCTTAGATTAGGTTTACGTGAGGTTTTAGTAAGGTTTGTGCGGAATATGTAATGAATTTCATCCAGTTTATAGGAAAAGTTCTCGAAATGTAATGAATTTCATCCGGTCAATTTGAAATTTGCTTTGTTTACACGAATTTCGTCCAGTTAGTTCATATAGTTGTCGAAAGGTATGCGGGCAGCATTGGATGGCATCCATCAGTGTCCTCGGACAGATGCCGGTGTAAATTTGTGGGCCAGCGCTGGAGATGCCCTAACTATCATGCTATAATCGCTAACAATCCTCGATTATTTTGCAGGGAACAGTTATCCCTCGATCAAAATCAGATCCGCGGTGTTTCGCACTCCTCCCGCGTAAGAGTGTAAACTCTTGCTTACATAAAAATGGAGCAAGTGGACGGCACTGTAGCACGTCATATCACTCGAACTAGCCCGCCTAACGAGCGGGAAAGCACCGCCCTCGTCATTTTGTTATGGATTTCTATCGATCGATCGCACGAAAATGTTACGCAACGCAAGTTCTAAAGGAAAAGGCGGCACACTTACGACTCAGCAGCGTCATAACCCCGACAGTCCGGCCTCGCACGCCGCTCACCGAGGGGACACGCGTTGTCTTGCAATTTCGGTGACATGTGGGACCGTAATTGAATAAACCGTCGATAGTCGAAATCTAATCGCTCGTGAGGCGTTGGCTGAGAAGAGAGAACGGGGAGGGAGAAGAGATCGCTACCGCCACGCACGGACTCCAAGAAATATACGGTGATAATGTGAGGTGGGCCATGCTGGAGTCCGGACCGCCTTCGAGCCCGCTCTCACCGCCTGCCCCTCAAGACGCTTAGCTGCCCACTGCATGCATAGCAAGTAGTCCCCGCTTATGTGGAGGAGAGAGAGGCATTGACAAAGTCAAGGAGTAACAAAGGAGACAATAGCTTTCATCAAAATAAACAATGAATACTTGTTGCTCGTCCTCTATATCGGAAAGAATACTTTCATTCGCCGACATGTGGGACGTCGACCATCCTGGTCCACCTGCCATGCACAAAATTATCCTGGTCTACCCCGGTCGTATCGCAGGCCCAACCTTTCCCAATGTAAGTTGTTCGGACGAAGGAACCATCATGACTTCGTTGAATTCCGCTTCTTCAAGAAAACTTACTGTACCCGCAATACTGCTACCACACGCGAAGACTGGACGGCACTGTACCACGTCATATCACTGAAACCCACTAGGCCAAACTAGCCCGCCTGGGTCATCTATTTTGGAACGGAGGGAGTACATCTCTGCACTGCTATGATTTTGTGTTGCACGTTCTCTGTACTTTTGCTACGATTTTCCTACCCTATGAACCAAATGAGGCCTGAATGTATGTCGACTATTGTATGATCTATCGCTAAGCCTACAATTTTAGGAGCTAGGGCTATTGGTCGATCGACGAGGGATAAGTATAAGCGCATCCACAAGCTCATCAGCCCCAACGCTTTCTCTTCGGTGAGTGTTTTGCAAGTACTATAGCTCGCATGACAGCTAGCCTACTAACACCAAGAATCATCAAACAAGCCCTGCTGATATGATAAACAGTTCAAAATTACATCTAAGCATGCCATATATTACATCAAAAGCTGGTGAGGATACATCTGTTTCCATAACTCGTAGAGGGTTCGCATGATTCATCGCATGATTCACTATCAAACAAAAGTAGCAAGATCCGCCCACACAAGACAGTGCACTAGCCCTAAGATGGTTTGATAACACGCATCGTTCTGGCAATTAAACACAGGGCAATGCAAACTACCATGAAGGATTAGCGCGACCAACTATTTCTTGTCATCGATCTCTCGGGCAATGGCCACAGAACGGATAGCGGCATGGGAATCGATTTCTGGGGCCATGTCCACAGGACTGACCACGACATCGGAATCGATCTCTGGGGCGATGTCCACAGGATGGACAGCGGCATCGGAATCGATCTCCGGGGCGATGCCAATAGGACGTGCCACGACATTAGAATCATCAAGGACAACCACCGGCACCTGCACAACCCTAACATATTAGCAAGCACATTGCAAATAATCAAACAGCAAGCACATTGCAAATAATCAAAAACCACAACTATGGTAATAAGCCATTATTTTTTACCTTGTGCAGCTCACCAGGGGATCTCATCCCTCCGGGGGGCATCTCCTCGTCCTCGATGGGGGCCGAATACTGCTTCTCAACGGCGACTATCTCCTCAAACTCGGTCTTGAGCCTCACATAGGTGGCAATCAGAGTTCCTGGGGTAGGCACGGTGGGCCCTTGCTGTTCTTCCAACTTTCTTTGAGGAGTTCGTCCGCCAACGTCCTCAACTCTTTGGCCAGTGCTTGTTTCTTGGAGTTCTTCGTCTCCATGGGTTGGCCCGCCAACATGGTCAACTCGTTTTCGGTGCTCGCTTCCTAGAGATCACTGTCTCCAGTGGGTTGTCCGCCGGCAACTCTTTGCCTAGTGCTCCAGGATCCATCAATGAACTGACAAACAAAAAGCAATCGAAAGGAAACCACAATCGCAATGAAAACGGGAAAAGAATAGGATGTGAGAATCGATCGGTGCTTCGCAAAAAGAAGATTATTGGAATGAAAATATAGCAGCATAACTGATTCGCCCACCTTTCCTTCGTCGGTAGAGAAAAAAATGGAAGAAGTGAGTAGCCTGTAGTGAGGTTTTCTTCAAGAAAGGGAAGAAAGGGCTTGAACGAGCGTTCCAATGAAATGATGGTTGCTTTGTCCAGTCCAACTTGGAGGCCACCTTACCACTGCTGGTAAAGGTGTGGGTTTTGTGATATGACGGGTCATGACGTCCACACCGGGGTGACAGGTGAGTCTCGACTGTAGCACCTCGCTGTGATTTGGTGGATGGCACGCGGGCCCGGATGCTTTTAAATGTCCCGCATGTAGATAGAGCGGCTAGTCATATAGGAGTGCTCAATATTGTGCACCGCGACCAAGGCGGAGATGAAAACGTGAGAACTACATAATTAATGCATGAGTTTAATTAGGGTAGTTTTGTAAAGTACGAGATACAGTACATTCCTCCAATCGCAAAATGCCTTGGTTCATGAGATTTGAGATTTGAGCCCTATAAACTGGAAGGGAGGGGGTACTGCACACGGTGTAGTCTAGTCACTTGTTGAAATCTCTAGAAAGGCAAATACCCCTTTCCGTTTACAGGTCTATACTACTCCCTCCGTCTAGGTGTGTAAGTCATCTTACGAAAACCAAATAGTCCCAAAACACTTAGGCGCGGTTGAGGGAGTCCCGTATTAGGGGGTGTCCGGATAGCCGGACTATGACCTTTGGCCGGACTCCTGGACTATGAAGATACAAGATTGAAGACTTCGTCCCATGTCCGGATGGGACTTTCCTTGGCGTGGAAGGCAAGCTTGGCGATACGGACATGCAGATCTCCTACCATTGTAACCGACTCTGTGTAACCCTAACCCTCTTCGGTGCCTATATAAACCGGAGGGTTTTAGTCCGTAGGACGAACAACAATCATACCATAGGCTAGATTCTAGGGTTTAGCCTCTCTGATCTCATGGTAGATCTACTCTTGTACTACCCATATCATCAATATTAATGAAGCAGGAGTAGGGTTTACCTCCATCGAGAGGGCCCGAACCTGGGTAAAACATCGTGTCCCTTGTCTCCTGTTACCATCCACCTAGACGCACGATTCAGGACCCCCTACCCGAGATCCGCCGGTTACGACACCGACATTGGTGCTTTCATTGAGAGTTCCTCCGTCGTCGCCGTGAAGGATGCCTCATCCCGTCTTTAAAGACGGCACTGTTGCTAAAGAAGCTTTGGCTGTCGGCCAAACTCTCCGGCTAAGCGGTTTTCTTATGACCGCCTGTCGTCGCCGCTACCGACGATGACTTCTCGGGTCATCGAAAGCAATCTTCACGTTAACTCGGAGCTCGCCGAGCAGTTAGATCTGACGGAGCTCTCTTCCTTAAACGAGCTCTTGGATCGCATCGCCGCCCTGGGAGTCGCTGCAGACTATGATCAGATTGGGCCTAAACCTGATCTGAGAGAGATTAACTCTCCCCAGGTTACCCACCACGTTGCTGTGGTAGAGGAACAATACAGCGACCCTTCTTCTATCTTAAGGACTAGCTACGTCCGGATTCCCGATCCCTCCATGCCGGATTCCCGGAGGAGAGGACGTCGATCAAGCCCCGAACCTAAAGTCAGCAGCGGGCTAGATTCGTTGGACAACATCCAAGAATCCAAGCTTCCAAGTTCGGAATCTCCTTGGCCCTTAAGTCTCAGATCGGGCGAGGTTCCGAAATTAATTCCACCCACCCACCCAAACATAAGCGACCTATCTCAAATTCGGCAAGAGCCCGCAGAAACAGTACACCATTACTGGGACAGATTCCTCATGGTTATGGACAGGATAAAGGACTGCCGCGAGGAGGACGCAATCTCATTCTTCTGCAATAATTGCACGAACAACGGGATCCTCAACGCTACAAGTCGCCGTGACATTACATGCTTTGCCGACTTGGCGTCCATAGTACGAAAGTACTGTGCAATGGAAAGCGCCTGGAAAACCGAAGCAAGATTTTGGGACAATCCGGCCTTGAATACAATCCCAGTCTGAAATAAAAGGGTGCATCATCGCCAGGCACCTGGGTTAAATACCGTAAAGCAAAACCCTCTATAGGGCATGGAACCGTCTTTGGAGGGATGGCTCAATGGACCCTGTAGAATTCATAGTACAGAGGGCACCACTCCAACTCATAGCCTTAGAGCATGTTGGATACTACGGCAGGTGGCCAAAAGTGGCGAAGAGCTTCTAGCTCTAGAGCACCAGCCCATGGATACCAGTACGGTATTAACAGTCTTTGAGACTTTCACATCAAATAATATGCGGAAAAAAACACTCTGTAGCCTTGCCGAAGTCTACCAAGTAGCAACAATAAACCCATGGAGTGACACGGCTATTACCTTTAATGCAAGTGACGAACCTAAATTCCGAACATCCCGAGCACCAGCGGCATTGGTCCTCAGTCCGATAGTGGAAGGCTTTCGCCTTACCAAAGTACTCATGGACGGTGGCAGCGGATTGAACCTCATTTACGAGGAAACCCTCCGAAAAATGGAAATAGACTGGAGCCGCATTGAGCGTGGCAAAGACGACCTTTAGAGGAATAATCCCCGGTCGGGAAGCATGCTCAGTCTGGGAAAAACCACACTGGATGTGGTGTTCGCACGCCAGATAATTACAGGTCCGAGGAGGTCACGCGTTCCAAGTGGCCCTGCTCAGCAGCGGATACCACGCTCTATTAGGGCGAGAGGCATTCACAATTTTTCAAGCTATACCCCATTATGGGTACATGAAGCTCAAAATGCCCGGGCCCAACGGAATCATCACTCTTGCTAGTGACCTGGACATAGCACTCCGCGCCGAAAATAAGACAGCCGCACTGGCCCTTGAGGCACTATCCGAAGCCCTAGCGGTCGAAGAACTCCCTGCGCTGCGCTCCACGGTGAATAGGGATGATGTGATACTCGATAAGAGATCCAAGTCCACCTCCTTTAAACCGGCGGACGAAATAGTCAAATTCCAAGTCCATCGAACGGACCCTACAAAAACGGCCTCCATCGGGGCACAATTATATCCTGATGTAGACGCCGCACTAAGAGAATTCCTACGCGAAAATTGGGACATTTTTGCCTGGCACCCTTCAGGCATGCCAGGAATCCCACGCCGCCTGGCCGAGCATAGCCTAAACATCCTAAAAGGATTCAAGCCAGTCAAACAGGCTCTTCGGCGTTTCTCTGAACCCAAGAGACAGACCATGGGAGAGGAGCTAGCCAAACTATTGGAGGCCGGATTCATCAGAGATATAAAACATCCGGACTGGCTAGCAAACTTGGTGATGGTACCAAAGAAGGACAAATCCTGGCGCCTATGTGTCGATTTCAAGGACCTCAACAAGGCTTGCCCAAAGGATCCCTTTCCCCTCCCCCGCATCGATCAAATTATCGACACTACTGCAGGATACGATTCATTGTGCTGCCTTGACGCATACTTTGGCTACCACCAAATTAAGATGGCAGAGCCTGACCAAGCAGCAACGGCATTCGTCACTCCATACGGCCCATTCTGCTTCAACACAATGCCCTTCGGGCTCAAAAACGCCGGTGCAACATATCAGCGCATGATTCAAACATGTCCGGGTTGAGCTTGATCGGCAAAACAGTGGAGGCATACGTAGACGATGTGGTCGTCAAAAGCAAGCATGTCGAAACTCTAGTAGATGACTTGAGGCTCACATTCGATAATCTCCGAACATATGACATCAAGCTCAAACCGGAAAAATGCGTTTTTGGCATACCAGCCGGAAAGCTCTTTGGCTTCATTGTATCCGGTAGAGGAACAGAAGCAGACCCAGCCAAGATCCGAGCTCTGTCACAATTGGATATCCCAAAAGACCTCAAACAAATACAAAAATTGACTGGATGTGTGGCGGCTCTAAGCCGATTTATCTCCCGTTTGGGAGAAAAGGCATTACCCCTTTATCGCCTCCTCCGACGCACCGAACACTTCGAGTGGACGGATGCCGCCACGGCCGGACTAAAAGAAATAAAAGCCATATTGGCAACAAACCCGGTCCTGGCCGTGCCCAACATGGGCGAACCAATGCTATTATATATCACGGCAACTCATCAAGTTGTAAGCGCGGAGCTCGTTGTCGAACGAGAAACGGACGGACGCAAGTTCCCCCTTCAAAAACCAGTTTACTACGTATCCACTGTCCTAACTCCATGCAAGTCACGGTACCCGCATTATCAAAAGATAGCGTACGCGGTGTTTATGGCATCCCGGAAGCTGCGACACTACTTTCAAGAGTGTTCGATAAAAATAGCCTCCGAAGTACCTCTTAACGACATTATAAACAACTGCGACGCGACGGGCCGGATTGCCAAATGGGCCATTGAGCTCCTCTCGTTCGACATAACCTATAAGCCACGGCGAGCTATTAAGTCGCAAGTTTTGGCCGACTTCATCGCCGAATGGACCGAAGCCGAACTCCCTAAAGAGTACGGCGCATATTCCAACTGGATAATGCACTTCGACGGCTCCAAAATGTTGGCTGGCCTGGGAGCTGGCGTCATTCTGACGTACCCAACTGGAGATACAGTTCAATACATACTCTAGATAATGTATACGGACTCCAACAACGCAGCCGAATACGAGGCCTTTCTACATGGTCTCCGGATGGCAGTCTCCATGGGCATTCAACGCCTAGAGGTGCGCGATTCAACCTCGTGATATCCCAAATAAATGGGGACTTTGATGCCAAGGATCCGAAAATGGCAGCTTATCGCAATGCCGTCCTAAAAATGTCAGCTCGGTTTGAGGGGCTCGAATTTCACCATATAGCACAGGATAACAACCAGGCGTGAGACGTGTTAGCACGCGCCGGCATAAGCGCGATGCCGTCCCCAACATCTTCCTAGAGAGGTTGTTCAAGCCATCCGTATTATGGGAGGGAGAGTCCGGAAATAACAACCCGTACCCAACCGCACCGCCCCACACCGAACATTCTGACACAGTTGGTGGTTCTGCCAACGAAATAACACCCTCAGCCCACATAATAATGGCAGTCATTGCCCGTGCGGATGTAACCATTCCTAGCCTACCTAACCAGGCAGGAACTTCCCGAGGACCAAAACGAGGCCCGCTGCATAGTGCGGCGATCTAAAGCCTATAAGGTCCATGAGGGAGAGCTTTATAAGAAAAGCACAACCGGAGTCCTTCAAAGGTGTATCTCCGGAGAGGAAGGGCGGAATCTTCTGGCTGAAATTCATGCCGGACACGGCGGGCTCCACGCCGCAGCCCGGGCCCTTGTAGGCAAGGCCTTCTGTACAGGATTTTATTGGCCGACGGCCCGGGCAGATGCTAAGGACTTAGTCCAACGATGCGTCGGAAGCCAGCTCTTTGCTAATCAAAGCCACATGCCACCCACCGCCCTCAAAACTATACCCATCACCTGGGCCTTCGCGGTCTGGGGGCTTGACATGGTTGGACCCCTTAAAGGGGGAACCCACAAGCAAAAATACCTACTGGTCATGGTGGATAAATTCACCAAATGGGTAGAGGCCAAGCCTGTTAAGACGGCTGAATCCGGACCGGTGATAGACTACATATCAGGGGTCGTACACCGTTACGGTGTCCCCCACAGCATCATCACTGATAATGGCACAAACTTTACGGCCGACGAGGTCAAACTCTCGTGAAAACACATGGGCATCAAGCTCGACTACGCTTCAGTCTATCACCCTCAAACTAATGGTCAAATCGAGCGAGCAAATGGTCTAATTATGAGCGGCATCAAACCCAGATTAGTGCGGTCCCTCAAGGAATCTAACACGCACTGGGTAGAGGAGCTCGCCTCCATACTCTGGGGGCTGCGGACCACTCCGAATCGCACGACTGGATTCACACCATTCTTTATGGTATACGGCGCAGAGGCAGTTCTGCCCTGCCACATAATTCATGACTCACCTCGCGTGCGCATGTATGAAGAAAGAGAAGCCGAGCTCGATCGGTAGGATAGTTTGGACGCCTTGGAGGAGGAGCGTGACGTAGCAAAAGCCCGTTCCGCATTCTATCAACAGCAGGCTCGAAGATATCAAAGCAGAGAAGTACGGGCCAAAACTTACAATGTTGGCGAGCTAGTTCTATGCCAACCGGGCAACAAAAAGGACAAACTCAAGCCCAAATGGGAAGGTCCCTTTATCATCGACCAACTCCTGACCGGTGGAGCGTACCGTCTGCGAGATGCATCGGATAACCGACTCGAGCCGAACCCATGGAACGCAGCCTGTCTCCGAAGATTCTACGCCTAGCACCGGATTCTGAGTTCGTCTCCTTCCTCTGTCCATATTTTACACGTTAGCTATCTTCTATTTTTCTCCTTCTCCCTCCTTTTTTTCCCAGCCTTTGAAGGCTCATTAGTGCATTGTTCGCACAAACTTGACGCGCAATCTGCGCTCATTGTACCTGGGGGCTTCTTTCACGGAAGCTTATTTATAAGGGCTTCATGCCCAATACATGTGTCACACTTCCGCATGTACCTTTTATTCACCATTATATGCATCGATATGACTTAAGTTTTGGCCAAGCTGGGTTGCCTGGCTCCTGTGCTTACCCCTACGTTCCCGATTGTTCGGCTAGGTGGTAAAGGGAGCACCTCTGCGATTGTTACTGTCGTGTCAGCCGGATGTGTACCTCAGATTGGGTGAAGCCGAAAGCTAGCGTTCTTAAGAGAATATTCGGTCGGTGAACTAAAAGAAGATTTCTTACCTATTTATTTATCTGCCCCCAGATGTTTTTCTGCTTTTTTCGCAGTCCGGACATGCACTTTAGGGCATGCCTCCCAGGGAAAGGAACCCCTAACGGAACTATTCTCCCTGGAAGATGTTTCTTACTAACCATGTAATATAACATAACTAGTTGGGCACTTGTCTGATAAAGCACTAATGACCCCATACGCCTGGTCTCCACGCATGCCCCGGTTTTTATATAACTGCGAGGGTATTCGGACACACTCCGGACTACTAGGTCCCGAGGTTGAAGCGAAAAGGTCTGCTATGACAAACCATCTACAATCCGGCTAGAAGGCATTTTACATGTCACCTTAAATTACATAGTCAATTTGACTGATTGTATTCCTCTTCAATGCCATCTAACGAGCTGTCTAGTTTACGATCCTGCTTTGGGAATACTTTTGCGGCCAATTCTACCTAGCCGTACACTAAGCTCACAGGATCTCCTTCCCATCAGGCCCCACAGGTCCGACCTCGGCCATGTGGTTTGGGTCAGCAACCGTGTACCGCAGCGTCTTCACCATGGCCCAGCCTCCTGGCACCTTGACGGCAGGCCGATATCTTCCATAATCGGAAGCGCCGCCGCGCTCCCTGGAGCCTCTCTGCAAGCTCCCCAAGGCCTTCGGGTAGGGAGACAGATGGCCACAAGGCCTGGGCGACGCCTTTCATCACCTGCCGAACTCGTTCGTGCAGTTGTAAGAGCTCGGGAAGAAGGTCACCAATAGAACCAGGCATTTCCTCTGCAGGACGACCTGTGAGCATACCTACAGACATAACTCTGTTAGTCGACTTCCTCGCCGAACTCTTTTTTCAAAGTTCGTTTAAGCACTTACTAAAAATGCCGCGTCAAAGCCGCAGATTCTCCTTAACGGAGTCAGACAGCTGGGCACAGACATCTTTTAGTTCCTCACCCAGCTGGGTGTTGGCATCTTGGAGATTATTTTTCTCCTGCCTCACCCCCGTAAGCACGTTCTCGCCGGCCTTTAACCGGCGCAAGAGCTGTTGCTTGTCCGGATCTACCCAGCGCCATCTGCAATGTTATTGTCGATTTATACACACGCCGCACTTCGTAACATACTTATCTTTTAAAATCGTATATTACCGTAGGGGGTCTCTTTGGCTTCCCACATCAGCGGCTTGTGCGGCCTCAAGTTGGGCTTTGCACTCTTCAAGCTCCTGGGATAGTTGGGTATTCTTTTCTGTAACATCCTGCACAATAAATGATCCTTAAATCAGTTATTCTAACTATTTCAAGTCTCGGGGGCTACTAGCATATATGATTGTTAAATTTCCTCACTCGCATGTCTTTTACATACTGCTCCGTGGCTCTGGCTAGACCATCTTGAGCGGCACGGAGGTGTGCATCTCCCGAATTGAAGGCGTTCAATGCCTCTTGGGAGAAACATGTGTCACGAAGAATTGTCCGGCCGCGCCTGTGATTCATGGCACTCTCCACCTCGGAGTTGGTGGCGGACAATCTGTCGGCATCCTCTGTTGGAGGAGCATCCGACGCACGCCTCGTGTTCGCCTCCGCTTCTGGGCCTGGCTTTGGAGCCTGGCTGGCGGAGGCTCGATTGGCAACCTCTCCAGGTATAGTCCGCCGAGCGCTCTTTTTCTGAAGAGGGCACGAAGCGTTAGTATGCCTTCCGGAATAAAACACTGGGAATAATGTGACACGCCATACCGCTATGCGGCGTTTCAATCCGGACCGCACTTCTTTTAGCCTGCTAGGCCGTGCTGCCCCTTGTTGGCTAGCCGCGCGAGCTCGGCCTTCCGCCTCAAGGGCTCCCCCTGCAAAACACCGCTGGTATACGGTGATAAAAAATAAGCACGGATGAATCATTCTCAAAGTATTGGGGCTTCGGTCTGAGTTACCTGTGAGGCTGGAAGTATTCCGGGGTAATCGGCCGTAATGGCAACCAAGGCATTATCAATACTCAGTTGGTGAAATACCCCATCGATCAGCTCCACCTATATGTCCGGATCCTCTTGGGAGGCTGGATCGAGGAACCGTTCCGGATCTTCGGGTTGTGGAGGCAGGATGTTTATATCCTTTACGGCCTGGCGCAGTTCCTGCGTCGAAATCACAAAGTGAGATACTTGACTATGGGAATATGGATCGGATGGGCAAAAAGAAATGTCCGCTTACCCAGCTTGGATGATTGTTCATAGAAAATCCGTCATGTGGATTGACGCGAAGAAATTCCTCCTCTTCTCCCTTGTACAATGCGGACAAGGTCTTCATCAGATCGGCGACCGATCCCAGCCCCTTACGGCCATGGCGGGTGGCAACATCCTCCCGTTGAAATCCCACATGGGGTGGCCTCTATCTTGGAGCGGCTGCACCCCGCATAATGCATGTGGCCATGACCCCGATCATGGTCAGTTCGGAATGAGCCAACAACCTTATTCGCTCATCGTGTAAAGGACGTCCCTGTCATTTTCCCTCTGAGGGCTCCGTGGACGCCAGCTTAGGCGTTTCTTCAAAGGAGCATTACTGAACTCCGGGAGGCCGATCCAAACAGGGTCTGGCTGGAGGACATCTTCTATATAAACCATTCCAAAGGCCAGTCTTCGGACGCCTTCTTCGGGGTTCCGGATAGATATCCGGTCCCAGCGATGCGCCATAGTTCGGCTCCGCCCACTTGATATATCGACCCCTCCTTAGAACGGGTGCGAGGCGTAACAACCTCTTCCATAACGCGAAATGAGCCTCGATGCCCAAAAACAGCTCGCAAAGGGCCACGAAGCCCGCAATATGCAGAATGGAGGCAGGCGTAAGGTTGTGCAACTGGAGGCCATAGAACTCCAGGAGCCCCCGAAGAAACGGATGAATTGGAAATCTGAGCCCTCTTATCAAATAAGGGACAAGGCATACCCGCTCTCCTTGGGAGGGACTGGGGACGCTCTCTGCTTGTTTTCCGCCCTTATAGGTGGCGAGTCCGGCTCAAATCGGAACCATGAAGGCTGGGGGAAGAAATCCCTTGGTTTGGAGCGTCACTAGCTCGCTGTGCGGGACGGAGCATCTCTCCCAATCTCCAGGCTGAGGACTGGGAGGGCGAGAGGAGGAGCCACGTCGACTGTCCATGATGGAATGGATTTCTGTCAGATGCGCTCCAATGAAAGCTCGCTAAGGGAAGATGGTGTGATTCGGATCTAGATCCTCGTCTCTTATATAGGCAGCTCATTTGCGCAGCTAGGGGGTAAATGTAAAAATACCCTGGCTTTTCGCATTCGTTCAACACGTGGAAGATGGCCATTATTGGGCATGGAAGCCAAGGAGCGCGATATTTACGAGAAGCTGGACACTATTCAACAGGTACATAGGATTTGGAGAAGAACCCACCTTGCAATGCCGAAGACAATCTACGCACCGGACTCGTCGTCATTGAAGCCTGGTTCGGGGGCTACTGAGGGAGTCCCGGATTAGGGGGTGTCCTGATAGCCGGACTATGACCTTTGGCGGACTCTGGACTATGAAGATACAAGATTGAAGACTTCGTCCCATGTCCGGATGGGACTTTCCTTGGCGTGGAAGTCAAGCTTGGCGATACGGATATGCAGATCTCCTACCATTGTAACCGACTCTGTGTAACCCTAACCCTCTTCGGTGCCTATATAAACCGGAGGGTTTTAGTCCGTAGGACGAACAACAATCATACCATAGGCTAGCTTCTAGGGTTTAGCCTCTCTAATCTCGTGGTAGATCTACTCTTGTACTACCCATATCATCAATATTAATCAAGCGGGAGTAGGGTTTCACCTCCATCGAGAGGGCCCGAACCTGGGTAAAAACATCGTGTCCCTTGTCTCCTGTTACCATCCGCCTAGACGCACAGTTCGGGACCCCCTACCCGAGATCCGCCGGTTTTGACACCGACAGCGGTGCATTAATTTCTACCTTGTTTCTTGTTTCTTGACATACGTATCAACCAATAAGAGATGAGAGGTTTGCATGCTTTTAATGACTTGCAATGGCTAGTTCATTGCATGGAATGCTATTAATTAGCAAATAAACATTGGTGACCCCAGGAGGAAACGGTGCTAAGCACGTGGACCTATGCATAATGAGTGTCAACCAATGGATAATGGAGTTTAATTGTTAAACAATAGCAATTTTGTCTCATGCAAGAGCCTGGCTAGTACTCCAAGGAACCGCACCACACGGCGTTACGCAATCGCCACGTTCGGTTTGCGCTTGCCTCTTCGCCTCTTCCGTAAGGCGAACAATGATGTTACTCCTACTTCTCTGATGTCGAATCCATCACTGCATGTTCGTCCATGTTATGCAGGAGAGATAGCGTGTAAAGCTTCTACTTATCGCTCCACGCCTTTGCGTCTATGACAGTGGGCCCAACAGTGGTTGGCCCACCTGTCATGCAGCTAAAGGCAGGTGCGGTCAAACACCGGAGCTCGTCCGCGAGGGAGAGGGCGTCGTAGTAATCAAATTTATCGGTCTTGTATGAGTTGACGCGACACATCAAAGCACTGCACTCGATAAAAGTCTGTTTACACATTTCAAATGGGCTACTTCGTATGTAGGAGTAGACATATTCTTCTTCGTATGTAGTCACTTGTTGCAATCTCTAAAAAGACTAATATTTTGAAACGGAGGGAGTACAGCGCATGCATGCATGCCGTGACTTTCCTTTTGATACTTGCATGTGTTGATTTGATGCACCTTGCCAAATTTTGACTATAAATTTAACTAACCAAATTTTCATGCATGTCACAAAAAATTGCGTGGCTGTTTGGACTATGACTATGTTTGTCTTATGTTGCCACATTATTTTTCCCACACTTGCCACACTTGCCTAACCTGAGTTGCTCAAATTGTTAGACACAGTTTGGCTTGCCTAAGGGAATCTTGCCACAATTTTTGTGTCTATGACATGTGGGGTTCATCGCTAATAAAAACTTCTTGTCTTAGGTGTGGCTAATAAAAATACTTATATTTAGGAACGGAGGAGTAGAAAATATAAATAATAATGCATGTTGGGGCAACCCACGTTTCCGCTAATTTTAACCGTGGGCTTGTTCACAATTTTTACGAGGGGGTGGTTGTTCATTTAATGGAGGGACTTCTAGTACCAGACTTGAACGATACAAAGTGCGACCTGGCACACCGTAACACCACTTGGAACAAGCGGGTAGCTATCTCAAAAAAAAAATCAACAACTAAAAAAACTGCGACCTGGCATGTAGTAGTACACAATCTTAAACGATTGTTTTGATGGAGTGAAAAAGGAAAACTACCCCACTACTTATATATAGGCCGGAGCCTCCGCGCTTGCTTGCTAGGGCTGCTCTATTCACAGACTCTCATCCTCTCCAGATCTAAACAGGATAGGGGTAGTAACACTATCTTTCTCCCTTCAAAAACACGGCTTTCTATCCTCACCGCTGGTTACAGATCCGAACGTATCCCCTCCGCCGGTGAAGGGGAGTAGGGGCAGCGTTAGGCCGTCGTCGGCAATGAGGAGGAGACCCACTGCCGTCCGCACCATTATCTCGACGGCGCCCGGTAGCGGAGGTCCTCCGATCCGCCGTGCGTTGCCTGTGGGCGGATCCGGCCTCCCGCCGCCCACCTATCCACATCTCGACGACCTTCAGGTATATCTTCGTTCGAAACCGCCTTAGCTCTACTTCCCCAGCTCGCTACGTCGCTGCATGTGCATCATTTTCTACCTCTCAGCCCCTCTCGATCGGATGGTCCAATGTCACATTTTTTTCTTCTATTGTTAGAGTAAAGCTACTTCATGGAGTCGAATCTTGTACTTGGTTCAAACAAGAAATAAAGTGGGGGTGGGGGAATTTAGTATGTACATCGGACTTGGTACAAACAGGAAGGAAAGGGGGTGAAAGTAGTACAGACTGGTCATCCAACCGGTCTCTTGGTCGAAAAGGGAAATATAGGGGTAACGATGTACACAGTGGTATGACCAAGACTAGATTTGTTATCCACACATAGGAGTAGGTGGCTAGAGTGAACAACAATGGGACCAACCCAGATATGTTTCTTGGATGTTTGTTTCTCGGGGCAACAAACTATGAATCACCACTTTATGCCCCTGTTTACGTACATGGTGCTGGACTGCTGGTGCACCCACTATCCCAGCTGTTCTTAATCTAATGTCCCTGGTAAAAATGAAGACATGCCACTGTTATAGGCCATGACAAGTTTAGCCAAATGTTTTTGCCTGTAATTTTTCGAGACTCTGATTGTTTCCTATGTGCCTTTTTGTGCAAACAAGGATATCCAATTCACCTGGTTGCTGTTGTGACCTTTTGGTGCACTGCATAAAACTCTTCTTAAAAGAAGTGACTTTTGTGTTGTTCAAGTGGAATGTCAGAATGGAACAGTTGGTTCATTTTGGTGGAACTGCACAAAGGGAGATATGTGTTCCAATCCTCATCATCCATATTGGCGCCATAACCTTCCTATAGGTAAGAATGATATTTAATGCATGTGTTCATCTCTATTTTCCGACTGCCATGAGAAAATAATGTTGTTTTTACTAGTACACTTGTACTCCCTCACTGACAAAACCAATTCTGAATTAGAAGGCCAATCATGTACTTGGTTTCACCAAGTGGTGAGGAGAAAGAGAAACAGAGCATGAAGAGGAAGAAGAAGAAGAATAAATAGTGCCAAGGCGATCTTGCTGAAGCCAGAGGCCTCAGTCGAGGCCATTCAAGGGCTCCGGCAACGACTACCTTACATGTGAGACGATCCTCCAGGTAGCCCTTCCACTTCTGCTGTCTCACTTAATTAATTAGGAGTACTTAAGTACCACTAATTTATTACTGCCTAATTTTCCTATTGGAGTTAAACAAATCTTTAGTAGGACCCTATGTTGAATCATGTACGTGTGTATGTTTGTCTATGGAGGTGAATCATGTGGTGGAGCAGGGAGGGAATATTATTAGTGTCATGACATAATAGTGCTATTGTTTTGCATGTCAATTTATTGCCATTGGTTCAATGAGGCAATGTTTTGCGTATTGTCCATCATGAATTTGATGCTACTGTTTGAGTAATATGCTAATGTCTTCCTATCCTTTCTCACTAAGCTAATGAAGGTTTCGCCATGTTCCTACTTGTGCAAAAAGAGATCATGTTGTGCCAATCATACATTTTAGTGGAACTACACAAGACAATACAATGAACTGTATCCCAGCTAGTGCTTTAACTCTGCTGGAAGTTCTTGATAATCTTTCGATATAATCCCAGCACTGGTAAACAAGAGTGATTTCAACCATACATTTGAAGTGCACAAAAATATATACTATTGTGTGATTCCAGTGAGTGCTTTATCATCTCTTGTGGGACTACATGAATAAGCTTTTTTTTCAGGTTGGTAGTGCAGACTAAGGCCTTCATCCATATTAGTTTGTGTCATCTCTATTTGTATCGTACTCTTTGTCATGAGAAACTCCTTTATCTTTGCATGTTAAAGTTTTGCAACCTATGATAAATGGCAATGCTTTGAGTGTTGAGTTGAGCTAATTGGCACTGATTAAATAAACTAATATCTCTCTTTAAGCAAGACTACTATGTTGCTAACTTTACCCATTAAGATAATGAGGGTGCTTCTATTTGTTAGTGTATGTTTCATCAACTAGTCCCACTATTATAGTAACCTCACTCTCTCAATATATGTGCCAACAGGATGCTCGATTTTGGTGGAACTGCACAAAAACTTTGGGTGCTTCATTGCCTCGGCGGCTTCCGTCCTTTCTGTCGATCACTAATCTCCGCTTGCTTTCTTCCTTTGCTGTCAGTCGCTTGGCTTATCTCGGCTTCCAGTCAAAGGAAATAGTAATTGATATGCTACCTCACACATGTTGGTACTGGTCTTTATCCTGATTATTGTGCCTGCCATATGTATTGGTAATTTGGTATTGTGCTACTGTTTGCCGATTTCATAAAGGAGCAATTTGGAGCCTGAACTCGTAGGCAAATCATTACATCGGGTGATTTCAGTAGAACTGCACAAAATTATCAGATGGACAGGTACTTATGCTGCTTCTATGTACTCCAAAGTTCACTCAGACAACCAGATCGACTATGGAAGAAGAACTCACAGCATTAGACACATCATGTGTTGAAGCAGAATGGCTTCGAGAGCTTTTGATAGATTTGCCGGTGGTTGATAAACTAGTGCCGGCTGTCCTTATGAACTGTGAAAATCAAACAGTGATTGCCAAGGCTAAGAGTTCAAAGGACAACATCAAATCCACAAAGCACATAAGAAGAAGATTGAAATCTGTCAGAAAATCAAGAAACTCCGAAGTAATAGCGTTGGATTATATCCAGACGGCTAAGAATCTGGCGAACCCTTTTACGAAAAAGGGCTATCACAGACGATGTTGACAAGAAGTGCCTATATTCATTCGAGTATCAACGCGCGTCAACCAATTGTCAAACTCAAGTATTAGGAGAGTGAACGCCAAAAGTATTGCTTGGTGCATAGCCCAGAAAAACACAGTCCAGTCTTTGGTCCCAACTTGTGCCTTTTGGTTATCGGCACATATGGTAGCGAACTATATGGCATGGAGTCTAAAGATTCCAGAAAAGTTGGTTGACGCGTATATTCATCTGGCACTTAATCAGTCTGCACGCCAAGGATGCTCCATTTCAGTTGAACTGCACAAAATATTTGGGTGGTTCATTTTCTCAACCGCCTCCTTTCTCGTCTGCAATGTAGAATTTTGGCGAGATACAGGACCAAGATGAGCCAGTAAACTAGTTGGATGAAAGTAGTGGCCAAGTTGCTCAAACCTCCCTCAGCACGAGGCCACTATTTGAGGATAAACCTACAAGCAAAGTTCAGATTGTCTGTGCTGCCTCTTATGTACTCAAAAGTTTACTCGTACAAGAACTAATTTTAGCAAGAAGTACCTCCGATTGAACACCATTTACCAGTCTGTACCCTAGGTACTTAAAGTTCGTCCATGGATCATACTGGCTGTGATCTCAATCATTTGGATGCATAAACATACTGAACATGTGTGTATCTGAATCTTTTTGTGAATTATGTATGAATATTGTCGTGTGATCTATCAATCATTTGGATGCATAGATATCTTTGAGCTTGTGTATATATGAATCTTTTGAGTTGTTGATAGTGAATGTTGGCTATGAATATGAATGTGTCCTGTGAACCTGAGTTTGATATGAATATTTACCTATTCTGTTGTATTTGTGTGTGAACTTGTTAGTATGCCTACTGTCGGGTATAAAACGCATGTCTCTTATAAAAGTAATGTTGTGTCCAATTTATGTTTTCCCTTCTAACCACATTATATATATTTATATTATTACTATTATCGTATTTTTATAGAGACTTATATATACATTATAAAAACATCCCACGTGTTATTAACTTATAAAAGTAAATGTTTAACGGAAAATCCTGGTTGTTTTTGACTCACAGGCAAGGAAAATCCTGGTGATTGCGTACAAAAGGTTGCGAAGATTTTAAGGACCAATTTAATAATAACACGTTCATTTTTATTTTGAGCAATAACTCGCTAATTTCTTAATTATATATATATATATATAATGTGCCTCTCCGATTTATTCTTTGATATTAATTGCTCCTTCTAACATAACATTATATATATATAACGAGCCCACCTAATACGTGTATTTCAAGGAAGTGCAAATGGGCTGGGATTTCCTAGAAAATATAAATGGGCCTGATTGGCGCGAAATTATTTGTTCACCCAGCCCAGCAAATGGACTGTACATTCTAGAGAACATGGTTTAAATATATGCCACATTTTTGTAGGCTGACATGTGGGCCAATAGGTCGAAGCCTACGCAGGGCGTTGTCAACTTGGTCAACAAATGATTGTGTCATCCACAGCCATTGGATTTATATCCAACGGATGCACCTTCAATCTCTCGTCTTCTTCCTCCAGCGTCGCCCGGGACCTTTGGTCCGGCCTCCGTGACTAAGCGGCTCTGCTTAGCGCATCGCTGCGAAGCGCTACCCCACCGCCGGCCAGGCTATCCCTCCACACCTCGACACCTCATGTTATTCTCCACAGACTATAGCCCCACGCCGCAACAGAACCAGTTATAACCCTTCTCCTCTCTCAATCTGCGACTCCACTGCCGCGTTTTCCCATCTCCGAGTCGCTCCCGTTGGGGGCCTCGCCGTCGTCCAGTGCCTCGCTGTGTTCGGTGCGGCGTGGTCAACAAACGAGTCATCGAAAGAGGACTGTACATGAAGAGCCTCACGGCTGGGACCCACGAGGTCCATGGTCGCACGCAAGGAAAGTTCCTCCTTATTAAGCTGAAAAAATGCTTCCTCAACCTGACAACTGGGACCCACCGGCTCTATCTTCGCACGGAAGGAAGTGCCTCCTTGTTTTGTGAAAAAAATTATTCATCCCGTTGATAGCTGGGACCCGTCAGATTTGGTGACTGACTTGTGGGCCTACTAAGCGGACGTGTACGCACGGCTTTGTCAACTTAATCAACAAATGATTCTAGCAGCTGGACCGTTGGATGTTAATGCAATAGCCGTGCTCCTTCTTCAACCTCTGTTCTTGCTCCTGTCTCCCGTGCACCGCGGCTGTGCTTCCGCGCACCCGAACCAGGGAAGTTTCCCACTCCTCTCCATCTGCGACTCCATTGCCCCGTCTTCCCCATCTCCAGGTCATTCCAGTGTGGGTGCGCTTGGCACGGTGTGGTCAACGTGGTCAACAACCGAGAGTCATCGGAAGATGACTGTACGTGAGAGGCTGATAGTGGGGACGCACCACGCCCATGGACGCATGCATGCAACGGAACGCGACGAGGTCAAAGTGGTCAAGGAACGACTTCCATCGAAAGTATACTATACGTGGAGAGTCTCAGCTGGGTCCACGGCCGCAGCAAGTAAGTGCCTCCTTATTACGCGGAAAATAATGATTCCTCCAAGCGGCAAAGGTACCTTTGGGACGGGCCACCGTATTTTGCGAAAAAAACGTTTGCCCCCTGACTGCTGGGACCCACCTGACGGGCCACCGTATTTCATGAAAAAAACGTTCCCCCCGCTGTCAGCTCGGACCCACCGGAAGTGCCTCCTTATTACGCACAAAAAAATGAATACTCCCCCTGCTAGCTGGGACCTGCCTTGGTGGGAGGCTGACTTGTGGGCCTACTAAGTTGACGGGGACGAAGGGCTTTGTCAACTTAGTCAATATGAACGATTCTAGCTCCAGTGACCGTACGATGTCCATCCAACGGCCGTAGTGCTTCTTCAACATCTGGTCTTCTTGCTCCACCCGCCCAAAGCAGCGTCGATCGTGCCACATGCTCCTGCCTCCCGTGGCCGGTCAGGTTGCCATGAGGCCTCACCGCCCCTACTATTCCCACCGCTAGCCAGGCCTGCGGCGGCAGCGGCAGCCTCACACCGCAACCGAACCGGTGAACCCTCGTACTCCTCTCCCCTTGGGGCTTCATTGCCCGCGTCTTCCCTGGCTCCGCGTCGTCCCCTTCCTAGGCCTCGCCGCCGTCCACCGCCGTGGTGCTCTCCGCGCGGCATGGTCAACGTGGTCAAGGAGCGACTTCCATCGGAAGAGTACTGTACGTGGAGAGGCTGACAACTAGGTCCATGGCCACAGCCCAGTTTTTTTGTTATTTGCCAGGTAAGTCGCTTTGTCAGGCCTGTTGGGCTACAAATCTTTCAAGACGAGGAGAGCTTTCATTCGGCTGGCCGAGAAAATGGCCCATCAGTAATGAGAAATGGGCTGTACATTTTTAAAACACATCAAACCGCAATTAGTTTCAAATATCTTTTTTTTTATTTGATTTTAAATTACATTAATTTTTATGCGTGGAGAATTTGTTGGATTTTATATTGATATACATTTATTTTTAAAATCAGTATGAATGTGAGTCGAAATTTCGGGATTAAAACAGTTCGAACCGCTTTTGAAATATGCAAAATTTCAGATAATTTTTTAACCGTGGCACAGATATGGGCTGTAATGCTAACAAAAGAATATGGGCTCCAAAAACCTTAAGAATTAGCACATGGGCTGTAAATTATTAGAAATAATGGCAGATGGGTTGTATGCTATTTTCCACAGATTTGAGGCTTTCCTAAAAAAAGGTTGACGACAAGCAAGGATCGTTGGATGGCCATCCAACGGCCATCGTCTTCTTCAATCTCTGCTCTTCTGCTCCGGCCCGCTCAAACAAGCGCCGGCGGGACTGCCTGCTCCCTCCTCCCCACGGCCGGCTGTACTGCCGCGCAGGCCTCATCGCCCCACCATACTCCCATCGCTGGCCTAGCCATCCTCTACTCACCCACACCTGCTGTTATTCTCCGGCGACGGCAGACGAACCAGTAAACCCTCGTTCAGTCGTACTCCCCTCCGCGTGGGAAAAACTGCTGAGTCTTCCCTGCCTCCATGTCGTTCCCTTCCTAGGCCTCGCCGCCGTCCACCGCCCTGGTGCTCTCGGCACGGCCTGGTCAACAACCTACATGCATTTGAAGTGGACTGTATGTGGAGAGGCCGACAGCTGGGTCCACGGTCGCACGCAAGGAAATGCCTCCTTATTACGCGCAAAATAATGATTCCTCCACCTGACATCAGGGACCCACCGAAAGGGCCTCTGTATTTCGCGAAAAAAACGTTATCACTACCGACAGCTCGGACCCACCAGCTATATCTTTGCACGCAAGGAAGTGCCTCCTTATTACGCACAAAAAATGAATACTCCGCGTTAGCTGGGACCCGAGATAGTGGCAGGCTGACTTGTGGGCCTACTAAGTTGACAGGGACGGAGGGCTTTATCAACTTAGTCAATATGCACGTTTCTAGCTCCAGTGACCGTACGATGTCCATCCAACGGCCGTAGTGCTTCTTCAACCTCTGGTCTTCTTGCTCCAGCCGCCCAAACCAGCGCCGGTCCTGCCTCGTGCTCCTGCCTCCCGTGGCCGGCTACGATGCGGCGGAGGCCTCACCGCCCCCTACTACTCCCACCGCTGGCCAGGCCATCCCTCTACTCACCCACACCCTGTTATTTTCTTTGGCAGCCCGACACCGCAGCCGAGCAGTGAACCCTCATACTCCTCTAAGCGTGGGCATCCATCGCCGCGTCTTCCCCGGCTCCGCGTCATCCCTTCCTAGGCCTCGCCGTCGTCCACCGCCCTGGTGCTCTCGGCGCGACGTGGTCAACGTGGTCAAGGAACGGCTTCCATCGGACGTGGACTGTACGTGGAGAGGCTGACAGCTGGGTCCACGGCCGCAGCAAGGAAGTGCCTCCTTATTAAGCGCAAAATAATTATTCCTCCACACGGCAATGAGGGACCCACCGGACGGGCCACCATATTTCGCGAAAAAACGTTTCCCCGACTCGGGACCCACCAGCTACACCTTCGCACGCAAGGAAGTGCGTCCGGGCAAAAAAACAAAACGATTTGCCCCCTGACTGCTGGGACCCACCAGCTACATCTTCGCACGCAAGGAAGTGCGTCCGGGCAAAAAAAAAACAAAACGATTCGCCCCCCTGACATCTGGGACCCACCAGCTACATCTTCGCACACAAGGAAGTGCCTGACAGTCGGGACCCACCTGGTCGAAGCGTACGTAGCGTTGTCATTCTGGTCGCGAACGTGTACGTATATATATACTGGTCGATGTAGAGGCGTGCACGTGTCGTAGTAGAGGCGCGCACGTAGCATGTACACGTACGTACAGCGGCGAGGGTGCAAGAAAGAAAATACGGCCACGTATGTACATACGGGCAGGGTCTTGAATGCCTACTCGCGCATACATACATGGCTAGGTCGGAACGGAGAAACAACGTCGTCATCGTGTTCATGGGGAGGCAACGGAATGCGTCGTGTTCATGGGGAGGCAACGAAATGTGTCGTGTTCATCGGGAGGCAACAGAACGCGTGGGAGCCAACCGGCTGGGTCGGAATGGAATGCGTGGTCGTGTTCATCGGGAGGGCTTGGAC
The DNA here is from genome assembly GCA_021605145.1 of Aegilops bicornis. NCBI lineage: Eukaryota > Viridiplantae > Streptophyta > Magnoliopsida > Poales > Poaceae > Aegilops > Aegilops bicornis. The sequence goes on from CM038673.1 coordinate 84,455,998, forward strand.
GGAATAGGCGATGGAAACGAGGCTTGGTCTACCGCACAACGGAGGAAACGGCCTTGTGTTCGACCGGCCAAGTTCGAAACGGGATCCTGTTCATCGGGAGGGGTCTGGCGTACCGCAAAACGGAGGAAACGGACCTCCTACGGTCGAAACGGGGGTCATGTTGATCGATAGGGGTGTGGTGTACCGCAAAACGGAGGAAACGGACCTCCTACGGTCGAAATGGGGGTCCTGTTGATCGGGAGGGGTGTGGCGTACCGCAAAACGGACGAAACGGACCTGTGTTGGAGCGCTACGGTCGAAACGGGGGTCCTATTCATCGGGAGGGTGTGGCGTACCGCAAAACGGGACTCCACGGGATACTGTTCATCTCCACTGTCGACCTCCTCCAGCCTCCACGGGCTACCGTCGACCTCCTCCAGCCTCCACCGCGCGCTTACTCCACCGCCATCGTTCAACCACCCCTCCACGGGCACCCTCCATCGTCTCTTGGTCATCCAGCCCTCCACACCACAGAGGTCCTGTTCAACCACCCCTCCACGGCCACCCCTCCACCGTCTCTCTGTTCATCCAGCCCTCCACACCACGGGTCCTGTTCATCCGGAGGCAACGCCACCGCTCACCTTGTTCATCCAACCCCCCCTCCCGCAACGCTCACCGTTCATCAATCGATCGGCTTGATTAGCGGCGGCAGCGAAGGAATCGCTCCATCGGGTTCGATTAACGACCATCGATCGATCGCTCGGGTTCGATGTCGTAGCCTGCAGAAGCAATTGCTCGGGTTCAGTTAGAGCCGAACGCCTCGCTTGGCTTCAGTTAGAGCCAACGCCTCGCACACACACGCGCGTACGTATGAGAGAAACACGCATCGCTCGGCCCCCGACCTCCCACCGTAACCGGCAACTCCCCGAAATTTTCCTCCCCCTCACTTCTACCACGGTTTTTTCTGTCATGGACGGCCCAAAGAATGTCATGCAGCTGCGTCTCCGGCCCGCCCAGGACGAAAAGCCCATTTTCTGTCATGATTTTTGTCATAGAAGTAGGAGCCCACCACATCTATGATGATACCGGGTTTTGTCACAATTATCGTCATAGAAGTGTCATATGTATGACAGAAAAAAAATTCGTTCGGCCCAAAATGTCACGGATGTGTCTTTTTTTGTAGTGTATGTCTTCCCTAATTTATTGATATAACTTGTAAGGAATAACACTCGCACTAGCACCCATTTCACATAAACCATGATAACAGTGGTCTCCTATTTTAACTGAAATGACAGGCATGCCAACAAATGGTCTATTTTTATCCCTTTTTTCGGGTTTAGCAATTCTAGCAGCTTCTGCACAGAAGTAGATAACATGCCCATCCACATCTTCTTCTAAGAGATCTTTAACCATAGCAATATTAGGTTCAACTCTAATTTGTTCATCAGATTTAGGTGTTCTAACAGAGCTTTTGTTAACCACAGTTGGATCTTTAGCATGTTCCTTTATCCTAACAGGAAAATGAGGTTTCTCAATATAAGTAGTAGGAACAACTAGATCAACATTATAAAGTATAGTTTCTTCCTTAACTGGTGTTAGTTTTTTAATATCTTCTTTAATAGGTCGTGATTTTTAAACCACTTCTCTTTAGGGAGTTCAACATGAGTAGCAAATGATTCACAAAAGGAGGCTACTATCTCGGAGTCAAGTCCATATTTAGTGCAGAACTTTTGAAAATCATCGGTATCCATAAAAGATTTAACACAATCATACTTAAGCTTAATACCTGACTCTTTACCTTCGTCGAGTTCCCAATCTTCAGAGATGCGTTTAGTTCTTTCCAAAAGATCCCACCGGAATTCAATAGTCTTCTTCATAAAAGAACCAGCACAAGAAGTATCAAGCATGGTTTGATCATTACGAGAAAGTCAAGCATAAAAATTCTAGATAATAATTTCTCTTGAGAGCTCATGATTGGGGCATGAATATAACATTTACTTAAGCCTCCCCCAAGCTAGAGCAATACTTTCTCCTTCACGAGGCCAAAAATTATATATATAATTCCGATCACGATGAACTAGATGCATAGGATAAAATTTTTGGTGGAACTCCCATTTCAAACGATTCCAATTCCATGATCCAATATCATCGCATAGCCTATACCATGCCAATGATTTTCCCTTCAAAGATAAAGGGAAAACCTTTCTCATCACCTCATATCTAGGTAAACCTGCAAGCTAATACAATCCACAAATTTGTTCTACATATATCAAGTGCATATCAGGATGTTCAGTTCCATCTCATGCATAAGGATTAGCTAGCAGTTGTTCTATCATACCCGAAGGAATTTCATATTCAATATTTACAGTAGGTGCAGTAGGTTTGAATGGTAACTAATTGTGGTTCCGGACGAGGTGAAGATATCCCGAACAAACCCCTCAAAGGATTGTTTTCCATAGTAGCAAGTGACAATAAATTTCAGCACACTATATAAATGTTTCCTTACCGAATTCCACTTACCAAAGGCGCTTCACTCCCCTTAAACAGTGCCAGAAAATAGCCTTGAGGACCCACAAGTATAGGGGGTCAATTGTATCTCTTTTTGATAAGTAAGAGTGTCGAACCCAAAGAGGAGCAGAAGGAAATGACAAGTAGTTTTCAGTAAGGTAATGTCTGCAAGTGCTGAAATTGTAAGTAGCCAGTAGTTTGATAGCAAGGTAATTTGTAACGAGCAAGTAACAATAAGAGTAACAAGTATGCAGAAAGGTAGCCCAATCCTTTTGAGGCAAAGGACAGGAAAAAATGGTCTCTTATGACAAGCAAAGCGTTCTTGAGGGTACACGGGAATTTCATCTAGTCACTTTCATCATGTTGGTTTGATTTGTGTTTGCTACTCTGATAATTTGATATGTGGGTGGACCAGTTCTTAGGTGTTGTTCTTACTTGAACAAACCTCCTACTTATGATTAACCCTCCCATAAGCATCCGCAACTATGAGAAAAGTATTAAGAATAAATTTTAACCATAGCATTAAACTCTAGGATCCAGTTAGTCCCTTACGGAGTAGTGCATAAACTAGGGTTTAAGTTTCTGTCACTCTCGCAACCCACCATCTATTTACTACTCCACAATGCATTCCCTTAGGCCCAAATATGGTGAAGTGTCATGTAGTCGACGTTCACATGACACCACTAAGGGAATCACAACATTCATACCATCAAAATATCGAACACATATCAAATTCACATGATTACTTGCAACATGATTTATCCAGTGACCTCAAGAACAAAGGTGACTAATCACAAACAACAAACATGCTCATGATCAGAGAGGTATTAATATGCATAATGGATCTGAACATATAATCTTCCACCAAATAAACCATATAGTAATCAACTACAAGATGTAATCAACACTACTAGTCACCCCCTAGCAACAATCTATAGTTCCGGTAACAAGATTGAATACAAGAGATGAACTAGGGTTTGAAATGAGATGGTGTTGGTGAAGATGTTGATGGAGATTTCCCTCCCCAAGATGGGAGAGTCGTTGGTGATGATGATGACGATGATTTCCCCTCCGGGAGGGAAGTTCCCCCGGCAGAATCGCTCCGCCATAGGGCAAAAGTGCTCCTGCCCAAGTTCCGCCTCGACACGGCGGTGCTCCGTCCCGAAAGTCTCCCCCTTATTTTTTTCTAGGTCAAAATCACTTATATACCAAAAGATGGGCACCGGAGCTGGGCCGAGGAGGCCACAACCCACCAGGGCGCGCCAGGGGGGCCCGGCGCGCCCAGGTGGGTTGTGCCCACCTGGTGGCCCCCTTTGGTGTTTATTGGCTCCAGTATTTCCTAACTTTTCCATAAAATATCCTCGTGGAGTTTCAGCTCATTTGGAGTTGTGTAGAATAGGTGGCCTGACGTAGCTTTTTCAGGTCCAGATTTCCAGCTGCCAGAATTCTCCCTCTTGGTGTGTACCTTGCAAATTATGAGAGAAAAGGCATTAGAATTACTCCAAAAAGCATTATTATGAATAAAAACATTGCATATAACAGTAAGAAAACATGATGCAAAATGGACGTATCAAGGAGGTCCGGGGGGCACCCGAGGTGGGCACAACCCACCAGGGCGCGCCTGGTGAGGGAGTCCTAGAATAGGGGGGTCCTCGGGCGTCCGGGCTATGAGATATGGGCTGGACGGATTGGCCGTGAAGATACAAGATCAAAGACCTTCCCCCGTGTCCGGATGGGACTCTCCTTGGCATGGATGGCAAGCTTGGCGTCCGGATTTGTAGTTCCCTTCCTCTGTAAACCGACCTTGTACAACCCTAGCCCCCTCCGGTATCTATATAAATCGGAGGGTTTAGTCTGTAGAGGATATCACAAATCACACAGGCTAGACATCTAGGGTTTAGCCATTACGATCTCGAGGTAGATCAACTCTTGTAACCCCTATAGTCATCAAAGTCAATCAAGCAGGAAGTAGGGTATTACCTCCATTAAGAGGGCCCGAACTTGGGTAAACATCGTGTCCCATGCCTCCTGTTACCTTTGATCCTTAGACGCGCAGTTCGGGACCCCCTACCCGAGATCTGCCGGTTTTGACACCGACATTGGTGCTTTCATTGAGATTTCCTATGTGTCGTCGATATAGGGATTGATGGCGCGCCTCGTCATCAATGACAGTATCACTTCTGGAGGAGCCCTAGTTTTAGGGCAGACCCTTCGGTTTGGCAGCTTCACCATGGGCGCCCGTTCGGCCGTCAAGCCGAAGGCGGCCCCCCAAGTCGCCAAAATCATCTCCGCATCGGCCCCGAATACTCCAACAAGATGGATCCGGCAGATGTAGCGTCTTTGAACGAGCTGCTAGATCGCATCGCCGCCCTGGTGGTCGCGACTGACTATGATCGGATTGGGCTTAAACCCGATCAGAGATAAATCAAATCTCCGCCGATCACCCATATGGTAGCAGTTGTGGAGGAACAAGCCGACAATAACTCTTCTCCTATGTTGAGAACAAACTATGTTCGGATTCCTGAGCCCGGAGAGCTGCATACCCATCTTCGGGAGGACACTCCCTGTCCTCTGAACATTGAATCGGATGTTAAGCCCGAGAACTAATCAGACACTCCGGAGGCCGGGCTGATAACCTCGGAAATTCGTCAAACTCCAGATTCCACAGTGTGTCAGGGTGCGAATTTAAGCCCGCCCACCCACCATAGGCAATATTACCCAAGAAATTCCAGTCCTCCGGACATATGCGACCTAATGTATGTGCGGCAGTAGCCTGAGGAAACAGTCCATCACTTTTGGGCCAGATTCCTCCTTGTTAAAAACAAGATCAAAGATTGTTGTGACGACGACGCAATTTCAGTATTTCACAACAATTGTACGGATGAGGGAATCCTTAATGCCCGCAACCTCCGCCGCGTACTGCACTTCGTAGATTTGGCACACATAGTATAGAAGTACTGCGCAATGGAAAGCGCTTGGAAAACTCAAAAAGCCTACTGGGAACCACAGGCCTTTAAGCCATCTCCCGGACGGGAAAAAAAGATGCACCCTCGCGGGGCACCTGATCATCATCCCGTGGACAAGAAAATTAAGCCCATTACGGGACGTAGAACTTTCTTCGAGGAATGGCTCGATAGGCCCTGTCAAATACGCATGACACCAAATATTGAACCAACGCACAGCCACAGCCTCCAAGCATGCTGGATACTCCGGCAAGTGTCCAAGAGCGACGAGGGTATCCTCACCAACACTACCCCATAGAAGTACTCTTCAAAGGACGACGATCTCAAAGTATTTATGGTCTTCGAGACCTTTTCTTCAAATAATCGGTGTAGAAGGGCGCTCCGCGACCTTGCCGAGGTCCGCCAAGTAGCAGCAATAATTCCTTGGAACGATACGACAATAAATTTCAATGCCAACAACGAACCAAGATCCCGATCAGTCCGGGCACCAGCGGCTTTGGTCCTAAACCCAATCATGGATGGGTTTCGTCTCACTAAAGTGCTCATGGACGGCGGCAGCAGAATGAACCTCATCTACGAAGACACGCTCAACAAAATGCAAATGGATAGGAGTCGCATTGAGCAAAGTAATACAACCTTTCGAGGCATTGTCCCCAGTCGGGAAGCAAGATGCTCGCTGGAAATCAAAATCGACTAGGTATTCGGCACGCCGGAGAACTATAGGTTCGAAGAGTTACTCTTCCATGTGGCACCTTTCAACAGCGGGTATCACGCCCTGCTGGGGCGAGACACATTCACATGCTTTCAAGCCATGCCCCATTACGGGTATACGAAGCTCAAAATGCCTGGGCCCAACGGAGTTATCACTACCACCAGTGATCCGGACATAGCACCCCGTGCCAAAAATAAAACTGCCTCTCAGTCCCTCGAGGCACTATCCGAGGCCCTTGCGGCCGAAGAATTAACCACCCTACGTTCCACAGTGGATAGGGATGACGTAATCCTCGATAAGAGACCTAAGTCCACTTCCTTCAAACCAGCAAACGAAATAGTCAAATTTCAAGTTGACCCAACAGACCCCAAGAAGACAGCTTCCATTGGGGCATAGCTAGATTCGACGGTTGACTCCGCATTACGCGCGTTCCTACACGAGAATTGGGACATCTTCGCCTGGCACCCTTCGGATATGCCAGGAATCCCATGCGGATTGGCCGAACACAGTCTCGATATACTAAAGGGATACAAACCAGTCAAGCAAACACTGCGGCGATTTTCTGAACCCAAACGACAGGCTACGGGGAGGAGCTAGCCAAGCTACTCGAAGTCGGGTTTATCAGAGAGGTCAAAGATCCGGACTGGCTAGCAGACCTGGTCATGGTACCGAAGAAGGATAAATCCTGGCACCTTTGTGTCGATTTCAAACACCTTAATAAGGCCTGCCCTAAGGACCCCTTCCCACTACCTCGCATTGACCAGATTATTGACGCAACCGCGGGACACGATTCACTGTGTTTCCTCGACGCATACTCCGGGTACCATCAAATTAAAATGAATGAATCTGACCAGGCCGCAACGGCATTCATCACCCCGTATGGGCCCTTCTGCTTCAACACTATGCCTTTCAGGCTCAAGAATGTCGGCGCCACTTACCAATGCATGATTCAAACATGCCTAGAAAGGCAAATCGGCAAAACTGTGGAGGCATATGTAGATGACGTAGTCATCAAAAGCAAATGTGTTGAATCATTGGTGGACGACTTACGCCTTACATTTGACAACCTCCGAACATATGACATACGGGTCAATCCAGAAAAGTGCGTTTTTGGCGTCCCCGCCGAAAAACTTCTTGGGTTCATTATCTCCAATAGAGGAATCGAAGCAAACCCAACCAAAATCCGAGCCCTGCCACAATTGGCAACACCAACAGACCTCAAGCAGGTCCAAAAACTAGTCGGCTGCATGGCAGCTTTGAGCCGTTTTATCTCCAGATTAGGAGAAAAGGCATTGCCATTGTATCACCTGCTCCGACGCACCGACCACCTTGCATGGACGGAAGCTGCAACAGCCGGACTGGAAGAAATAAAAACTTTGTTAGCGAGCAACCCAATCCTGGCCACACCAAACGTCGGCGAACCGATGTTGCTCTACATATCTGTAACTCACCAGGTGGTGAGTGCGGTGCTCGTCGTCGAACGAGAGGAAGAGGGACATAAATTCCCACTCCAAAAGCCAGTATACTACGTATCGACGGTCCTCACACCATGCAAATCTCGACACCCGCATTATCAAAAGATAGCATATGCGTTCTTTATGGCATCCTGCAAGCTGCGGCACTACTTCCAAGAGTGCTCGATCATGGTGGCTTCCGAAGTACCACTCAATGATATTATAAACAACCGGGACGCCACCGGCCGGATTTCTAAACGGGCCATTGAGCTCTTACCATTTGAAATAGCATGCAAGCCACGCCGAGCCATTAAATCTCAGGTGTTGGCTGACTTCGTCGCCGAATGGACAGAGGCTGAACTCCCTAAAGAGTACGCCACATATTCCAACTGGGTGATGCACTTCGATGGCTCTAAAATGCTAGCCGGACTTGAGGATGGTGTCGTCTTGACACCCCCCACTGGATACACAGTCTGTTATGTCCTCCAAATATTGTATATAGACTCTAACAATGTGGCCAAATACGAGGCCCTATTGCACGGTCTCCGTATGGCCGTCTCCTTGGGCATACAGCGCCTCAAGGTGCGCGGGGATTCAAACCTTGCAATCTCCCAAATAAACGGAGAATTCGATGCAAAAGATCCAAAGATGGTGGCTTACCGCAACGCCGTACTCAAAGTATCAGCTCGTTTCGAGGGGCTCGAGTTTCATCACGTGGCTCGAGAGAGTAATCAAGTTGCGGACATCCTTGCTCGCCTGGGTGCTAAAAGTGATCCCGTCCCACCTAACACCTTTGTGGAAAGGCTCTTCAAGCCATCCATGGTGTGGCAGAACGAGAGTGGCAACACTGGTCCGGTGCCGATCATACCCCCAGATTCCGTACACAGTTCCGATATCATCGGGGCCTCGGGCACCGAAATAACACCCTCGGCCCATGAAATCGTGGTTGTAATTGCCCCGTGGACTAAACCTTTCCTCGCCTACCTTACTAGGAATGAGTGTCGGTGTCAAAACCGGCGGATCTCGGGTAGGGGGTCCCGAACTGTGCGTCTAAGGCGGATGGTAACATGAGGCGGGGGACACGATGTTTACCCAGGTTCGGGCCCTCTCGATGGAGGTAATACCCTACTTCCTGCTTGATTGATCTTGATGATATGAGTATTACAAGAGTTGATCTACCACGGGATCGTAGAGGCTAAACCCTAGAAGCTAGCCTATGGTATGATTGTTGTAGTCCTACGGACTAAACCCTCCGGTTTATATAGACACCAGAGGGGGCTAGGGTTACACAGAGTCGGTTACAAGGGAGGACATCTACATATCCGTCTTGCCAAGCTTGCCTTCCATGCCAAGGAGAGTCCCATCAGGACACGGGACGAAGTCTTCAATCTTGTATCTTCATAGTCCAACAGTCCGGCTAAAGGATATAGTCCAGCTGTCCGAGGACCCCCTAATCCGGGACTCCCTCAGTAGCCCCTGAACCAGGCTTCAATGACGATGAGTCCGGCGCGCAGATTGTCTTCGACATTGCAAGGCGGGTTCATCCTCCGAATACTCCATAGAAGATTTTGAACACAAGGATAGTGTCCGGCTCTGCAAAACAAATTCCACATACCACCGTAGAGAGAATAATATTTCCACGAGTCTAATCTGCAGACAGCTTTTCATAACGTGACGTAATGCCGTCGTCTGGTCATGACGAACCGTTTTTCCGAGCCTGCCACTGCACGTGTCGCGAGGCGGTTTTATTGGCACGTCCTGTCGAAGCAGAGATCGTGTCCCTCTTATCACGAGATTCTCATCAATACGGGTATGGATAACCCAATCGTGCCTGTTGGTATGGCTCCATGATTTCAGGCAAGTTCCAAACGGTCACGCGGAGGACGCTTGATATTCACCCTCTTTATAAAGGGGCCAAGGCATGTCCTTTTCTCCTCGCACTCAATCGAATCCTTCCCCCACCTCGAGTTCCAACACCCAAGACTCAGGCTAGGCGCTTCAGACCTTCAGTCATGTCCGGATCCAACCTTCAAGGTCGGTGGATGCCCTCCTCTGTCATAGAGGAGGTCATCAAGAAGCTAAGAGAAGCCAGGTATCTGACCGCCGAAATCTCGCATAGGCTGCCTGCTAGAGGGCAGGTCATTCCCACTCCCGAACCCGGCGAGAGTATGGTATTCGTCTCCCACTTCCTCCGAGGGCTAGGCTTTAGTCTAGATCCCTTTGTTAGGGGGCTCATGTTCTATTACGGGCTTGATTTCCATGATCTGGCCCCGGATTCCATCCTTCACATCTCGTCGTTCATCGTCGTGTGTGAGGCCTTCCTCCACGTCACCCCACACTTCGGCTTATGGCTCAAGACCTTTAATGTGAAGCCAAAGATGATTGATGGGCGACACGAAGAATGCGGAGGTGCCATAATAAGCAAAGGCGCCGATGCTCCATGGCCAAAGGCTTCCTTCCCGAAGGTGTCCAGCTTATGGCAACGGGAGTGGTTTTACATCACAGATCCTAGGGGTACTAAGTGGGTAGCCGCCCCTGCCTTTCGCTCGGGCCCCCCGCCACAACTGGCGTCATGGACCAACAAGGGGCCGGACTGGAGGCCAGCAAATGATGTGCCGACATTGCAGAGTCGCATCCGAGATCTCCTTGAGAGAGATGTCGGCCTTGTTAAGGTAATGCAAGTCATGCTAGTTCGCCGAATCCTGCCTTGCAAACGTCGACCTCTCCCTATGTGGGAATTCAACCCGGAAGGACCGCGAACTATTCAACACTTCTTCGGCGTGACGCTCGAAGAGATGTACAGATTGTTCTTCGTATCACAAACAGAGTGTCCGGACACCACCGAGGATGCGGGTCTGAGCTGCAATCGTCCAGACACCCAAGTGAGTAATTTTGTGGCCGATCACGTTATCTTTTAATTTATCACAACATCATTCTGAAAAGCCGCCTTCTGAAGATGATCAGGTGTCCGGCCCCCTTCCCGAAGGCTCGCCAGATCCTGTACTAGCCAGGATGCTTGAGCTTGCGCCTTATCAAGTGCCATCAGGGGAAGATAAAGGGAGGAGCGAAGAAGCCGAAAGCGAGCCTCACTCATTATTCATCCAAAACGGGGGGATTAGTGCCTCCGCGAAGGAGGATAACCGGGAAGAAGAATCTAAAATTTCCTGCCCCCAAGGAAGGAAGAGGGCCGCCCCTGACGACTTGGAAACAATGGTTTCCAAACGACGGAAGAAACCTTTGCCAGGGGGCCCTACCCCGGAGGGCATCCTTCCCGCATAGAACCCGCAAGGGGACCAGCCCTCCACCAAACTGTAAGTAAACAAAAGTACCTTATAGTAAATATACCCTGCTTCATTCCTGAAATCAATAACCGAGACGTATGTCTTGTAGTTCGGATCGTAGCCCTTCGCGACAGAGTTCTTCTTCGGGGGATCTTCTTCCGGAGATGATGGAGAGCGAAACGCCTCCCCGTGCCTCCCCGCCTCATGAAGCGGACGACCCTGAGGTGTCGTCACGGAGGATTTCTACTAATCCGCCAAGGCCAGAGGGTAACCCTTCGGCCACCCGAAGCCCGGGGCATTCGGCTCCTAAGGAGAGCAACAGAAAGAGTCTAGGACTGTCCGGTGTGCGACCAGACGCACTGGTGAATCTTCTGGAGCAAGAGGCTATCTCGGAAGCGCATCGCACGCTAATGGGTATGGTGGTTGAGAAGATTTCATCCGCCGAAAGCGGGTTGCATGAAGCTTTTATGAGCCTATTGAGAGGCTTTGAGGTATGCAAAGCAATATATAATTTTTTATGGTGCCGCACATGCTAGGTGTGCCCTATGCAGATAGTAGCCCCTGAGACTCTGGTTGCTGTCAAAAAGGGTAGCAAATAGAGGATCATAGTCCCAGGTAATAACCATGCTGCTTTCACGTGCAGGTGGTTGAGGGTCCGGTGGCTAGCCGGACCTGTGAGTTTGCCGAACTGAAGCGGCAACTTGATGCGGCAGAAGCCGACATTGTGCTTGTAAACAAGCGGCTTGACGAGGCACAGGGTATGTGTTCTCCAGTGGTCAATCATATATTAAGAGGGGCATGATGCTAGTATCTATAATATGCTATAATTGCAGATGGAGCTGCAGCCGTGGAGACCCTTTGGGTGGAACTTGCCTGAACCAAGGAACAAGCCAGGAGGAGTGATGCAGCCGCCCTAAAGGCGGTCGAAGAGTTAAGAGCTGAACATGTTGCGTATTGCCAGAGCAAAGAGAAAATAGCCAAGATGGCTGTGGAGCTGAAAGATGCCGCCGATCACTATGAGCTTCTTGAAAAGGAAAGACAAACGAAGACGGGGAGCTGGAGAAAGCTATGGTAGCAGCCAAGAAAACTCACCCTAAAATCATAGCAGCGAAGGAGGAGCTACGTCAAGCCGGAGATATCGCGGCTGGGAAGCCATTTTTATTGCGGACGAAGTTCGGAGATCCTAAGTATGCCCTTTTGGATCAATCATGGAGTTCTGCGGACGCGTACCTGGATTTGGCGGCAAGTGCAGCTGACGCGACCAAGTTTTTTGAAGGTCAAAAAGATCACGAAGTGGAAAAGCTGTTCTGGTCGCAGTTCAATGCTCCGGCGCGTCCGCTGCTGTTAAATGAGCAAATAACCGAGTGGGCCGAGCTCCATAGGTTGTCCGGGCTTGCCATGAGGTCTGTTGTGGATCATCTTTGGCCGGAAGGACCGAGGCCGAATAGTTATTTTGGCTTAGTGCAACGATTCCTTGGTGTTGTGCCGCATATCGATGCTGTGAAGAGGTCGGCGTGCATAGAGAGTGCGCGGATGGCTCTTGCCCGTGTCAAGACATACTGGGCAGAGATGGAGGCCACCGCTATTGCAACCCAGACTTCGGCCGTAGGCCGGGTATCGGTCGAGCACTATTTTGAAGAAGTCCTAAAAGGCGCTCATTTAATAGAGGCTCAGTGCTCGAAGAATGTCATGTTCTAGTGACATGTATCCTAATTGTAAGAACAATGTTATTTGAATGATAAAGGTTGTGTTTATACTTTTGCCTGAAAGTACTATTATGCCTCTTGTGCGGTCGTTTATGTATATGTGTATATAACCTGGAAGTTTGCAGTCGTCGGCTTTAGCCCCCACGCATATAATGGGAGGGTGTTCGTGAAAGCGCGTCTTCATACTTGATCCAACGTCTTGGTCCATTAAGGAGGTGGTAGCATGGCGAACGAGGCAATCGGACTATATTGCTTTAACACTTTCACTTAACCATAGGAGTTTGACAGTGGGGCTACTATATAGCCCCTGGTATTTCCGCAGCTATTCGAATACGGTGCACGTACGTACATGACCGGGAAAACTGGTCCTTCGTTAATGCAGAGGAACCCCAAAGATTATGATGGGTCATTGAGTGGTTGACCAGTCTCACGCTTTATCATGACAGTCAGTTTTCGGCTTTCTCTACTGAGGTGCTCGTCCGGATGAACCGGGGCACAATCGCAGTAGTTCACCCGGTGCAACCTTAGCCGATAGAGCGGAAAGTAAGGTAGCAAAACGCGGGAGCCGGGCAAACCCAACATTTGACCAAAGACATGATTCGGAGCTGATGCATATAAGGCCAAACTCGCGACGCCGAACACTCCCTAGGGTATTCGGTCTTTACAACATATATCGGGCTGAGTAACACCCTTGATAATGAACCCTGAGTGTCCAGGTACGTGCATCATTCTGAGGTGGCGAAATGACAATAACGTCAGCATCCTTCTCGGTTATGCTGAGTATCCGGAGGATGTGAAGCAACAAGAGATAGTAAAAAAGGTTTACACAGGGTCTTAATCTAAAAAGAAACCTTTGAGCGGGGCCCTGCTGCATGTCTGCGCCTGTGTCTCCGTTGTGCCGTATCCTGGACGGGTGTAGCATGATTATCATCTGTAAAAGATAAAAACTTAGGTGAAAGTTGTCGTGCGAAAAATTGGTTATTCTCAATAAACCATTAAAATTCAAGATAAGTAAGGTCGAGCCGAGCTGTGGTCCTTTTTACATGCGGGAAGCCCATGGTACCACCTGTAGGGGTATATCCATCAATCTCAGGTTTATCTAAGCTGTTACAGCTAGTGATGCACCGGGCCTGTCTAGCCGTGTCCGCGGTCTTGACGACCGATCATTTATTCTGGTTGGAGAGGCCGTTTAGTGTTCGGCTGTAAAGCCGCCACACGTTCTTCCGCGCGTAAGGAACGCTCAATATTTCCGCTGACTGTGATGATGCCACGTGGACCTGGCATCTTAAGCTTAAGAGAAGCGTAATGCGGTACCGCATTGAAATGAGTGAAAGCTGTTCTTCTGAGTAGTGCTTGATAGCCGCTTCGGAATGGAGCGATGTTGAAGGTTAAGCTTTCACTTCGGAAGTTGTCGGGAGAACCAAATACAGCCTCTAGTACGAGAGAACCCGTGCAGCGGGCCTCTGGGCCTGGTATTACCCCTTTAAAGGTAGTATTACTTTGGCTGATTCTTGTTGGGTCTATCCCCATTTTGCGGACTGTGTCCTGATATATCAGATTAAGACTACTGCCACCGTCCGTGAGGACTTGGGTGAAGTGGTATCCGTCAATAATTGGGTCTAGCACCAAGGCAGCCAATCCTCCGTGCCAGATACCTGTCAGGTGATCCCTACGATCGAAAGTGATCAGGCAGGCCGACCAAGGGTTGAATTTAGGGGTGACGGGCTCTACGGCGCATATGTCTTGGAGTTCATTCTTGCTCCTTTTTTTTGTTACGTGAATCATGTTCACTGTTTTGACCTCTGGTGGGAACTTTTTCTGCCCCCAGTGTTTTGCTGACGAGGCTCATCCTCATCTTCACTTGGTGTCTCCCTCCCCTTGTGTTCGGCGTTTAGCTTACCGGCCTGCTTGAAGACCCAGTATTCTCTGTGGGTGTGATTTGCAGGTTTCTCGGAGGTGCCGTGAATCTGGGTTGTCTTTGTTATTTTGACGCTTGCTTTTACTGCATCGTGGTTTTCCATTACCATCCCTGACTTCAGATGTGCCTGGGTCGCTCGTGCTACTACGGGCCAGCCAGCTATCTTCGCCCGCGCAAAAGCGGGTCATAAGGCTTGTTAGGGCTGCCATTGTCCTTGGTTTTTCTTGGACGAGGTGTCTGGCGAGCCATTCGTCTCGGACGCTGTGTTTGAAAGCTGTTAAGGCTTCGGCGTCCGGACAGTCGACGATTTGATTCTTCTTAGTGAGAAATCTGTTCCAAAGCTTTCGGGCTGACTCTCCGGGCTGTTGAATTATATGACTTAGATCATCTACATCCGGAGGTCGGACATAGCTCCCTTGAAAGTTGGCCCTAAAAGCTTCCTCAAGCTCCTCCCAACTTCCGATTGAATTTTCGGGGAGGCCCTTCAACCAGTGCTAAGCTGGTCCTTTCAGCTTGAGGGGCAAGTATTTGATGGCGTGGAGATTGTCTCCGCGAGCCATATGGATGTGCAGGATGAAGTCCTCGATCCAGACCCTAGGGTCCGTTGTTACGTCGTATGCCTCTATGTTTACGGGTTTGAATCCCTCTGGAAATTCGTGATCCAGCACCTCATCGGTGAAACATAGGGGGTGCGCGATACCCTTGTATTTGGATGTGTCATTGCGTTCTGACGGTTGCAGTGTTCGGTTTCTATTATGTGCTGGAGCATGCTTCCTAGATCCGTAGATGGATCTGGTCACGCCGGACTTTTGATGCAAGTCCTCGCGTGAATCATGTGCTAACTTATGCGCGGCCTCATTAGCCGCCCTATCGCGGCCACGAGGTGGTCCATCCGATGGGTCAGCAGTTTTATTTTTCGGCTGTGTGGGCTCTAAGGCGTCATCATCGAATTCAGGCAACAGCTTGCGCTTTGGATAGCTCTTTGTGTGGCAACTACCACCGTACTTTTCTTCAGTGTTGAGCACTTTGTTCCATTTATTGTTGAGGGTATTCTACGCGGCCTTAAGCCTTTGCTTCTGCTTCTTCAGACTCCTCGCGGTGGCAATAAGCCTTCTACGAAGGTTCTCTTATTCCAAGTTCCTTTCCGGGATGGTGTGTGCGTCGTCGTCGTCCGGACTGTTTTCCTCTCCGGAGATAGCTTGATGAGCTTTATCCTCGGCGTCGACGTGTTCGGACAGCGGCTCCGTACTATGTTCACCGTTCGCTGGTTCGCCCTGCTCTATCGTTGGGTCAATGTGGTCGTCACTTCCTCTGGAGTCGACCGGGGTGTTATTTTTCCTTGCGTTGTTATCGCTATTTTTGCCGAGGCGGGATTTGGAGCGGCGCCTACGCCGTCGCTTTGGTTGCTTCTTGAGGGAGCTACCTTCATTGCGTCCTTCTGTTCCCCATCATTATTTTCTTTGGGTGTATCCACCATATATACATAGTGTGATGAATTGGCAGTCCGGCGCCCTGTGGGCGGTGGTTCTTGTTCGTCTCCTGCATCATCGTCCATATCGTCAATGTCTTCGGAGCCAAAATCGAGCATGTCGGTTAAATCATCGACAGTGGCTACTAAGTGGGTGGTGGGTGGGGAGCAAATTTCTTTGTCGTCCGCATCCCATTCTAGCCGGACATAGTTCGGCCAAGGTTCTCCCGACAAGGAGAGACTTTAATGAATTTAGCACATCGCCCAAAGGCGAATGCTGAAAGATGTCCGCGGAGGTGAACTCCATGGTCGGCGCCCAATCAGATTCGATAGGCATGGACACAGGCGGTTCGGGGCCTGTGGCCGGAGATGAATCCGAGGATCCGGCGGCATAGGTCTCATCGGAGGTGAAGTCAGTATTCGGCTCTATCGCCATTGAGTGTGTGACCTCTGAGGCGGGGTCCATCCACCCGTCCTCGGACGGCATAATCGCTCCGGATCTAGGGCCGGAGTGGGCACAGGTGTGATCTCCCAAACACCGTCCGGTGGCAGAGCTAAGACGTGCTCGTCGTGCTCGTCGTGACTGTGCGGTGCACCTGACATGTGCTCAAATCCGTCAAAGATCAAGTCTCCGCGGATATCGGCAATATAGTTCATGTTTCCAAACCTGACCTGATGGCCAGGGGCGTAGCTCTTGATCTACTCCAGATGGCCAAGCGAGTTGGCCCGCAGTGCGAAGCCGCCGAACACGAAGATCTGTCCGGGGAGGAAAACCTCACCCCAGGTCGCAACGTTGCTGATGATCGAAGGAGTCATCTAGCCTTACGGTGGCGGCACAGTGGAACTCTCAATGAAAGCACCAATGTCGGTGTCAAAACCGGCGGATCTCGGGTAGGGGGTCCCGAACTGTGCGTCTAAGGCGGATGGTAACAGGAGGTGGGGGACACGATGTTTACCCAGGTTCGGGCCCTCTCGATGGAGGTAATACCCTACTTCCTGCTTGAATTATCTTGATGATATGAGTATTACAAGAGTTGATCTACCACGGGATCGTAGAGGCTAAACCCTAGAAGCTAGCCTATGGTATGATTGTTGTTGTCCTACGGACTAAACCCTCCGGTTTATATAGACACCGGAGGGGCTAGGGTTACACAGAGTCGGTTACAAGGGAGGAGATCTACATATCCGTATTGCCAAGCTTGCCTTCCACGCCAAGGAGAGTCCCATCCGGACACGGGACGAAGTCTTCAATCTTGTATCTTCATAGTCCAATAGTCCGGCTAAAGGATATAGTCCGGCTGTCCGAGGACCCCCTAATCCGGGACTCCCTCAATGAGCTCCCTGATGAT
Organism: Aegilops bicornis; assembly: GCA_021605145.1. NCBI lineage: Eukaryota > Viridiplantae > Streptophyta > Magnoliopsida > Poales > Poaceae > Aegilops > Aegilops bicornis. The sequence goes on from CM038673.1 coordinate 84,473,336, forward strand.
CTGACGAAGGCCCATCGTATTGTTCGACGCTCGAAGGCCTACAAAGTTCGTGAAGGAGAACTGTACAAGAAAAGTACTACCGGAGTCCTTCAAAGATGTATCTCCGAAGAAGAGGGACGGCAGCTCTTGGCTGAAATACACGCTGGTCTTGGTGGCCATCACGCCATAGCTCGGTCCCTTGTAAGTAAGGCCTTCCGTACGGGTTTCTTTTGGCCCATGGCCTGAGCAGATGCACATGACCTCGTACAGCGCTGCGTTGGTTGCCAGCCTTTTGCCAATCAAAGCCATATACCGCCCACTGCCCTACGAACAATCCCCATTACTTGGCCTTTTGCGGTCTGGGGGCTAGACATAGTCGGACCCCTTAAAGGGGGAAGCCATAAGAAGAAATATTTATTGGTTATGGTCGACAAGTTCACTAAGTGAATAGAAGCCAAACCAGTCAAAACGGCTGAAGCCGGACCGGTGATACACTTTATATCCGGTGTCGTACACCGTTATGGTGTCCCGCACAGTATTTACTGACAACGGCTCTAACTTTATGGCCGATGAGGTGAAAACTTGTTGCGCTAATTTGGGCATCAAGCTCGATTACGCCTCGTATATCACCCTTAGACAAACAGTCAGGTCGAACGGGCTAACGGCCTGATAATGAGCGGCATCAAACCCAGACTAGTGCGATCTCTGCAAGAGTCAGACAAGCACTGGGTTGAGGAACTCGATTCCGTACTCTAGGGGTTGTGGACCACGCCCAATCGTACGACCGGATATACACCTTTCTTCATGGTGTACGGCGCGGAGACGGTCTTGCCTTGCGACATTATTCATGACTCACCTCGAGTGAGCATGTACGAAGAGAGAGAAGCCGAGCTCGATCGGCAGGATGATCTGGACGGCCTGGAGGAGGAGCGCGATGTCGCGAAGTCCCGTGATAACCCAAAAGTATAGAGAATCAATTATAGCCTCTTTCGATAAGTAAGAGTGTCGAACCCAACGAGCAGCTAAAGGTAGAACAAATGTTCCTTCAAGTTCTGTCGACCACCGATACAACTCTACGCACGCTTGACATTCGCTTTACCGGAAACAAGTATGAAACTAGAAGTACTTTGTAGGTGTTGTTGGATAGGTTTGCAAGAAAATAAAGAGCGCGTAAATAAAAGCTAGGGGCTTTTTAGATAAAGATGCAATAAAGTAAATATAGCGAGTGTGGAAAAGTGGTGGTATGAGTTGTGAAATTGTCCCTAAGCAATTGACTATGTTACTAGACCGGTAATCACTATTGCAATTCTATTTGAGGGAGATGCATAAGCTAACATACTTTCTCTACTTGGATCATATGCACTTATGATTGGAACTATAGCAAGCATCCGCAACTACTAAAGATTCATTAAGGTAAAACCCAACCATAGCATTAAAGTATCAAGTCCCCTTTATCCCATATGCAAACAACCTACTTACTCGCGTATGTGCTTCTATCACTCACGCCACCCACCATAAGCAAATCATAAACATATTCCAAACCCTACAGCGGGAATCCCTCACGCTTGCGCGACATGGAGGTCACAATAGGACAGCACCAATAATAAAACATATAACTCAAACCAATCATAGCAATTCATCAATCACCGATAGGACAACGAAAATCTACTCAGACATCATAGGATGGCAACACATCATCGGAAAATAACATCAAGCATAAAGCACCATGTTCAAGTAGAGGGTACAGCGGGTTTGGGAGAGTGGACCGCTGAATATAGATGGGGGAAGGTGATGGAGATGTTGGTGAAGATGATGGAGGTGTTGGTGAAGATCGCGGTGATGATGATGGCCCCCGGCGGCGTTCCGGCGCCACCGGAAGCAAGGGGGAGAGAGGCCCCCTTCTTCTTCTTCTTCCTTGACCTCCTCCCTAGATGGGAGAAGGGTTTCCCCTCTGGTCCTTGGCTCCCATGGCTTGGGAGGGGCGAGAGCCACTCCGAGATTGGATCTATCTCTCTGTTTCTGCGTTCTCTTCTGGCTCTGTTTCACCGTTTCGCGTATATATGGAGATCCGTAACTCCGATTGGCCTGAAACCTTTGCCATGATTTTTTGGCCGAATATTAATTTTCTTGTTGCAAAAGAAGAGCATCAACCGTCTTACGATGGGCTCACGAGGGTAGGGGCGCGCCCCCTGCCTCGTGACCACCTCGGGCACTGGTTCGCGTTGATTTTCCTTCCAAATTTTCCATATTTTCCAAAAATAAGCTCCGTCCGTTTTTATCCCGTTTGGACTCCGTTTGATATGGATATTTTGCGGAACCAAAAACATGCAATGCAGGTGGACCTGCACTGGGCAATCGGATCAATATGTTAGTCCCAAAAATAGTATAAAAAGTTGCCAAAAAGTATATGAAAGTTGAATAATATTGTCATGGAACAATAAAAAATTATAGATACGACGGAGACGTATCAGCATCCCCAAGCTTAATTCCTGCTCGTCCTAGAGTAGGTAAATGATAAAAAAAGATAATTTTTGATGTGGAATGCTACCTAGCATAATTTTGATCATATGTCTAATCATGGCATGAATATTAAGACACGAGTGATTCAAAGCAATAGTCTATCGTTTGACATAAAAACAATAATACTTCAAGCATACCAACCAAGCAATTATGTCTTATTGAAATAACATAGCCAAAGAAAGCTCATCCCTACACAATCATATAGTCCGGCTATGCTCCATCTTCACCACACAAAATATTCACATCATGCACAACCCCGATGACAAGCCAAGCAATTGTTTCATACTTTTGACGTTTCTCAAACCTTTTCAACTTTCACGCAATACATGAGTGTGAGCCATGGACATAGCACTATAGGTGGAACAGAATATGATGATGGGGGTTATGTGGAGAAGACAAAAAAAGGAGAAAGTCTCACATCAACACGGCTAACCAACGGGCTATGGAGATGCCCATCAATTGATGTCAATGTGAGGAGTAGGGATTGCCATGCAACGGATGCACTAGAGCTATAAGTGTATGAAAGCTCAAACTGAAACTAAGTGGGTGTGCATCCAACTTGCTTGCTCATGAAGACCTAGGGCATTTGAGGAAGCCCATCGTTGGAATATACAAGCCAAGTTCTATAATCAAAATTCCCACTAGTATATGAAAGTGACAACATAGGAGACGATCTATATGAAGAACATGGTGCTACTTTGAAGCACAAGATATGAGACTCACTACATGAAGAACATGGTGCTACTTTGAAGCACAAGTGTGGAAAAAGAGATAGTAACATTGCCCCTTTTTATTTTTTTTCTTTTTTTTTTTGCGGGCTTCGTTGGCCCCATTTTTTTATTTAGGCTTCTTTGGCCTCTCCTTTTTTTGAATGGGGCAATGCTCTAATAATGATGATCATCGCACTTTTATTTACTTACAACTCGATATTACAACTCGATACTAGAACAAAGATATGACTCTATATGAATGCCTCCGGCGGTGTACCGGGATGTGCAATGATCTAGCGTAGCAATGACATCAAAAAATAAACAAGCCATGAAAAAATCATGCTAGCTATCTTCCGATCATGCAAAGCAATATGACAATAAATGCTCAAGTCATGTATATGATGATGATGGAAGTTGCATGGCAATATATCTCGAATGGCTATGGAAATGCTATGATAGGTAGGTATGGTGACTGTTTTGAGGAAGATATAATGAGGCTTATGTGTGACAGAGCGTGTCGTATCACGGGGTTTGGATGCACCGTGAAGTTTGCACCAACTCTCGAGGTGAGAAAGGGCAATGCACGGCACCGAAGAGGCTAGCAATGATGGAAGGGTGAGAGGCGTATAATCCATGGACTCAACATTAGTCATAAAGAACTCACATACTTATTGCAAAAATCTATTAGTCATCGAAACAAAGTACTACGCCAAGATGCTCCTAGGTGGATAGATGGGTAGGAAAAGACCATCGCTCGTCCCCGACCGCCACTCATAAGGAAGGCAATCAATAAACACCTCATGCTCCGACTTCGTTACATATCGGTTCACCATACGTGCATGCTACGGGACTTGCAAACCTCAACACAAGTATTTCTCAATTTCACAATTACTCAACTAGCATGACTCTAATATCACTATCTTTATATCGCAAAACTATTGCAAGGAATCAAACATATCATATTCAGCGATCTACAAGTTTATGTAGGATTTTATGACTAACCATGTGAATGACCAGTTCTGTCATCTCTCTAAATAGATATAAGTGAAGCAAGAGATTTTAATTCTTTCTACAAAAGATATGCCCAAGCTCTAACAAATATAAGTGAAGCAAAAGAGCATTCTACAAATGGCGGTTGTCTATGTAAAGAGAAACAGGCAATCCAAACTTCAAATGATATAAGTGAAGCACATGAAGCATTCTATAAAGCCATACTCAAAAGATTTAAGTGAAGTGCAAAGAGCATTATATAAATCAACCAAGGAGCATCTCATACCAGCATGGTGCATAAAATAAAAATGAAAACTAAATGCAAAAGACGCTCCAAGACTTGCACATATCACATGAACGAAACGAATTCGAAAACATACTGATACTTGTTGAAGAAAGAGGGGATGCCTTCCGGGGCATCCCCAAGCTTAGACGCTTGAGTCTCCTTGAATATTTACTTGGGGTGCCTAGGGCATCCCCAAGCTTGAGCTCTTGCCTCTCTTCCTTTTCCTCATATCGAGACATCCTCGATTAGACACTACATCCACACAAAACTTCAACAAAAAACTCGGTAAGATCCGTTAGTATAATAAAGCAAATCACCACTCTAAATACTGTTGCAAACCAATTCATATTTTGTTTTTGCATTGTGTCTACTGTAATATAACTTTTTCATGTCTTAATCCACTGATATAAATTGATATATTCATCAAAATAAGCAAATTATGCATCAAAAACAGAATCTGTCTAAAACAGAACATTCTGTAGCAATATGAACATTCACCATTCTTCTGTTACTTTCAAAATTCTGCCAAAATTCGGAAAAATAAACAATTTGTACAGAAAGACAGTTCAAAAAGAATCAGAACCATTTGACGTTCCAGTAAAAAATTAAAATTCGCGCACTACAGCCAAAGTTTCTGTCCTGCACCGTACAAACCAACAAGCATTGTAAACATCCTAAAGGCAAACCTTGGCACATTATTTTTATAATACAATGGAATTGTACAAGGGGATAATTATTTTTGTTGAAAATTTTCTGTAATCAAGATTCACAAAGTTGCCGTGAGCATGAACAAAGTTCAAGGAGCTCTCCCACTTCAACGATGCTTGTCTTTCTTACTTTCACTTTCCTTTTCGAAAAAGTTTTGGGTTCTCCTCTTTATTTTTGTTGTTTTTAAACTATATGAAAGCACTCAACAGAAATGAATGACTCTCTAAAACTTCCGGGTTGTCTCCCTGGCAGCACTTTTTTAAAGCCATTAAGCTAGGCAAATAGTGCTCAAGTAATGGATCCACCCGGATCCCAAGGTATATCAAAGCCAATTTTAATTAGCAATGATTTGTAATTTAGTAGTGAGCACAAAGTAACATAAATCATGTAATGACAAAGTCTAACTCTCTTCCTATGCATCGGCATGTCATAAAAGAACAATTCATGCACACATAGTAAAGGCCAATGCATAGTATAAACAGTTTCTTGCAATTTTATTGTATTGAAAACATAGAGAGGTGGAGATATAGTTCCTCTCTCATAATAATTGCAAGTAGGAGCAGCAAGCACATGCATATTATATCTATCAAAATCATCATGTGCAATAGTAAAAGGCAACCCATCAATATAATCCTTAATAAGTGCAAGCTTCTCCGATATAGTGTAGTCGGGAGAATTTAAAAAGATAATAGAACTATCATGTGTGGGTGCGATAGCAACAATTTCATTCATAACATAAGGAACTATAGCAAGTTCATCTCCATAAGAATAATTCATATTGGCATCTTGGCCACAAGCATAGCAAGCATCATCAAAAAGGGATATTTCAAAAGAATCAACGGGATCATAACAATCATCGTAGCAATCATCATAGTAATCATCACAGCAATCATCATAGCAATCATCCTCCGGTAAGCACGAAGGGAAATTAAACAATTTATGAGTTGAAGAGTTACTCTCATTAGAAGGTGGGCACGGGTGATCAATCCGCTCTTCCTCCTTTTATTCTTCGCTCTTCTCATCATCTTTTTCATCCAATGAGCTCACAGTTTCATCAATTTCTTCTTCCGTAGCTTCCTGCAAAATATTAGTCTCTTCTTGGACAGCGTTAACTTCCTCAATAAATGTATCAATATTGGCATTGAATTTATAGTTTTCATAAAAATATCTAAGTATAGCAAAATTTTCAGGTCTATAAATAGCATCATCAAAATTTTCACATGTTTTAAACAAAGATTCTATTTCATAAGCACCCATAAAAGCAACAAATTCTTCTATTTTTTCCACATCATAGTAATCATATATACCTTTAGCATAAGAAGCTAAGGTTTTATTATCATTAAATTTGCATGAAAAGTCAAGGTGTGGTGACTTCATCCTAGAGCAACAAGTATAATCATATCTCAAGCATAGTTCCCAAGCATACCAATGCAACATATTAATTTGATCCCGTAATAGTTTCCCTTTTTGTGTCGAGCGATAATCCCTAAAGTATTCACGTTGATCCAACGTTACTCCCATTATAAAGTTGAACGGGGTTTTCTCAGGATTATCAAATTAGTACATAATATCTCTCACATAATGAGAATCGGGGGTTTTAGGAGTTACCCCATCCTCATGAGTAGCAAGTACACCTAATTTGTTTGGTATTTCGTGTTCCATATCCATAACTAAAGATAGAGAACAACTAAGAATAGCAAATAAAAATTACTTAGTGATAAAGCAAACAAGCACACACGAGAATATTCACCCCACGCTATTGCTCCCCGGCAACGGCGCCAGAAAAAGGTCTTGATAACCCACAAGTATAAGGGATCAACTGTAGCATCTTTCGATAAGTAAGAGTGTCTAACCCAACGAGGAGCTAAAGGTAGAACAAATATTCCCTCAAGTTCTATCGACCACCGATACAACTCTACGCACGCTTGACGTTCGCTTTACCGGAAACAAGTATGAAAATAGAGTACTTTGTAGGTGTTGTTGGATAGGTTTGCAAGAAAATAAAGAGCGCGTAAATAAAAGCTAGGGGCTTTTTAGATAAAGATGCAATAAAGTAAATATAGCGAGTGTGGAAAAGTGGTGGTATGAGTTGTGAAATTTTCCCTAAGCAATTGACTATGTTACTAGACCAGTAATCACTATTGCAATTCTATTTGAGGGAGAGGCATAAGCTAACATACTTTCTCTACTTGGATCATATGCACTTATGATTGGAACTCTAGCAAGCATCCGCAACTACTAAAGATTCATTAAGGTAAAACCCAACCATAGCATTAAAGTATACAGTCCCCTTTATCCCATACGCAAACAACCTACTGACTCGGTCTCAGGCTTCTGTCACTCACGCCACCCACCATAAGCAAATCATAAACATATTGCAAACCCTACAGCGGGAATCCCTCACGCTTGCGTGACACGGAGGGCACAATAGGACAGCACCAATAATAAAACATGCAACTCAAACCAATCATAGCAATTCATCAATCACCGATAGGACAACGAAAATCTACTCAGACATCATAGGATGGCAACACATCATCGGAAAATAATATGAAGCATAAAGAACCATGTTCAAGTAGAGGGTACAGTGGGTTGCGGGAGAGTGGACCGCTGAATATAGATGGAGGAAGGTGATGGAGATGTTGGTGAAGATGATGGAGTTGTTGGTGAAGATCGCGGTGATGCTGATGGCCCCCGGCGGCGTTCCGGCGCCACCGGAAGCAAGGGGGAGAGGCCCCCTTCTTCTTCTTCCTTGACCTCCTCCCTAGATGGGAGAAGGGTTTCCCCTCTGGTCCTTGGCTCCCATGGCTTGGGATCGAGAGCCCCTCCGAGATTGGATCTATCTCTGCTTACGTGTTCTCTTCTGGCTCTGTTTCACCGTTTCGCGTATATATGGTGATCCGTAACTCCGATTGGCCTGAAACCTTCGCCGTGATTTTTTTTCCTAATATTAGCTTTCTTGCGGCAAAAGAAGAGCATCAACCGCCTTATGGTGGGCTCACGAGGGTAGGGGCGCGCCCCCGTGCCTCGTGACCACCTCGGGCACGGGTTCGCGTTGATTTTCCTTCCAAATTTTCCATATTTTCCAAAAATAAGCTCCGTCCGTTTTTATCCCGTTTGGACTCTGTTTGATATGGATATTCTGCGAAACCAAAACATGCAACAAAATGTGGACCTGCAAGGCACTGGATCAATATGTTAGTCCCAAAAATAATATAAAAAGTTGCCAAAAAGTATATGAAAGTTGAATAATATTGGCATGGAACAATCAAAAATTATAGATACGACGGAGACGTATCAGCCCGTTCCGCATTCTACCAACAGCAGGCTCGGCGATATCAAAGCAGGGAAGTACGGGCAAAGACTTATAATGTCGGTGAACTCGTTCTACGCCTACTAGAGAAGAAAAAGTACAAGCTCAAGCCCAAATGGGAGGGTCCCTTCATTATAGATGAAGTTCTCACTAGAGGAGCCTATTGCCTTCGCAATGCTTCAGATAATCGCTTGGAGCAAACCCATGGAACACTGCCCGGCTCTGAAGATTCTACGCCTAAGTCCGCACATATACCTTTTTCCTCGTTCCTTCTTTTCTCCCTTTCACTTTTTTCCTTTTTCTCGTGTTTATACGACTTCTAGCTCGTGTTCGGATAAACCGCACACTTGAGGGGTATACATCCTTAAATGTACATACCCCACAATACCTGGGGGCTTCTTTTCAGAAGAAGCTTATTATCATTATTATTTTTTGAGCATCAAGCTAACCGTATATATGTGTTGTCTACTCATATCGGTCTTTTCTTCCCCATTATATGCACCTTTATGACTTAAGTTTTTGCCAAGCTGGGTTGCCTGGCTCCTGTGCTTATGCCCTACGTTCCCGCTTGTTCGGCTAGGGCATAAAGGGAGCACCTTTGCGATTGTTACAGCCGGGTTATCCGGACGTGTACCTCAGACGGGTGAAGCCAAAAGCTAGCATTCTTAAGGGAATAATTGGTCGGCGGAAAAAATATGAACTACCCTCGTTGCAATATAAGCCCCCAAAATATAACATGTACTGTGATTTTCAGCATCACAACTTCGGCATGCACAAAAAACGCATGCTGGCCCAGGGAGAGGAACCCTTAACAGAACTATTCTGTGTGGAAGATGTTTCTTATCATTAAATGTAATATAACATAACTCCCCGAATACAACTTGTCTGTTCAAGCAATTATGACCGGACTGCCTGGTTTCCGAACATAGTTTGGTGTTTACTGATGGTATAGTATTCGGAAACACTCCAAAACCTCGGGTTTCGGAGGTTGAAGCAGAAAGTCTACCATGACAATCATTTTACAATTCGGCTGGAGATAAATTTACCGATAAAAGTACATTGCTACTTGGACTCAAAAACTTCTTCCTCCTCTAGACCATCTAACAGGTTGTCTAGTTTACAGTCCTGTTGTGAAAACTTAGCGGCTATCTTTACTTGGTCGTACACCAAGCTAATAGGAATTTCTTGTCCATCTGGTCCCCGAGGTCCGACCCGGGCCATATGATTTGGATCAAGTCTGGTGTACCGCGTTTTCACCATGGCCCAGGCCTCTCGTGCGCCTTCTCAACATGTTGATATCTTCCATAGCCCAAAATGGCGACGAGCTCCCTTGAATAAATTCACGAGTTCCTCCATACTTCCTGGAGGAGAATCGGATGGCCATAAAGCCTTAGCGATCTTCCTCATTGCCTTCCGAGCTCTCTCATGCACTTTGGACAGCTCTTGTAGCAGGTCACCTTGAAATCCGGAGACTTCTCCTTCGGGCCGCCCAGTCAGCACACCTACAGAAACAAACCTGTTAAACTTCCATCAGGGGACCGTACGAAAGTGAGGTTAAAGAGAGTACTGAATATGCCGCCTTTCAGCTTTCTGTTCTCCTTCAAGGCATCCACCAGCTAGGCTCGTATGTCCTTTAGCTCTTCGGCTTGCTTGATGTTGGCATCTTGTAGTTTGTTCTTCTCATTAATGGTCCATGTTAATACACGTTGACCAGCAGCCTCTTGCCCTTCGGCATGTTCTTTATCCTCCTGAGCCACCCTCAGCCTCTCGTCCAACCGGCCCGACAATCCTGCTGTTGCATACAAAAACAATGCATGGTTAGAATCATTGTTGGTACGGAATAATGTTCTCCGGATACTGTTGTGCTTACCATTAGGTGCCCCCTTGGATTTCTTTAAATTTTCAAGTTTGGCGGTGGCAACAGTTAGCTTCGTTCGGCTCTCTTCCAGCTCCTTGGATAAGGTGTTATTCCTCTCTGTGAGTACCTGATGGCGTAACGCCCCTTAAATCAGTTGGGCCAACTGCTTCAAGGCTCGGGGGCTACTGGCATATGATTATTAAATCTACAAAAAAGTTCTTACCCGCATATCCTTTGAAAGCTTGTGAGTGGCTCCAGCAAGTCCATCCCGAGCAGCTCGGAGGTATGCATCCGCTGAGCTGACAACATTGAATGCATCATCGGTGAAAGTTGGGTTACGCATAGCCGCCCTTCGGCGCCGATGGTTCATCGCACTCTCCACTTCGGAGTTGCTGACGGATACATTATCCGAATCCTCGGGCAGAGGATAATCTGGCGTTGCGCCCGCATTAACCCTAGTCCTTGGGGCAGGGTCTGGGGTCGGATTAGTTGATGCATGAACGGCGAGGTCTTCGGACATAGTCTGGCGTATGCTCTTCCTAAAAATGTGGCACGGCAGGAAACGTCACAATCCGGTATGTCTGCCTAGTGCATATTAAAAACCATACCTCTTTGGTGAAGGTGGAGGCTTGGTAGTATCGCCGTCCGCCTTTCTTTTCGAAGACCCGCCTTGTGCAGGCGTCGCCCTCTTAAGGGACGCCTCTGATACAGCGTGGTGAGACGAACGCCGCCCCTTTGGAGCATGAGACAGTGCGGTGGGTGAGGCGCAATGAGATAACTCTTTTGAAGGAGACGTCTCCTGGGTACTTACGTGGGAGGAGGGGAGAAGGCCGGGGTAATCGGCTATAATAGCTACTTCCGTGCCGTCGTAGCTCGCCTGATAAAAGACCCCCTCCTTGAGCTCTATAAATATATCTGGATCTTCTTCATATCCGGGATCTAGGTCTCTAATGTGGACCTCTGGCTGCGGAGCGGGGCTGTGGATCCCCTAGGCAACCTTTCTCCACTCCTGTTGAAAATAGCAGGATTAAATTCGACTAGTGCAATTCGGGAAAGAGACTAAGTGAGGCCAATGATCGACAAGAACTCACCTAGGGGATGGGGTTGTACATGGAAAAGCCTTCCCGACATTTCAAATGAGTGAAGTCTTCCTTCTCCCCTTTGAAAAGATCAGCCAACATGGCGGCCAGGGCGGCAAAATTATCTGGACCCTTGCGACCACAGCGGGACGCGTCATTCTCCCCATTGTAATTCCACATGGGAAGGCCTCTAGACTGGGGCGTCTTGCACATGGGAAGCCTCGATCATAGACAGTCCTGAGCTGGCAAGGACTCTGATCTTGCTTGCCAGCTTCTTAACCTCCGCACTGTCCTCTTCCTCGAGGCTTCGGGGACGCCAGCTGGTGCGCTTCTTTAAAGGAGCGGTGGAGAATTCGGGAAGACCACGCCGGATTGGATCCGAGATAACAACGTTTTCGATGTAGAACCATTCCGAGGGCCACTCTTCGGACGCCTTCTTCGGAGTTCCGGACAGCTATCCTGTCCCGGCTATGCGCCATACTTCGGCGGCGCCCACCTCGAATATGGATCCCTTTTGGGAGCGAGGGACAAGGCAGAAAAACTTCCTCCATAGATCGAAATGGGCCTCACAGCCTAGGAACAGCTCACAAAGGGTAACAAAGCCCGCAATGTGCAGGATGGAGCCTGGCGTGAGATTGTGCAGTTGGAGGCCGTAATACTCCAGGAGACCCCTGGGGAAAGGGTGGATCGGAAACCCTACGCCTCTCGGCAGGAAGGAAATAAATCACAGCCGCTCCCCTTCGGTGTGATTGGGGAAATTCTCTGCCAGGGCTTCGCCGCTGATGGACGTTAATCCAGCCCGAACGGGGACTAGATCCACGGGAGGCATGTATCCTTGTATCTGAAGTTTGTTCAGATGAGCGTGGGATACCGAACAACTTTCCCAGTCGCCTTTTCAAGGGTCGTGAGGGCATGAGGAGGAGCAAGGACACTAGCCATGTTTGAGCGATTTCTTGTGGGAAGATCTAAGATTTCCGCGTGATGTGGAATGGCATCTGAGATCTCGTCTCGTTAAATAGACACCTTCCCTGCATGGTCAAGGGGTTATTTGTAAAAATGTTTAGACCCTTCGTATTCATCTGACACATGGAAGCCAGGACGACGGCGGCACAGAAGCTGAAGGGTGTGGTATTTAATGTAAAGCCGAACTATCTAAGGTACAATGGGGAACCCGCCTTGCAAAGCCGAAGACATAAAGTTGGATGTAACATCGTCATTGAAGGCAAGTTCGGTGGCTACTGAGGGAGTCCTGGAATAGGGGGTCCTCGGCCGTCCGGGCTATGAGATATGGGCCGGACTGATGGGCCGTGAAGATACAAGATCGAAGACCTTCCCCCGTGTCCGGATGGGACTCTCCTTGGCGTGGATGGCAAGCTTGGAGTCCGGATTTGTAGTTCCCTTCCTCTGTAAACCGACCTTGTACAACCCTAGCCCCCTCCGGTGTCTATATAAACCGGAGGATTTAGTCCGTAGAGGCTATCACAAATCATACAGACTAGACATCTAGGGTTTAGCCACCATGATCTCGAGGTAGATCAACTCTTGTAACCCCTATATTCATCAAAGTCAATCAAGCAGGAACTAGCATATTACCTCCATTAAGAGGGCCCGAACCAGGGTAAACATCGTGTCCCCTGCCTCCTGTTACCTTCGATCCTTAGACGCACAGTTCGGGACCCCCTACCCGAGATCTGCCGGTTTTGACACCGACACCTGGGCCTCCTGGCGTGCCGTGGTGGGTTGTCCCCTCCCCGGGACTCCCGCCAGGTGCAGCCAGGGCCCGTTGTGTTCCTTCTGGCCCATAAAAATTCTTCCTGGAGTTTCGTGGCATTTGGACTTCGTCTGATATTGATTTCCTGCGATGTAAAAAAAACATGGAAAAATAGCAGCTGGCACTTGGCACTATGTCAATAGGTTAGTACCAAAAAATGATATAAAATGACTATAAAATGATTATAAAACATCCAAGATTGATAATAAAACAGCATGGAACAATCAAAAATTATAGATACGTTGGAGACATATCACGGCCTCCTCCTCTCTATTCTTTTTCTTTAATATATATATATATATATATATATATATATATGATTTTTTTAGATTATATGTTTGCATGTGTGATTATATGTATGTGTGTATATATGATTATATGTCCTGATTTTTTTTCCACATTTTTTGTTCATATATATGATGATTTTTTTTGCATTTGTAGAAAAATGTATATATGTATGTATGTTCTCTGTGTATATATGTTCATATATGCAAAAGTTACATTTTTAGAAAAAAAATTATCTATATATGTATGTTCTCTGATTTAGTGCATTTTAGGTTAGTTACCTTTTTAGAAAAGTTTTATATATCTAGGAAGAAGGAAGAACAAGAAAAAGTTTTATATATGCAAAAGTTACATTTTTAGAAAAGTTATATCTAGGAAGAAGGAAGAAGGAAGAAGAAGAAAAAGAAGGATAGGACATTGAGGGGGGGTCGATATACCCCCTCCCCGATAACATTTTTTTCCATGTATGTATGTCGTCGTTGTCAATATACCCCCTCCCCGATAACTTCGACATGAGGGGGGGGGTCGATATACCCCCTCCCCGATTTTTTTCTAAGTTACTAAGGTAAAATGTTTCTATCGTGCATAGACCGATTTTAGACCACGGGAGTGGCTCTAAAAAATAAGAAGAGGAAGAAAAAAAGAGAAGAAGAAGAAGAAGGAATAGGGGAGAAGAAGAAAAAATAGAAGAAGATGTCTCCCCTATTTTTTCTTCTTCTCTCCTATTCCTTCTTCTTCTCCTCTCTTTTTTTCTTCTTCTTCATCTTCTTATTTTTTATCGGGAATGAGGGTACTGTCGAGGATCGCCGAGCGGTCGAGGGTTGGGAACTAGGGTAGAGGGTTGAAGGTCGCCGAGGGGTCGAGGGTCGTCGAGGGGTCGAGGGTCACAGAGGGGTCGAGGTTCAAAAAATCACCGAGGGGTCGAGGTTCGAGGATCACCGAGGGGTCGAGGGTCGTCGAGAGGTCGAGGGTCGAGATTTATCAAGAATGCCCCCATTATGGATGTGCAAAAGTTGATCCAATTTTTTCTGACGTGACATATAGAAGAATATATATGTCACGTTTTCTATCATAGTATTGAAGAAATCCATGGCTACATCATTTGCTGGAAGTACCAGGCGTATGATGCTAAAGCTCTTCAAAGTTGTTTTGGAACGGAGTTCCTGATAGAATAATTTGCTTTTTGTATGAATTTCAGCGAAGGCCTTCCAAATAGCGATATTTGAAAGGCTATTGCTGAACTTCGTACCAGAAAGCTAATTATCCTATCCGGGACTCCGTTCCAAAACAATTTTGGAGAGATTCGTACCATTATGCGCCTGTTACTTTAGGCTATCGATGAAGCCATGGTTTTCTTTAATCCTTTGACACTAGACAACGTGACATATAGAAGGGTAGATGAGATCAGGAAAAATATGGACCATTTTCTGCACATCCAGAATGGCGCCATTTTGTTAAATCCCTTGTTTGACATTCATGAGAGAGGCGGTCCGGACGTCGGACATTCATGAGAGAACTCCGGTAACTGTTCAACATGAGGGGGGGGGCGTCGATCAACCCCTTCTCGCCCGACCAAACCCTAGAAGCGTCGAGGCCATCCCAAACCCTAAGCGTTGCCGAGGCCACCCCGAACCCTAGAAGCATCAAGGCCACCCAAATTTACCAAATTAAAAGAGCATTGTCGTCGAGGCCACCCCAAACCATAGAAGCGTCGAGCTAGCTAGGTCTATGTTTGCCACTAATATATCCATCTGTCATGTTTGTACATTAATTGTCATGTTGTAATATTTGCAGAAACTATGGAGCACCGAGACTTCGAAACAGAAGTTGTTGGGGGATATAATCCTCGAGGGAGGTGGTGTCATGTCGTATCTCAATGACACCGATGGTCTGGAAGGAGAGGGTGAAGGCTCTGGTGATCGAACAACGAAGGATTAAGGACATGATCATGATGTCTCCGGTGACCGAATGCCGGTGGAAGGAGACCGTGATGACGGCTCCGGTGACCGAATGGAGGAGGGAGCTGTTGCAAAGTCCAGCGAGGTATACATATTAATTAAGCCTGTGTTGCTAGCTAATTGATGCATTAATTGTTTTGGTATGTACACATATTAACTCTTCTTTCTTCTTTTATAGCCCTCCGGATCGAGCCAAACTTCGGTAAAGAGACGAGGCCTGAAGAAAAGGTTGCGCCAGGATGAAAGGTTCACGATCACAGCAATCTCAAACGATGGCCAACCGATTGAACCCAGGCGGACCAAGGAAGCATTTTCTGCTCAGTGCGGGGCTATTGTTAGGGACATGATCCCAATCAGCATCCAGGAATGGAATAAGCCTAAGAACGAAGACCCTCAAGTTCCTTATGTCAACGATAGACAGAAAGATGATCTCTGTACCTCGCTAAAGGCAAATTTCACCCTACCGTCGGAGGAGGTTCCGGATAAGCCAGTTATAGAGCCATTGGTCAAGGCTCATGCTCTTAAGAAGATGGCAGATCTATTCAGGAGGTGGAAGAATGAGTTGAAATCATCGTATGTCGACAAAGGGAAGACTCCAGAATTCACCGGCTGATTTGAGAAGATAAGAGATCACTGGCCCGCATTTGTGGCCTACAAGACATCGGAGAAGAGTAAGAAGATGTCAGAGATAAACAAGAACAATGCTGCAAAGAAGCTGTATCACCATCGCACGGGGTCAGGTGGCTACCTCAAAGCCCGGCCGTTGTGGGACAAAGCTGAGAATAACCTGCTTGCTAAAGGGGTCGAACCAGAGACATTGAACTGGCCAGACCGTTGAAGGACTTGGTTCTTCGGGGTTGGGGGAACCTTGGACCCTGAAACAAGGAAGTGCGTTTGGACGGACGAGCAACTTGAAATACCCATGAAGAAGCTTCAGAAGTATATTGCCGCAGCGCAGCAAGGGACTCCCGATAGAGAGAACAACGAGCTGATAGAGGACCTCGGGAATCCTGAGCACCCTGGATGAACACGAGGCATGCCAGGCTCCGTTGCGTAGAAGGTTGGGTTTCCTGGCGCATGCAGTTACAAAACCGGGGAGAGGAAGAGGAAATTGTAGCAGAGCGAAATGCAGAAGCTGAATGCAAGAGTACGAAAGCTAGAGTAACAAGTTGAGAGCCAGCAAGGTGCCGAAGCTACCCCAGAAGCTACCCCGCCATCTCAGCGGAGAAGCAGTGTGGCTTCCACCGAGCTCGTTCAGTAGCCTGACTTCACGGCTCCTAGCTACCCCGTGGATGCTATCACGGAGGCTCAATGTCGGTTTCAAAACCGGCGGATCTCGGGTAGGGGGTCCCGAACTGTGCGTCTAGGAGGATGGTAACAGGAGACAAGGGACACAATGTTTTTACCCAGGTTCGGGCCCTCTCGATGGAGGTAAAACCCTACTCCTGCTTGATTAATATTGACGATATGGGTAGTACAAGAGTAGACCTACCACGAGATCAGAGAGGCTAAACCCTAGAAGCTAGCCTATGGTATGATTGTTGTTCGTCCTACGGACTAAAACCCTCCGGTTTATATAGGCACCGAAGAGGGTTAGGGTTACATAGAGTCGGTTACAATGGTAGGAGATCTGCATTATGCGGGGGGTGCAGCCACTTCAGTATAGAGGCCACCCCATGTGGGATTTCAACGGGGAGGATGATGCCACCCGCTGCGGGCGTAAGGGGCCAGGATCGGTTGCTGCTCTGACGAAGGCCTTGTCCGCATTGTACAAGGGAGAAGAGGAGGAGTTCCTCCGCGTCAATCCACAGGGCGGATTTTCTATGTACGATCCTCCAAGATGGGTAAGAGGACACTTCTTTATGCCCATCTGTTCCATATTCCCATAGTTAAGTACCTTATCTTATGATTTCGACGCAGGAACTGCGCCGGGCCGTAAAGGATATAAACATCCCTCCTACACAACCCGAGGATCCGGAACGGTCCCTCGATCCGGCCTCCCAAGAGGATCCGGACATATCCGTGGAGCTGATCGATGGGGTATTTTACCAACTGAGCATCGACAATGCCTTGGTCGCCATTACGGCCGATTACCCCGGAATATTTCCAGCCTCACAGGTAACTGAGACCGAAGTCCCAATACTTTAAAAATGATCCATCCGTGCTTATCTTTGACCACCGTATATCAATGGTGTTTTGCAGGGGGAGCCTTTGAGGCGGAAGGCCGAGCCTGCGGCGGCTAGCCAACAAGGGGCAGCAAGGCCCAGCAGGCTGAAAAGAAGTGCGGTCCGGATTGAGACGTCGGAGCGCCAGTATGGCATGCCATCTTATTCCCAGGTTTTATTCCCGGAAGGTATACTAACACTCGTGCTCCCTTCAGGAAAAAGAGCGCTCGCCGGACTATATCCGGCGAGGCTGCCAATCGAGCCTCCACCAGCCAGGCTCCAAAGCCAGGTCCAGAAGCGGAGGCGAACACGAGGCGTGCGTCGGACACTCCTCTGACAGAGGATGCCGACGGACTATCTGCCACCAATTCCGAGGTGGAGAGTGCCATGAATCACAGGCGTCGCCGAACAGTTCTTCGTGACGCATGTTTCTCCCAAGAGGCATTGGATGCCTTCAATTCGGGAGATGCGCACCTCTGTGCCGCTCAAAATGGTCTAGCTGTGAGCCATGGAGCAGTATGTGAAAGACATACGGGTGAGAAAATTTGATGGTTATATATACCAGTAGCCCCCGAGACTTGAAATAGTTAGAATAACTGATTTAAGGATCATTTGGTATGCAGGATCTTACAAAAAAGAATACCCAATTGTCCCAGGAGCTGGAAGAGTGCAAAGCCCAACTTGAGGTCGCACTAGCGGCTGCAGGGGAGGCCAAGGAGACCCCCTCTAGTAATATACGCTTCGAAAGATAAGTATGTTGTGAAGTGCGGCGTATGTGTAAATCTGACAATATCATTGCAGATGGCGCCGGAGTAGATCCGGACAAGCAACAACTCTTGCGCCGGTTAAAAGCCGGGGAGAGCGTGCTTACGAGGGTGAGGCAGGAGAACAATAATCTCCAAGATACTAACACCCAGCTGGGCGAGGAACTCAAAGATGTTCGTGCCCAGCTGTCGGACTCCGTGAAGGAGAATCGACGGCTTCGACGCGGCATTTTTAGTAAGTGCTTGAACGAACTTTGAAAAAGAGTTCGGCGAGGAAGTCGACTAACAGAGTTATGTCTGTAGGTATGCTCACAGGTTGTCCTGCAGAGGAAATGCCCGGTTCTATGGGTGACCTTCCTCCCAAGCTCTTACAACTGCATGAACGAGTTAGGCAGGTGATGAAGGGCGTCGCCCAGGCCTTTGGCCATCTGTCTCCCTGCCCGAAGGCCTTGGAGAGCTTGCAGAGAGGCTTAAGGGAGCGCGGCGGCGCTTCCGATTATAGAAGATATCGGCCTGCCGTCAAGGCGCCAGGGAGGCATGGGCCATGGTGAAGACGCTGCACACGGTTAAGGCTGACCCAAACCACATGGCCGAGGTCGGACCTGTGGGGCCCGATGGGAAGGAGATCCTGTGAGCTTAGTGTACGGCCAAGTAGAATTGGCATAAAGTATTCCCAACAGACTGTAAACTAGACAGCCTATTAGATGGTATTGAGGAGGAATACACCCACCAAATTGACTATGTAATTGAAGATGAAATGTAAAAATGACTTCTAGCCGGATTGTAGATCGTTTGTCATGGCGGACCTTTTCGCTTCAACCTCGGGACCCTATAGTCTGGAGTGTGTCCGAATACCCTCACGGTTATGTAAGAACCGGGGCATGCGTGGAGACCAAAGCGTATGGGTCATTAGTGCTTGAATGCATAAGTGCCCAACTAGTTATGTTATATTACATGGTTAGTAAGAAACATCTTCCAGGGAGAATAGTTCCGTTAGGGGTTCCTTTCCCTGGGAGGCATGCCTTAAAGTGCATGTCCGGACTGTGAAAAAAGAAGAAAAGCATCTGGGAGCAGATAAATAAATAAGTGAGACATCATCTTTAGTTCACCGACCGAATATTCCCTTAAGAACGCTAGATTTCGGCTTCACCCAGTCTGAGGTACACATCCGGCTGATCCGGCAGTAACAATCGCAGAGGTGCTCCCTTTACCACCTAGCCAAACAATCGGGAACGTAGGGGTAAGCACACGAGCCAGGCAACCCAGCTTGGACAAAACTTAAGTCATATCGGTGCATATAATGGTGAATAAAAGGTACATGCAGAAGCATGACACATGTGTTAGGCATGAGGCCCGTACAAATAAGCTTCTGTTAAAGAAGCCCCCTGGTATAATGAGCGCGGATAGCGCGTCAAGTATGTGTGAACAATGCACGAACGAGCCTTTAAAGGCTGTAAGATAAAAAAGAGGGAGAAGGAGAGAAATATAAGACAGCTAATGTGTAAAAAATAGACAGAGGAAGGAGACGAACTCGGAATCCGGCGCTAGGCGTAGAATCTTCAGAGACGGGCTGCGTTCCATGGGTTCGGCTTGAGTCGGTTATCCGATGCATCTCGCAGACGGTACGCTCCACCGGTCAGGACTTGGTCAATAATAAAGGGACCTTCCCATTTGGGCTTGAGTTTATCCTTTTTCTTGTCCGGCAGCGAGAACTAACTCGCCAACATTGTAAGTTTTGGCCCGTACTTCTCTGCTTTGATATCTTCGAGCCTGTTGTTGATAGAATGCGGAACAGGCTTTTGCCACGTCACGCTCCTCCTCCAAGGCGTCCAAACTGTACTGCCAATCGAGCTCGGCTTCTCTTTCTTCGTACATGCGCACGCGAGGTGAGTCATGAATTATGTCGCAGGGCAGAACTGCCTCTGCGCCGTATACCATAAAGAATGGTGTAAATCCGGTGGTGCGATTCGCGGGTCCGCAGCTCCCCGTGAGTACGGAGTCGAGCTCCTCTACCTAGTGCGTGTTAGATTCCTTGAGGGACCGCACTAATTTGGGTTTGATGCTGCTCATGATTAGACCGTTTGCTCGCTCGACTTGACCGTTAGTTTGAGGGTGATAGACTGAAGCATAGTCGAGCTTGATGCCCATGTTTTTGCACCAGAGTTTTACCTCGTCGGCCGTGAAGTTCGTGCCGTTATCGCTGATGATGCTGTGGGGAAGTCAGAACGGTGTAATGCGACCCCGATATGAAGTCTATCACCGGTCCGGATTCGCCGTCTTAACGAGCTTGGCCTCTATCCATTTGGTAAATTTATCCACCCTGACCAGTAGGTATTTTTGCTTGTGGGTTCTTCCTTTAAGGGGTCCAACCATGTCAAGCCCCCAGACCGCGAAGGGCCAGGTGATGGGTATAGTTTGGAGGGCGGTGGGTGGCATGTGGCTTTGATTGGCAAAGAGCTGGCAACTGACGCATCGTTGTACTAAGTCTTGAGCATCTTCCCGGGCCGTCGGCCAATAAAATCATGTACGGAAGGCCTTGCTTACAAGGGCCTAGGCTACGGCGTGGTGCCCGCCGAGTCCGGCATGAATTTCAGCCAGAAGATTCCGCCCTTCCTCTTCGGAGATACACCTTTGAAGGACTCCGGTCGTGCTTTTCTTATAAAGCTCTCCCTCATGGACTTTATAGGCTTTAGATCGCCGCACTATGCAGCGTGCCTCGTTTTGGTCCTCGGGAAGTTCTTGCCTGGTTAGGTAGGCTAGGAATGGTTCCGTCCACGGGGCAATGACTGCCATTATTACGTGGGCTGAAGATGTTACTTCGTTGGCAGAGCCTCCAATTGTGTCAGAATGTTTGGTGTCGGGCAGTGCTATTGGGTCGGGGCTGTTATTTCCGGACTCTCCTTCCCATAATACGGATGGCTTGAATAGCCTCTCTAAGAAGATATTGGGGGGGACGGCATCGCGCTTTGCGCCAATGCGTGCCAAGACGTCTGCTGCCTGATTGTTTTCCCGGGCTATATGGTGAAATTCGAGCCCTTCGAACCGAGCTGACATTTTTAGGACGGCGTTGCGATAAGCTGCCATTTTCGGATCCTTGGCATCAAAGTCTCCATTTATTTGGGATATCGCGAGGTTTGAATCCCCACGCACCTCTAGGCGTTGAATGCCCATGGATACTGCCATCCGGAGACCATGTAGAAGGGCCTCGTATTCGGCTCCGTTGTTGGAGTCCGTGTACATTATCTGGAGTACGTATTGAACTGTATCTCCTGTTGGGGACGTCAGAACGATGTCAGCCCCCAGACCAACCAACATTTTGGAGCCGTCGAAGTGCATGATCCAGTTGGAATATGTGCCGTACTCTTTAGGGAGTACGGCTTCGGTCCATTCGGCGACGAAGTCGGCCAAAATTTGCGACTTAATGGCTCGCCGTGGCTTGTAGGTTATGTCAAACGGGAGGAGCTCAATGGCCCATTTGGCAATTCGACTCGTCGCGTCGCGGTTGTTTATAATGTCGTTAAGAGGTACTTCGGAGGCTACTGTTATCGAACACTCTTGAAAGTAGTGTCGTAGCTTCCGGGATGCCATAAACACCGCGTACCCTATCTTTTGATAATGCAGATACCGTGACTTGCATGGAGTGAGGAAGTGGACACGTAGTAGACTGGTTTTTGAAGGGGGAACTTGTGTCCGTCCGTTTCTCGTTCGACAACGAGCACCGCGCTTACAACTTGATGGGTTGCAGCGATGTATAATAACATTGGTTCGCCCACGTTGGGCGTGGCCAGGATCGGGTTTGTTGCCAATATGGCTTTTATTTCTTCGTGTCCGGCCGTGGCGGCATCCGTCCACTCGTTCAAAGTGTTGATGCGGAGTAGGCGATAGAGGGGTAATGCCTTTTCTCCCAAACGGGAGATAAAGCGGCTTAGAGCCGCCACGCATCCCGTCAATTTTTGTATTTGTTTGAGATCCTTTGGGATATCCAATTGTGACAGAGGTCGGATCTTGGCTGGGTTTGCTTCAATTCCTCTGCCGGATACAATGAAGCCAAAGAGCTTTCCGGCCGGTACGCCAAAAACGCATTTTTCCGGGTTAAGCTTGATGTCATATGTTCAAAGATTATCGAATGTTAGCCTCAAGTCGTCTACTAGAGTTTCGACATGCTTGGTTTTGACGACCACATCATCTATGTATGCCTCCACTGTTTTGCCGATCTGGTTTGCCAGACATGTCTGAATCATGCGCTGATATGTTGCGCCGGCGTTTTTGAGCCCGAAGGGCATTGTGTTGAAGCAGAATGGGCCGTATGGGGTAATAAATGCCGTTCGCGGCTTGGTCGAACTCTGCCATCTTGATTTGATGGTAGCCGAGTATGTGTCGAGGAAACACAATGAATCCTGTCCAATGATAGCGTCGATAATTTGATCGATGCGGGGGGAGGAAGGATCCTTTGGGCAAGCCTTGTTGAGGTCCTTGAAATCGACGCATATGCGCCAGGATTTGTCCTTCTTTGGTACCATCACCAGGTTTGCTAGCCAATCCGGATGTTTTATATCTCTGATGAATCCGGCCTCCAATAGTTTGGCTAGCTCCTCTCCCATGGCTTGTCTCTTAGGTTCGGAGAAACGCCGAAGAGCCTGTTTGACTGGCTTGAATCCTTTTAGGATGTTTAGGCTGTGCTCGGCCAGCCGGCGTGGGATTCCTGGCATGTCTGAATGGTGCCAGGCACAAATGTCCCAATTTTCACGTAGGAATTCTCGTAGTGCGGCGTCTACATCAGGGTTTAATTGTGCCCCAATGGAGGCCGTTTTTGTAGGGTTCGTTGGGTGGACTTGGAATTTGACTATTTAAATGCGCTGTTTTAAAGGAGGTGGACTTGGATCTTTTATCGAGTATCACATCGCCCCTGTTCACCATGGAGCGCAATGATCAGTTCCTCGGCCGCTAGGGCTTCGGATAGTGCCTCAAGGGCTAGCGCGGCTCTCTTATTTTCGGCGCGGAGTGCTATGTCCGGGTCACTAGCAAGAATGATGATTCCGTTGGGCCCGGGCATTTTGAGCTTCATGTACCCGTAATGGGGTATAGCTTGAAAAATTGTGAATGCCTCTCGCCCAAATAGAGCATGGTATCCGCTGCTGAACGGGGCCACTTGGAAAGTGCCCTCCTCGGACCTGTAATTATCCGGCGTGCCGAACACCACATCCAGTGTGATTTTTCCTGTGCAGCACGCTTCCGATCGGGATTATTCCTCTAAAGGTTATGCTGCTTCGCTCAATGCGGCTCCAGTCTATTTTCATTTTTCGAAGGGTTTCCTCATAAATGAGGTTCAATCCGCTACCACCGTCCATGAGTACCTTGGTAAGGCGAAGTCATTCCACTATTGGACCGAGGACCAATGCTGCCGGTGCTCGGGCTGTTCGAATTTAGGTTCATCACTGGCATTAAAAGTAATAGCCGTGTCACTCCATGGATTTATTGTTGCTACTTGGTAGACTTCGGCAAGGCTGCAGAGTGTTCGTTTTCGCCTATTGTTTGATGCGAAAGTCTCAAAGACTGTTAATACCGTACTGGTATCCTTGGGCTGGTGCTCTGTGGATGCTGGGGTTAGAAGCTCCTCGCCGCTTTTGGCCACCTACTGGAGTATCCAACATGCTCTAAGGCTATGAGTTGGTGTGGCGCCCTCTGTACTATCAATTTTACAGGGTCCGTCGAGCCATCCCTCCGGTACGGTTCCATGCCCCGTAGGGGTTTTTGTTTTTTGGTGTTTAACCCGGGTGACTGGCGATAATGCACCCTTTTATTTCGGACTGAGTTTGTATTCAGGGCCGGATTGTCCCAAAATATTACTTTGATTTTCCAGGCACTTTCCATCGCACAGTACTTTCATACTATGGACGCCAAGTCAGCAAAGCGTGTAATTTCACGGCGACCTATGGCGTTGAGGATTCCCTTGTCCGTGCAATTATTGCAGAAGAATGAAATTGCGTCTTCCTCACGGCAGTCCTTTATCCTGTTCATAACCGTGGAGGAATCGCCCGAGAATGATGTACTGTTTTTTCGGGCTCTTGCCGGATATTGGATAGATCGCCTATGTTCGGGTGGGTGGGTGGAATTAGATCCGAAACCTCACCCAATCTGAGGCTCCAAGGCCAAGGAGGTTCCGAACTCGGAGGCTTGGATTCTTGGATGTTGTCCAATGAATCTAGCGCGTTGCCTGACTCTAAGTTCAGGTCTTGAGTGTCGTCCTCCCCTCCGCGGGTATCCGGCTTGGAGGGATCGGGAATCCGGACATAGCTAGTCCTTCAGATAGATGAAGGGTCGCCGCATTGTTCCTCCACCACAGCAACGTGATGGGTGACCTGGGGAGAGTTGGTCTCTCTCAGATCTGGTTTAGGCCCAATCTGATCGTAGTCTATAGCGACTCCCAGGGCGGCGATGCGATCCAGGAGCTCGTTTAAGGAAGAGAGCTCCGTCGGATCTAACTGCTCAACGAGTTCCGAGTTGACGTGAAGATTGCTTCCGATGACCCGAGAAATCATCGTCGGCGCGGCGGCCGAACAGGCGGTCATAAGAAAACCGCCCAGCCGGAGAGTTTGGCCGATAGCCAAAGCTCCTTTAGCAATAGTGTCGTCTTTAAAGACGGGATGAGGCATCCTTCCTGATGGCGACGGCACAGAGGAACTCTCAATGAAAGCACCAATGTCGGTGTCAAAACCGGCGGATCTCGGGTAGGGGGTCCCGAATTGTGCGTCTAGGCGGATGGTAACAGGAGACAAGGGACACGATGTTTTTACCCAGGTTCGGGCCCTCTTGATGGAGGTAAAACCCTACTCCTGCTTGATTAATATTGATGATATGGGTAGTACAAGAGTAGACCTACCACGAGATCAGAGAGGCTAAACCCTAGAAGCTAGCCTATGGTATGATTGTTGTTCGTCCTACGGACTAAAACCCTCTGATTTATATAGACACCAAAGAGGGCTAGGGTTACATAGAGTCGGTTACAATGGGAGAAGATCTACATATCAGTATCGCCAAGCTTGCCTTCCACGCCAAGGAAAGTCCCTTCCGGGTACGCGATGAAGTCTTCAATCTTGTATCTTCATAGTCCAGGAGTCCGGCCAAAGGTTATAGTTCGGCTATCCGGACACCCCCTAATCCGGGACTACCTCACTCAACATTGCGAGCTTATGACGCAATGGCAGAACCTCAAAGCGAAGGCGGCTGTCGGCTCTGTTGCACCTCCTGAACCCGACGCAACTTTTCACTGCCGTCCGATTCCACAAGGCTATGTTGTTGTGATGGTGGATGAAATAACAGAGGGATTTGAGGAGCTCGAGCTTTACCACCCTACAGGTGAAGGGGAGACTCAGCTGGGTCTTGCTCTGAAGACTCCATGTCTATGGCGGAAGGAGCACATCAAGCTTCTGAACTGGACGCCTCCGCCTCCTCCTCCTCCTCCTCCTCCGGCAAGTGATCGGGGCACTCCGCCTCCTTCTCAGGTTGCTCCGGCGCATGGGGCCGGCACTCCGCCTCCTTCTCCGCCTGCTCCGGCGCGTCCGAGCAGCCCGACTCCTCCTCCGCCTCGTCAGCAACGGCGGAAGACAGACGATGTCGCTCCGGCTGCTCCAGCGCGTCGGAGCACTCTACCTACTTCTACTACTCGTCAGCAGCAACGGAAGAGAGACGCCACCGCTCCGGCGTCTAGCGGTACAGCCAGAGGCGGGAGGCAATACAGATTCGGTCCATCTCTCAAGCCTCTAGAGAAGTTACCATACGAGATGACCGTGGAGGAAAACGCGAAGATTTGTGAAGCCCAAGTGAGGGACTTCTTTGAAACGCGAAGATCTATGAAACATCCACCTCCGGAGGAGAAGATAGATCTGGTGAAATTGAAGCACACTATCGATGCCCTGAAGCGACCATCACCGCCTCCGCCAGATGACAACCATGTCCGCGCTCTTAAAAAGACACTACAAGAAGCGCGCCGGTCGGGAACTACTTCCAGTGATAAAAGGTTAGAAGAACGAAGAAGTGGGAAAAATTCCCCAGCTCGGCGAACAGGCAAACCAATCGTGCCCCCCGCTCAAGGAATCTAGCAATATCGTCGCTAATCTGCCGGGGATGGTGCCCGGTACCAATCCGGGTGATTACTTGAGCGATGATGTACACTTTGATACAATGGAGGTGGATGAATTCAGATACCAGTATGGGCAGCCTCTCGTCAAACCTGATCATCCTCCTCTAACAACGATGATGCAAAGATTCCATGAATGGTACATGAAAACCTGCAGGGAGTCTGGGAAGAATGTTTTCACGATGAGAATTAAAGAGGAGCACGACCTCGTTGGAACTGGTCTGTTTTCTGTTGCATTTGAGGATTTATTCCAGTTATACAATAAAAAGGCCCTCGACAAAACACTTGTGACTTGCTACTGTGTGTAAGTACTACTCATGTAATTAAGTCTCTCTCTCTCTCTCTCTATATATATATAGCTCAGCTCTTTCATTGCATGTATATATAATTATCCTCACTATTATGCAGATTGAAGATCATCAAATGCAGGAAAGCGCAAATCTAGGACATTGGGTTCATTAACCCAGATACCATACATGAATGGACGGTTAAACACAATGTCACAGAAACAGAGGACAACTTGCTACAATCGTTGCTTAAAATTCAACACAAAGATAAAATACTCTTTCCTTACAACTTCAAGTGAGTGTTAATGTCTTATGCACATTCGGTTTCCCTTATTATTACTCGAGGTTATAGTAATGTAATTGATCAGTTATGCATGCATGCGCAGCTTCCACTTTATTCTGCTAGAGATCTGGCTTGAGAAGGGAGTAGTAACCACCATAGACTCGAGACGAAAAGATCCCAAGGACTATGCAAACATGACTGAAATGCTCCAGAAGTAAGTTCAATCGATCATTATCGCACCATATCGGCAACTTTGTTCATTTGATCCTGATATCAAATAATTATTTTCTTTGTCTGGCAGGGTTTGGAAAGAGTTCACCACAATGACTCTAGGACTGCCGAGCGAGCTGCGATTTACACCCAAAAGTAAGTACTACTACCTAGTTCCGCGCATCTCCCATTGATTCTAGTTTCATCAATACCATTTATAATGCTTGATTATCAGTTTAATTGAAATCTATTTCTCGTAAATTGGTTGTGGCAGGAAGCCGGGAATGATTTTTTTGTGGATACTACGTTTGCGAGTACATCTACAACGCGACGATCTCTAATAAGTGGGGCTACTCTAAAAAACAATATGATGGGTGTAAGCAAAAAATATTCACAATTTTATTTTATTACCATCATTTGTGTTGAGTTTCATTCATATACATGTATTGACCCCCTTCTTCAAATTAGGTCTGGCAGATGCAGGATGAACTCCTACCACATGATCGCAAAAACCCAATTCAAGAATCCTATTGGCGTGATTCTTTCTGGACTATGTCATCAATAAAGCCGGAGAATACCATGTGGAAATTGAGATAGACATGAGATGTTCGGGATTGTAAGAGATCTTATATTGTATATATGTAGCGAGAACTTGTTGTTCGACCAATCTCTCGGAAAAGGAGGAGGTCGATCACTTCTCTCTGTATATCTTCATGACGATCTTGTGTACTTAATGGTTTCCTTCATTTGCTTACTAGCTAGCGTGTCACGAGTTCTCTCTATGCGTATAGTACTTAGCGTCAACCAAGCACAGAGATAAGAGAGGTCACTTCTCTCTATTAGCTAGCAAACACAATATATGAAACCCCTAAATTAACCCTCCAAAACCCCCAACCCCCCCCCCCATTTCAAAAAAAACAAAAACCCCAACTCCTGAGCTGCTAACACGTGGACGCTTTTTGGTCCCAGTTGGTGTTACCAACCGGCCAAAGGCCCTCCTACCAGGGGTCGCCGTAGCAGCCACATGGAGCCCCACCTGTCCCGGTTCGTAAGCAAACCGGGACTAAAGGTCATGGGCTTTAGTCACGACCCTTTAGTCTCGGTTCCAGAACCGGGACAAATGGGCCTTTTTATACTAGTGAGGGAATAACGTATGTTGTCATTATGGTATGACCGGTAAATATCTTCGTAGAATATGTAGGAGCCAATATGAGCATCCAGGTTCCGCTGTTGGTTATTGACCGGAGAGGTGTCTCGGTCATGTCTACATAGTTCTCGAACTCGTAGGGTTCGCACGCTTAACGTTCGACGACGATTTGTTATTATATGAGTTATGTGATTTGGTGACCGAATGTTGTTCGGAGTCCCGGATGAGATCACGGACATGATGAGGAGTATCGAAATGGTCGAGAGGTAAAGATTGATATATAGGACGATGATATTCGGACACCAAAAGTGTTTCGGGAAGCACCGGGTACTTACCGGGTCATCGGAAGGGGTTCCAGGCACCCCCGAAAAAGATATTAGCCTTATGGGCCAAGAGGGGAAACACACCAGCCACAAAGGGCTGGTGCTTCATATGGGCTGGCCAAATTGGAGAAGGAAAGGGGAAGGATGAAAGGAAAAAGGGAATAGGATTCCCCCTTCCGCCTCTTCCCTTCCTACTCCGAATAGGAATAGGAAAGTGGGGAGGCCGAATTGGGAGGTGCCCAAGTAGGATTCCTCCTACTTGGGGCGCCCCCTTGGCTGCCTCTCCTCCCGTCCAACCTATATATATGAAGGGGGGCACCGCTAGAACACACACCAACAATTGTTAGCCGTGTGCGGCACCCCCCCCCCCCCTCCACAGTTTACGCCTCCGGTCATATCTTCATAGTGCTTAGGCGAAGCCCTGCGCGGATCACTTCACCATCACCATCACCACGTCGTCGTTCTAACGGAACTCTCCCTCGACACTTTCCTGGATCAAGAGTTCGAGGGACGTCATCGAGATGAACATGCGCAGAACTCGGAGGTGTCGTACATTCGGTGCTTTATCGGTCGGAACGAGAAGAAGTTCGACTACATCAATCGCGTTGTCAAACGCTTCCGCTTTCGGTCTACGAGGGTACGTGGACACACTCTCCCCCTCTCGTTGATATGCATCTCCTAGATAGATCTTGCGTGAGCGTAGGAATTTTTTTGAAATTGCATGCTACGTTTCCCAACAGTTGGCATATATACCTGTCAGCAAAAACATTTGACGACGCGTCCGTCAAGTGCCATAGACAACACATCGGACTCTACCATGTGGTCCATATGTGCCGACGGTTAAATCGTCGGCATATATGGACCACCTGGTAGCTTTGGTGCCTCCTCTGGACTAGTCCAAGTCGCACGCACACCCCGCAGGCCATACAATCCATCATATTGGTATTCCTGATTTGTCGTATAAATGCACAAAGAACTCGAGCTTCCCAGGAAGTAGTGATTGGTATTCAAAGGGCTAGCATAGCAAGGCCATGACCAAGCAAGAAGCCCGGGAAATATTAGGTATCAGTGAAAATACGAGTTGGGAAGAGATTGCGCAAGTGTGTGATAATATAAGCCCGTTCTCTTGATATCTTCTAGCACTTGTCATGATATTTGTATGAACTAAAGTTGTTTCATCAAATTAAGATTTTCAAAGCACATCTACACTAATTGCTTCAGCTTAAAACTGATGTGTTCATGTGATTGTGTGCTACCTGCAGGGATTGTAACACTGAACATCACGGATAATGTGGTGGAGGATGAAGACACTAGTAGCATTGTGAGCAGTTTCAAGACAGACAACCCCTTCTCAAAAGGCGCTGAGTAGGAGACTGAAAAGGAGGATGAGATTAACAATGAGCAGGAGGAGGAGGCTGACAATGAGGAGAAGGAGGAGGCTGACAGAGACGATGACAAGAAGGAACATCAGACTGACGACGACAAGGGCAACCAAACTGATGACCACAATGGCAATGACCTCAGCTAACTCAAGTTGTGCTTAAGACAGACTAGATGATTTGCTGGTAATAAAATTCTATGTATCTTCCAACAACTATATTATCTATAGACGAAGCATGTTGTCTTAGTACTTGAACCCAGCATGCACTACGCATGCTAATTTGTTTATGTCTATGTACTACCATGTTTGGGCCTAAAGTATGCTAGTGAAATAATCTAATTTGGGGACTTTTTTTTGTCGAGTAACTATGCATTGCGCACATTATATCACAAATAAACTACCCAGGAGAGTTAATAATGATGCTCCGCACTTGCAAAGTAAAGACGAAGACGGTGTCCGTCCCACAAACTCTTTAATCGCAACCGACATGCTGATCCAAAGAAACAAACTAACTTTTTCTTTTTTCCAAAATGGGATAACCCCTTTCCATTAATAGTTCAACTGGGATATTTAGTTATTACAAGAGCAGCATGTTGGGATTGGAAAAGAGAGGCAATGAGTTGGGGCATTAACATGAAACCGTTGTGAGTGATCGCCATCGAAGCGCTACTTATCGGGCAAACACCTGCTACCACCGGTAACCTCAACAGTGGAGTTCAATACAATAAAAAGGCGAGACTTTATCGATATCTCTGTGAAGCCACTCTTTGATCACACTATCAAGTTATCCCCATTATCGGTTTTGTTCTCTTTTATCCTTTTTGTATTTCGGTATCCCCATGATCACTATGTCCAGACAATTATGAATATTGTAAAACTAAGCGGGTCCAGAGAGTATCTCTCCATCATTTGAGCAGCAAATCCCAGTCTTAAACTATCAAGTCCCTTGACATACTTTTCTGATGTACTTTCATCCATTTACGGGTAACATTTTGCAAACCCAAAGTAACCGTCCGGTATGAAGATCCATGACATTCTCATGGTCTAAGGCATGAGTATACGTTAACATATAGTATGATAATATCGATGACATGGTGACAATGGGATCATGAATTAATCGTAAGTTGGGTATGTTCAACATCATTGTTCTACCAACAATGTGCTCACATTATTGCCGGCATCCTGGTTACTTTAACAATGCTTGTCCTATAATGAGGAAAACATGACCATCGTGCAATACATGACCTAGTCTTAGAGGTGAGACTAGGGATCCATTTGGCGTTTATGTTTCCACACATGCAACTGAGTTTTCTCCAAATCTCAAATTCAAAAATCATTGCAATTACAACATACAAATATAATCGCTAATTACGTAGATGGAAATAAAACAATACTTTACTATTGCTTCTAGGGTGTGTTTTCAACAATAATGTCATTGTGCTAATAATTCCAACAAGAAGCATGTTGCGATTGCTATGTCATAATGTCACTGTGCGAAGAGTTACAAAAAGAAGAATTTTCAATTCCTATGTCATGGTGCTACATGTTCAAATATCATTGTGCTAAGAGTTCTAGATTATAGGAATGTTCATATTGCTATGATGTTGTGCTATATGTTCAAATGCTGTTGTGCTAAGTTTTATAAATTATAATGCTCCTATTAACATGTTAGAATTTTAGCATACATGCATGTATGTTAATATGTTATATTGATTGATTGAGAAACAGTAAAACAGAGCCGCATACGATGCCTCGCAGCGATTTGGGGCTCTTCACCGTCCAATCATGCTGTTATACGTCTCGGATCCCACACATGCGTCCCACGCCGTTCTTTGGGGCATTTTCAGGCATGAACGAACCCCGCCCAGGCCGCTGCTCCGGAAACGGTATAGGTGGCATGTCGTTGAGCGGGCCTTTTCCAGTGGGAATCTGGTTTGGAAGGCCCATTCTCGCTTCTTTTCTTAGCGGCCCGCCAAGGCTTCGCTTCTCTGATGACAAGACGAGCTACCTCTCAAAAAAACAAGACGAGTTGTTCTAAAAAAAAGATGAAAAGACAAGAGCCTCCACGACAACCTCGCTAGGACCGTGACAGGGTGCTCGACGCGCGTCTCCAATGCCGACATGCTTGTCCCAGAGTTCCCCGCCATGTTCTATGGCTTTCACCTCTCACTACCGGACTCGCGGCCTATGCCGACGGCCCTGGGCCGTCGGCATAGGTCATTTCCCGTTGGCATAGATCTATGCCTATGGCTGCCGTCGGCATAGATCACGTCAGCGTAGTCTTGTCACACCGTCGGCATAGTATAGCCGTTGGCATAAGGACCTATGCCGACGGCTGCCGCTCGGCCGTCGGCAGTGTTTTTCGCCTGACGGCAACGAACGGCGCCGTCAAAAGTGCTAACGAATCACGGGAAGCCAGATGGTAGAGATATGTCGACAGCTTTGCCGTCGGCATACCTCTGCCATGTGGCTTCCCGTGGTGCCTCCTGGTGGCAGGGCTATGCCTACGGCAAAGCCGTGGGCATAGACGAAATCTATGCCGACGGCTTTGCCGTAGGCATAGCCGTGCCATGTGTCGCCCCCTGGTGCCTCCTGGCGGCAGGGCTATGCCTACGGCAAAGCCGTCGGCATAGATTAGATTAAAATCTATGCCGACGGCTTTGCCGTAGGCATAGCCCTGCCACATGGCATGCGCTGGGAAGCCCTGGGCTCATCTATGCCGACGGCTTTGCCGTAGGGATAGTTTTTTTTTCCTGTTTTCTCTTTTCAATTCATTTGACAGCATTTCAAAGCAGAAAAATATGAGATTATGCAGAAATATGACAGTTCATCATCTAAACACACTCAAGTTCATCATCTAAACATACTCAAGTTCATCATCATCATTTAAACATACTCAAGTTCATCATCTAAAGATCATCACTGGTGAAAGTTCGTGAACATAAGTAGTGCAAGACATGGAACATAAGTAGGAACATGAAAGGTATGGCACGATGGCCACATGCACGGGTATCATCATCGACATCAAGCAAGACCGCCGCCGCCAAAACCACCACCGCCAAAACCACCACCGCCAAGACCACCTCCGCCAAAACCACCACCTCCAAGACCACCTCCGCAAAAACCGCCACCGCGACCACCATCACTCTGCCAGATCGGAGTGACTAGGGTCGACGGAGCAGGAGTCGAGCTACCAGTCCCCTACATGTTTGAGAGAATATTCTAACGGTAAATATGATATGATAGTGTTAAATGAACGAGAACTAGTTTCTCAGTAGTTAGGCAAATGTACTAACCGGACTATCACTGCCTAGTGCCACCCATTCATCGAACGTGGGCACGTGTGGGGGTTCTCCCACAGGTGGTGGTGGGGTCCCATTTGTGGTGGATCCGTGCGGTTAGTCCAAGACGCTAACATAGCCTGGATGTTAGTTAAACAAGCAAACTAGAAGGTCAAAAGGAATGAAAGTGCAAAATTTTAGCTTGGTTTTAAGAGGGCAAAACTAACCGTCATCATCTGACGGTTGTAATCATCGTTTGCCTTCACTCGTTGCAAGTACTCCCGCACCTCGAGATTCCTATGCTCTACAAAGGCCTTATATGCCTACATAATTTAGGTTGTTTCTAAGTGAGCAATGCTGAAAATAAACTGAGAATGTTAAGAGAGAAAGAAGATAAAGGGGAAGTACTTACAAAGATCTTTGGTCAAGGGCTAAGGAGTCTGTGAACGCCCGTGCATTTCTAACTGGCTCGGGTTGGTAGCCCGAAGCCGTGTGTACGGAATCGAAGGAGTGGTCAAGCCATCGAAACACGGATACCGCCATGTGACTTCCACGGATGGCCACCACCGCCGTGTCGCCGATCTGAGATCGGGCGACCTCGTGAACAGGAACATCCGGATGCAACTTCCGATAGTTCTGAGTGTAAGACTCCTGTGTGCTCCTCGGTCTTGCCGTAGTACTGGCTCTCGCCGTCCTTGCGATCACTCCGCTCGCGGGCCAGCTTCCACGACTCAATGTCTGAGAGCGGCATCTTCAACTTGTCCTCCTGCAACGTCAAACAGAAGTTAGCCATACATAACAACATGACGGTAAAGAAGAACAAAAATGCATCATGCATATAGATATACCTTCATGGCCTTGAAGCCTCAGTGGTTTCTGTTTCCTTGGTCGTGTGTCCCGTCTTTTCCACGGTTAGCCCGGGCCTTGCTGCTCTTGGCAGCAAACTCTGCATCGTCGCCGAGCCACCTATCCACCAAACTCGCCCATCCTTCATCCCTTCCATAGCACCAACGAGGAACAACCTATGCAAATTTTGGAAGCATGACATGTGAGCACGAAACATATAGTTGACTGCTTGAAACAATGAAAAGTCAGTAATAGTTACCATTATGAACTGCTCCCTGTTCAAGGTAAGTCGTTGCCTCTGCGCTTGAGTTTTGGTCATCTTTTGGTGCAGGTAGATGTGGTAGTACTGCGAGATGGCAACCCAGCGCACCTAGTACTGCAACTAACGAGCTTTCTTCTTCGCAGCCGCAAGCAAGACCACGTCGGCTCTTGCCTTGTGCTCGTCAAGAACTCTATAGAGTTGCTGCAATCATGCATAAACTAGAAGCAAACAAGGCATGAGTTGAGTGACTCAATGATAAACTATGAAAAAAACTGAAGACAAGTGATTCAGAAGAGAACTTACCCAAAATTTGCTGATCATGGCCTTAGCGGTCGTCCCGTACTCTGTGTTGCTGCAAGCCTCGTAGTGGGCCCAGCTCGTGGCCAAAACCCGCTGTTGCGGGTCCTTGTCTGGCCGCGGGCAGAATAGGCCAGGCCAAAACTCCTTCAACAGGACAGTGATAAGGCTGTTTGGTTTATGGCCCTTTCCGCGAAGGATCCAGTTACAGCAAAAGAATAAAAGGATTGCCATGTGTACAATAAGAAAATGTTTTCATGTGTTGAAAATATGATTGAGAGGCACTTACTCTGTCCCCGCAGGTTCAATGAGCCACTTGCGCGCCTTGATAGAAGGTGGTGTAGGTACTCCAGCATTACCACGCAGCCACCCCTGCGGAGCACCCGGTGGCAAGTCACCCCACAACTCGGGGTCAACCTCCCCTCCACCACCCTCCTCGCCCTCCTCCTCACCCTCCTCCTCGGCCTCCTCCTCCTCGCCCTCCTCCTCCTCACCCTCCTCCTCCTCGCCATCAAGAACATACTCATCCTCCTCAGACTCAGAAGGTTCCTCAGTATAGGAGGGCATCGAAGAAGACCCTCCTATTTTAGACACGGCCTGGAGTTTTTTGCCCCGGCTGCCTCTTCCCCCACCTCCTCCTCCTCTAGGGGCTCTCCCTCCACCCCCTCCTCCTCTAGGGTCTCCTCCCCCAAACCCTCCACCTCCCTGTGAGGTGCCATCCTCGCGTAGTCAGGAGGGAACCTTGTGGGCTCGTCCACTCCAAGTAAGTCCTTTGAATTTACTGAGGAAACTGGCGCCGCTGGACTTGCCCATGATTAGCAAACCTGCATTGAGAAGAGAATAAACAATTAGTAAGGATATCAAATAAACAAGCATACAAGAAAAACATTAATAACAGAAGAGCACATTAAGCATACTATTGTAATGATCATTAAAAGAACTTACATTTTCTAGAACCCATATGAATCATCACTATTGTAATCTATTTGTCGACCGGTCTCATCATCACTATCATGCATATCTTCTTCGTTGTCTAACGGAGGTGGAGGCTCTTCCTCATCGTCAGCGTCTTCATTTAACTTTTCAAGCATAATTATGTCTCTTTGATTCCAACTGCCTCACCATCAATACGTGTGTCATCATCGTTTGGGTCTAGGTCAACATAACCCAAGTCATCATCCTCGTAGTTTCAGACCACGTCATCGTGTTCCTCTTGAAAGAACACTCCCTAGTATGTCATGGGGTTTATGTTGTAGTAATCATCATCGTTCGGGTCCGGTAGCTTACCATGTGGCGACACCTTGAACACAACTTCCCAACCCTTTAGGTACTCTTTCTGGCATGGGTAAGGCAGATAATATACTTGTGTGGCCTGGGTAGCGGCAATAAAGAGATCAGCTCCAGCATAGACGGTTGATGGTTTAACTTCAACTAAACCAATGTATATGCGTATGTCTCGGACCCTTTTCGGGTCGAACCATCGGCATTTGAACACGGTGAGACTTAGGGGTTCGCAGCCACGCTTGAATGTAAGCTCAGATATTTTTCCTACCCTTCCGTAGTAATCTACTTTATTATCTCCTTCAGTGAAGACTCCGGTATTTATGGTTTTGGGATCAGGCCGACTGTTCTGGTGCTCCTCTATATGGAAGCGATACCCATTCACATCATACTTTTGGCATGTCATGACGGCAGGGTCAAAACCCATGGAAACCCATCTTAATTCTTCATCCATTGATTCGTTCGGATCATTTCCCTACAAGTTTAATTGAAATTGTAGGGTGCATGAGTTCAATTGGAATTGTACGGTGAAATAGGTAATAGGGAAGTGTGAAAATTACTTTCTCCATGAACCACACAATGAAATTTTTCCTTCCATCAGCACCCTTTCGGAGAAGAGCAAGTGCCTCCGCTTCAGTAGGAGGAAGCATTCCCGTCCACTCTTCATCAACGAATCGACTACAATAAGCAAAGCGGTGTAAGAACTAGGCAAAGTGAACATAACGAATTGACTAAAAGAATGGTGCAAAGCTATTACCTCATCCACTCATCTTCAACTTCCTTGATGTTGTGCAAGATATAGAACATGACATCCTCCCACTCATCTCGTGGCATGAGATAAGGTGTCGAGCATCCAGCCCTGCCGCCCGATGGATAGAGGCAACTTGGGTTTATACTTGGGTTCTTCTGCATTGTATCGAGACACCTTATTGTGCAACGTGTGAACATGGTCCGGATAATAGGCTGTCCTGAGGTCTGCCACCTCCTCTAGGATAACTGCCTAAGCTATGGAAGCTTCAATCTTAGCTTTGTTTCCACATTTCTGTCTCAGATGCTTGTTCTATCTCTCAGGGCCGTATTGCCAACGATTCTGCACAAGGCCTGATACGTCTTGCTACCTCTTGAGCACTGCGTTGGATTTCCCCGAAGAGGAGAGGATGATGCAGCAAAGTAGTGTAAGTATTTCCCTCAGTTTTTTAGAACCAAGGTATCAATCCAGTAGGAGGGTACGCATAAGTCCCTCATACCTGCACAAAACAATAGCTCCTCGCAACCAACGCGATTAGGGGTTGTCAATCCCTTCATGGTCACTTACGAGAGTGAGATCTGATAGAGATGATAAATAATATATATTTTTGGTATTTTTGATATAGAGATGCAAACTGAAAAGTAAAAGGCAAAGTAAAAACAAAGGAAGTATTAAAGTGATGGAGATTGATATGATGAGAATAGACCCAGGGGCCATAGGTTTCACTAGTGGCTTCTCTCAAGAGCATAAGTATTCTACGGTGGGTGAACAAATTACTGTTGAGCAATTGACAGAATTGAGCATAGTTATGAGGATATCTAGGTATGATCATGTATATAGGCATCACGTCCGAGACAAGTAGACCGACTCCGCCTGCATCTACTACTATTACTCCACCCATCGACCGCTGTCCAAAGATGCATCTAGAGTATTAAGTTAAAAATAGAGTAACGCCTTAAGCAAGATGACATGATGTAGAGGGATACATTCATGCAATATGATAAAAAAAAAACCATCTTGTTATCCTTGATGGCAACAATACAATACGTGCCTTGCTGCCCCT
Organism: Aegilops bicornis; assembly: GCA_021605145.1. Taxonomy (NCBI): domain Eukaryota; kingdom Viridiplantae; phylum Streptophyta; class Magnoliopsida; order Poales; family Poaceae; genus Aegilops; species Aegilops bicornis. The sequence goes on from CM038673.1 coordinate 84,511,268, forward strand.
TCTGTCACTGGGAAAGGACATCGCAAGATTGAACCCAAAGCTAAGCACTTCTCCCATTGCAAGAACTACCAATCTAGTTGGCCAAACCAAACGGATAATTTGAAGAGACTTGCAAAGATAACCAATCATACATAAAAGAATTCAGAGAAGATTCAAATATTGTTCATAGATAATCTTGATCATAAACCCACAATTCATCGGTCTCAACAAACACACCGTAAAAAGAAGATTACATCGAATAGATCTCCACGAGAGAGGGGAGAACATTGTATTGAGATCCAAAAAGAGAGAAGAAGCCATCTAGCTACTAGCTATGGACCCGAAGGTCTGAAGTAAACTACTCACACTTCATCGGAGGGGCTATGGTGATGATGTAGAAGCCCTCCATGGTGGATGCCCCCTCCGGCGGAGCTCCGGAACAGGCCCCAAGATGGGATCTCGTGGATACAGGAAGTTGCGGCGGTGGAATTAGGTTTTTGGCTCCCTTCTGATCGTTTGGGGGTACGTAGGTATATATATAGGAGGAAGGAGTACGTCGGTGGAGCAACAGGGGGCCCACGAGGCAGGGGGCGCGCCCTAGGGGGGGCGCCCCCCACCCTCGTGACCGCCTCTGTTACTTCTTGGAGTAGGGTCCAAGTCTCCCGGATCATGTTCGGTGAGAAAAATCACGTTCCCGGAGGTTTCATTCCGTTTGGACTCCGTTTGATATTCCGTTTCTTTGAAACACTGAAATAGGCAAAAAAACAGCAATTCTGGGTTGGGCCTCCGGTTAATAGGTTAGTCCCAAAAATAATATAAAAGTGGAAAATAAAGCCCAATGTAGTCCAAAACAGTAGACAAAGTAGCATGGAGCAATCAAAAATTATAGATACGTTGGAGATGTATCAGGCATCCCCAAGCTTAATTCCTGCTCGTCCTCGAGTAGGTAAATGATAAAAAGAAAAAAATTTGATGCGGAGTGATACTTTGGCATAATTTCAATGTAAATCTTCTTAATTGTGGTATGAATATTCAGATCCGAAAGATTCAAGACAAAAGTTCATATTGACATAAAAATAATAATACTTCAAGCATACTAACTAAGAAATTATGTCTTCTCAAAATAACATGGCCAAAGAAAGTTATCCCTACAAAATCATATAGTCTGGCTATGCTCCATCTTGCCCACACAAAATATTTAAATCATGCACAACCCGATGACAAGCCAAGCAATTGTTTCATACTTTAACATTTTCAAAACTTTTTCAATCTTCACGCAATACATGAGCGTGAGCCATGGATATAGCACTATATGTGGAATAGAATGGTGGTTGTGGAGAAGACAAAAGGAGAAGATAGTCTCACATCAACTAGGCGTATCAACGGGCTATGGAGATGCCCTCAATAGATATCAATGTGAGTGAGTAGGGATTGCCATGCAACGGATGCACTAGAGCTATAAGTATATGAAAGCTCAACAAAAGAAACTAAGTGGGTGTGCATCCAACTCGCTTGCTCATGAATACCTAGGGCATTTGAGGAAGCCCATCATTGGAATATACAAGCCAAGTTCTATAATGAAAAATTCCCACTAGTATATGAAAGTGACAAAATGAGAGATTCTCTATCATGAAGATCTTGGTGCTACTTTGAAGCACAAGTGTGGTAAAAGGATAGTAACATTGTCCCTTCTCTCTTTTTCTCTCATTTTTTTATTTGGGCCTTTTCTCTCTTCTTTTTTATGGCTTCTTTCTTTTTTCATTTTTCTTTTTTGTTCTTTTTCGTCCAGAGTCTCATCCCGACTTGTGGGGGAATCATGGTCTCCATCATCCTTTCCTCACTTGGGACAATGCTCTAAAGAATGATGATCATCACACTTTATTTTTCTTACAACTCAACAATTACAACTCGATTCTTAGAACAAAGTATGACTCTATATGAATGCCTCCGGCGGTGTATCGGGATATGCAATGAATCAATAGTGACACGTATGAAAGAATTATGAACGGTGGCTTTGCCACAAATACGATGTCAACTACATGATCATGCTAGCAATATGACAATGATGGAGCGTGTCATAATAAACGGAACGGTGGAAAGTTGCATGGCAATATATCTCAGAATGGATATGGAAATGCCATGATAGGTAGGTATGGTGGCTGTTTTGAGGAAAATATATGGTGGGTGTATGATACCAGCGAAAAGTGCGCGGTATTAGAGAGGCTAGCAATAATGGAAGGATGGGAAAAAGTGTGTATAATCCATGGACTCAACATTAGTCATAAAGAACACATATACTTATTGCAAAAATCTAGAAGTTATCAAAGCAAAGTATTACACGCATGCTCCTAGGGGATAGATTGGTAGGAAAAGACCATCGCTTCGTCCCCGACCGCCACTCATAAGGAATACAATCAATAAATAAATCATGCTCCGAGTTCATCACATAACGGTTCACCATAATGCATGCTACGGGAATCACAAACTTCAACACAAGTATACTTTAAATTCACAACTACTAAACTAGCATGACTCTCATATCACCATCTTCATATCTCAAAACAATTATCAAGCATCAAAATTTTCTTAGTATTCAACGCACTCAAAAGAAAGTTTCACATATCTTGAATACCAAGTATATTAATATTAAGCAAATTACCATGCTATTAACGACTCTCAAAATAATTTAAGTAAAGCATGAGAGATCAATAGTTTCTTTAAAACAAATCCACCACCGTGCTCTAAAAGATCTAAGTGAAGCACTAGAGCAAAAATTATCACGCTCAAAAGATATAAGTGAAGCACTATGAGCAAAACTATCAAGCTCAAAAGATATAAGTGAAGCACATAGAGTATTCTATCAAATTCCAATTTATGTATGGTTCTCTCAAAAGGTGTGTACAGCAAGGATGATTGTGGTAAACTAACAATCAAAGACGCAAATAATACAAGACGCTCCAAGCAAAACACATATCATGTGGTGAATAAAAATATAGCTCCAAGTAAATTACCGATGGAAGTAGATTTAAAGAGGGATGCCTTCCGGGGCATCCCCAAGCTTTGACTTTTTGGTGTACTAGTGTTACCTTGGGGGTGCCATGGGCATCCCCAAGCTTAGGCTCTTGCCACTCCTTGTTCCATAATCCATCAAAAGAATTTACCCAAAACTTGAAAACTTCACAACACAAAACTCAATAGAAATCTCGTGAGCTCCATTAGAGAAAGAAAACAAAAGACTACTTTAAGGTACTGTAATGAACTCATTATTTATTTATATTGGTGTTAAACCTACTGTATTCCAACTTCTCTATGGATTATAAACTATTTTACTAGCCATAGATTCATCAAAATAAGCAAACAACACACGAAAAACAGAATCTGTCAAAAACAGAACAGTCTGTAGTAATCTGTAACTAACGCAAACTTCTGGAACTCCAAAAATTCTACCAAAATAGGACGACCTAGAATTTTTTTTTAATGATCAGCCTTAATTGGAATCAGTATTTTATCACGTTCTTGTGATTTTTAACAATTGTTTTCTTGAACAGAAAGATTCTGGAAATTACAGCAAGATCAAATAATTATCATCCAAGAAGATCCTATAGGTCTAACTTGGCACAAACACTAATTAAAACATAAAACCACATCTAAACAGAGGCTAGATGGATTATTTATTCCTAAACAGAAGCAAAAACAAAAACTAAAAATAAAATTGGGTTGCCTCCCGACAAGCGCTATCGTTTAACGCCCCTAGCTAGGCATAAAAGCAAGGATAGATTTAAGTATTGTCCTCTTTGGTAGGCAATCCATAGGTGGCTCTCATGATAGATTCATATGGTAATTTTATTTTATTTCTAGGAAGGTGTTACATGCCCTTATTTAAGGGAAATTGGAATCTAATATTCCCTTCCTTCATATCAATAATTGCAACAATCGTTCTAAGGAAAGGTCTACCAAGGATAATAGGGCAAGAAGGATTGCAATCTATATCAAGAACAATAAAATCTACGGGCACATAATTCCTATTTGCAACAATAAGAACATCATTAATTCTTCCCATAGGCTTTTTAATAGTGGAATCCGCAAGGTGCAAGTTTATAGAGCAATCATCAAAGTCACGGAAATCTAGCAAATCACACAAGGTTTTGGGGATAGTAGAGACACTAGCACCCAAATCACACAAGGCATGAAACTCATAATTTTTTATTTTAATTTTAATAGTAGGTTCCCACTCATCATAGAGATTTCTAGGGATAGAGACCTTCAACTCAAGTTTTTCTTCATAACATTGCATCAAGGCATCAACAATGTGTTCGGTAAAGGCCTTATTTTGACTATAAGCATGAGGAGAATTTAGCACGGATTGCAACAAGGAAATACAATCAATTAAAGAGCAATTTTCATAACTAAATTCCTTGAGATCCAATATAGTGGGTTTAGCAACATCTAGGTTTTTATTTCTTTCAATCCCACATTTATCAATTTCATCATCAAGATCTAAAACTCCAATTCTTAGAGCGCCTTCTAGGTAAAGGAAGATCATATTCAGTTTCATCAAGATTCATATTGCAAAACAAAGATTTAATGGGAGACACATCAATAACTTTTAGATCTTCATCTTGATTTTCATAGGAATTGGAAGAACACGCTTTAGCACGATCTCTAAGCGAAAAAGGAAATAGCTTCAATTTAACGACATCATTATCGACATCTTTCTTCTTTTGCATATCACACAAATCCACGAAGCTATTTAGATGAGTAGCGGCATCTTCACTAGGAAGGCCGGCGAATTGATCTTTCATAACAAGATTCAATAAAGCAGCATTGACTTCACACGATTCAGTATTGGCAAGAGGAGCAATCAGAGTGCTAAGTAAATCATTATTGTTGGTATTGGTAAAGTCACACAATTTGGTATTATCTTGAGCCATACTGACAAGCAAGCAATCCAACACACAAGCAAACAAGCGAACGAGAAAAAGGCAAAAGGAAAAGAGAAGGCGAATAAAATGGCAAGGGTGAAGTGGAGGAGAGGAAAACGAGAGGCAAATGGCAAATAATGTAATGTGAGAGATAAGGCATTGTGATGGGTACTTGGTATGTTGACTTTTTATGAGACTCCCTAAGAACGGCAAGAAGAAATCCTTCTTGCTACGCCTTGAGCTTATGCTGGTTTTCCTCAAGAGGAGAGGATGATGCAGCAGAGTAGCGTAAGTATTTCCCTCAGTTTTTGAGAACCAAGGTATCAATCCAAGATGAGGCCAATGCCGCAAGTCCCTCGTACCTACACAAAGCAAATAACTCCTCGCAACTAACGCGAATAGGGGTTGTCAATCCCTTCACGGTCACTTACGAGAGTGAGATCTGATAGAGATGATAGATAATATTTTTGGTATTTTTGGTATAAAGATGCAAAGTAAAATAAAACGCAAGGTAAAAAGCAAAGAAATAATAAAGCGTAGGAAGATTAATATGATGAGAATAGACCCGGGGGCCATAGATTTCACTAGTGGCTTCTCTCAAGAGCATAAGTATTTTACGGTGGGTGAACGAATTACTGTTGAGCAATTGGTAGAATTGAGCATAGTTATGAGAGTATCTAGGTATAATCATGTATATAGGCATCACGTCTGAGACAAGTAGACCGACTCCTGCCTGCATCTACTACTATTACTCCACTCATCGACCGCTATCCAGCATGCATCTAGAGTATTAAGTTAATGAAAATAGAGTAACGCCTTAAGCAAGATGACATGATGTAGAGGGATAAATTCATGCAATATGATAAAAAAAACATCTTGTTATCGTCGATGGCAACAATACAATACGTGCCTTGCTTCCCCTACTGTCACAGGGAAAGGACACCGCAAGAATTAACCCAAAGCAAAGCACTTCTCCCATAGCAAGAACAACCAAACTAGTTGGCCAAACCAAACGGATAATTCAAGAGACTTGCAAAGATAACCAATCATACATAAAAGAATTCAGAGAAGATTCAAATATTGCTCACAGATAATCTTGATCATAAACCCACAATTCATCGATCTCAACAAACACACCGCAAAAAGAAGATTACATTGAATAGATATCCACGAGAGAGGGGGAGAACATTGTATTGAGATCCAAAAAGAGAGAAGAAGCCATCTAGCTACTAACTATGGACCTGAAGGTCTGAGGTAAACTACTCACACATCATCGGAGAGGCTATGATGATGATGTAGAAGCCCTCCATGGTGGATTCCCCTTCCGGCGGACCTCCGCAACAGGCCCCAAGATGGGATCTAGTGGATACAGAAAGTTGCGGCGGTGGAATTAGGTTTTTGGCTCCGTACCTGATCTGTTGGGGGTACGTAGGTATATATAGGAGGAAGGAGTATGTCGGTGGAGCTTCGGGGGGCCCACGAGGCAGGGGGCGCACCCTAGGGGGGGCCCTCCACCCTCGTGGCCGCCTCCCTCCTTTCTTGACCGAGGGTCCAAGTCTCCTGGATCTTATCTGATGAGAAAATCATGTTCCCGAAGATTTCATTCCGTTTGGACTCCGTTTGACATTTTGTTTCTTCAACACACTAAAATAGGCAAAAAACAGCAATTCTGGGCTGGGCCTACGGTTAATAGGTTAGTCCCAAAAGTAATATAAAAGTGGAAAATAAAGCCCAATATGGTCCAAAACAATAGATAATATAGCATGGAGCAATCAAAACTTATAGATACGTTGGAGACGTATCAGGCATCCCCAAGCTTAATTCCTGCTCGTCCTCGAGTACGTAAATGATAAAAAGAGAATTTTTGATGCGGAGTGCTACTTGGCATAATTTCAATGTAACTACCAATCTAGTTGGCCAAACCAAATGGATAATTCGAAGAGACTTGCAAAGATAACCAATCATACATAAAATAATTCAGAGAAGATTCAAATATTGCTCATAGATAATCTTGATCATAAACCCACAATTCATCGGTCTCAACAAACACACCACAAAAAGAAGATTACATCGAATAGATATCCACGAGAGAGGGGGAGAACATTGTATTGAGATCCAAAAAGAGAGAAGAAGCCATCTAGCTACTAACTATGGACCTGAAGGTCTGAGGTAAACTACTCACACATCATCGGAGAGGCTATGATGATGATGTAGAAGCCCTCCGTGGTGGATTCCCCTTCCGGCGGAGCTCCGCAACAAGCCCCAAGATGGGATCTAGTGGATACAGAAAGTTGCGGCGGTGGAATTAGGTTTTTGGCTCCGTATCTGATCTGTTGGGGGTACGTAGGTATATATAGGAGGAAGGAGTATGTCGGTGGAGCTTCGGGAGGCCCACGAGGCATGGGGCGCGCCCTCCACCCTCGTGGCCGCCTGCCTCCTTTCTTGACCGAGGGTCCAAGTCTCCTGGATCTTATCTGATGAGAAAATCATGTTCCCGAAGATTTCATTCCGTTTGGACTCCATTTGATATTCCGTTTCTTCAAAACACTGAAATAGGCAAAAAAACAGCAATTCTGGGTTGGGCCTCCGGTTAATAGGTTAGTCCCAAAAGTAATATATAAGTGGAAAATAAAGCCCAATATGGTCCAAAACAATAGATAATATAGCATGGAGCAATCACAAATTATAGATACGTTGGAGACGTATCAGGCATCCCCAAGCTTAATTCCTGCTCGTCCTCGAGTACGTAAATGATAAAAAGAGAACTTTTGATGCGGAGTGCTACTTGGCGTAATTTCAATGTAACTCTTATTAATTGTGGTTTTCCCCGAAGAGGAGAGGATGATGCAGCAGAGTAGCGTAAGTATTTCCCTCAGCTTTTGAGTACCAAGGTATCAATCCAGTAGGAGGCCATGCGCAAGTCCCTCGTACCTACACAAAGCAAATAACTCCTCGCAACCAACGCGAATAGGGGTTGTCAATCCCTTCACGGTCACTTACGAGAGTGAGATCTGATAGAGATGATAAATAATATTTTTGGTATTTTTTGGTATAAAGATACAAAGTAAAATAAAAGGCAAAGTAAAGAGCAAAGCAATAATAAAGCGTAGGAAGATTAATATGAACTTTTGTCTTGAATCTTTCGGATCTGAATATTCATACCACAATTAAGAAGAGTTACATTGAAATTATGCCAAGTAGCAGTCCGCATCAAAAATTCTCTTTTTATCATTTACGTACTCGAGGACGAGCAGGAATTAAGCTTGGGGATGCCTGATATGTCTCCAACGTATCTATAATTTTTTATTGCTCCATGCTATATTATCTACTGCTTTGGACTATATTGGGCTTTATTTTCCACTTTTATATTACTTTTGGGACTAACCTATTAACCGGAGGCCCAGCCTGTAATTGCTGTTTTTTGCCTATTTCAAAGTGTTTCAAGAAACGGAATATCAAATGGAATCCAAACGGAATGAAATCTTCGGGAACGTGATTTTCTCATCATTTAAGATCCAGGAGACTTGGACCCTCCGTCAAGAAAGCCATGAGGCGGCCACGAGGGTGGAGGGCGCCCCCCCCCCTAGGGCGCCCCCCTGCCTCGTGGGCCCCCCGAAGCTCCACTGGCGGATTCCTTCCTCCTATATGTACCTACGCACTTCAACAGATCAGTGCACGGAGCCAAAACCTAATTCCACCGCCAAGAACTTTCTCAGATCCACGAGATCCCATCAGGGGCCTGTTCCGAGCTCCGCCGAAGGGAATCCACCACGGAGGGCTTCTACATCATCACCATAGCCTCTCCGATGAAGTGTGAGTAGTTTACCTCGCACCTTCGGGTCCATAGTTAGTAGCTAGATGGCTTCTTATCTCTTTTGGGTCTCAATACAATGTTCTCCCCTCTCTCGTGGAGATCTATTCGATGTAATCTTCTTTTTGCGGTGTGTTTGTTGAGACCGATGAATTGTGGGTTTATGATCAAGATTATCTATGAGCAATATTTGAATCTTCTCTGAATTCTTTTATGTATGATTGGTTATCTTCGCAAGTCTCTTCGAATTATCCGTTTGGTTTGGCCAACTAGATTGGTAGTTCTTGCAATGGGAGAAGTGTTTAGCTTTGGGTTCAATCTTGCAGGGTCCTTACCCAAAGGATGTAAAGGGTTGCAAGGCACGTATTGTATTGTTGCCATCGAGGATAACAAGATGGGGTATTTATCATATTGCATGAATTTATTCCTCTACATCATGTCATCTTGCTTAACGCTAACTCTGTTTTCATTAACTTAATACTCTAGATGCATGCCGGATAGCGGTCGATGAGTGGAGTAATAGTAGTAGATGCAGTGTGAGTCGGTCTACTTGTCACGGACGTGATGCCTATATACATGATTATACCTAGATATTCTCATAACTATGCTCAATTCTCACAATTGCTCAACAGTAATTCGCTCACCCACCGTGAAAATACCTATGCTCTTGAGAGAAGCCACTAGTGAAATCTATGGCCCTCGGGTCTATTTTCATCATATTAATCTTCCTACGCTTTATTATTGCTTTGCTCTTTACTTTGCCTTTTATTTTACTTTGTATCTTTATACCAAAAATACCAAAAATATTATCTATCATCTCTATCAGATCTCACTCTCGTAAGTGACCGTGAAGGGATTGACAACCCCTATTCACGTTGGTTGCGAGGATTTATTTGCTTTGTGTAGGTACGAGGGAGTTGCGCGTGGACTCCTACTGGATTGATACCTTGGTTCTCAAAAACTGAGGGAAATACTTACGCTACTCTATTGCATCATCCTCTCCTCTTCGGGGAAAACCAACGCAAGCTCAAGACGTAGCAGACGCGTGCCGTGCGTTTGCAACCGCCAGAACACTTTCAGACTTGTGAGAAGCCACGTACGCAAGATTGGCGGCATGCTAGCCCACGGAGGCCGCCGGCCGCAGTCGTAGACATGCAAAGGGCAATCCGCGTAGAGGGAAGTGTTCGGATACTTCTCCATCACCATAAATTACGAAAAATTACCATCGTTCCTATAGCACATGTGCCCACGTCGTGTAAAAACAAAGGATTTTATCGTGATCCGAGTATTTAATAATATTCCCGCTGCACCGTTACCGCAGAACGTCTACTACTATAGCATGGCCGTCCGTAAGGGTGGCCACACCCCGGAGACGCGTGCCGCCTCTTCGGACATGCCACAACACCACCCCGCATGTATGAGGGGCCGGTGCGACGCTCCGGTGGCATTGCTACCCCCCAGGGCCCCCGTCCCGCCTAACCCTGGAGCGGTTGACCACGAGATCTAGCCCTTTGACTTCCCACGGACGGGCTTTGACCAGTGGACCTCTCCACCCGGTTGTGTCAGGTCTACATAGAGGGACACCTGGGAACAACATCAGGGCCAAACCCACAGCTACATCCCCTCCGTGTAGACCCGACACGTCCATTTCCCCCCTCCAGGTGCCGGCGGCGGCGCCGTCCGTGAGGGGGGCCAAACCCCGGAGACGCGTGCCGGCGTTTGCAACCGCCACAACAATTTCAAACTTGTGAGAAACCGCGTACGCAAGATTGGCGGCATGCTAGCCCACGGAGGCCGCCAGCCACAGTCGTAGACATGCGAAGGGCAATCTGCGTAGAGGGAAGTGTTCGGATACTTCTCCATCACCAAAAATTATGAAAAATTACCATCTTTCCTATAGCACATGTGCCCACGTCGGGTAAAAATATCATGATTTTATCGCGATCCGAGTATTTAATAATATTCACGCTGCACCGTTACCGCAGAATGTCTACTAATGTGTCATCGCCGTCCGTGAGGGGGGCCACACCCCGGAGACGCGTGCCACCTCTTTGGACATGCCAAATCACCACCCCGCATGTATGAGGGGCCGGTGCGACACTCCGGTGGCATTGCTACCCCCCCCCCCCTCAGGGCCCCCGTCCCGCCTAACCCTGGAGCAGTTGACCACGAGATCTTGCCCTTTGACTTCCCATGGACGGGCTTTGGCCAGTGGACCTCTCCACCCGGTTGTGTCAGGTCAGCACAGAGGGAAACCTAGGAGCAACATCCGGGCCAAACCCAAACCTACATCCCCTCCGTGTAGACCCGATGCGTCTGTTTCCCCCCTCCAGGTGCCGACGACGGTGCCGTCCGTGAGGGGGGACACGCCCCGAAGACGCGTGTCGGGCGTTTGCAACCCCCACAACACTTTCAGACTTGTGAGAAGCCACGTACGCAAGATTGGCGGCATGCTAGCCCACGGAGGCCGCCGGCCACAGTCGTAGCCATGCGAAGGGCAATCCGCGTAGAGGGAAGTGTTCGGATACTTCTCCATCACCAAAAATTACGAAAAAATACCATCCTTCCTATAGCACATGTGCCCACGTCGTGTAAAAAACTCATGATGTTATCGTGATCCGAGTATTTAATAATGTTCACGCCGCACCGTTACCGCAGAATGTCTACTACGGTGTCATCACCGTCCGTGAGGGGGGCCACACCCCGGAGATGCGTGCCGCCTCTTCGGACATGCCACAACACCACCCTGCATGTATGAGGGGCCGGTGCGACGCTCCGGTGGCATTGCTACCCCTAGGGCCCCCGTCCCGCCTAACTCTGGAGCGGTTGACCACGAGATCTAGCCCATTTGACTTTCCATAGACGGGCTTTGACCAGTGGACCTCTCCATTCGGTTGTGTCAGGTCAGCACAGAGGGACACATGGGAGCAACATCCGGACCAAACCCACAGCTACATTCCCTCCATGTAGACCTGACGCGTCCGTTTCCCCCCTACAGTTGCCGGCAGCGGCGCCGTCCGTGAGGGGGGCCATGCCCCGTAGACGCGTGTCGGGTGTTTGCAACCGCCACAACACTTTCAGACTTGTGAGAAGCCGCGTATGCAAGATTGGCGGCATGCTAGCCCATGGAGGCCGCCGGCCACAACAGAGACATGCGAAGGGCAATCCGCGTAGAGGGAAGTGTTCGGATACTTCTCCATCACCAAAAATTACGAAAAATTACCATCCTTCCTATAGCACATGTGCCCACGTTGTGTAAAAAACTCATGATTTTATCGCGATCCGAGTATTTAACAATATTCACGCCGCACTGTTACCGCAGAACATCTACTACTGTGACATCGCCGTCCGTGAGGGGGGGCCACACCCCGGAGACGCGTGCCGCCTCTTCAGACATGCCACAACACCACCCCACATGTACGAGGGGCCGGTGCGACGCTCCGGTGGCATTGCTACCCCCCCCCCCCGGGGCCCCCGTCCCGCCTAACCCTGGAGCGGTTGACCACGAGATCTAGCCCTTTGACTTCCCACGGACGGGCTTTGACTAGTGGACCTCTCCACCTGGTTGTGTCAGGTCAGCACAGAGGGACACCTGGGAGCAACATCCGGGCCAAACCCACAGCTACATCCCCTCCGTGTAGACCCAACGCGTCCCTTTCCCCCCTCCAGGTGCTGGCGGCGGTGGCATCCGTGAGGGGGGCCACGCCCCGGAGAGGCGTGACGGGCGTTTGCAACCGCCACAACACTTTCAGACTTGTGAGAAGCCGCGTACGCAAGATTGGCGGCATGCTAGCCCATGGAGGCCGCCGACCAAAGTCGTAGACATGCGAAGGGCAATCCGCGTAGAGGGAAGTGTTCGGATACTTCCCCATCACCATAAATTACGAAAATTACCATCGTTCCTATAGCACATGTGCCCACGTCGTGTAAAAAACTTAGGATTTTATCGTGATCTGAGTAGTTAAAACTATTCACGCCACACCGTTATCGCAGAATGTCTACTACTATGTCATCGCCGTCCGTGAGGGGGGCCACACCCCGGAGAAGTGTGCCGCCTCTTCGGACATGCCACAACACCACCCCGCATGTATGATGGGCTGGTGCGACGCTTCGGTGGCATTGCTACCCCCCCCCCCCCCCAGGGCCCCCGTCCCGCCTAACCCAGGAGCGGTTGACCACGAGATCTAGCCCTTTGACTTCCCACGGACGGGCTTTGACGAGTGGACCTCTCCACCCAGTTGTGTCATGTCAGCACAGAGGGACACCCGGGAGCAACATCCGGGCCAAACCCACAGCTACATCCCCTCCGTGTAGACCCGACGCGTCTGTTTCCCCCCTCCAGGTGCCGGCGGCTAATGACCCACAAGTATAGGGGATCTATCGTATTCCTTTTGATAAGTAAGAGTGTCGAACCCAACGAGGAGCAGAAGGAAATGATAAGCGGTTTTCAGCAAGGTATTCTGTGCAAGTACTGAAATAAGTGGTAACAGATAGTTCTGTGAGAAGATAAATCGTAACGAGCAATAAGTAACAAAAGTAAATAAAGTGCAGCAAGGTGGCCCAATCCTTTTTGTAGCAAAGGACAAGCCTGGACAAACTCTTATATAAGGAAAAGCGCTCCCAAGGACACATGGGAATATCGTCAAGCTAGTTTTCATCACGTTCATATGATTCGCGTTCGCTACTTTGATAATTTGATATGTGGGTGGACCGGTGCTTGGGTGATGTTCTTACTTCAACAAGCATCCGACTTATGATTAACCTCTATTGCAAGCATCTGCAACTACAACAAAAGTATTAAGGTAAACCTAACCATAGCATGAAACATATGGATCCAAATCAGCCCCTTACGAAGCAACACATAAACTAGGGTTTAAGCTTCATCACTCTAGCAACCCATCATCTACTTATTACTTCCCAATGCCTTCCTCTAGGCCCAAATAATGGTGAAGTGTTATGTAGTCAACATTCACATAACACCACTAGAGGCTAGACAACATACATCTCATCAAAATATCGAATCTAATACCAAATTCACATGACTACTAATAGCAAGACTTCTCCCATGTCCTCGTGAACAAACGTAACTACTCACAAAGCATATTCATGTTCATAATCAGAGGGTATTAATATGCATAAAGGATCTGAACATATGATCTTCCACCAAATAAACCAACTAGCATCAACTACAAGGAGTAATCAACACTACTAGCAACCTACTAGTACCAATCCCGGACTTGGAGACAAGAGTTGGATACAAGAGATGAACTAGGGTTTTGAGAGGAGATGGTGCTGGTGAAGATATTGATGGAGATTGCCCTCTCCCGATGAGAGGAGCGTTGGTGATGACGATGGCGATGATTTCCCCCTCCCGGAGGGAAGTGTCCCCGGCAGAACAGCTCTGCCGGAGCCCTAGATTGGTTCCGGCAAGGTTCCGCCTCGTGGCGGCGGAGTCTCGTCCCGAAAGGTTGCTTATGATTTTTCTCTGGATGAAAGACCTCAAATAGCAGAAGATGGCCATCGGAGAGCCAACAGGGGGCCCACGAGGCAGGGGGCCGCGCCCTGGGGGGTAGAGCGCGCCCCCCACCCTCGTGGCCAGGTGGGTCCCCCTCTGGTGTACTTCTTTCGCCCAATAATTTTTATATTTTCCAAAAATATATTCGTGGAGTTTCAGGACTTTTGGAGTTGTGCAGAATAGGTCTCTAATATTTGCACCTTTTCCAGCCCAAAATTCTAGCTGCCGGCATCCTCCCTCCTTATGTAAACCTTATAAAATAAGAGAGAATAGGCATAAGTATTGTGACATAACGTGTAATAACAGCCCATAATGCAATAAAAATCGATATAAAAGCATGATGCAAAATGGACGTATCAGCGGTGGCGCCGTCCGTGAGGGGGGACACGCCTCGGAGACGCGTGTGTGGCGTTTGCAACCCCCGCAACACTTTCAGACTTGTGAGAAGCCACGTACGCAAAATTGGCGGCATGCTACCCGACGGAGGCCGCCGGCCACAGTCGTAGACATGTGAAGGGCAATCCGCGTAGAGGGAAGTGTCGGATACTTCTCCATCACCAAAAATTACGAAAAATTACCATCCTTCCTATAGCACATGTGCCCACATCGTGTAAAAAACTCATGATTTTATCGCGATCCGTGTATTTAATAATATTCACGCCGCACGGTTACCGCAGAACGTCTACTACTGTGTCATCACCGTCCGTGAGGGGGGCCACACCACGGAGATGCGTGCCGCCTCTTCAGACATGCCACAACACCACCCTGCATGTATGAGGGGCCGGTGCGATGCTCCGCTGGCATTGCTACCCCCAGGGGCCCCGTCCCGCCTAGCCCTGGAGCGGTTGACTACGAGATCTAGCCCTTTGACTTCCCACACACGGGCTTGGACCAATGGACCTCTCCACCCGGTTGTGTCAGGTCAGCATAGAGGGACACCAGGGAGCAATATCCGGGCCAAACCCACAGCTACATTCCCTCCATGTAGACCCGACGCGTCGTTTCCCCCCTCCAGGTTCCAGCGGCGGCGCCGTCCGTGAGGGGGGCCACGACCCGGAGACGCGTGTCAGGCGTTTGCAACCGCCACAACACTTTCAGACTTGTGAGAAGCCGCGTACGCAAGATTGGCAGCATGCTAGCCTACGGAGGCCGCCGACCAAAGTTGTAGACATGCGAAGGGCAATCCGCGTAGAGGGAAGTGTTCGGATACTTCTCCATCACAAAAAATTACGAAAAATTACCATCGTTCCTATAGCACATGTGCCCACGTTGTGTAACAAACTAATGATTTTATCACGATCCGAGTATTTAATAATATTCATGCCGCACCGTTACCGCAGAACGTCTACTACTGTGTCATCGCCGTCCGTGAGGGGTCCACACCCCGGAGACGCGTGCCGCCTCTTCGGACATGCCACAACACCACCCCGCATGTATGAGGGGCCGGTGGGATGCTCCGATGGTTTTTCTACCCCCCCCCCCCCCCCCCCTCAGGGCCCCCGTCCCGCCTAACCCTGGACAGGTTGACCACGAAATCTAGCCCTTTGACTTCCCACGGACGGGCTTTGACCAGTAGACCTCTCCACCCAGTTGTGTCTGGTCAGCACAGAGGGACACCTGGGAGCAAATCGGGGCCAAACCCACAGCTACATCCCTCCGTGTAGACCCGACGCGTCCGTTTCCCCCCTCCAGGCGCCGGCGGCGGCGCCGTCCGTGAGGAGGGCCACGCCCCGAAGAGAGAAACCGCGTACGCAAGATTGGCGGAATGTTAGTCCACGGAGGCCGGCGGCCACAATCGAAGACATGCGAAGGGAAATCCGCGTAGAGGGAAGTTTTCGGATACTTCTCCATCACCAAATATTACGAAAAATTACCATCGTTCCTATAGCACATGTGCCCACGTCATGTAAAAAACTCATGATTTTATCGCGATCCGAGTATTTAATAATATTCACTCCGCACCGCTACCGCAAAACGTCTAATACTGTGTCATCGCCGTCCGTGAGGGGGGCCACACCCCGGAGACGCGTGCCGCCTCTTCGGAATGCCACAACACCACCCCGCATGTATGAGGGGTCGGTGCGACGCTCCGGTGACATTGTTACACCCCCAGGGCCCCCGTCCCGCCTAACCCTGGATCGGTTGACCACGAGATCTAGCGCTTTGACTTCCCACGAACGGGCTTTGACCAGTGGACCTCTCCACCCGGTTGTGTCAGGTCAGAACAGAGGGACACCTGGGAGCAACATCCGGGCCAAACCCACAGCTACATCCCCTCCGTGTAGACCCGACTTGTCCGTTTCCCCCCTCCAGGTGTCGGCGGCGGCGCCGTCCGCGAGGGGGCCACGCCCCGGAGACGCGTGGTGGGCGTTTTTCAGACTTGTGAGAAGCCGCGTACGCAAGATTGGCGGCATGCTAACCCACGGATGCCGTCGGCCATAGTCGTAGACATGCGAAGGGCAATCCGCATAGAGGGAAGTGTTCGGATACTTCTCCATCACCAAAACTTACGAAAAATTACCATCCTTCCTATAGCACATGTGCCCACGTCGTGTTAAAAACTCATGATTTTATCGCGATCCGAGTATTTAATAATATTCACGCCGCACCGTTACCGCTGAACGTCTACTACTGTGTCATCGCCGTCCGTGAGGGGGGCCACACCCCGGAGAAGTGTGCCGCCTCTTTGAAAATGCCACAACACCATCCCGCATGTATGAGGGGCCGGTGCGACGCTCCGGTTGCATTGCTACCCCCCACCCACAGGGCCCCCATCCCGCCTAACCCTTGAGCGGTTGACCATGAAATCTAGCCCTTTGACTTCCCACGGACGGGCTTTGACCAGTAGACCTCTCCACACAGTTGTGTCAGGTCAGCACAGAGGGACACCTGGGAGCAAAATCCGGGCCAAACCCATAGCTACATCCCTCCGTGTAGACCCGACGCGTCCGTTTCCCCCCTCCAGGCGCTGGCGGCAGCGCCGTCCATGAGGGGGCCACGCCCCGGAGACGCGTGTCGGGCATTTGCAACTGCCACAATACTTTTAGACTTGTGAGAACCCGCGTACGCAAGATTGGCGGAATGCTAGCCCACGGAGGCCGCCGGCCATGGTCGTAGACATGCGAAGGGCAATCCGCGTAGAGGGAAGTGTTCGGATACTTCTCCATCACGAAAAATTACCATCGTTCCTATAGCACGTGTGCCCACGTCGTGTAAAAAACTCATGATTTTATCGCGATCCGAGTATTTAATAATATTCACGTCGCACTGTTACCGCAGAACGTCTACTACTGTGTCATCGCCGTCCGTGAGGGGGCCCACACCACGGAGACGTGTTACGCCTCTTCGGACATGCCACAACACCACCCCGCATGTATGAGGGGCCGGTGAGACGCTCCGGTGGCATTGCTACACCCCCAGGGCCCCCTCCCGCCTAACCCTGGAGCGGTTG
This sequence comes from Aegilops bicornis, assembly GCA_021605145.1. Taxonomy (NCBI): domain Eukaryota; kingdom Viridiplantae; phylum Streptophyta; class Magnoliopsida; order Poales; family Poaceae; genus Aegilops; species Aegilops bicornis. The sequence continues at coordinate 84,528,946 of CM038673.1, forward strand.
ACCACGAGATCTAGCCCTTTGACTTCCCACGAACGTGCTTTGACCAGTGGACCTCTCCACCCGATTGTGTCAGGTCAGCACAGAGGGACACCTGGAAGCAACATCCGGGCCAAACCTATAGCTACATCCCCTTCGTGTAGACCCGACGCGTCCGTTTCCCCCCTCGAGGTGTCGGCGGCGGCGCCGTCCGTGAGGGCGGGCCACGCCCCGGAGATGTGTGCCGTGCATTTCCAACCGCCACAATACTTTCAGACTTGTGAGAAGCCGCGTACGCAAGATTGGCGGCATGCTAGCCAACGGAGGCCGCCGGACAGAGTCGTAGACATGCGAAGGGCAATCCGCGTAGAAGGAAGTGTTCGGATACTTCTCCATCACCAAAAAATACGAAAAATTACCATCGTTCGTATAGCACATGTGCCCACGTCGTGTAAAAAACTCATGATTTTATCGTGATCCGAGTATTTAATAATATTCACGCCTCACCGTTATCGCAGAACGTCTACTACTGTGTCATCGCCGTCCGTGAGGGGGGCCACACCCTGGAGAAGCGTGCCGCCTCTTCGTACATGCCACAACACCACCCCGCATGTATGAGGGGCCGGTGCGACGCTCTGGTGGCATTGCTACCCCCCCCCCCCAGGGCCCCTGTCCTGCCTAACCCTAGAGCAGTTGACCACGAGATCTAGCCCTTTGACTTCCCACGGACGGGCTTTGACCAGCGGACCTCTCCACCCGGTTGTGACAGGTCAGCACAGAGTAACACCTGGGAGCAGCATCCAGCCAAACACACAGCTACATCCCCTCCGTGTAGACCCGACGCGTTCGTTTCCCCCCTCCAGGTGCCGGCGGCGGCGCCGTCCATGAGGGGGGCTACGCCCCGGAAACGCGTGCCGTGCGTTTGCAACCGCCACAACACTTTCAGACTTGTGAGTGGCCACGTACACAAGATTGGCGGTATGCTAGCCCACGGAGGCCGCCGGCCATAGTCGTAGACATGCGAAGGGCAATCCGCGTAGAGGGAAGTGTTCGGATACTTCTCCATCACCAAAAATTACGAAAAATTACCATCATTCCTATAGCACATGTGCCCACGTCATGTAAAAAACTCATGATTTTATCGCGATCCGAGTATTTAATAATATTCACGCCGCACCGCTACCGCAGAACGTCTACTACTGTGTCATCGCCGTCCGGGAGGTGTGCCACACCACGGAGACGCATGCCGCCTCTTCGGACATGCCACAACACCACCTCGCATGTATGAGCGGCCGGTGCGACGCTCCGGGGCATTGCTACCCCCCCCCCTCAGGGCCCCCGTCCCGCCTAACCCTAGAGCGGTTGACCACGAGATCTAGCCCTTTGACTTCCCACGGACGGGCTTTGACCAGTGGACCTTCCCACCCGGTTGTGTCGGGTCAGCACTGAGGGACACCTGGGAGCAACATCCGGGCCAAACCCACAGCTACATCCCCTCCGTGTAGACCCGATGCGTCCGTTTCCCCCTTCCAGGTGCCGGCGGCGGCGCCGTCCGTGAGGGGGGGCCACTCCCCGGAGACGCTTTCCGGGCATTTGCAACCGCCACAACACTTTCAGACTTGTGAGAAGCCGTGTACGCAAGATTGGCGGCATGCTAGCCCACGGAGGCCGCCAGCCACAGTCGTAGACATGCGAAGGGCAATCCGCATAGAGGGAAGTGTTCGTATACTTCTCCATCACCAAAAATTACGAAAAATTACCATCGTTCCTATAGCACATGTTCCCACGTCGTGTAAAAAACTCATGATTTTATCGCGATCCGAGTATTTAATAATATTCACGCCGACGCTATCGCAGTAACGCCTACTATCGTGTCATCGCCGTTCGTGAGGGGGGCGAGACTCCGGAGACGCGTGCCGCCTCTTCGGACATGCCACAACACCACCCTGCATGTATGAGGGGCCGGTGCGACGCTCCGGTGGCAATGTTACCCCCCCCCCCCCCAGGGCCCCCGTCCCGCCTAACCCTGGAGCGGTTGACCACGAGATCTAGCCCTTTGACTTCCCATGGACGGGCTTTGACCTGTGGACCTCTCCACCCGGTTGTGTCAGGTCAGCACAGAGGGACACTTGGGAGCAACTTCCGAGCCAAACACACAGCTACATCCCTTCCGTGTAGACCCAATGCGTCCGTTTCCCCCCTCCAGGTGCCGGCGCTGGCGCCGTCCGTGAGGGGGGCCACGCCCCGGAGACGCGTGCCGGGCGTTTGCAACCGCCACAACACTTTTAGACTTGTGAGAAGCCACGTACGCAAGATTGGCGGCATGCTAGCCCACGAAGGTCGTCGGCCACAGTCGTAGACATGCGAAGGGCAATGCGCGTAGAGGGAAGTGTTCAGATACTTCTCCATCACCAAAAATTACAAAAAATTACCATCGTTCCTATAGCATATGTGCCCACGTCGTGTAAAAAACTCATGATTTTATCACGATCCGAGTATTTAATAATATTCACGCCACACCGTTACCGCAGAACGTCTACTACTGTGTCATCGCCGTCCGTGAGGGGGCCACACCCCGGAGACGCGTGCTGCCTCTTCGGACATGCCACAACACCACCCCACATGTATGAGGGCCCGGTACGACGCTCCGGTGGCATTGCTACCCCCCCAGGGCCCCCGTCCCGCCTAACCCTGGAGCGGTTGACCACGAGATCTAGCCCTTTGACTTCCCACGGACGGGCTTTGACCAGTGGACCTCTCCACCCGGTTGTGTCTGGTCAGCACAGAGGGACATGTCGTGGTTCTAAGTTTGACAGTAGAATAGGGGGTAGGTAATGTAGATGAAAGATCTCAGCTATGGAGGAGTTGTACACGCAAGTTTTACGAGTTCAGGCCCTTCTCGGAGGAAGTAACAGCCCTACGTCTCGGAGCCCGGAGGCGGTCGACTAGATCATATGCGTGTGAGTTACAGAGGGTGCGAACCCTTGTCCCAGAGGAGGGGTGGCTTATATAGAGTGCGCCAGCACCCCAGCTCCCCTCCGTTACGCAGGGTTAAGTGTACATCAAGAGGGAGGCGTTACTGGTAACGCCAGTAATAAAGTTACATAATGACCATAAAGCTATGACTTAATTCCCGGCCGTTGCAGTACAGAGTGGCTCTAGATCTTCTGGTAGTCGAGTGATAGTCTTAACGGTCGAGTGACTCAAGACTGCCGAGTGGAACATAGCTTCATGGTCAAGTGAATGATAATTCTTCTTGTTTTTTAAGGGATGTCCTTGGGGAGGGTATCTTGGAAAAGTCCATGACCCTACCCTAGGTAGATAGCTTCGTCATTAGCCCCCGAATGGATCTGGGTTTGAGTGGGGAAGGAGTTGAGAACACTTCCGACTTGTTTTCGTGCTACGAGTATATCTTGTTCTGAATCAATGAACCGAGGTGACGATACCAACTTCTTTTTCAGTCACCTTGATCCATTCCTATTTTTTTTGCCGAGTGAACTTTTACTGGAAGAGTTCCGATTGATGATGTGGAGGAGATCTTCTGTCTGACAAGTTGTTCTGCTGTCCGCGGATTTTGCGGGATTTGGATTTTGGAAGCGCGCGGGGCGGAGGAGGCCACACTAATCGGGCAGGATTAGGCAGGGCCGCCTCGATTTTTGTGCCGCCTTTTTTGCCACGTATCGCGTGCGCGACTGTTGCGGGATTGGATAAGATTTCCCGGGCCTACAAGTCAGTCACTCGGAATTAACCTCATATAAGGCGCCGGACCAGGGTTTTTGAACAGTGCGCTCTCATTTTTCTTCCTCTTCCTCATAGTTCTCCGCCGTGCTTGCTTCCGCCCTAGTGTCGCCGTTCCGTTTGAGATCCATTTGCGGCGATGGGGAAGGAGAAGACGGTGGCTCTCAAGCGTGCGAAGAAGGCGACGGCGAAGGCGAAGGGGAGGAAGTCCAGCCGGGGCGGATCTTCCTCGAGGTCTGGCCTGCCGCTGGGCTGGATCCAGGGCGACTGGACTCGCTCGGGATCAGCCAGGACGACATCGACGACCTGGTTGAAGGGGGACTGATTCCCCACGAATCGGCGTGGCTTCCGGGGAACGAGACCGAGCCGTAGCCGCGAGAGGGTGAGTGTGTCCTCCTCGCCACTCACATTGACCACGGGTTCTCCTTGCCTCCTCACCCTTTCTTCCAAGGTTTTTAAAATTTTTTCGGGGCGCAAATCCATCATTTCACCCCAAACACCATTGTGTACCTTGCTGCCTTCGTGTCTTTGTGTGAGAATTTCCTGGGCTGCCGACCCCACTAGGGCCTCTTCAAGCACATCTTCACATGTCGCTCCCAGTCGGTCAAAAAGGTAAATACGAGTGATGAAAGAACGTATATGATCCAAATGTGCGGGGGCCTCGGGATTCAGATGAGGGGTAAAAGTTCTTTTCCAGCCATGATTCTTCCCAACTCGGTCTGTGGGTGGCAGTCGACCTGGTTCTACTGCAAAGACCAGCCGACCCAGTGGCAGTCGACCGACTTCCCCTTTTTCTTTGGCCCGAGTGGCGAAACCCTCCCTTTGAAGGTGATCCCGTGGGAGAAGGCACAAGTCAAGGTGCTGGTCGATCGAGTCGTTCAACTTGTCCGTGATGGGGTGGTAGTGCAGTTCTTTGGAGGTTTTCCTTCGGCGACGCATCCAACCGCTTCAAGCTCGTGACCATCCGATGTGGATGTATTCGGGCACTGATGACACCACTCGGACTCATCCGGAGGAAGTCGACGAGACCACGTTGGAGGGGTGGCTGATGAGTATCACAGGAAACAAAGACAACCCCAGGGGAGCCAGGAGAATTCCTCCACTCGACCAATCTTACGAACCAGACAAGGTCCAATTATGAATTTCCGACTGCAATCTTGATTTATTCGCACAGTTGTTTATGCTTTACCGACTGACTTTGTCCTGCTTGCTTTCTTCCAGACTCTTACCGAAATGTACTCGATGCCCAACGGAGAGCAGGAGCAAGATCCGGAGGGTGAGGCAAGCGGAGGCGAAAGCGGCGAATGGCATTCTGACGGAGAGGGAGAGGGGGAGAGCGACGACTCGAGTGACGAAGAAGAGGTCGGCTCTCCTCCTCGCAGGGAAAGGCGATCCAAGCTTGCTCAAGATCCAACGAGCGCCTGTGACAAGGCGACTGTTCCAACTGGGCAATCGTCAAAGCGTCCTCGAACATCCTCTCCAGCACCGACTGAAAAGGCTCCAGAGCAGACCAAGGTCATCGCGCAGAAGACTCGGAAGGCACTGCCAAAAATCAAAATTGACATTCCTGTTGCCTCTGCGTGAGTGTACTTCTTTGCTTTTACTCGACGCCCTGCGTTGTTTATCTTTCCTTTGGTTTGATCGAATGAACTTTGAAATTGGCAGTGCCGCTACCTCTGGGACTTCAGCTTATAGGAACGAGGATGAGGAAATGGAAGACGCGGTCACCTCCATCCCGGGTACAATCTTTGTTATTTTGTTGTCCTTCTGTCGACTGAACTATGATATATCCGATCGGGTGATAAAATGTTGGCGATTGAACTTATTGTAGCTCCCAACGTTATTGACCTCCCCGACGATGATGATGACGAGTCGCAGAGGCCTTTGGGGAGGAGAAACAGGAAAGCGTCCGCTGGCAAGACAACTCAGTCGACGCCAGTGGCGGAACCAGTAGTTCAGGATGCTGGTGACGCCAATCGGACTTCCGTTTCTCTCACCATACTGCTATGAGTGCTCGACCTTCTCCGTCAGTCGCGCGTGCTCCTGCCGATCCACCTTCAGTTTTTGCTACACATCACGTCCCAGAAGATGAATTGGGTGCTGCCAAAGAAGCCATACGCCAAGCAGGCATCATTATGGAGAAGATGAAGATGGTGCGGGATGCTAGCCAGGCTGCTTATGATGCCAGCTCTGCTCTCCAGAGTAACGTTCAGGTTCGCAGCTAGTCGACTACCTCTCTTGACTTGTTCTGTTAGGATATGGTACCTGAAAACTCCCTTTCCAAGGATCTTCGCTTCTGTACACCCAGTGGGTGTTTCGATTTGTCATTGAACAAATTCGTACTTGGAGCTGAATCTGATGTTGTTGTCGATTGAATTTTTTGGACTAGTGGGGGCACGCTGAGTGCACCCACTGGGTGTAGTCCCCGAGACTATGGTGGACTGTGGGCAGTCGACTTAGTCTTGAATTTTGAATTTCTTCACTCGGTCTGAGCAGTGTTCTTTTCTCTTTTTTTTGCACTCGCACTGAAGGAAGGCCGTGCCAAGTGTAAACTGAATCAGTGGGGGCACGCTAAGTGCACCCACTGGGTGTAGTCCCCGAGACTACTGTTGGATGTTTGATTCGACAGTAGTCTTAGAATTTGTTGGCTTTATCCTTTTATCTCTCTGAAATAACCAATCTTTTAACTAGTCGATGAATCATTCCTTGTTTGCGTAAATCTTGTGATCTTGGAGCTCGCTCTGTGACTTGGAGAAACAGCAGATTCAACTCAACCTTGACCTGGAGTTGGCCAAGACAGAACTGCAGAAAGCCAAGGATGACGCCAATGGTAAGAAATTCCGCTCTGGATTGTCTTCGATCTGGTTTGTCGACTAGATTTCATTCTGCTTTTTCTGGATCAAGCATTCTTTCTTTTCAAAGAAATTGAACCAGGCTCTGGCCAAAAAGGATCAAGATCTAGCTGCCGCACAAAAGAAGGCCAACGACAAAACTGCTCTGGCTGAACAAAAGCTGGCTTCAGTCGGCAAATTGGAGGAAGAAAATGCCAAGATAAAATCTGCCCTGGATGAAGCCAACAAGGAAGTAACCCGCTTGAAGAAGGACAAGGTCAATCTGAACGAGAGGATGGAAGGCATTGCTCGCAGGAGGGATGATCTGGAAAGCTATCTGAGGAGCCTTGCCAAGAAGCTGTTCATCAAGCTTGAAGGTATATATTCTGTTCCGACTGGTTTATCTTTATCGACTCGGCATATGACTATTGACTCATCCTCGGATTGTGCATGCAGAGTTCTGCTAAGATTTCAAGGAGGAAACCGGGCGAATTGAACCAAGCTTGGACCCCATCAATTCCCCCGTGAAAGATGAAGCTGCTATGAACTTGCTCCGACTGGAATCCCGCATCGATGGTGTTGTTGACTATCTTGCTCGACTGAGGGTCACAATGTCCCGGATCGACACAGCACTCTGGCCAGGGGCAACGCTCTCGAGTGACCTCAAGTCTCTGATGACTCGACTTAACGAAATCCCAGGTCGAGTGCAGGAGTGGAAAAAGTCTTCTGCCCGGTGCGGTGCTGATGTGGCTCTATCTTTGGTTTGCGTCCATTGAAAGGAGGCGCGAGAAGAGAAGCTGGCGGCTATCAAGGTCGCCAATACCAAGAAGCATGACTTCCAATCCTTCATGGAGACTTTCATTGCCGCAGCCACTCGGATTGCCGATGGCATTGACCTGGATGAATTCGTCGAGCCTGCCAGCCCTCCTCCTGCGGAGTGAACAAACTTTTATGCCCCACCTTAAATTTGCCTCGGGATGCCGAGTGGTTTTTGTAACCGTTAAACTCTTCCGGGCTGAGTGCCCGAGTACTTCTGCGGTCTTGAACTTTTAGGGTTCGTCTGGACTTGATTTATCTCAGGATATGCTTGCGATTGCTTTTGGAATTTGTTCTACACCCGGAATGACCCTTGTGTTTGAGATGCGGCTCAAAAGTGGAGACTTCAATCGACCTGTGCCTCGCCGTCCTTGCAGACAAGGATGGAGTGCGTGTTGTATTTGTGGCATAGCTCCGAAGGAGAAGGTTACAGTCGACCTGCACCTCGTCGTCCTTGCGGATAGGGAAGGAGCGCACATTGTATTTGTGGCGTAGCTCCGAAGGAGAAGGTTGCAATCAACCTGCACCTCGTCGTCCTTGCGGATAGGGATGTAGAGCACGTTGTATTTGTGGCGTAGCTCCGAAGGAGAAGGTTGCAGTCGACCTGCTCCTCGTCGTCGTCCTTGGACGAGGATATGTTTCGAACTTAGGCGAGTCTTGGACTGCAGCTAAGCCCCGAGTGGGAGGATTGCTCACCACTCGGTGGGATTTTTAAACTTAGGCGTAGTCTTGGATCAAGCTAAGCCCCGAGTGGGAGGATTTCTCACCACTCGGTAGGATTTTTTTAAACTTAGGCGAGTACTGGACTGCAGCTAAGCCCCCGAGTGGGAGGATTGCTCACCACTCGGTAGGATTTTTTAAACTTAGGAGAGTACTGGACTGCAGCTAAGCCCCCGAGTGGGAGGATTGCTCACCACTCGGTAGGATTTTTTAAACTTAGGCGAGTACTGGACTGCAACTAAGCCCCCGAGTGGGAGGATTGCTCACCACTCGGTAGGATTTTTTAAACTCAGGCGAGTTCTTGGACTGCAGCTAAGCCCCCGAGTGAGAGGCTTGCTCATCACTCGGTAGGATTTTTTAAACTTAGGCGAAACGGATTCGCAGCTAAGCCCCCGAGTGAGAGGCTTGCTCATCACTCGGTAGGATTTTTTTTAACTTAGGCGAAACAGATTCGCAGCGAAGTCACCCACTGGGGGATTTCAAACGCAAGCAATGTCACTCCTTCCCTGAACAGTTTCCCTCCTATCACAGTAAAGGTTTTGGATCGACGAACGATCTGTCGAGCCTCTTCTTCGTCTTCTGGGAGTTCCTTCCTAAGAATATATGCAATGTATGGTATTGTCCAGTCGGGAGTGATGACCAAAACCTCCATGATCAGGTCGACCACGGCTGGGACCTCGACTTCAGTCGGATCTATGGCACTCTTAGGCTGCAGGGGCTCTTCAGTGAAAGGATCTTCTTGAACTGACGGTGTGTGAATGTGTTCCAAAAACACATTGCTGGGAATGGCTTCTCTCTTGGAACCTATCTTTGCCAAATCGTCGGCAGCTTGATTTTTCAGTCGGGGTATATGATGGAGCTCTAACCCCTCAAACTTCTTTTCCAATTTCCTCACTGCATTGCAGTAACCAGTCATGGCTGGGCTTCTGACATCCCACTCCTTCATCACTTGATTGAATACCAAATCTGAGTCGCCATAGACCATGAGGCTATTGTGACGCTGAATGAAATGGCCATACGTAATCCATACAGAGTGCCTCATATTCTGCTTCATTGTTGGAGGAATCAAAGTGAATCTGGAGGACATATCGAGCTTGTCTCCTCGGGGATACCAAGTACCACCCGACCTTTGGAACCGTTCAAAGCATCTTGGAGCCATCAAAAACATGGTTCAGTGCTCCGAGTGAACTTGAGTCGCCAGCTGTCGCTGTTCAATCCACTTTCGGCCGAAATCTGCTATTGCTTGGGACTTGATGGCTTTCTTTTCCTCAAACTTGATATCTAAGGGAAGGAGTTCAATCGCCCACTTTGCCACTCGACCAGTTGCATCTCTGTTGTGCAGAATCTCTAACAATGGAGCATCGCTGACGACTGTAATTAAATGATCAGAGAAGTAATGTGCAACCTTCTTCGTGGTCATATAAATCCCATAAACAAGTTTCTGATAATGCAGAAATATCTTTGCTTTGATGGAGTCAAAACTTCAGAAACATAATATACTGGGCGCTGAACTTTATAGGCTTTTACTTCTTCTTCCCGCTTTCGTAGTAAATCTTGTCTGACGACTTGTCCAAAGGGCTGCAATGTAAAGCAGCAAAGGCTCTTTCTTGATTGGGGCAGCAAGCACCCGGTGGGTGGAAAGCGGGGCTTTTAGCTCTGCGAATGCTGCATCGACTTCAGGTCCACTCTAACTTATCTGACTTCTTCATCAGTCGGTAAAGAGGCAATGCCTTTTCACCGAGGCGAGAAATGAATCGACTTAGGGCGGCCAAGCAACCAGTAAGCTTCTGGACATAATGTACACGCACGGGGCGTTTCATTCGGAGTATGGCTCCCACTTTCTTTGGGTTAGCGTCGATCCCTCGTTCGGAAACGAGAAACCGAGCAATTTTCCGTCTGGGACTCCGAATGTGCACTTTGATGGATTAAGCTTGATATCATACCTTCTAAGGTTGGCAAAGGTTTCAGCAAGGTCAGCCAGTAGGTCGGAACCATTACATGACTTAACCACAATATCATCCATGTATGCTTCCACATTCCGACTGATTTGAGTGAGTAAACACTTCTGAATCATCCGCATGAATGTGGCTCCAGCGTTCTTCAAGCCGAATGGCATGGTGACATAACAGAAGCACCCAAATGGAGTAATGAAGGATGTTTTTATCTCGTCGGGTCCATACAGACGGATCTGATGATACCCCGAATAAGCGTCCAAAAAGGACAAACGCTCACACCCTGCAGTTGAGTCGACGATTTGGTCAATGCGAGGGAGGGGAAAGTGATCTTTCGGGCAGGCCCGATTGATATGCTTAAAGTCAATGCACATGCGAAGTGAGTCATCCTTCATAGAAACCATGACAATGTTGGCTAGCCACTCAGAGTGGTAAATCTCTCGGATAAACTCAGCTGCTAGGAGCCGAGCCACTTCTTCACCGATTACCTTTCTCTTCTGCACAGCGGATCGTTGAAGATGTTCTATGACTGGTTTTACTTTTGGGTTGACTCGCAAACGATGCTCAGCCAGCTCCCTGGGAACACCAGGCATGTCGAAAGGTTTCCATGCAAAGATGTCCCAGTTCTCACAGAGGAACTGGATGAGCGCTTCTTCCTATTTGGAGTCGAGTGTTGTTGAAATGTGAGTCGGAGCAGTATTGGGATCCGTCGGGTGAATATGGATCGGCTTCATTTCGCCAGACGGCTGAAATGTTGAATCCGTGGCGGGCTTCTTAGCTCGTAACAAATCACTTGGATCTGCATTTTTCTGATACTCCTGCAATTCCACTACTGCCATATGTGCATCGGCGATCTTCGAGCCTTTCTGGAAGCACTCTTCTGCCTTCTTCCGATTGCCAGTGATAGTGATCACACCTTTAGGACCAGGCATCTTCAACTTGAGATACATGTAGCATGGTTGAACCATAAAACGTGCGTAAGCCGGCCTCCCAAGAATAGCGTGATAAGCACTCTGGAAATCCACAACGTCGACTGTCAACTTTTCTTTGCGGTAATTCTTGTAATCACCGAAAACTACATCAAGGGCGATCTGGTCGAGTGACTCAGCCTTCTTGCCAGGGATGACTCCATGGAAACTCATGTTGCTTTCGCTGAGTTTGGACATCGGAATTCCCATTCCTTTCAACGTCTCTGCATACAGAATATTCAGGCTACTGCCTCCGTCCATTAGAACTCTAGTCAACCGAGTGCCTTCGACGACTGGGTCGACCACCAATGCTTGCCTCCCAGGGGTGGCTATATGCGTTGGGTGATCAGACTGGTCAAATGTAATGGCAGTCTGAGACCATTTCAAATAATCGGGCGTCATTTGGGCGACCATGTTTACTTCTCTGTTGATGACTTTCAGTCGACTTTTGCTCTCAACATCAGCAAAAATCATCAGAGTGGAGTTGACGTGAGGGTAACCATCGTCACTTTCCTCTTTGTCCTCAACTTTGTCCGACTCTTTTTCCTTCTCTTTGGGATGTTTCTCTCGGAACTGCTGGATTAGGAGCCGACACTGTCGAGTGGTATGCTTTGGGTAAATGAGATTACCCTTCTCATCTTTCTTTGTGTGGATGTGGCATGGCAGATCCAACACATCATTCCCATCTTGATCTTTTACTTTCTTAGGGTTCCACGGCCCCTTGGGTTTCCCCTTGAACTTTCCTTGAGTCACGGCTAAGGCTTCTCCAGAGCAGCTGCTCGACTTTGCGCTTCTGCTTCCGACTGAAGTTCCCTCCCCCGGTTCCGTGGACGACTGTTTTGCGTTTGCCACTCCGGAGCCGATCCTCCTCTTCACCATTGGCATACTTGGTGGCAATCTCCATCATCCGACTCAGAGTCATATCTCCGGTCCGACCGAACTTCAGATTCAGCTCTCAATATTTGACGCCTTCCTTGGAGGCACAAACTGCTTGGTGATCAGACACATTTTCCACCATGTGATGCAACGTGATCCATCTCTGGATATAGTCCCTCAAAGTTTCATTGGGCTTCTGCACACAAGATTGCAGCTCTGTCAACCCTACTGGCCATTTGCATGTTCCTTCAAATGTTCTGACAAACACTCGGGCAAGATCTTCCCAACTATAAATACTGTCGTGTGCTAACTGGTTTAACCATGCTCTGGCCGAGCCCTCCAACATCAGAGGAAGGTGCTTCATAGCCACTTCATCATTGCCGCCGCCAATCTGAACAGCTACTCTGTAGTCCTCAAGCCAAGTGTCAGGCTTGGACTCGCCAGTGAACTTACTGACTCCAGCGGCCCTGATGGCTCTGCTGAAGCACTCGGGACCTGAGACATGCACTCTGCTGCCGGTTGGTAAATCTCTATCATGGACTTCTCTGTGGGCTTTGTTTCTGTCGGCCAAACCTTGTACGAGAATTGATCTCGCATCAGAGCCTGGTTCCCTGGGGTCGACTGGAATTCTTCGCCCGCCGCTGTGAGGGCGTCTATCATCATGCTGTCGAGGCGCGTATGACCCACTCCTTGGGGGAGGCGTGGGCAATCCACGACGATCATCATGATCGAGTCGGCGATCATACTGCTCGCGGTTTCTGTACTGATCTCGCCAGTCTCCACGTCCCTCACGCCTCGGGGGCGATCTTGGGCTGTGGGCCGACTGGACTGTATCTGCTATGATGGATCTGCTGTGGATCCTATTCCGCGACTGAGACACAGCTGTATTATGTTCTCCCGCTGCCCGGAGTAAATCCCAGATCTGCATCAAACCAGCTTCTGCCTGGGATGGCTGGATTGACTCTGCTATTTAGGCTGCGGCAGCGAGATTCTGGATTGGAGTTCGATATACCTGAGTTGGAGGCGGAAAAGGTTGTCTTGTTGGATCTTTGGAACCCGCTGTTGCGCACGCTCGTCGAGTGCGTGCTGGAGGTTCTCCAGTCGAGTGCGCTCAGCCAAGTTGGCCAGGCGCGCCTCCTCCAAGGCTCGGGCCTCGGGTGTTTCTCCGATGATAGGAGTATGAAGGGCATCCATGTTCCGGCGGCGAAGTTCTTCCCTCTGATGCGAAGAGAGGGGCTCGAGGAGATACTCCTCATGGACACGTGACGGATCGCCTCCGCTATCTCCACCGTCAACGCGAGGGAAGCCGGAGGATCGCGAGGCGACGACCATCGGTACTTCCACCGCGGGATCATCTTTGTCGCTTTTCGGATGCGGTTTCTCTGAGCCGGTCGGCCAGATCGAACAGGCCGTAGAGCGTTTCGTCGGGCTCGATTGCCGCGACTTGGGGGACGGCCGACTGGCGGGCCGCTGCGTGCCTCACCCACCGCTGAAGCCTCGAACGACCGGAACGCTTGCGCCGGCGGGCAACAGGGAGGGAGGACGCCACAGGAGCTGACTGATACTGAGTCGACGGCTGTCGCAGGAGGACGCCGCGGACGCACGCGCGAAAGTGCGTTGCCCCGCGGACGGGGAGCGCCTCGACGTCGAGTGGAGCCTCTTGGAGCCAAGCGGAGTCATTGGCGACGAACACGAGCGCGCCGAGACGGATCTCGCGGCCCTCGGCCAAACCTCCGCTTGAAACCATGTCGATGGGGATCGGAAAAATCGCAACTTCTCCAACAAGTCGCTAAGACACCTGCCCCAAGGTGGGCGCCAACTGTCGTGGTTCTAAGTTTGACAGTAGAATAGGGGGTAGGTAATGTAGAGGCAAGATCTCAGCTATGGAGGAGTTGTACACGCAAGTTTTACGAGTTCAGGCCCTTCTCGGAGGAAGTAATAGCCCTACATCTCGGAGCCCGGAGGCGGTCGACTGGATTATATGCGTGTGAGTTACAGAGGGTGCGAACCCTTATCCCAGAGGAGGGGGTGGCTTATATAGAGTGCGCCAGCACCCCAGCTCCCCTCCGTTACGCAGGGTTAAGTGTACATCAAGAGGGAGGCGTTACTGGTAACACCAGTAATAAAGTTACATAATGACCATAAAGCTATGACTTAATTCCCAGCCGTTCCAGTACAGAGTGGCTCTAGATCTTCTGGTAGTCGATTGATAGTCTTAACGGTCGAGTGACTCAAGACTGCCGAGTGGAACATAGCTTCATGGTTGAGTGAATGATGATTCTTCTGGTTTTTAAGGGATGTCCTTGGGGAGGGTATCTTGGACAGGTCCATGACCCTACCCTAGGTACATATCTTCGTCAGGACACCTGGGAGCAACATCCGGGCCAAACCCACAGCTACATCCCCTCCGTGTAGACCCAACGCGTCCGTTTCCCCCCTCCAGGTACTGGCGGCGGCGCCGTCCGTGAGGGGGTCCATGCCCCAGAGACGCGTTCCGGGCATTTGCAACCGCCACAACACTTTCAGACTTGTGAGAAGCCGGGTACGCAAGATTGGTGGCATGCTAGCCCACGGAGGCCGCCGGCCACAGTCGTACACATGCGAAGGGCAATCCGCGTAGAGGGAAGTGTTCGGATACTTCTCCATCACCAAAAATTATGAAAAATTACCATCGTTCCTATAGCACATGTGCCCACGTCATGTAAAAAACTCATGATTTTATCGCGATCCGAGTATTTCATAATATTCAAGTCACACTGTTATCGCAGAACGTCTACTACTGTGTCATCGCTGTCCGTGAGGGGGGGCCACACCCCGGAGACGCGTGTCGCCTCTTCGGACATGCCACAACACCACCCCGCATGTATGAGGGCCGGTGCGACACTCCGGTGGCATTGTTACCCCCCAGGGCCCCCGTCCCGCCTAACCCTGGAGCGGTTGACCACAAGATCTAGCCCTTTGACTTCCCACGGACGGGCTTTGACCAGTGGACCTCTCCACCCGGTTGTGTCAGGTTAGCACAGAGGGACAACTGGGAGCAACATTCAGGCCAAGCCCATAGCTACATCCCCTCCGTGTAGACCCGACGCGTCCATTTCCCCCCTCCAGGTGCCGACGGCGGCGCCGTCCGTGAGGGGGGCCACGCCCCGGGGACGTGTGCCGGGCGTTTGCAACCGCCACAACACTTTCAGACTTGTGAGTGGCCACGTACGCAAGATTGGCGGCATGCTAGCCCACGGAGGCCGCCGGCCATAGTCGTAGACATGCGAAGGGCAATTCGCGTAGAGGGAAGTGTTCGGATACTTCTCCATCACCAAAAATTACGAAAAATTACCGTCGTTCCTATAGCACATGTGCCCACGTCGTGTAAAAAACTCATGATTTTATCGCGATCTGAGTATTTAATAATTTTCACGACGCACCGTTACCGCAGAATGTCTACTACTGTGTCATCGCCGTCCGGGAGGGGTGCCACACCACGGAGACGCATGCCGCCTCTTCGGACATGCCACAACACCACCTCGCATGTATGAGGGGCCGGTGCGACGCTCCGGTGGCATTGCTACCCCCCCCCCCCCCCCATAAGGCCCCCATCCTGCCTAACCCTGGAGCGGTTGACCACGAGATCTAGCCCTTTGACTTCCCACGGACGGGCTTTGACCGGTGGACCTCTCCACCGGTTGTGTCAGTCAGCGAGAGGACACACAGGAGCAACATTCAGGCCAAACCCATAGCTACATCCCCTCCGTGTAGACCCGGCGCGTCCGTTTCCCTCCTCCAGGTGCCGGCGGTGGCGTCGTCCGTGAGGGGGGCCATGCCCCGGAGACGCGTGCCGGGCGTTTGCAACGGCCACAACACTTTCAGACTTGTGAGAGGCCGCGTACGCAAGATTGGCGGCATGCTAGCCCACGGAGGGCCGCCGGCCATAGTCGTAGACATGCGAAGGGCAATCCGCGTAGAGGGAAGTGTTCGGATACTTCTCCATCACCAAAAATTATGAAAAATTACCATCGTTCCTATAGCACATGTGCCCACGTCATGTAAAAAACTCATGATTTTATCGCGATCCGAATATTTAATAATATTCAAGCCGCACCGTTACCGCGGAACGTCTACTACTGTGTCATCGCCGTCCGGGAGGGGTGCCGCACCACGGAGACGCGTGCCGCCTCTTCGGACATGCCACAACACCACCTCGCATGTATGAGGGGCCGGTGCGACGCTCCGGTGGCATTGCTACCCCCCAGGGCCCCCGTCCCGCCTAACCCTGGAGCGGTTGACCATCAGATCTAGCCCTTTGACTTCCCACGGATGTGCTTTGACCCGTGGACCACTCCACCCGGTTGTGTCAGGTTAGCACAGAGGGACACCTGGGAGCAACATCCGGGCCAAACACACAGCTACATCCCCTCTGTTTAGACCCGACGCGTCCGTTTCCCCCTCCAGGTGCCGGCGGCGGCGCCGTCCGTGAGGGGGGCCACGCCCCGGAGATGCGTGGCGGGCGTTTGCAACCGCCACAATACTTTCAGACTTGTGAGAAGCCGCGTACGCAAGATTGGCGGCATGCTAGCCCATGGAGGCCACTGGCCAAAGTCGTAGACATGCGAAGGGCAATCCGCGTAGAGGGAAGTGTTCAGATACTTTTCCATCACCAAAATTTACAAAAAATTACCATCGTTCCTATAGCACATGTGCCCACGTCATGTAAAAAACTCATGATTTTATCGCGATCCGAATATTTAATAATATTCAAGCCGCACCGTTACCGCAGAACGTCTACTACTGTGTCATCGCCGTCCGTGAGGGAGGCCACACCCCGGAGACGTGTGTCGCCTCTTCGGACATGCCACAACACCACCCCGCATGTATAAGGGGCCAGTGCGATGCTCCGGTGGCATTGCTACCCCCCAGGGCCCCCGTCCCGCCTAACCCTGGAGCGGTTAACCACGAGATCTAGCCCTTTGACTTCCCACGGACGGGCTTTGCCCAGTGGACCTCTCCACCCGGTTGTGTCAGGTCAGCACAGAGGGACACCTGGGAGCAACATTCGGGCCAAACCCATAGCTACATCCCCTCCATGTAGACCCGACGCATCCGTTTCCCCCCTCCAGGTGCCAGCGGTGGCGCCGTCCGTGAGAGGGGCCACGCCCCGGAGACGCGTGCCGGGTGTTTGCAACCGCCAAAACACTTTCAGACTTGTTAGAGGCCGCATACGCAAGATTGGCGGCATGCTAGCCCACGGAGGCCGCCGGCCATAGTCGTAGACATGCGAAGGGCAAGCCGCGTAGAGGGAAGTGTTCGGATTCTTATCCATCACCAAAAATTACGAAAAATTACCATCGTTCATATAGCACATGTGCCCGCGTCGTGTAAAAAACTCATGATTTTATCGCGATCCGAGTATTTAATAATATTCACGCCGCACCGTTACCGCAGAACGTCTACTATTGTGTCATCGTCGTCCGGGAGGGGTGCCACACCATGGAGACGCGTGCCGCCTCTTCGAACATGCCACAACACCACCTCGCATGTATGAGGGGCCGGTGCAACGCTCCGGTGGCATTGCTACCCCCCAGGGCCCACGTCCCGCCTAACCCTGGAGCGGTTGACCATGAGATCTAGCCCTTTGACTTCCCACGGACGGGCTTTGACCAGTGGATCTCTCCACCCGGTTGTGTCAGGTCAGCACAGAGGGACACCTGGGAGCAACATCCTGGCCAAACCCACAGCTACATCCCCTCCGTGTAGACCCGACACGTCCGTTTCCCCCCTCCAAGTGCCGGCGGCGGCGCCGTCCGTGATGGGGGGGCACGCCCCGGAGATGCGTGCCGGGTGTTTGCAACCGCCACAACACTTTCAGACTTGTGAGAAGCCGCGTACGCAAGATTGGCGGCATGCTAGACCACGGAGGCCGCCGGCCACAGTCGTAGATATGCGAAGGGCAATCCGCGTAGAGGGAAGTGTTCGGATACTTTTCCATCACCAAAAATTACGAAAAATTACCATCCTTCCTATAGCACATGTGCCCACGTCGTGTAAAAAACTCATGATTTTATCGCGATCCGAGTATTTAATAATATTCAAGCCGCACTGTTACTGCAGAACGTCTACTATTGTGTCATCTCCGTCCGTGAGGGGGGCCACACCCCGGAGACGCGTGCCGCCTCTTCGGACATGCCACAACACCACCCCGCATGTATGAGGGGCCGGTGCGACGCTCCGGTGGCATTTCTACCCCCCACCCCCCACCCACCCTCCCCAGGGCCCCCGTCCCGCCTAACCCTGGAGCGGTTGACCACGAGATCTAGCCCTTTGACTTCCCACAGACGGGCTTTGACCAGTGGACCTCTCCACCCGGTTGTGTCAGGTCAGCACAGAGGGACACCTGGGAGCAACATCCGGGCCAAACCCACATCTACATCCCCTTCGTGTAGACCCGACGCGTCCGTTTTCCCCCTCCAGGTGCCGGCGGCGGCGCCGTCCGTGAGGGGGGCCACGTCGTGGAGACGCGTGCCACCTCATCGCACATGCCACAACACCACCCCGCATGTATGAGGGGCCGGTGCGACACTCCGGTTGCATTGCTACCCCCCAGGGCCCCCGTCCCGCCTAACCCTGGAGCGGTTGACCACGAGATCTAGCCCTTTGACTTTCCACGGACGGGCTTTGAACAGTGGACCTCTCCACCCGGTTGTGTCAGGTCAGCCCAGAGGGACACCTGGGAGCAACATCCGGGCCAAACCCACAGCTACATCCCCTCCGTGTAGACCCACGCGTCCGTTTCCCCCTCCACGTGTCGGCGACGGCGCCGTCCGTTAGGGGTGCCACGCCCCGGAGATGTGTGCCGCCTCTTCGGACATGCCACAACACCACCCGGTTATGGTAGGTCATCCCATAGAAACACTTGGGAGCAATGTCCCCTCCGTATAGACCCGATGCGGCTGTTTCCGCCCTCCAGATGCCGGCGGCGGTGCCGTCCGTGAGGGGGGAACACCGCGGACGTGAGGGGGACACACTCCGAAGACGGGTGCCGGGCGTTTGCAACCGCCACAAAACTTCTGTCGGCATAGCTGTTTTTGATTTTAATAAAATATAAGGACCTATATTCAAGGCGTGGCTGTGACAGTGGATCTTGAGCGGGCACCTCGAGACGACGTGTGTGTGGCCATGACGCCGGTCACGCAACGATGTAACCTTCTCTACCTTTGGTTGTCTTCATCGTCGGTCCAAAGGGATCTGGTCGGTGGTTGTTGCCTCGCGGTGGCTTCCCGGCGGCGGATCAACTGGAGGAGGAGATGGTGGCCTAGCTACTGAAGTGGATGAGGATGCCACCAACGTCGGCGGCGCCCGTGGGTGTCGTTTTCCTCGTTGGAGGCGATGGTGGGGCATCCCTCGCTCCATTGTTTTTGGGAGAAACCTCAGATCTGGAGGAGGCTACCATTGACGGAGGCGCCCGTGGGCGTCGTAGCCCTTGTTGGAGGCGTTGAGGGGCCTCCTGGATCAGATGATGGTGGCGTCTTCATCGTCACCCCCGTGGGGGCATCATCTTTGGAAACATTCATGGGCTGGACGGACAGGTGAACGGCTTGGTGGTTGGGCGTCGGTAGGTGGTGGAGCAGTGCTTCATCCTACACATCGATGGCGGCAGATCTCGACGACGTGGCGAAGTGGAGACTCGGCGTCCGATGGGTGGCGATGGACTTATGCAGGAGGACGATGTTGTATTGCGTCGTGGTGGCGCTGATGGCAGAGAGGCCTGGTAAGGTTGATGCGTCAGTATCTGATCTGAGGATGGATCGATTGTTGAAGGAGGTGATGGCACTTGCAGCGTGTGCATGTGGTGCCCACAGAAAGTGCGCCAGACCGGTGTGTAACCCATTCCAAGTATTGTGGCTTGGATGTGGCATCCGGTATTAAATGTTAGGTGTTGGTGCGATGTCTGATTGGTATTAGGTTCGGACATTTGGCACCCCTTCATCACAGGGATAGGAGTAGCGACAGGTGTTGCCAAGATGGTGGCTTCAGCCTTACTGATGTATTACCTTATAAGGACTTCATGAATAATTAACATGCATCGCTCAGATGCAGAGGCCGGGGATACATCCCTCTTTTTCAAAAAAAATAAATTTAGCTTTGTCTTGTGTCGTGAACACAACTCTAGATGCACACACGGCCACAGCTTTGACTACATATATTACTCATGAAACAACATGATCTAATCCTATGAACTTAATACTAATAACAAGATTAGTTACAACATCCTACCCTAGCGAGCAAGCACATTTGAGAGATCCCACGGCCAGCGACGGCGCAAGGGCCTTCTCACCTTTCCAAACAGGCAGTGTTGGCAAGATGATACAAGCAAGGAGTAGATAAGGGCTAAATTGCTGCTCTGATGATGCAACTGATATATTTGAGCACGATCATATTCCCACTGTCCTGCATGTATTGCATGTGCTTCACATTTACTCCCTCCGTTCTTAAATATAAGTTTTTTTTAAAGATTTCAATAAAGTGACTACATACGAAGCAAAATGAGTGAATCTATACTCTAAAATATGTCTACATACATGCCTATGTTGTATTTCATTTGAAATTTCTAAAAAAGACTTAAATTTAGAAATGGAGGGAGTATTTAATTTTTCAAGAAATAATTTGAGGATCTCCATATGGTTCATACTAATTTTGATATTGCGTTTACAGCTACGAGACTTGACATGGAAATAACACAAATTTCCAAGCGTAATTATAGGAAACCAGCGGCAGTTCGATACTACCCTACCTTGAGGTATGAACCCTCTTTTTCTCACAATGAATCATTCATGTTTTTTGTTGCGGGTGCATTCATGTTTCCTCTGTTTCAAGGAGATCATGGCCTCTATGATCTAGTTTTCATTTATCAGTCCCATGATCTCCTCTCACCTTGTTTCAATTTATTAGTAAAGATTTTTCCTCTTAGCTTATTATGTCTCATATGATCTAGACAGTAGGCACACCATTTTCAAACAGATATAGTTATTTTTGTCGCACTATACAAAAGGATCATATTGTTGGTTTCATCATATGAAGAACATCGAAGAAACCAACAAGGCTTGCTCAGTTTTGCCTGACCCCCTACTTCCTGAAGAAGTCACGGGAGAGATGATGCTATATTTCTTTGCCTGGAGTTGTTAGGTGGGCTGCTACTTAACCGAGGATCGTCAGTGCAGGCAAGAGAAATACTACACCCAAGACGGTAAAATAAATGATTCACCATCACTAGATTCTTCGTCACATATTACTCCAGGTCGTCAACCTCCTCCTCGCTTTCATCTTCCTCGATGTTGAAGTCATTGCTACCGAGGTACATGCAATCCTCGTTGAGTCCGTCGTGCACCCACTTGGCAACATACTCACTGTGCTTCAAGATTTCATGGTTGGTGTAGGGCTCGATGTCGCCCTCCGGATAGTAGTCGTTATTGTACAGATTTTCTCCGCGGACCATCTTCTCGAACTCCACCTCATGCCCATGGAATCTCTCCAAGGCCGGGTGCACAATCCTGATGCCTCGATGCTCGCAGAAAAGGCAGCGGACTAGTCCTGCTGTACAGAGATGCACAAGATGAAGCACCCAGCAATAAGGAGATTAAATTATGACGAATCTGCATGCACTTGATTTTTCCAAGATTTTTTAGTAGGAATTTTGCTCTAGCCTGGAAAGTTATGCTGATGAATTGACTCTGCTTATACGTGTGCAAAAGTCTACTTTTCAGTTGCTCAGGCTAAACAGGCAGTATACTTGTGGTCCTTCAGAATGTTTGTAACGATATGATCATACAAATTAGGAAATCTACTTAACTAATTCAACGATTACAACCAGATTCGATTGTGGTATGTAAACTATCAACTTCCTAGTGAATGTAAGCATCTACATATCATCTACAATACACATGGATGGCAGCGCATGACATGAGCAAGAACTACTCCCTCCGTTCCTAAATATTTGTCTTTCTAGAGATTTCAACAAGTGACTACATACGGAGCAAAATGAGTGAATCTACACTCTAAAATATGTCTATATACATCCGTATGTGGTAGTCCATTTGAAGTCTCTAAAAAGACAAATATTTAGGAACGGAGGGAGTATTTATTAAGAACCATATCCATATGATGAAAAAAAAAGGAACCTTAAACAAAAGGGAAGGAACGTGTGTGTGTGTGTATACCAGCGCCTGGTGGTGGCAAATCCACGGGGCAACACAGAAGCTGGCTATCCTGGCCATCATCGTGGTTGCTAAGCTCGGCAAAGAAGAGTACAGGAGCTGAAACTATGCCGGCCACATTTCGAGTCGCCAGAAAGTTGGCATGAGTGTGATGGTAGTAGTCATCATTAGGATCAAGTCCTGGCTTCAAGCCCGAGCCTTCGCAGTTGTCAGGACCAGACACACATTCATTCACACCACACACCACATGAAGCTGATAAGAGTGTCCCTATAAGATTGCAAAAGGCAAGTGAATCAGCAAGTGAGTGTAAAGTAGAACTAAGGGAAGACCAATATCCCCCCTTTTCAGACCACCACAGTCTCACAGCACATCCTAATCAAACTTGATCTCATAGCACTACTTGTTTGAACATTATTCTAGAGCTCCAGATGATAATGCTTGTCCTTCGTAGGAATTAACTCAATCATCAGGATCTTACCCAATAAATTGGAGGATCGGTGTGAAACTAAAAAGTGGGCCTTATAGCTATTAAAAGGCAATTACAGGGAAAAACATGTTTCTATCCCTAGCTGTCTTTATTGTTCAATCAGAATTAGGGCACCAAAAAATTTTAACTCGAAATACTTATCTTTGTCGATGCAACAGTAGCTGAAAAACTTACCAAATTGTATTGCAAAAGAGCCCAGTTGTTCCAAAATATTTAAAATATCAATGGGTCATATACGCAGTTTCATTTGGAATAAAAATCTCCAAGTATCTTTTACTATACGCACAACTCTTTATCAGAATTATTTTTTACCCATAATGAGTGCAGTCACAGTATAAGAAGAATGGAAGCTCCTTATCGGAATTCTTTTTACCCATAATGAGTGCAGTCATGGTAGAAGAAGAATGCAAGCTCTTACTATCAGCCGATGAGCAATGAGGTAGTATGGTGCATGAGTAGTAAATGAAAAACCAAAAGATTGCTATGCATGACTAGTAGTGTGGTGCATGACTGAGAGGGATGCGTATGCAGCAGTGCAGATTCCCAGGAAGAAGTAAATGATATATACTTCTTTATTGCCTTGACTATTCCCAGCTAATGTAATGATTAACACAGTGAAGTAGAGTATAAGACTAATAGCCTCTAAAAATGAAAGTAAAAGTAATAGTAGTACATGGTACTTGAGGAAAAAACTGGGGCCCCAAAATTTTGGGGACCTGCCAGACAGGGGCCCGTCAATCATGCAGTGAAGCAAACTTCTTGGGCTTGTCCAAAGTTTGTTTACATGTGGCAACGATTCAGCAGGATTATAAACAAAAAAATATATGAACTTTCACAAGATGAACTGCAGGGCTTTCAGTCAGTCTGATAATGAATCGAAGGAGGTCGATAGGTAGCAGGTCCATTAGCTGCTTATGTAGGTTTTTGGTTGACATAATTTGGTTAAAAATAAATATAGAGGTATCCGAGGGATAAACTAACTCACTGAATTCTGCTTCTCATATCTCCTTAGTGCAGCCTTGACCTTCGCGGAGATCCTTCTATGAGCCCTTCGCTGTTTACGTCCCTCAGACATGGTAAAATGGAACTGTCGTTCAGAAATGGGAGCTGGCCTCTGCTGATGAGTTGGGACACCAACAATGGAATGGTATTCAGAGCACAATAGCGTGTGTATCTGGTGGACACATTGAGAGGAGAGCTGATACTGGCCTCCATCTTGTAGCAGTGACAGGACATGAGGCGCTACCAACATCGCCTTTAATGAACTGAGGAATCCTGCTTGGGCGTCGGGTCTGGGGTGCCATGCCGCAATGGCAGCAGCCCGGTAGGCTTCTTGTTCTTCCTTGACACTGCTGCAGTGCTTTGTCGCGGACAAATTGAGTGCCGTGTCGAGCAGGAACCTTATGGCCTGATCGGCGTTGAGATCTTGGTAACAGGTGCAGAGGAAGGAGACAAGTCCGTAGAAGGATCGTGCTTCAATCCGCATTAGGCACAATGTGCCGACAATGTCGAGCTCGTCTTGCTGACTCAGTGGTGGGAAGGTGGCTTGGTACCAGATGGTGTTGACGATGATGTTCGAGACGGGGTCAAATGGGCCGTAGCAATGTCCAGCATCGAGCAGGCTGCGGTGGTAACCAACCGGCAATCTGGCGAGAGCCTGCAGGTAGAATCCATGGATCGTATCGAGGAGCACTCGCCTCAGTGACCACGAATGCCGGTAGGTCAGCTTGGTGGTGTGCTTGCGGCAACGGGCAGCAAGTTTCCATGGCCTGACGAGGCTGCCATCAGGAGGAGGACATGGTGAATGTGCCGTCTCCTTGACCAATGTGTGGAAGCTGTGGAGGATGTCGCGGGGGAAATCGGGCTGCACATCCGAGAGCAAGGGGACAACACTGTGGAGGGAGGAGCTGAGCGACAGCCAAGCGTCGGCGAGCTGCGAGGGACACGGGTGCTTGGCGGCCACCATGGCGCAGTGGAGGGCCAGCTTGAGGGCGCAGCGGGCGGCGGCGGAACCTTCGCGGAAGCACCTGACGCCGCGGTAGTCGATGACGATGCGCGCGGCAACGATGGGGTCGGCTTCGGCGAGGACAAGGTACCGGACGGCCTCCCAATCGGCGAGGTAAGGGAAGAAGCAGGTGAGGAAGGCGACGAGGCCGTCGAGGGAGCGCCGCTCCATGTCCCTGAGCTTGGGCCCGTCCACCGCCGTCGGGCCTCCCGTGTCGACTGGAGCTTCCGCGGCGGCGAGGAGGGTGCTGGCGATTATGTTGGAGACCGGGTCGAGCAGTCCGACACAGACTCCCAAGCAGACGTCGGAGCGCCACCGGAAGGTGAGCCGCCTGAGGGCTTCCTCGTAGTGCTGCCGGATCTTGAGGAGGAGGAGTGACGCTTCCTGATCTCTCTCCTTCATCAGCGGGGCGCCATAGTCATGCAGCGCCGGACCGTAGACGCGGAGATGGCCGGTGCTGGCCTTGGCGTTGAGGCTGGCCATCGCCTCGCCGGCGGCGACCTAGGTGGAGATCGATTTGGGGGAAATCTCTTTTTTTTTTTCTTTTTGAGAAACATTGGGGGAAATCTCTTTGGAAGGAAGGGTGGTTTGCTTGCTTACTGTAGTGCCGTCCGGGCCTTGGGCCTAATTCATCAAAGCCCATCTGCCCATCTTCCAATATTTGGTTGACCGATTGTGGAGTAAGATTCGCGGGTGGATGGAGAAAACAATGTCAACAGCAAGTAAAGATGTTTTGATAAAATCAGTTGCATAAGTCATCCCAGTTTTCTCAATATCTTGCTTGCTTTAAGTTCCCTCGGGGGCTATGTGAGAAGCTTTCTTTGGCAATAAGGTCATTCTTTTAGGGAAGTAAGCAAGGAAAAAGGAAGCCACATTGGGTGTTTTGGGATAAAATGTGCATGCCACGATATATAGGAGGCCTTGGTTTCAGGGACTTTAAACTATTCAATTTAGCTTTGCTGGCACGACAGTCATGGAGGATCCTTACTTCCCCGGAGTCATTGAGTGCTCGTATCCTAAAAGGAGTTTATTTTCCTTCTTGTTCTATTCTTGAAGCCAGCTTGGGGAACCACCCCTCATAGGTGTGGCGTCAATATTAGAAGGGAGAGACATAATGAAGCAAGGCCTAGTAAGACGAATTGATAATGGGATAACTACTGAAATCTGGAACACTAATTGGCTACCTAGACCAAAGATGATGCGCCCATTTGCTGTTCAGGGTGGCGGATCCACCATATTTAGTTGTTGAACTTATTGATAGAGAGAATGCTAGGTGGAATACACAGTTAATCCAAGGGTGAAATATCGACTATTACTGGTCTTGGATGTTTGAGAAGTCGAGGATTTTCAGTGTGAGGTCAGCTTATAAAATGATTATGGAAACAAAAAGCCGCGGAGAGGACTGGCTTGAGGGCCGAGCGGGGAGCTCAAACAGTAAGGTGGAGGAGAAAATATGGATAAAACCATGGAAGGTCTACGTACATGTGAAGCTCTGTGTCTTTTAATGGAGGTTGGCTCATCAATCTATACCAACAGAAGACGTGAGGATGAGAAGAAATATGGCAACGTTGTGAATGCCCTCCTTCTATACGTAATGAGGCCGAGGGCATGATGGATAACTGGACCGTGGAGTAGTACGCGAGGGCCTACTTATGGTATCTCCTAACAAAGGTCATGTTTCTAGACTGCTCAGGAGACATTGCATTGTGGATGTATCTAGACTTCCTGGCTGACTGGGACGCAGGGTACAGCTGGGGGGTCTGATGGCCTCGCGTATTTATACCGCACGGTAAGTAGTTAATGCAAAAAAATCTCCAGATTTATGGATGTATGTTTGCTTTCTTTAATTGCGTCATCTAATCATGAATTGACATTTCCAGTTGGAAGACGCATGTCAGAGGACCGGAGAAAAATCCGGTATGGACGGATGTGCTTGGGCCCTCCCGATTTGGATGTGGGAGCGTTTGCTGATGGGTCATCCTAAAAAGATCCCCGACAGCCATGGGTTGACTATGGTGAAGAAAGTGACTCCTCTCAATACCCCGCCGTGGCATACTCTTGGGACAGAGTGAAAGTCTTCATAGGCAAGTCCAATGCCTTGTACAAGGCATTCACCAACGAGCTGGACAATCTGACATGTCATCAGGTAAAACCACGTGGTAGTTATTGCTTGTAACCACTTTTCTGATTGCTTACGAAGACCTAACCTAGCTAATTTGTCTGTAGGTTAACTGGTGGCCATATGAGACAGAACGGGGTTTCGAGCTGAACGAGATGTGCACGAAGGACAAGCTTATCTGTCGGGCTAGGGTCCCATTGATATGCATGTACGCTGTCGAGTGGCACCTACCATAGCACTAGGCGGTGCAATTCGGTAGGATTCAATGCACACCACCCGCGGATACAAACACCAGTGGCTTCGAGCTTCGCAAGTGAGGGACTTAACCTTTATTACGTTTTCGTATGGTTTGTTGTTTTTTGATTTCCTAATCTACAAGCTACAAGACTCAAAGATCATCACTTAGTTTTAACCTCTATAGATTGTTGTTACAAGTGTGAATGATTTATTAATCTACAAGCTACAAGATTCAATGATTTGTTATGATTTATTCTTTCTTATGCTTTGCAGGAAGAATAGGCAGACTTGTCAGTCAGTCACGAACTGGGCACATGAGCATAGGGACTATGTGAAGATATGGGATGAGAGAAGGTATCACAAAGAGAGGGATATGACGTCGGTCGACTGGGACGCTTACTTGGACCATCTGAAGTGGTTTGATGATGGTATAAATTACCGTTTGCGCCTGAGACCAATGTGGACCGACTCGGATATCACATTGCTAGAGGACAACCCGAGGAAGAAGCATATAATGCCAACATTAGAGAGACCCAGGGTGAATTTAGGGAGTATGCACCACTTATTGATATAGTGGTAAGTTCTGTTCAATTGCTTGGAGATGTCATTTGCACGTGAATCTAGTATAGTCTTTGTCACTAATTTATTTATGATGTTGTCATTTGCAGAGGTGGGAGCAACAAAAGCATTTTTAAGGCTCAAACGCGCTAGTGAACGTCCCCGGGACCCCGAAATCTGGCTCAAAGCTGAGGGAAGTGACGAAAGTAAGTTTGAGAGCCATAACATTCAAGTAACCATAACCATGATTCATATCATATCATATTTCTGTCACTAACTTTGAGCTGTAACCTTGAAGTAACCACGTTCCACTCTATTTGTTCTTGCAGAAGTTCACGATCCTTTGCTGAAAACAAGTAAGCATGCTTGGGTGCGCTAGCTCGGTTGATGTGCATGCTCCTGGCCCATCAACACATATCGTCGCTTCCTCGAGCCATGTTGTCGCGGCTTCCTCTAGCCATGCCGCCTCGCAACGTTGAGGAGCCCAAGGAAGATGATGAAGAAGAGGATGAGGAGCAAGCTGGGGGAAGTGAGAAGGGTGACGAGGAGGAGTACAATGAGGGTGCGGAGGAGGACTACGATGAGGATAATGGAACTCCACCCACTTAGCCAACCCAGAACAAAAGGGTATCTCATCCATGCAAGGATGTTTTGAGTCCATCACCTTTCCAGAGAGAGCGTCCTCGTCGCCGAATAACAACGAAAAAAACTAACGAGAGTCGCTCAAAGAGGAACGAGGAGTGTATAGCCAAGAGGGGTAGGAAGAATAAGTGATACGGACACTTGCTTCCCTTCTAGTTGAGTTTCGGAACTTGTGATGCCTATGTTGAACTTGCGATGGCTATGTTGAACTTTGTGCCGAGCTTTGTGTTGCACTATTTGCTATGTTGGACAGTTGGACATGTAAAAATATTTGCTATGTTTGTTGGATATGTTGAAACTAAGTGATGCTACCTATTACTATGTTGGATATGAAACTATATTACTGTTGATGATCTTTATCCTGTTTTTAAGAACACAGAGAATGATCTATATATTTTGTGTTTGAAAGCATAGAAAGGTTGTTGTTACAAAAGCAGAGAAAGTGCCCTACTGCCAAGGTTCCTGGAAGTACGGTTACATACGGTACTGCCACCTTTTTTTTGCTTTGAAGCAATGGTACGCATTCCTGGGGTTTGGGGGGGTAATACCCTACCACCAAAGTTCGTGACGGTAGGGTTACACACCCTACCATCAATTTTTTTTCTTTGAAGCAATAGTACGCATTCCTAGGGTTTTGGGGTTATATCCTACCGTCAGACCCGTTGGCGGTAGGATATAACTGCCTTCCGCCAGGTCAAGATTGGATATTCTTTCGATCTTTTTACTATTATTATCTTCAACAGGAGAGGAAGGAATCGATGGAAAGACAAAACTTGGTGGTATCAATGAAGGGGGGCGAGTACGTGGGAGGGGAGATAGAATGAAACAAAACATAAGATATTCCCCTTACTAATAGAAATAATCACCAATTAGCAAGATTCCCCTTACTAATAGAGATAATCACCAAATAGCACCGTACCGAGGGGCCTCTCTATTTTTCTGCAACCACAGCCTTACATGGCATCCACTTGGTGATAATAAGTTTTTTTAATGGTTTGGTGATAATTAGTGCCAACCCCTAGTTTTCGGAACCAAAAACTGCCTTTCTGTTTACAGTGCGTATCAGTAACACTGTTGTGGGCCTAAAAAATGTACTAACAATGGTGTATGTGTGTGCTACTGTAGGTATTGATGCAGGATAGAATGCGCATGATTTGCATCTATTACATGCGGTAAACGTCTGGTCCCAAAATCAAGGGCTCCTTTGTTTCAAAGGAATTCTATATATTTTTTGGAGGATTGAAATCCTTAGAAAGTTTGCTTACGTTTGGTACTTTGATTCATAGCATTGGATTTCATAGGAATTTTTTCCTATGAAGTCTTTTATAATACATTTCATAGAAAATCTAACATCCACTTCAAGAGTGCGGCTAATCTGCACCCGGGCTCATCTGCACCCCCGCTTAGAAAAAAATTCAAAAAAAATACTAGAAAAATTTAAAAAATTCCAATTTTTTTTGTGGTGGTAGATAATTTGACGCGTGAGGTGCGCACCAAAATTCAACTCATTTGAGCATCTGAGCAGCTCTCGGCAAAAAAGACAAAATCAGGGTCTGTAAAAATGTTTACTGTTCATGCACTGTTTTGACCCGATTTGTCTTTTTTGCCGAGAGCTGCTTAGATGTCCAAATAAGTTGAATTTTGGTGAGCACCTCACGCATCAATTTATCTACCACCACAAAAAAAATTGGATTTTTTTGAATTTTTCTAGTATTTGTTTTGAATTTTTTGCTGAGAGGGAGCAGATGAGCCCGGGCACCGTTTTGAGTTTTCGCCACTTCAACCTTTTTTTACAATTTCTTTATTTTTCCTCTTGCATCAAACACTAATCTTACACTAGGATTTAAGTGGACATACCACTCTAATCCTATACCTTTTCTAACCCGCAAAAAAAATCCTATACCTTTTCTATTTATGTATTTTTAGGATCATGTGAATCAAAGAGGCCCTAAGTTTCTTCACCATATTTGTTACTCTCTCCATCTATGAGACGGAGGGAGTAGCTTGTAAAATTCAAAAAATTCTGATTTTTTGGTGTGAAATATTAACAAAATATTTGTTAGCTTGCAAAATTTCATCACCATATGTCATCCGCGGAAATCGTGAAAAAAAAATCAATGCTCCAAAATGTTATTTTCAAACGCATTTTGAAGCATCAATTTCTTTTCCCACATTTTCCACGAATGTCATTTCGTGATCAAATTTTGCAAGCTATAAAACATTTGTCAATGTTTCACACAAAAAAAATTCCAAAATACTGTCCAGAAAATCATGAGAACCCTCAAAAAATCTTGAAAGAAGCACCAAGAGCCAATCCGGTCCAGAATACTGGAAAGCAGCCCTGCGGAAACAAGCTCTGGGATCTTGTCATTTCGTTTCTCAAAGCTTTGGCTTTAGTACAGTCTACTGTAGCACGCCATCTAGTTTCAATCTTGTTCCAGGCTACTCTTCAAGCAAAAATTCTCACCTTATTCGGCAAAGGGGTGCTCCAATTAGCTTCCACATATCTCGTGAGCAATCTCCCGCCTCACTTGGGGGGTTTAGCTGTGTTATTACCTTATTTGGGTCGAGCATCCCATGTCTTTCTATTCCGGGCACCATGTTTACGCCCTTCTGCGTTCGTGTCATGTGTTGTATCCTCACTTGTACTAATTTCTCTTTCCTCTATTAATCATAGCAGAGATTTACACACACACTTTTTCTAACAAAACAAACACCATCAGTATTTAACCTACACTACTGGAATTCTGGGCTACACCGAGTGCCACGGACACTCGGCAAAGGGCCGAAAACCGCCGGCAAAGCCTTTGCCGAGTGTCACCCTCGGCAAAAGCCACCCAGCGTACACCTCTTCGGCAAACAGGAGTTTGCCGAGAGCCAGAATATGGGCACTCGGCAAAGACTTTGCCGAGAGCCAAACTGTATCACTCGGCAAAATAAAGTAGCTAATGGATAGCAGACGGTGACGGCGGTTCCTGACACGTGGGACCAGGGGAACAGGCCAAGGGCCTTCTTTGCCGAGTGCCACTCTCGGCAAAGAGAGCCAGAGGGTGGTCGACACGTGTCACCCTCGACATGTGGGACTGTGCGAACAGCCGAGGGCCAACTTTGCCGAGAGCCACTCTCGGCAAAGCCACCCAAGAGTGGGTCGGCACATGTCAGACTCGACATGTGGGACCAGCGAACAGGCCGAGTGCCAACTTTGCCGAGAGCCACTCTCGGCAAAGCCACCCAATAGGTGGTCGACACGTGTCGACTCGACATGCGAGACCAAAGCGACAGTGAGGGCCTTCTTTGCCGAGTGCCACTCTTGGCAAAGAGAGCCAGTAGGTGGCTGACACGTGTCAGCTCCTGACATGTGGGACCAAGAGAAACAGGCCGAGGGCCATCTTTGCGGAGAGCCACTCGGCAAACTCTATCTTTACCGAGTGTGGCTCTCGGCAAACTGAGCCAATAGGGGAGGGCCACGTCACTTCTCCTAAAAGCCGTGAAAATACTTTGCTGAGAGCCACCGTCGGCAATCCTTTTTCTTTTACCGAGAGGCCTCTCGGTAAAGTTGCCAGGAGGGCTACAGGTTATTATCCTTTACCGAGAGGCCTCTCAGTAAAGGTGTCAGGGTATACTGTTTGGTATACGTTTACCGAGAGGCCTCTCGGTAAAGGGTGCATTCTGGTCCAGTTTCACAGTCATTGCCGAGAGCCGCCCTCGGCAATGGTGTGCGCAGGAGCCTTTTTTCCCTGTTTCTATTTCTTTCCTGCAGCGAAACATATACAACAGCATATAGTTCATCACACATAGAACATGTCACATATAGGCATCATTGAACAAAGAAGCAATGATTGATTCTGAAAAACATTCCACATAAAAGCAATAGTGCATAAAAGCAATAGACCACAAGTTTACAAGTCTCAAGATGCAAGAGTTCTCAACATACAAGGAACAATTTCAAACATAACATAACATGAAGTTCACGCGATTTTGGAGATCGAAGTGATAACATCAACATTAGAAGGCATCATTCCGTTTGCTGCCCCAACTCCATCAACCGGAGTGATAACATCAACATTAGAAGGCATCATTCCCTTTGCTGCCCCAACTCCACCAACTTGAGGTGGAACTACCGAAACATTGTTCAACCCTTGTGATGGGTTGACCTGTGATGGATTGACCCAATAGTGAGATGAATGCATATGGTAATGCCGAAAATGGTGATAGAAATAGTTTGAACGAAACCCACAATGTTCCACTCTGGCATCGGTGGCATCTGTGGCACTGGTTGGCCTTGCATGGAATAAAGATTGGCCACCATATGTTGTAAAGACTTCACTAGATCATCTTGTGCCCTGCTTGGCGGTTTTTCATCTCGTTCTTTCTCGGTGTCAATCAATCGAGTCTACAATATGGCAATGCAAATGTCATTCATGTTGAAATGCAAATATGCAGGACCATGAAGGATCAATGAAGAAGCAATCGACCTGAATATCCTCAATAATGCTCACGGAATGTGGTACGTGACGCCTACGGTAGGAGTAGAGCCAAGACTCATAGCACGGAGCGTGTTGACTCTCTAAGGGAGGAGGTTATGACAGAATCGAGGTGAACCGCCATCTGGCCATTCGGTCTACCGCCTGCTGCTACGTCTTGAGCTTGCGTTGGTTTTCCCCGAAGAGGAGAGGATGATGCAGCAGAGTAGCGTAAGTATTTCCCTCAGTTTTTGAGAACCAAGGTATCAATCCAGTAGGAGGCTACGCGCGAGTCCCTCGTACCTGCACAAAACAAATAGGGTCTTTTACATCTGTGTCCCTAACTCGAACCCACTACTCACATTTGCCCCTAATTCAAAAGTCTGCTCAAAAATGCCCCTCCGCCGTTAGGTGCCCTTACAAAATGCCCTTCCGTCCCGTTTCCGTCCGGTCAAAGGGCTTTGACCGCTCTGTATGCTATTGGACATTTTGCCCCTGCCTCCATGTATCACTTACATGTGGGACCCGCTCAAGAAAAAATAAAAGAAAAATCTCTTTCTCTCACCTCCTCTCTCTACCACACTTACATGTGGCCCCTCACGGTGTGTCTCTCACCTCCCACCTCTCTTCCCCTACCTCACGACCTCTCTCACACTTCAAGCGCCACGCTGCCCAAGGACTGGCGCGCCGCTTAGCTCCCCACGCCACGCACCCTTCCTCCACACCTCCCCTCTCCCTCCTCCCTCCCTCCCTCCCTCCTCTCCTCCCTCCCCTGCAGAGCGCCACTGTCGCTGGCTGCCTTCGTCTCACGCGACCAACGGCAACCCCAAGCACCACCACCTCGCCAGAAGCTTGTACGAGATGCCCTCGCCCTCCCAAATTCGACCGACCAGAGAAACTCAGGACTGAGTGCCACAATGCATCTTCCCGCCTCAGATCTCGAATAGCCGCCACTGATTCGACGCCATTGAAGCTCCTGGCCGCCCCTTGTGTTCCCCGAGCATCCCGAGGTACCTCGAAGATGTGAGCGTCCTCTCTGAAGGCCTCGTGACCTCCGGCCGTCTTCCCTCATGAGCTCCGAGCACCGCCATGCCCGCCGTCGTTGAAGTACACACTTCAGTCTTCCTCGAGCCCTAGCAGCTGCAATCGTGCCCCTAGTCATCTCCTTAGTCTCGCACATCCTGTTAGCCTCTCCCTCTTGCACAAGAGCTTCGCCCGCTTGCGCCCGCCCCAGTCGCCCATGAACGGTCTTCACTATCAGCTCGCGACCATATGGTCTTAAGACACCATATGTGGACGCTGGCGAGCCAAGGCTATCGTGTGGTTCCCTCACCGGCCTCCCGAAGCCTCCCGGCGTGCCTCCGCCATGAGATTTGGTCGCCGGGAACCCTCGAAGGAATTAGTTTAGGTGCACATTTGTTTAATTTAATATAAACGAGAATATTCAGCATAGGCGTTGACGAGAAAATAATTGAACAATGACATGTGGGCCATATACGTAGTTTGACCGGTCCATATCTAGTTTTATTTTTATTTTTATTAGTTGGGACCCACGTGTAAGTGAGAGATAGAGGGTGAGACAAAGCGTTTTTCTTTTCTTTTTCTTTGAGTGGGTCCCACATGTAAGTGACACACAGAGGCAAGGGCAAATGTCCAGAAAACGTCCAGAGATTCGGTCAAAGGACTTTGACCTAACGGAAACGGCACGGAAGGGCATTTCTATAAGGTCACCTAACGGCGGAGGGGCAAATTTGAGCAGGCTTTGAAACTAGGGGCAAATCTGATTAGGTGGTTCGAGTTAGGGACAGAAATGCAAATGGCCCAAACAAATAACTCCTCGCAACCAACGCGATAAGGGGTTGTCAATCCCTTCACGGTCACTTATGAGAGTGAGATCTGATAGAGATGATAAATAATATTTTTGGTATTTTTGGTATAAAGATGCAAATTAAAATAAAAGGCAAAGTAAAAAAGCAAAGCAATAATAAAGCGTAGGAAGATTAATATGATGAGAATAGACCCGGGGGCCATAGATTTCACTAGTGCCTTCTCTCAAGAGCATAAGTATTTTACGGTGGGTGAACGAATTACTGTTGAGCAATTGATGTAATTGAGCATAGTTATGAGAGTATCTAGGTATGATCATGTATATAGGCATCACGTCCGAGACAAGTAGACCGACTCCTCACCGTGCATCTACTACTATTACTCCACTCATCGACCGCTATCCAAAGATGCATCTAGAGTATTAAGTTTATGAAAACAGAGTAACGCCTTAAGCAAGATGACATGATGTAGAGGGATAAATTCATGCAATATGATAAAAAACCATCTTGTTATCCTCGATGGCAACAATACAATACGTGCCTTGCTGCCCCTCATCCTTTGGGAAAGGACACCGCAAGATTAAACCCAAAGCTAAGCACTTCTCCCATTGCAAGAACTACCAATCTAGTTGGCCAAACCAAACGGATAGTTCGAAGAGACTTGCAAAGATAACCAATCACACATAAAAGAATTCAGAGAAGATTCAAATATTGCTCATAGATAATCTTGATCATAAACCCACAATTCATCGATCTCAACAAACACACCGCAAAAATAAGATTACATCGAATAGATCTCCACGGGAGAGGGGGAGAACATTGTATTGAGATCCAAAAAGAGAAGAAGCCATCTAGCTACTAACTATGGACCCGAAGGTCTGAAGTAAACTACTCACACTTCATCGGAGAGGCTATGATGATGATGTAGAAGCCCTCCATGGTGGATTCCCCTTCCGGCGGAGCTCCGGAACAGGCCCCGAGATGGGATCTCGTGGATACAGAAAGTTGCGGCGGTGGAATTAGGTTTTTGGCTCCGTATCTGATCTGTTGGGGGTACGTAGGTATATATATATATATATAGGAGGAAGGAGTACGTCGGTGGAGCTTCAGGGGGCCCACGAGGCAGGGGGCACGCCCTAGGGGGGGGGGCGCCCTCCACCCTCGTGGTCGCCTCCCTCCTTTCTTGATCGAGGGTCCAAGTCTCCTAGATCATATCTGATGAGAAAATCACGTTCCCAAAGGTTTCATTCCGTTTGGACTCCGTTTGGTATTCCGTTTCTTCGAAACACTGAAATAGGCAAAAAACAGCAATTCTGGGCTGGGCCTCCGGTTAATAGGTTAGTCCCAAAAGTAATATAAAAGTGGAAAATAAAGCCCAATATGGTTCAAAACAATAGATAATATAGCATGGAGCAATCAAAAATTATAGATACGTTGGAGACGTATCACCTGCCGCGGCAATGGCCACAAGAGGGTCAAACGGTAGCACGTGAGGATCAGCGTCAGGCCCGTACGTCTCCTTCAATTTTTTGGTGTAGTTCTCTCCATCTGACCGGGCTTTAGAGTTGATCCAGTCCCTGTGGAGAGGGTCCTTGTCCTTGTCGTCTTTGGTACGTTTGATGGTCCATGCCTCGAAGTAAGTGATATCCTTGCCAGTGTCTTTTTTCTGCAGAAGAAAGCGATCCAAACAATCAAGGGAATGCTCACAAATGAAAGAGAACATGATGAAAAGAAAAGGATATGTGGTTGCCTACATGTTTTGAGACGACACCTGGGATGGTGAGGTTGCCTTGACGGTGTCCTCGACCACCCATCAACTTACGCCGTCCAGATATTACTTTGTGTTCATCCTGCCACCCTGGATCTGTCCACCGTTCAACGATCTTCTCCCAAAGACGGACGTTTGTCGGTAGCACCACCGAGGAATCACCTGTAAATTAAACAAATACATCTTAGTAAGGATTCTAATTTTATGTAATGTAGGAATAACAAGCATCCATCGTCACTTGCCTTGAAGTAATTGTCCCGTGAAAGATGCGTCCCTCGAGCCTCCTGTTTGGAAATCCTATGGTTGAGATAGTCCGCGTGATACTTGACCACTAACCGGACGCGCTCCTCATAGTGCATGTTGTGGACTAGTTTCTTCGCAATATTCTCAACCACCACATTTGCACGATCCTTCTGACCCTCAACGCATGTATAGAAATCCTACAAACATGCATACATTTGAGAAGGGTTAAATCATGACTATGGCAAATTTAAACCTTTTGGTATTGACATTTAGGTGTTTGAAAGGACTTACCCAGAAATCGTTGACCACTCGCATGGCTCTGTTATCATAAACCCTCTGACGCATATCCAGAAAATCCGGTGCAAGTTTGTAGTGATCCCATGACCAAGCGGGCTCAATGATACCGTTTGGCAAAGTGACTAGTCTAGGATAATTTAACCTATAAAGACCCCCAATGATGCCACTCGGCGACCGTGGCGTACGCCTCTCACCACCTTTTACTAAGCTTACGCATTTCAAGAGTGAAGTCATATTATATGTGAGGAAATGACAAAAGGTACAATTTATATGGGATGAGTTGAGATAACCACTTACTTCTCTCCCATTGGTTTAATCAACACGTCTCTATGCACATATGGATGTCTTGGAAGCTTTGAAGGACCACGCAGCCACACTTTCCCTCTGGAAGTATTGCCGATAGTCGAACCGGGCCGGTTGCGAACCGCTCACCTCGTGGTGCTCTGTCACCCGTGAGGGTCCATCCCCACCCTCAGAAACCTGACGAACAACCAGCCTCCTCTCGGCGGCGGCGTCCTCCACCACCTCCTCCTCCTCATCCTCCACCACCTCCTCCGCAAAATCCTCCTCGTCCTCCTCCTCACACGCCTCATCCCCATCCTCTGTTTCCTCCTCCTGAGCATGGTGAAGCATCAGATCGAGGGTCGAGGAGAAGAAAGAGGTGCTCTACTCCGGCTGCTTTACGTGCTCCTCCTCCGCCTCGCATACTCCTCCTCCGTCCGCCTCCTCCTCCTGCCTCACCTACTCCCCTCCTCGTCCGCCTCCTCCTCCCGCCTCACCTACTCCCTCCTCGTCCGCCTCCTCGTTCGCCTCCTCCTCCTGCCTCACCTACTCCCTCCTCGTCCGCCTCCTCCTGCCTCACCTACTCCCCCTCCTCGTCCGCCTCCTCGTCCGCCTCCTCCTCCTGCCTCACCTACTCCCCCTCCTCATCCGCCTCCTACTCCTCCCCCGCGTGGTACTCGACCTTGTTTCGCATGTTTTGCCGGACGGGTGTCTAGACCCGCCAATACTTTGGCCTTCTTGGCGGTTGTGGCAACCGATGAAGGAGCGGCCACCGCTTTCACCGGTCGAGCAGGTTGATCATTGTACATATCATTCACTTTTTTCAAACTTTCCTTTGGAATCTTCTTGCTTTTTTTAGCATTGGAATCTTCTTGCTACCTGTCATGTTTCAATCACCTGATACGAAGAAGAACAAACCAGTTAGTACAGATGGTACAACTTGACGTAAATACAATAAATATATCACATATGAAGAATAAATGGAATTGTCACAATAATACATATAGTTGTTACACACACAAATACATAGAGTTGTTGCACACACGGATACATAGAGTTGTTGCACACACGAATACATAGAGTTGTTACACACACGAATACATAGAGTTATGACACACATACATAGAGTTCTCACACGATTACATGGAGTTGTTAGAAATAAGGGTCAATATTAGGTGCAACAATTGGATCAGGGCTTTCATCATCGCTATCACGCCCGTTCATACATTCATCCTCGAAGTCTTGAGGGGCCCTCATCCTCATCTAGCCCCATGTGCCATCGCATAAGTAATGCCAAATCTCGAGGGTCAGAAACATCCTCATATTCGTCCTCTGCATTATCTACTTCCATGTCATCCATGGCCTCATGTTCCATAGCATCATGTTCGTGATGCACGCCATCATCTTCCTTTGCATCATCTTCATCTTCGCTGTTCCGCTTCTTGAAAGAACTCTCCCTCGTATGTGTTAGGGTTTATATGGTAATCGTCCTTGTTTGGGATAGGTACCTTGATACGCGGGGTACCTTGTACACGACATCCCACTTCAAGAGATCGATATATTCCGTAGATGTGCACGCGTATGGGAGAAAAAAAAAGCTTGTTTAGCCTGTTGAGCCATAATATAGACATCATTTCCTGCATATTTCGATGCTCGTTCAACTTCGACAAAGCCAATACTAGGGATTCGTCTCACTTTCTCAGGATTGAGCCAGCTGCATCTGAATACGATGGGCTTCACTCCTTGTAAACCACAATACTGCAAGTCATAAATTTCTTTGATGGTTCCATAGTAGTGACGTCCATCTGTCCCTAGACAATAGACCGCACTATTTATTGACCTTCGATTGGGCCTCTCACGCGTGTGTTTATCAGTGTGGAAGCGATACCCATTCATGTCGTAAGCCTTAAATGTCTTGGCCTCGTAAGCGGGTTGTTGAAGAGGAGCAAAGGCGGCAGGCTGAGCAGGAGTCCAGAGAAAAGGAACGGGAAGACACGAACAAGAGGTTGAAGCTGCTTGAGGATCAACTACAGGTAGAACATTATCTAAACTAGAGTAGAAGATTCATTACATAGGGACGAACCACCCTCACGTGACTCTACTCTTATAGGTTCTTATGCAATCTCAAGCAAAGGCAAGTGATGTCCCTCCTCCTCCTCCGGAATGTTAACCCGATGGCCTCTCCTCCTCAAGATGATCTATATATGAACAAGTCTACTTCTATTGTGACGTGCACGTGTTTTGCAAGTAGTGACAATATGTATGAATTTGCGACTTGTGTGTGACGTCTATTAGGATAATGCATTCGACTTGTGTGTGACAATATGTGGACTATCCCTAATTATGCCTATATATGTGTGGACTAGATCAAATTATGCCTATATATGATCAAATTATGCCTATATATGTGTGGACTATATCAAATTATGCCTATATATGATCAAATTGCACTGTAGTTGTTTTTATCTGCAGGGATCAGAAAAGAAATAGCTTGACAACAGAATGGATGGGAAAGATTTCCAAGAGCAACACTCGGAAAACGATATACTACCGAGAGCTCCTCTCGGAAACATGGTCGTCTGGGACACTACAAGTTGTGCCACAACTTTTCCGAGAGCAGCTCTCGGAAAAAGAAGGCTCATTGCCGAGACTAGCTCTTGGCAAAGCTATGTAAACTGTCAGCCCCCATGTGGGCCACGCTGTCGTACTAGTCAGAAGGATTGCCGAGAGCCGCTCTCGGCAAAGATATCGTCATTTTTTTTCAAAAATATTTAGCAAGTTATTTAAAACTTTTACTGATAAATGTGACCAGTGGGACCACATGTCAGTTAGAAAGAACACACACACGCAAAATAGGATGTTGCATATGCTTTGCCGAGAATGACACTCGGCAAAGTACGCAGTAACTGACGGAGCCGTCTGTTGCGGACGGGCATGC
This sequence comes from Aegilops bicornis, assembly GCA_021605145.1. Lineage (NCBI taxonomy): Eukaryota > Viridiplantae > Streptophyta > Magnoliopsida > Poales > Poaceae > Aegilops > Aegilops bicornis. The sequence continues at coordinate 84,568,891 of CM038673.1, forward strand.
CACGTGGCTCCTCTTTGCCATGAGCGGCTCTCGGCGTCTGCAGGGTTTGCCGTGTGGTGCCTCTTTGCCATGAGGCAGTAACGGCAAAGATGGCAGTTTGCCGTGAAGGTGGGTTTGCCGATTTGCCGAGTGTCCGTGTTTTAGCACTCGGCGAAGAGCATTACACCCGGCATACGTGAAAATTCCAATAGTGCTACATAATCCCTCTGTAACTTAACACTCCCTCCGTTTTTTAAATATAAGTCTTTCTAGAGATTTCAATATGGACTACATACGGATGCCAACAGATTCCAAAGAAACAAACAGTTTCCCTTTCCAGTGTCGCTCAACCGAGATATTTAGTTCTTACAAGACCAGCAAATTGGTAATTGAAAAGAGAGGCAGAGAGCTGGAGGAAACCCGTTGTGAGTGATCGCCATCAAAGCGCTCGCTAAGCGAAAACCTGGTATCACCTGCAACCACAACAGTAGCTAGAGTTCAATGCACTAGATAGAACTAGAGACAGAAGGACCACAACGTTTAAAGGAGCAGAAAAACTACGGCCACAGGCATCAGCAATACACAAGACTCCTTGATCACCAGCTCCAGGCGCCCTATTGGCTCCAGCCGGAGCCTCACGCATCTGACCAGCAAGATACGTCACAATCGCCAACGGCTGATTGACCGCTTCCTCAAGCTTGGTTTTATCACCCGCTTTCAGAAGACCTGCCCAATATAAATGGAAGAAGCACACAAACTAGCTACAGCTTAATCTGAGGATCATCAGTGAAGTGAATACTACACCCCTGTCACTATATACACTACTCGTCTCCATACTCATCCGACTCATGGCCGTCGTCTTCCTTGATGGTGAAGTCATTGCTACCTAGGTACATGTAGTCCTCCTCGAGTCCATCGTGCATCCAGTCCGTAACATAATCGCTATTACTTAGAATGCGATCGTTGTTGTACACCTCCCGATAGTAGCCGTTGTCATATAGTTCTTCTCCACGGACCATCTTCCCAAACTCCACCTCGTGCCCATGGAATCCCTCCCCACTAGCCGGGTGCACAATCCTGATCCCTTCTAGCTCGCAGAAAAGGCAGCGCACTGGCTCGACACACGATGCAGACCACAATTAGTAATCATAGCAGAGATATACACACACTTAAATTTTTTTAACAACAAAACAGACAACATCAGTATTTAACCTACAGAATATATAAAGATATACTCCCTCAAAAAACATCTTATGTTAAGTTACAGAGGTAGTACTTTCTATCTTGACTTCAGAAGTAAGATTCTGGTGAGTTGATTGTGTGTGTGATATGAGCATCAGAACAGTTAATGAAGATCCATATCTATCTGATGAAAAAAATAATCTTATCTTGAACATAAGAACGGGAGCATACCAGCCCCTGGAGTTGGAAAATCCACAGGGCAACATAAAAGCTGGCTATCCTTGTCGCCATCATCGTCATTGCTAAGCTTAGCAAAGAAGAGTACTGGAACTGAACCTACAGAGACAACATCCCTCGTCACCAGAAAGTTGGCATGTATGTGATGGTAGTAGTCATCGTCGAAACGAGTTTTTCGCTTCCAGTCACGACCAGATACGGATACATTCACACCGCAGATCACATGAAGCCGGTAACAGGCGTGCCCCTGTAAGATGGCAGAAAACGAGCAAATCAGCAGGTGTGGCATTCAAATTAAGGGGAAGCTCTAAATCATGCACTGAAATAAATAAATAAACTTATTGGCCTTATCCAAACTCTGTTTACACGGAGCCGTGTATGGCCACAATTCAGGGGGATAATCAAAAGGAATACATAAATGAACATTCCAAGCTTATTACAAGAAGCAGCACCTTAAGTCAAGCTAATAAGCGTCCATGGAGATCAGTAGCAGCAAGTTCCACCACATGTTTTGATCAAGTAGGCCGTTTAAACTGATGGAATTGCTATGAAAAAATGTGGAGGTTTTTGTGGGATAAATTAACTAATCAAACGAGGTCCATCAGCTATTTTGATCGAGTGGCTTTTTGACCGATGTAATTTTGGACACAAACAAACAAATATATATAGAGGTGTCTTCTGAGGAATAAAGTAACTCACTGAATTCTGCATCTCATATCTGCTTAGTGCAGCCTTGACCTTTCTGGAGATTCTTTTATGATCCCTATGCTGTTTGCGTCCCTCTGACATGCTAAGATTGAACGCCCGTTCATAAACGGCAACTGGCTGCTTCTGCTGGGCTGACATGCTAAGATTGCAGCAGCCCTGAAGGCTTCTTCTTGTTCTTCCTGGACACCGCTGCACTGCTTTGTCGCGCCCAAATTGAGATCCGTATCGAGCAGGATCCTTATGGCCTGATCGGCGTTGAGATCTTTGTCATGGGTGCAGAGGAAAGAGACAAGTCCGTACAAGGATCGTGCTTCAATCCGCATCAGGTTCAAGGTGCCGAGAATGTCGAGGTCGTCCAGTTGACTCAGTGGTGGGAATGTGGCTTCGTACCAGATGGTGTTGACGATGATATTGGTGACAGGATCGAAAGGGCCGTAGCAATGGCCAGCCTTGAGCATGCTACGGTGGTAACGAGACCGCAGCTCACCGCCCGGCATCCTGGCGAGTGCCTGCAGGTAGAAACCATGGATCGTATGTAGCAGCACTCGCCTCAGTGACCAGGAATACTGGTGGGTCACCTTGGCGGCGTGCTCACTGCGACGGGCGGCAAGCTCCCATGGCCTGATGAGGCTGCTGCCAATGCCATCGGGAGCAGGACAGGGGACATATGGCGTCTGCTTGGCCAGAGTGTGGAGGATGTCGCCGGGGGAATTGAGCAAGGAGACGGCCTTCTCGAGGGTGTCGAGGGAGGAGCACAACGACAGCCACACGCCTGCGAGCTCGGAGGGACACGGATGCTTGGCGGCCACCATTGCGCAGTTGAGAGCGAGCTTGAGGGCGCCGTTGGTGGCGGCGGAGCCTGGGCGGAAGCACTTGGTGCGGCGGTCATCGACGACGATGAGCGCGGCAACGAGGGGGTCGGCCTCGGCGAGGACAAGGTACCTGACGGCCTCCCAGTCGGTGAGGTGAGGGAAGAAGCAGGTGAGGAAGGCGACGAGGCCGTCGAGGGAGCGCTGCCTCATGTCCTTGTCGGCGCCGACGAGCGCCGAGGCCCCGCCGACGGGATCTGCGGCGGCGACAAGCAGGGCGCTGACGACCATGTTGGAGACCGGATCGAGCAGGCCGACGCAGGTCGCCGCATCGAGGAACCGTACCAGATCGGGGCGCGAGGCGAGCAGCTTGACGGCTTCGTTGCGGTGGTGCCCGATCTTGCGGAGGAGGAGCGATGTGTCCTGCTCCCTCTCCTCCATGGACAGGGCGCCTTCATGAAGCAACGGCGGGCCGTAGACGCGGAGATGGCCGGCGCTGGTGTGATGTCCCAAAGTCTGACAGGGAAATATGAGTGCTTCCACTCAACCATCAAAAGGAAGATGTCATGATGCAATCGGAGCAATACAAGACACCGCTGCTGAACAGCGTGAGGTAATGGCAACACTATGTTCTTTGCTTGCAGGAGCTTGAAAGTTGAACCTGTTGCTTGACAGAGACCAAGTTTGTGCAACACAAGTTGTTCTTTAGAGTAAGTTGCCTTGGATAAACCAGGGTTCCAATGCAAGAAACTGCATCCAATAGAAAACAAAAGTGTAGTGCTAGATGCCACCGTCTGGATTCCAAGGCAGTATCAATGAAGCAGTATATTTGCCATGCTGTAAGAAGGGAATTTTTGTCCAAAAAGACCACCTGCCCAATGCAATCGACAGAAAAGACCACCCCTGAATCAGATTGGCAAAAGAGACCAGCTAGACCGTGGCGGCAGGCGCGCCAGCCACCACATGCGGAGGCGGCAGCCCCTGCCGCCACAAGCCCAGGCAGCAACTGCCGCGAAACAGAAAACAACGCCCAGCGACGGAACGGAGTTTGCCGTGGGACCCGGCTCTCAGCCCACGTGGAAGCTGCCGCCACTCCACCAGGCGGCATGCACTATTTTTCCGTATGTTTGAATTCTATACGAGGCGGTTGGAGTGCGCAACGGCCAAGCGCGGGCATAGTTGGAGCTGGGCTGTTCAGGAACGTGAGCATAGCTGATGAGATTTGTTGGTGAAAAAAAAACCTGTAGATATGTTTTTTTTATTTTTGAGCTAAAGCCTGCACGTACGTGGAAAGCATGACATGATAAGAGATGAAATTATGTAGAGGGATCCAGCCGGCCAGCAGGGTCAAAATATTTAGGGGAAACAGTACAGGCCGCCTGGTGGACTGGCGGCAGCCTCCACGTGGGCTGCGAGCCAGGCCTCATGGCCCATTCCATTCTGTTGCGCTCGCCGCTGGGCACCAATTTCCGTTTCGCGGCAGCTGCCGCCTGGGCCTGTGGCGGCAGGTGCTGCCGCCTCCCCTCGTGGCGGCAAGCGCCACGTGTCGGCTGGCGCGCCTGCCGCCACAAAGCAGCCGGTCTTTTTTGCCAATTCGTCTGAGAGATGGTCTTTTTTGTCAATTACATTGGACAAGTGGTCTTTTTAGACAAAAATTCTCTCCATTCCCTGGACCGAAGGCAAGGAAAATTGTGAGCACTATTTGTCTCTGACCATCCATCAGTTAACCACAACTTGGAGTGAATGACACCAAGTAGCATCGCTCTCGACAATAATTGCAACAGCTGCATACCCGCTGCAATGCTGAGACTAAATGCACTTCCAAGCTCAATGTACTGCACCCAATCACGTCCAAGGAGTTGCAAAGTACCCAGTGAATGCACATGAATTATTACAGAAGAAAGTCCAGGATCCCACTGGTGTGTAGCAGAATAAGGTACCTTACAAACAGAAGTGTCACAGAGTATTTGCAGCACTATACTTC